>JAZGTN010000246.1:0-645388 GCA_037783415.1 Leptasterias polaris
TTAGAAAAATATACATACTTTTGAAGCACTTCTGATCCATATAAATCTTCAGTGATGCTCCTCCCTCTTGTTAGAACTTATTGCCACTCATCTGGGTTAGGCTGATAATGCCCGCATGGAGTCCCCAAAATATTGTGTACAAGGTACATTGTCAGCAAAAGTTTTTTGTTTTAAATAATAATACTACGGACGTTGTTGATAAGAACATTATGGGCGGTGCTACCTACTTTTCATCACTGGGCGGCAAATTCCATGACAAACCCATATCCTACACATAGATAAACCTTTGTTTTGCGAAAGTGGTGTCACATAAATATAATTTATACCAGATTACTGTTAAAAAATGCAATTATAAGTTTAACCACAGGGCGTGGTGTGTAATTTGGAAAGGGTATAGGATTGCAGACCTTTTTAATCCCTGAACATAGCCGACTTATATGAAAAATGTGGAAAAGAAGCAACGCGTGATGATATTCATTTTGGATCTGGTCGGTATCTGGTTTCATGCATATTCATTAAAAACATCGCGGGTAAAAAAACATTACTATCCGGCATTTCTCAAATTCAAGTGTAGTACTACAGGCAATGCATAAGGGGGAAAACCATTGAATGTCGGAACCATTGAATGTCGGAACGACGTGAAATATATTTTATCCTGGACAAATTAGCCCGTTGGTTTCAAATGCTTTAAAATATGTTATTGTTGCAAATTTAAACAATTACAAGTGAGTTATCAAAAAAGTATGGTGTTCAATATCTGTCACCTCGCACCTCGCACCTCGCGTTATCGATTCTCCCGTATAAAAGAGTAATTTGGCAGGGAACAAAATTGCGAATGGCAAAGGAAGAAAAGAAAATACTGCCACCGGAAATAAAAACCAAAGCTACACACACATTTGCGACTTTTCTCCCTCGGCTCTTTTTTCCTTCTTCCTTCCTCCCCTCCCCCAATTTTTTTATATTTCTTTCCTGCCCCCTTCATCCCCCGGGTTTTTTTTTTTTTTTTGGGGGGGGACCCTCTTGGGGGGGGGGGCCTCAAGCCCCCCCCCCCCCCCCCCCCCCCCCCCTTGGGTGCGCCGTTGCCGGTGTTGGCCTATATAAATGATTGTAAAACATGCGAGCAGTATCATATGCCGTTACTAAAGTCAATTGGATGAGTTTTTAAAAGGTTTTTAGCTGAAGCACGAACCAAAAGTGGTGAATACTACGTTGTCGTTTTTATTGAATAATTATGAGGCATTGTAAAAACTAATATAACATGCTTTTATGGGGTAACTAGGTGATATTATTGTCCCCTCGGTATGGGAAGTTAAAGATGCATTGCCCGTATTTGGACAAAACTTGACGTTAAAAAATTGATTTAAATGTTAAATTTGTATGTTCCGGGGTTGAAGTCGTGTGTGAGATCGGACTCGAGGATTATGCATCGAATTGCGGCTAAGGCTGTAACTGCGGCTGGTGCATGATAACGGCTTCTAGTAGGAATAACCACTGATCTCTATTATACTGACTGGATAGCGGGTTGAGTGCGTTCATTGAAGCCACCGGACGCCATTTTGAAACACCCAAAACAGCCACACAAACAGCGAGGGGCATGCGTATCTGTGCATACAATCCTAATTTTTAGCCGCATTTTTGGGGGGATTTGATTTGTTTTTCTTTGGGGGGGGGGTGCATGTTATGTATTTTTTATTGGTTGACTTATCTATTTATTTATTTATTGAATCTTTTTTTATTTATTCATTTATGGGTTTGTTAGTTTATTGGTTTACTATTTATTTTGTTATTTACATAGTTTATTTATTACATTTTTCTTGATTTTATGTGAAATATTAGTTTATAAATTTGCGTGTGCAGATTTTTTCAAAATGTGAAATGTAAATGTTCAAAAATTTGCAATTAGCTTGGATTAGGAAAGAGGGTCACAGTGTAACAAATTTTCTTTCAATAACTTGCTTGATTTTATTTTTTTTTTCATTATTTTTTTATAGAAATTGATAAAACCAGTTTGTTGTAAAATTCTAATGAACAATATACAGGAATAAATACCACTTAAACAACTCATAACATGCTTTTTTGTTCTTCAATGTATTGTTGTGTTATTCTTTAATTTACATGATTTTATACAATGCTTCATCGGGATTATTTTTTGAAATTACTCAAAAAATAAATGACCATCAAAGGTTACTTGGCAAGAAGTTCACAAACCAAAGTATACTTTGCCTTTAAGTAAATTGGGGTGTAATTCACCGGATCAACGAATGTACTTTTCTGTACCTGGGCTTATGTTTGAGCGAATGACAGGGATTACTTAATAAAAACACTCGGCATTCAACTTTTGAAGTAACAAATTACATGTTCCCCCATCACATCGTGAAAATCTAGCCTATGTATAAATCCCCCATTTATGTGTGCAATGAATATACTTACATTGTGGGCATAAAAAAACACCGGGGGAAAGGAAAAACATGTTTATGTGATGAAATCCCTTATTTAAATTAAAAAGACATCGTATTTTGTATACCCGCTATGTGCATTCAACAGCTTTTTGGGTGTTTCAAAATGGCCGCCGCTTGTGTGCGGTGACTTCACGGTCCTGTGCACACGCATAGGCCAACCCGCTATCCAGTCAGTATAATAGAGATCAGTGGGAATAACGCACGGACACGTTTTGGCGCAGCCGGGATTCCGGACCCAGCCCGCTATAAAGTCAGCCTATTTTTACACCCGATCGCTACAAGTTTCGTGTGTGCTGGTTATAGCCCGGCCATGCAGTACACTCGACCAGCAGTGACTCGCACTGCAGGACTGATGAAATGTGCATCGTGGGCCATTACTATATCTATTGTCCGGGGATGGCAACTCGCCTACGTTTGGCGTTAATTGCTGTTTTTTGTTAGGCCTATCATTGAATAAGATTATTTTGAGAAATGTAAAGGTGTGTATAATATTACAAACGGGGTTGTCAGTAAACCCTAATTTGGTTTCAATAGCTCGATATAAAGTGGGGGGGGGGGGGGGGGGGGGGGAATGAATACCTTTTCAAAAGTGGAGGGGGGGGGGGGCAACTGCCCCCCTTGCCCCCCCCCCCCCCCCCGGTTCCGCCGCCGGTGTGATAAACGCATTACGCACAGTGCTAGTGTACAGTACATGTGATGAGACCCCGTTTACACTAGATCCCGAAAGGCGGATCAGACCCGGTTCAGATCCGGTTCAGATCCGGCAATGTGGATTAACGGCTAGTGTAAACGCAAAAATGCCGGATCAGACCCGGTTCAAGATCCGGCAATTTTAATCCACCTTTCGAGGAGGGTTGAAGCCGGCAATTGGTGGATCAGATCCGGCAAAGTGGATTACAAATACAAGTGTAAACGCAAAGGTGGATCAGACACCGCAATTTGATGTGATCTTCCGGTTTCGCTACGAATGGCGCGCTTTTCGCTTGGGCTTTGCTGCGACATCCCTCGCTGTTATAATGTGTGCGTGTCTTCGTTGTTGTGTCATGCACGGTGCACATGGACTGTGCGTGTATGAAACGATTTGTTGTTTTCAGCATGGAGGTAGGAATAGACCCCCATGTTTTCAGTATCCCTTTATACATACATCGTTACGTTCGGGGCTTGCCTTGTTGCTGTATTTTGTTAATTTTCCCATCTATTTCTACTTCCATGGTCGTTGTTCACTGGTTCCGACTCATTTAATTCATGGTTTCTTACTCCACAATTGAACGTTGCGATCTGTAAAAGGTGGTGCCTTGAATTTTATTCCGATAAATCCCGGCCCCGACCACGCATTTCTCACACAGGGAATTTCCCTTGCACCTTCGCTCCCACTCGCCGTTCCTTCATCCCCTAACAATAAAGTATAAGCACACTCACACTAGGACCAAGCACATCTGCGGGATCGAGGTGATGAATACTATGGGATGGCACTGTGGAGGTACTCTCGCAACATGTCGTCGCGAGGAAAATACTTATCGCTTTTTAGTGAGTTTTCTTGTAATTGTATATTCCTAAAACTGTTTTTGTATTGAATTGAAAATATGGCGCGCTGTAATTCTGACCTTTGATCTGTTCCACGTAACCCTTGAGCTCTTTGCGAGGAGCGGTGACGTCATGACCAATATACATCCGGTCCAAAAGTGGGGTCGGAGCCGGATCAAGCACTAGTGTAAACGCGACACGGGATCTTGATCTGCGGTCGTAAAAAAAATGCCGGATCTCAATCCACCCTTCTGGATCTAGTGTAAACGCGGTGCCCTTCTGGATCTAGTGTAAACGCGGTGATAATATACTAATATATGAGGCACACAGCGAAGTGTGAAAAATGCGCACGCGCGAAGACTGTTGCCGGCCTGCAGGTAGAAAACACGCCCATTTTATGCTAAGTGGCACATATTCTGTCCTGGAAAAAAAAAAAACACGCTACCAGTCTCTGTCGACGTCTTAGCCTGAACAGCTGCCGTCACACTCTTCGAGGCTCGTGAATAACGCCAGAATGATACCAGCCTTCAGCGCCTGGCAGGATCCTGCCAGATATACCTTTGACCAGGAAATTCACACGTACAATAGATCCCTTGCGTTGGCTGCCATCTTTGATGAAACGTGCACGCATGAAGAGCTATCATTGGCTGAGAGTCGTGCGTAGCGCGTACACGCGTGCACTTTTCCATTGTTTTTCATCAAAGATGGTGGTCAATGACGTCAAGTGCAATCTATCCTATAACGATCGTTAGAATCGCCATCTTGGATTAGAAGTGCGCCCTCTTGGATTAGAAGCGCGCCATCTTGGATTAGAAGCGCGCCAGCTTGGATTAAAAGCGCGCCATTTTCCCCCATGGTTTCAGGAGGGCGCCTTTGCACGTCAACTGGTGCCCGCACCCTGTTGAATTGAACGTCAGGCAGGGTCCGTCAAGACAAATAAAAAAAAAAGAGACAAACAGACAAGTCAGATAAACACATCCTTGCAGAAAGACCGTACAGAAAGACCAAAATATACTGAGAAAATACAAAGTTCATCAGAGAACCAAACGAGGAAACACGGATTATTATAGAGAGAGAAAGTATAGAAACAAAGACACATTTAAGAAATAGAGACACAAAGAAATAAAGAAATAAAGAAAAAAGGAAATCCATTCAGTAAATAATTTCAAACATTTCAGCAATTTTAGGACGGCACAGAAGCATCCATGGATTACTCAGGCCTTTGTTAGACACTCAAAACGTCCCGACTTATCAAAAATACCTACATATCATGCCAAGCATGTTGCATCATTGCAAAGTATTCTTCCCAAATATTAAAACTCAACCCCAACTTATGCTTCGTAGTCGAGAAAAGGGGCGAGAAGGGTGAGGGAAGGCGACGTTTCGACCCAACTCAACACCTTTTGCATGCTCAAAATTTTATCATAAGACTTAACTACATTGCGTATTGATTTTAACTATCTTTACCAAACCAATTCTGAAAATGATAACCTCTGATATCCTCTCCAATTACCCCCCTTACCCCACTTTGCAACATAAATAGGCAAGAATCGCGCCCACCTAGTAGCGGTTGCCGCGCGAAGCGCGGCATCCCGCTAGTCTATA
Organism: Leptasterias polaris; assembly: GCA_037783415.1. Taxonomy (NCBI): domain Eukaryota; kingdom Metazoa; phylum Echinodermata; class Asteroidea; order Forcipulatida; family Asteriidae; genus Leptasterias; species Leptasterias polaris. Next base: position 5,589 of record JAZGTN010000246.1, read on the forward strand.
AGACAACATTACACGCATGTTCAAACATTATGCACACGCTGCATGCAGACGACCGAAAGTGCAAGCTGGCAAACTACATCACCTCGAACTAACTAATCATAGACAGGGGTACGTTTTCGCGGCTGAAAAACGTCACTGCAAGTTTATCCAATGAAATCATAATGAAATCATTGGGCGTGTAAGAACAGTGCCTGTCTTTGCGGATGAAGACAGCAGACTATGGGCGGCCAAAATGGCCAAAACTAATACATTTATAAACTAAAGGACAACATAAAAATCAAAGAAAAGAGTTGTTAAAATAAAGACAAAGTCAAAAATAACTTTCAAAACTCAAAAACAATCAAAGAAAGTTGTTTTTAAACAACGAATAGTTAAAACTCAAAATTTAAAAACACTACATCAATCAAACATACTGGTTTTTAAAAAGAGGAACTAAGAATCAAACTAATCCAAAAACCTGTAATCAATTAAAAACATAATAATAAAGAAAACAGCAAAAACAAAAAAGAATAATTCCTGTAAAAGAACACACACAAAACCAAACACAAATAGAGACGGATGACTAACAGAATCGAAATAAAGACAAATCCAACAACTATCGTTAAAAACGAAATCAAACTAACTGTTACAAAAAGATTGAGGGCGGATATCTGAAGCTAAAGACAAACTGCAACAACTATCAATTTGTGACCGAGCAACTATCAACTTTTCCGGGAAACTAAGGACTGAGTAAAACTCAACGTTGGTGGCGTATGTACAGTTGTGATTGTTACCCGTACTTCATTGTGAGCTCTAAGTGTTATTGTCATTAATACAGATAAATGTTGTTGCCATTCTACTATTCAATTTCAATTCAAATTTATTCAATCACGTTGATAAAAACATGAAAATTATCTTCCCAGTGTATGAAATAACATTAAAAAGAAGCCTTAAGACAATCAAAAACATGGTCTCTAAGAATTAAAATACAAAGATAAACTATATACATGTAAATAGAATATATAATATGTATATAATATACAAACGAAAACCCCTTTAAAAATCACTAAAAAGGAGGGGAATGGCAAAACAAGAGTTTGGGAAAGGAATGGCAAAACAAGGGTTGGACGGCAGTGTGGATGGAGGCAAGGTTTGGAGCAGGGAAGGGGAGCGGGGAAGGGGGGGGGGAAGGGTTGGATAGTGGACAGGGGTGGTAGAGGAAGGGGTAGAGAAGGAGAGGGAAAATACAAACCAAATTTACCTTGAGAAACTAAGATTAAAAATTTGAATAGCCCATGGTAAAAATGAAGATTTTAATCTGTTTGTTTTGAGAGCAAGTTGGCGTACCCTACCAGATCGGTTCTGAATAATGATTGGGTTGCGAGGATGGGTTGAGTCTGACAATATTTCATTAAATTTGTTTGTGACACGATTCTGTGAGATTTCTTTGATACCCTGAAAATCAGCACCAATGATCTTTCTAGCTTGTTTGTCTATACGCTGAAGTTTCTTAAGATTACACAAAGTAAGTGAATTAAACCAACTAATGCAACAAAAGGTAACAATGGATTGAATGGTGCTTTGAAAAAAAAGTCTAAGAATCTGGTGACTAACATTAAAAGATTTTAATTTCCTTAAAATCCGTTGGTTGGATTTTTTACAGATTCTGGTTGTGTTAGCATTCCAGTTTAATTTGTCATCTATCATTGTACCCAAGTACTTAAATTCTTGAACCACTTCAACAGGTGTACCACTGATTTCCACAGGTTCTGTTATGGTCGTTGTTTTTCGGAAATCAAATATCATTTCTTTAGTTTTCTGTACATTTAAAATTAAGTGATTTTGGTCACACCATTCAACAAATTTGTTGATTGCAGTCCTGTACTCAATCTCACAGTTATTGGTAATCAATCCAGACAAGGCGGTATCATCAGCATATTTTGTGATAACGCATGATCCCCCATCAAGATAAAAATCACTTGTATACAAAGAGAATAGCAAGGGAGACAGAACACACCCTTGAGGGACCCCTGTACTTATGTGAATGACATCTGACATTGTATTGGCAAATCTGACCTTCTGTGATCTATCTAATAAAAAATCATTGATCCACAGTGCAAGGTAGGGATTAACACTTTGCACTTTTCTGAGGAGAACATAAGGTTTGATGGTATTGAAGGCTGAGGAGAAATCAAAAAATAAGGTGCGAACATATCTTTTGGGTTTTTCAAGGTGGTCATAAATGTTATGTAAAAATGTAATCATGGCATCCGCTACACCACGTTTCTCCCTGTATGCAAACTGAAAAGGGTCCATAAAGTTTACAGTTTCCACAGTTAGGATGTCTCTGACTATTTTCTCAAAACATTTCATCGCGATAGCAGTTAGGGCTATTGGTCTATAGTCATTAAGAACAGTAGGGCTGGGTTTCTTGGGAACTGGAACAATTGTAGAGGATTTCCATAAACTATGCAATGGACGCCCACGTAGTCGTAAGAAATATTCGAAGCAGGGTAGTAAGACTAAACCATCACAGCTATTGAAAAGCTGGTCTTAATTTGCTCTGGCACTGGTAGGTTTTCCCGGCCAATTTCAGCAAACATTCATTCAATTTCATTAACATACATTCAAATTCACGCATTTCCCCCTAATCCTCTCAAACTAGGGTTTCTTTTTAGCTCTTAATGCATTCAATTTCGTTTTTGTGCACACATGATTTCGTTTTTCTCGTTCAGATTCGCTTCGGTCATTCTATTTCGTTTATAGGCATTCAAGACTACACTTTGACCATTCTTAAGTTGAATTTCTACTACGTATTCACAATTGATGCATTCAAAATTAATTAAGACTCACCGAAGCGAACATGATTTTGTTGCTAGTTTGCGTTTTCTTTTTCGTTTATGGGCAACGAATTTCAACTGCTTTGCATTCAAATTAAACATGAGTTAAGGCTTTAAGAGTAAGCCGGAAATTGTAGCTCCTTTACTGGCACATAAGTTGTCCTTTGTAAGAGGATGTTTCCATGTTTTTTACATTTCATTTGTATCATGTGTTTTTCGTAATTTAAACAGTCCGCTGTTCCTTTTGCTTTGTTACCATTCAAAGTTAAAACTTGTACCCGATAACTTTGAAATGAAAACTAAATCTTTTGCGAAAGCCTTGAGATTGTTTGCCCTGGTATTTATGTGGTTGTCTTTGTTTTCTGCTAATGCCCGGACCATGTCAATTTATAAGTTAACAAATGTTTTAAAGGAAACAAAAGCTTAAAATTATAAGGGCTCGTTATAAAATTTAAAAACAAAACATTATTAATCTTGTTGTTTTCCTGTATATTTTTTTCACAAGTCCTTTTCTTTGTTTGTTATACATTTCTTCTATTCGTTTATTTATATCTGAAGTTGGTTTCTTTAACTTTCAATGATCTGACGTGCCAGACATCTTGGCATGTAAGTTTGGCTATGATTATACCATCTCACGCATTTTTCTTGAGTTATTTGTCCAATATTTTGCTGAGCCACTTATAGCAGCATATCACCCTCCACTCTTGTAGAAAACGCCAAACTAGTGTAGAAATGAGTTTCCCTCAAAGTATCTGCCTTTATTATAGGCAGCTTCGAATCAGAAAGCACATAACATAGAATTTTAATTTGAATGCAAACATTTTGAAAATGTTTGCTCATTAATGAAATTGAAAGGTTGACCAGCTCTTGCTGCTGGCTTTTACGAAATTGAATGAGTCTTGCGGTCTGATGAAATTGAATGATCTTATTTGACCAGTGAATGCTAAACTGGTGAAATTGAATTACTCCTTTTGACTGTTGAATGCTGATTCAACGGAGCATTCGTTTTCAAACGAAATTGAATGAGCCAGTTTAAATGAATGGATTTTTGTTGAAATTGGCCGGGAATATCCCTGCAGAGACTATCAAGCCGGTACTGAATATTATCAGAACTATTATCGCCGTTTTCAATATAGTCTTACTACCCTGCTTCGAATATTTCTTACGACTACGTGGGCGTCCATTGCATAGAATGGCAACAACATTTATCTGTATTAATGACAATAATACTTAGAGCTCAATGCAGTACGGGTAACAATCACAACTATACATACGCCACCAGTTCAGATAGGGCAGGCATTTACATGAAGATTACAACAATTAATTGGCTTAAATCTTGTCAAGCCATTCTTCTCCACTCAGGTGGCAGTAACAGATTTACTCAGTCCTTAGTTTCCCGGAAAATTTGATAGTTGCTTGGTCACAAATTGATAGTTGTTGCAGTTTGTCTTTAGCTTCAGATATCCGCCCTCAATCTTTGTGTAACAGTTCCCAGGTAGCAAGCCCATAATTATGGGACCCATATGGGAAATATCTGGGCCATATGGGCCTGGGCCAACCCATATGGTACCCATATGGGGCCCTTATGGGTGTGGGTTATGGGGAATATTCCCATATGGGGCCCATATGGGGGGAAATGGGCTAGCCCAAAATGGGCAAAATATGCAGTGTCCCATGGTATCATATGGGGAAAATATGGCTATTCCCATAATATGGGCAGAATATGAAGTGGCCCATAATTTATGGGTATCATGTGGGGAAAACATGGGCTAGCCCATAGTTATGGGCAAAATATGCATTGTCCCGTGTGGTTATCATATGGGGGAAAACATGGGCATTCCCATATTGGCTGAATATTCAAAAGACCAAATATGGGAAAATATGGACAATCCCATACGGGCAGGAAGGCTCATATGGGTGGTATTAAAAAGACCTTGGCAAAGATATTTCAAAGAAAGACCTCAGCCATTGGAAACCTCAGCCATTACGGGGTTAATATTCTAGTTTAGAATAGAATTGTTTAGTTCAGCAAGCCCAAGGGTTTATGACCCTTCCAATGTGTTTTGTAATTTCCTCCGGACAAACCTGGGTGAAACAATTATGAAAAGGCCCATATAAGAATAGGAATTACCTTTAAGCAATCCCTTGTGTGCAGTGATATGAAAAGGTTCATTTGGTTATCCTATAAGCACGACCTAAGCAAACTTTGGGGGTAGAATTTGCAAAGACCCATATGGGTACGATATGGGTAAGATCTGGGCAAACCCATATTGGCAATATGCAAATTTGTGGGACAAGGCATTGAAAATAGTGTGTTTTCATTGAACATTTTAAAAAACAATTTAGTGAAATTTAGCTCTGTAATTAGTTGTTTTTGTACTTTTTAAAAAGATATCCGTCTATAAGAAAAATAGGCTATATACATAAAATTTACATTTAGACGCTTTCATTTAAAACAAGTTAATTCAAATATTGAAATTTTTAATAAAAAAACTGTTAACCATGACTGTAGGTCTTCAGTTCGTGGACTATATATATAATACATGCCAAGTAAAGGGAAAGGTGTGTACTTATACGCCATATTATAACTGAGTAATATAGTTTGTATTTAGTGGTATTGTAGATTAGTATACATGTAATTGTTCATATAATTGGACTTCTCATTAACATTACATAATTACTTGAATATATTATAAGGCTATCTTGGCTGACCCATATGGCCCCATATGTACGCCACCCACATGGACCCCTCATTTTGGCCCAAAATGCCCATACGAATCCTAGATAATGCCCATATAACCCAGATGGGCCCCCAGATGTATCCCATATGTTGATCCATGTGGGATCCATTTGGGACCCATATGGGTTATCTGGGCCTACCCATATGGGCCCCATATGAATCCCGGGTGCAGGATCAGCAGGGGCCCATATGGGTTAACCCATATGGGTTAACCCAAATGGGTTAACCCAAATGGGGCCCATATGTTGGCCCATATGGGAATGCTACCTGGGTTAGTTTGATTTCGTTTTTAACGATAGTTGTTGGATTTGTCTTTATTTCAATTCTGTTAGTCATCCGTCTCTATTTGTGTATGGTTTTGTGTGTGTTCTTTTACAGGAATTATTCTTTAATTGTTTTTGCTGTTTTCTTTATGTTTTTAATTGATTACGGGTTTTTGGATTAGTTTGATTCAGAGTTCTTCTTTTTAAGGCCAGTATGTTTGATTGATGTAGTGTTTTTAAATTTTAATTTGGAACTGTTCGTTGTTTAAAAACAACTTTCTTTGATTGTTGTTGAGTTTTTAAAGTTATTTTTGACTTTGTCTTTATTTAAACAACTCTTTTCTTTGATTTTTATGTTGTCCCTTAGTTTATAAATGTATTAGTTTTGGCCCTTTTGGCCGCCCATAGGAGACAGCCCATCGACGTCTGCCCGCTCGCGCTCGCTGTTGACGATGTAACTATTGAGGGCGCACTTTCCAAAATAAATGAGCACTTGACTGCCGCGCATTTTCTAATCGCTAGTCTAATCGCTAGTCTAATCGCTATGCATGCTATCCTCCTCTGTATCATCATCCCCTCTTTGTGTTGGACTGTCTGACTCGACTTAATTTGCAAGGTATTAATTATCACATTGTCAACTCCACTTTGAAGGTCTGTATGAATATATGGAATATATAAACATTGAGAAATTGTTCTATAAAAAGTCATAGAAATACGTAATGCAGTTGGTTGGACCAACAGCAATGGACGCTACTGCTAGTGCTAGTGTAGTAGAGGGAGGTCGACGGAAAGGCCTCAATCGTGATTTGTATCTGTTACTACACGAAAACTGCTTGTGAAAACTCACCCAAAACTTAAAGACATCATTTAAAGGCACTGTACACGTTTGGTAATTACTCAAAATATATATTAGCATAAAAACTTACTTGGTATTCGAGCAACGGGGAGCTGTTGATAGTATAAAACATTGTGAGAAACCACTCCCTCTGTCTGAAGTAACGTAGCTTTTGAGAAAGAGGTAATTTCTCACTAAAATAATAAAAGACTTCTGGCCAGAAGCCTTTTATTCCTATCTGAAAGCACACTAATTTGTACAACAAGGGTGTTTTTTCTTTCAGATTTTCTTGCAACTTCAATGACCAATTGAGACCAAATTGTCACAGGCTTGTTATTTTATGCATATCATGTTGGGATACACCAAGTGAGAATACTGGTCTTTGACAATTACCAAACGTGTTCATAGTTCAGTGCCTTTAAGTGCGAATTTTGATGTAAAAAATCATCTGTGGTTAGCTGAAGACATTTCCTTTTATAATTCAGCAGTTTTTTCTCAATTGATTGGAATTTTAAATGAAAAACACAGAGTTGAAAATAAGAAAATTAGCGCGTAACAGAGTCAGAGAGCACATTTTGGTCGAGGGAAAACTCAATTGATTCTTTTTTGGAAATGGGGTTTTTAAAGTGAGACCTCTTGTGGCCTTGATAGCCTAAGGTCACATGGGATATGTTGATATTTGTGTAGAGGAAGGTCTGAGGAATCGGTAGGTACCAAATTTGATAGAATTTGATTGATATTTTAAACTGTTTTGATATCATTCATTTTATTTTGTTACCAAATGTTGAGGTTTTACACATAAATTTACATCAAAAATCCTCAATTTCTCAAATATGGAAACTACAAAACCTATACAAAACTCATATTTTCTGAAAGCTTATACCTTCTTGATCATGTGCATATCTTTGTTTCTTTGCTAGGTAGCTGCTCATAGCTTTAGAGGAGGGGGTCCTGACAGATTTGTTCAGTCTTATGGACTAATATTGTGCACTGTCCACATGGGATCATTTGTTTGACAATTGAGAATAGTGTTCTTGGTTCTGTGATCAGACTTGGCTATCATAATATTCAATATTGCCACTAATAAATATATTAAATCAACTTAATGTTATTCTTAAAAAACATTGTTTTGACAAAGACCTTTAAATTAAGGGTTTTTATAGATAATTTCAATCATTATATTATACAAAAATTGTTGCTGTCATGAAAGAAAAAAGAAAGAAAAAAATCTGACAGAAAAAAAAGAAGTAAAAAAACACATTAAAAATATAATATCTCCGCAATCTTTAAAGATAAATGATTGATTTTACTACCATTAGATTCCGTTCGAGATAAGCTTTCCAATGGTACCAAACTTTTTTTATTTCGTCAAAAAATTTGAAAACCCGTCGACCTCCCTACTGCTAGACCCATGAAAATGAATACTTGCTTGCTTGAAAAATTGAATACTTACCGGTAATTGAAATCTTGGGTTGGTAGAAAGCCAAAGGCTTATTTGACCCGTCTCGAAAGACTTAAACGTAAACACTTAAGAGGGCTATTTGCTGCAGACATAAAAATTGGTAATCAAGGTTTTTCCAGTATGTGTTTAGGTTAGTTTTGAATTGGTTAATATTAATAGAAGGAGCTGAGACAACCTCATTTGATAAACTGTTCCAATGATCCACAACTCTATAAGAGAAGCTGTAATTCCGGACATGAAGCCTACAATGCTGTTTGTATAACTTCTTGCTATGGTCCCTAGTAGAATGAGTAAGATACATTTGAAAAATGTTGGGTGTCTCCACATATGGTCGATGTCATTCAAGAATTTGTAGACCTGGATCATGTCTGCTCTTAGACGTCGATATTCAAGTGTAGGTAGCCCAAGTGTCAACAGCCTTTCTTGGTAAGATTTATTCTTAAGTCCGGGGACTAACTTCGTTGCTCTGCGCTGCACTGACTCTAAGAATTTGATATATCTTTTACAAGATCAAGATGAGGTGACCAAACACAACTATTATATTCCAGGTGGGGTCTGACCAAGGACTTAATACAAACAAAGAAACATATGTTTATCCATAAAAGTAAAGGTACGTTTGATGATCCCAAGCATCCTATTAGCTTTGGCTACAGAAAACCCTGGTCCCTAAAGCCAAGAGAGGGGTCAAAGAAAATTCCCAGGTCTTTTTCTGAACAACTATCTGCAAGCTCAACTTCATTATCCCCATCCTTCATGTACATGTAGTAACCTGAAGTGCGTTTCACTTTTCCAACCCACATGGCGCTACATTTGTTGGCGTTAAATTTAAGTTGCCATTTGTCAGACCATTCACACAGTGCTGTCAAGTCTTGCTGGAGATTATGTGAAGGATGTTCATCACCAACACTCCTATAATTTAACCTTGGTGTCGTCAGCAAATATTTTCACGAATGAAGAGACAGCTTCTGGTAAATCATTGATGTAAATTATCAAAAATAAGATGGGACCCAGTACGCTGCCTTGTGGAATTCCACTAGTAACTTCACACCAGCTGGAGGCTGAGCCATTGATGACCACCTTTTGTCTCAACTGCCTTTCAGGAACCCTTCGATTCATTTAAGAACATTCTTACAAATCCCGTAAGCTTTTAGTTTTCTTAAAAGACGTTCATGTACTGAGTCAAACGCTTTCTGTAAATCTAAATAAATGACATCGATTGAATCCCCATCGTCCAACAACGAAGACCAGTGATTAACTAGTTCAAGTAACTGGGTTGCGGTTGAACGACCCCTGCGAAATCCATGCTGATTTGGTGAGAATAACTTATTATGATCCATATGATGAACACTGCTGTCACATATGACAGACTCCATTAACTTGCAAACTACTGAGATGAGATTAATTGGACGGTAGTTGCTGACAGATAATGGACTACCTTTTTTAAACACAGGCGTCACATAGGCTTCCTTCCACTCTTGAGGGACGAACCCTGCTTTAATACAACTATTAAACAAACAGCTGAGTGAAGAGGGCCAATCCACTCCGTATCCTTGGCCCTAGCACCATTGCAAACCTATGTTTGTGCCCTATGATAATTTTAATCCGGGAAGATCTAGATCATGAAACTAACCGACCGAATGCCAATATACTTGTAGATAGCCGGACTGCTGGAATTTGTTAAAAAAACATCACACATTTTTGGTGAGAATCAAATGATTTTCGAGGGTGAACTTTTAGAACTCAACTGTATAAGGTTTATTGCTATTAGTATTACCGCCTGGTTGATTTTGATGAATGGCCGAAAGGCATTGTGTGAAGGAAAAGGGAGCACTGTTGGCTCCTTTTTCCTTCCCACAGTGCCTTTCGGCCATTCATCAAAATCAACCAGGCGGTAATAGCAATAAACCTTAGCTCAACGATCTTGACAATTTGATCATTGAGAAGTCGTACACACGTTCTCATAATTACATTCAAAAAGTGCTTTTCAGCGTTACGGGATTGAGCACCAATACAAACATTTGGGTTCGAAAACTAGGTTTTGTCGGGCTCCCAGTAAATTAGCCCAATTGGGCCAACCACTCCGTATCCTTGGCTCTAGCACCATTGCAAACCTATGTTTGTACCCCATTGAGATTTTTAATCCGCAAAGATCTGGATCATGAAACTTACCGATTGAATGCTACTATACTTGCAGATAGCCGGACTGCTGATTTTTATTTTTAAAGACCTTACAGATTTTTGGGGAAAATTGATTGCTTTTCGAGTCGCGAGTGTGAATTTTTGTTCACATAATTGTTAACTTGCGCAAAAATCATGTTTTGTCAGGTTCCCTCAACAACTCCACAACAGTTATACGATAAACTGCTGTAATTTAATGGGGATCAGACTGATTTACTCGGCATTAGTCTGGTCCCAATTGGATCGTAACAGTTGATCATATAAATGTTGTGTAATTGTTGAGGGAACCCGACAAGTATGGTTCTCGGTGCATGTTGTTAATAAGTGAACAAAAATTCACACTCGCGACTCGAAAAGCAATCAATTTTCCGGGGCTGTTCACTGGCCTATGAAAACTCCAGACGCCCTACTAATCTAACCCTCTAATCATTTATTAAAAATCGCCTGCAATGATGAGATGACCAGGTGAAAATATATACTTTTATCTAATAGTGTTGAAAATTCTGATACAAAATTGGTAGCAGTAAAACGGTTCTCCTCAGAATATGGTGGACGGTAAACCACTAAAAAATGTATCAAATCATTACCAGTGTTTACATTCATGTCCATAACCTCAAAAACTTGCATGAAGCAGTTTTGTTGATTGTCACTTTCAATTAAGACTTGGACAATACAGCAATACCTCCACGCCTCCTACGGTCTCGGGATACATGATGGAAATTAAAACCGCTAAGCAATGAAGTTAAATCTGCCTGGATGAAACCTGCATTCTTATCTGTCGTCCAAGTTTCTGTGAGTATAGCTACAATGATATGATTCTGCAAAATTGAATCACAAACTGCTGTGACCTTTTTCTCCAATGACTGGCATTCCACAATGAAAAGTTCATATTTCAACTTAATAAGTATTTACTCATCGACAACGGTTGGAATACTATGGCGTAACCTTGTTCCTGAAGGTTTACCTTGAGTGCGTTTAAGAATGTTCATAGATTTAACCTGTTTCTAACATCAGAGAGATGAAATGCAGACGATCGAAATGAGATCATTTCTATCCGACTATACGACGACATTGTCTCCGACAGTTTGGGGTTAAAATTGTCCAGAACCAAGGACTCGAACTCAAATATAAAAGACAGCGTATAAAACAGCACAATGCTAACAAAGTAGTTTAAAATCATTGCAGAAGTGTATCAACAAGTTGAGGTTAAAAAGACAGAGCTGCTGACTGCAAACTAGATGATCATTATGTACATAAATGTCTACCTGTTGTTGTATGCTGGCGGCCATGTTGAGACTCAAAAGCTTTGATGATGCGAACAAAAAGTCACATTACAGTCAAAACAACATCCACAAAAGACGATGACATTAATCACTAATCCACCAAGAAGACAAAAACAGTAAAAAAGAGACATCAATGTACATGTAGAAGCATAAAAAGGATTGTAGTGGATATAAACTGGACAGATTCAGAGAGCATAAAAACACAGCTGGCTGCTTCGAAGAGCGCCACATAACATTGTGCTCCAAAGATTTCCACTGGCATAGGAAAACTCCAGACACCCTACCACACAACATTGTGCTCCGACGCTAAGCCAGTATGCTTGTACATGCCAAGAAAAGTGCCCCACCCACTAAAACCTCAATGGGAAGGCAGATCCAATCCATACTCTAACAAGGTGTTATTTCTCCAGTGACATCACCATCAAAATGGTGCTCTGGTATGGTAGTCGTTCCAAAATCAAACCGCTCACATTGCATGCGTAGACCTCACTAATCTCAACAAGAGCGTCTCACAAGAAATTCATCCGATGTCATCAGTTGATGAGAGCTTAGAAAAGCTTTGGAGAAGTGCAATATTTTCTAAGCTTGATGCAATGAGTGGATTTTGGCAGAATCCACACTCTTGACTATATTTATCACTCCTTAAACCACATGTAAACATGCTACTGTAAGCATCTATCTTGAAAGTCAATCTCTCTAAACAATTTCCGAACGTTACAGTGGGCATTAATGTTTGTCAACACATCATTCTTGATTTGAGTACCATCTGTTGCTGACCTTCCCGCATTGATCTGCAGTGTAATAAAACAATATTGGTATCACCATTAAACAAATATTTGTATCTGATAATTTGTGTCTTTTTTTTCACAGTATGGAATTCAGAATTGTTGACCTCAAAAAAACATTGAAGAATTGGGAGAAAGCTTTTGAGACTACCCATGAGAGGAAGCCAAGTAGTCGGGATATCAGCAATGCACCTCCAAGGATACAAGGTAAGAACAAAGTGTTTCCAGTCAAGGCACTTGAAGTAACCCAGTATACTTATTGTAAAGAGAGAATGTGGCTTGCCCCAGTGTTTTTTTTGCATGGCCTGGCAGCGATATGTGCCTCTTAGCCTTGTATCCCTTTCACGGTGTTGTATCAAATGTTTGCTTCATCTCATAAAATCACATACTTTATGACTCTTTTATTCTGAGCCAAGTTTGATTTTTGGACCTCACAAAATGCGTGTACAAAGCCTATGGCTTTTTGACGGAAGGACAGAAGGAAAGAATAATAATAATAATAATAAAAACAAATACAAATCTTGACGAACATAATAGCTGACTACCATGTTGGAACAGCTAATAATACAAGTTATTTGTATAGCGCATAATGCAGGAGCCTCCATGTGCAGCACAAAACATAAAACAATGAAATATAAGAATCAATTTGTTACAAAAATGTAGATTCAAACAAGTGAGTCCCTAAAAGTCCCTTGAAAATTGTCAGTTTGGCGGATGTTAACTGGTACATGTAAGTCATTCCATAACAAAAGTGCAATGAAGTGCTCTTTGACCATTGAATTTTGTAGAAATAGTAGTTTGAGTCAGTAAGGATTGGCCAGCAGAACGAAGAGGAAGAATATATATATATGCAGAAGATCAGATAGTCACTTTTATGTGATACGCAATTTGATCGGGAGTCAGTGGAGTTCATGTAAGTGGGTGTTATGAATGTACATTTACATGTATACTATTATTAGGAGTTTCTGCCCTACAGCCAAAACGCCTTTTGTTATTAAAGGTTTGTATTTGTTTTTTTCTTAGTAGAATTTTGTTAAAACCCAAACCTCGAGTTGGTTTAACATATGTTCTCAGAAATTACAGTCTTAAAAAACAGAAACAATACATTAAATCAAAGCCCATGCTCTATCTTAGATACAAACAACATGACATCCACATTGCGTCACTGTAACCTGTTTTATGAATGTTTTTAAATTTGGGGAAAGGATAACTTGGTCATGTGTTTATTTTCATTAATAAGTTTACATGCTCATAAAATTATGTCACCTGAATGTTGGTGATTTAGAGTGCTGCTGGAAAAAAACAATGAAAAATACCCAGATGATTCTTTCCTGTTGTCACATTTTCTGGAATCTTCCTTTTTTGAAACTAAACAGATGCTTACAAGGAATATAATAGCATTAAAAAGGGACTCCTACAAGATGACTCTACAACAGTGTGTTCTAAAGACAGTCGTGTTAGTGAAGACAAAGAGATCTCAGGAGGCACATGGGGAACTCACTTGAACAGAAGTAGCTGTAACATCCCTGAGAAAGGCCAGACTAGAAGTTGTAAAACTGGAACCATTTTACATCAGTACAGTAACAAACTCAAAATGAGTGCTTCATCATTGAAGGTTTGTGGTTTGGGTTATGGTAGATATAATTATTCTTAATGGGATATATGAGACTTGATAAAAATAGAATTAAACTAGAAACTAGTGTTTGTGAAAACAAACACTAGGTGTTCGGGTATCGCTGGGGTCAGTGCTGTGTTATTAAAATGCGTAAGCAGATTATTGATAGTTTTTTAATTTTCAAACCCCCATAGTTTGTAAACCTATTACATTTATACTTTTAGTGTTTACTGGGGAAAATGTTATCGTTGCTGTATTGAGGCTCCAGAAAGTGTACTAGATACATATGTATAACAATTTTCATGTAAATAGTCACAAACTGAACTGATCACTACCAATTCAAAAATAAATGTTATCAAACTACGCCTGCTTGCTACCTTATTTGTGGTGCCGATTACTGAAGCAACATCATTTGTCATGATTATGAAAGGGCATAAGAACCTACTGTTTACACGATGTGCAATTTATGTTGAATTTATTTTGCTGTTCACATTGTATTTCTTTGAAGTATTCAACAGGATCTAATAGTTAGATTCTCGTAAAAACCGTTGTTGATCAGAGTCAAATTTATGTTGATCTTTTTCCGATTGCGTTTTCTCAGTTAACAAAAGTTATTCAATTCACCAAAACAGGTCAGCAAAATACACTTGTTTAGTTGATATTTACCACCAAGCCAACAAAAGGCTAACATGAAGGTTATGCACTGAGCTATTCATTGGACTACCGTCGAATGACGTAGATTTCCGGGTCTGTTGCATTTATCATTAACTTGGTATAGCGCCACCATGGATATGACATCAACTGTACGTTTCACGTTACATGTGGACCAGCTATACACAGTCTTCGTGGACTTTGAACCTTAAGAAAAGGTTTAGGTCAAATTAGTATTATCTCTGTGCAAAAATTTAAGAAGGCTCAACCTGATTTAAAAATTTTGACTTAAAAACGAGTAGTTCTTCAGAAATTTTTTTTTGAAATTTTTGAAATTTTCAACTTCCGTTTTGAACCGGAAGTCAAGGTCAAACGGGGTCACTCGTAGTGTTTGTTGGGTTTTGAAAGACCTTTCTGATGATGTATATATAGATTGTACAAATCCATTCTGTCTGAAATATTAAACTTTGATTTACTGTATTTCCACACCCGATGGCGTAATCATGACGTCACAACTTACTCAGCATCTGCTAGTTATAGTCTAACTACATGCAAAGTTTCAAGCTCATCAAAGGTTCGCAACTATGCGTTTGCTTGCGGACAAAGCCCATCGGGAAGAAAAAGAAAAACACAGTAAAAAAACCAAAAAAACCAAAAAACCAAACAATAACAAAGTGTTGTTCGGGCTTATTGCCCGAACGCCTAAATACTTAAACCACCAAATTATGTTACAAGCATACTCCATTGGTGCTTACATTGCACTACATGTATACATGAAGCTTCACAGATTTCTGGCTCCCTACTTGAGGCCCTGAAGCCCATTCAGGGCTCAAATTTTGTTGGGGAAATCCACAAGACTGCAGGCTTGTAGCTCAAAATATTTACTGCACAAGATTTCTTTTTACAAGACCAGAATTGAAATGAGAGAAGAAGGAAAAATACCTACACAGTTTAACATTTGAACTGTTTTAATTTGAACAACCAATAAGAGAAGATTAATCTCATTTGTGTTATGGGTAAGTATTCTTCAATACTCAACAGAATTGAAGCGATTTATCAGACTGAAAGTCAACATTTGTACAAAAAACACAAGACTACCAGACTTGTCCAGTCATGAGTTTACTGGCCCAATGCTAAAATCACTGGCCTTTGGCCTGCAGTCTAGTGTTAATTTGGAGCCCTGTCATTCCCTCATGAGCTTCATGCTACAGGTTCACTGGCCTTGCCTCCATACTACACAATGTTATATCAGGACATCTTGATGAGTTTTCAGGAGGTTTCAAAAAGACAATCACCTTATAAGTGTCTTATATAATAGGTTGTTCCTAAGTTACTTATATTAGGTTGTTCCTAAGTTACTGATCAAGTTAAAAAGTAAAACACTAAAATAGCTAAATATTTAATATTTGCTGTTAAATTCATCTCCTGGGAGTGCTTAAATTACATACTGGAGCATGTAAACATGGCTCGGGTCCTGCAACCTTACACCCACCCTAAAGGGGGGGGGGGGGGGTTATATGCTGCAGGCTCACTGGAATTGCCTCAACACAGATTGCAAAACTGAACAGTAATTTGTAGGGGTCTTAAAACTGAATCAAATTCCGTTAAGTGTCTTATCTCGTATCTCAGATTGTCCAACATGCTGAATATTACTCGTATCTCAGATTGTCCAACATGCTGAATATTACTCGTATCTCAGATTGTCCAACATGCTGAATATTACTCGTATCTCAGATTGTCCAACATGCTGAATATTACTCGGTAGATATGCACTGCCCGGCAATTACCAAAAGCTATAAATACATTGTTAGGTGTTTTGATAGATTATTTCTATTTTGTTATCAACAGCCTTATAAGACTCTAAAGTACAAGAAAGGTGAGTCTGTGTTACCTAAGAAGAGCCAACTTCCATCAGATGACAATGTACAGCAGGGAAGCATACATACAGATGACAATGTACAGCAGGGAAGCATACATACAGATGAAGAACATCACATTGACAAGGGTCTGGTCATATTCCCAGGCAGTATCTTTAACTGTCTAGAAAACAAGATTTCAATGACTCATTCCACTAGCAAAACAAAGCACCATAAGATACATGGTGTACCTGGAATCCTACATTCCAATGCAAACAAGAAGCATC
This sequence comes from Leptasterias polaris, assembly GCA_037783415.1. Classification (NCBI taxonomy): domain Eukaryota; kingdom Metazoa; phylum Echinodermata; class Asteroidea; order Forcipulatida; family Asteriidae; genus Leptasterias; species Leptasterias polaris. Next base: position 22,363 of record JAZGTN010000246.1, read on the forward strand.
ACTGGACATCACAATGGCTGGACAGCTGTAAGTCAGACTCAGGAGATACACATCAACTCAAAACAGATCCAGTTAAAGTAAACCAAGTAAAAAAAAAAATACAAGAGACGTGTAGATCTTCTGTTGTGAATAATGACAGCATTGTGAACCACAAACCTGAAGCTAAAACCTTGATAGCACTTAATGATTCACATTCACAATGTGCAGAACAGGGCAAAGACATTCAATTCACACATTCCACAGTTGAAACACCTGAATACAAGCCTAGAATCAGTGGAAACACAGCACATGAGGCTGACGATTGCAAAAGAAGTATAAATTCAATACATAATGTTGTCACAGATACCTCAACACATGCTAAAGATGTCCATGAAGATATTACAGCATTGAATGGGGATACAAAATCTGGAGCACACAAATTTACTTCAATGCAACTGCATCAAGAGGACATACAAACCGCACGGAATTCGCTTCAGAACATTTGCACCAATGAAGGTAATGTGGAAAGAATCAAAGGCCATGGTCCAGAAGAACATGAAGAATTGTGTTCTAAACATGGGCATCAAGGAAAACAAGAAGACACATGTGAAACCAAGGATGAATATGTTGTCAAGGAAGGTGATTTGTATGAATGGCCTGAAGAACAACCAGTTACAAATGATGATAAACAACAAAGGACTGAGATACCTAAGCAGTTGGCTTCAAGGTGAGGTAACAAATTTCTGGTTAGATCAAGAGCATTGGTTTCAATGTTGAACTTTAACAAATAAAACAGCAAGATATTCTTCCTAGTTTAATCTGATTTCAGAAAATTAGTAAAATGTGAATTAAATAGCAATTTGAAGAAAGCTTTTGTACTCGTTAGATTTTCCAAGTGATACATTTGAATGTACTTTGAAAAACTCATAATTAATCAGCCACTTAAAAATCGGCACACCAACTTAATTACAATCCTTAAATGTGTTAAAATAAGAGGTTAGGATTTTTTTTGAAGCCAATGATGGTGTCCATGTACTTCTAAAACCTCTTTTTTAGTGTGAGAATGTAATAGTTCCTTTTCAAATTGTCTTTAATTTCACAACTAATAAACAGCATTTTATTTTTGTTCATCAGGAAATCAGCATCAACTTTGAAGAAACAAAATCTGAATGAAAACTTTGTCAAACTGGAACTGAAGAAAAAGAGATATACTCGTAAAGGATTGTTTCACATTAAGGGAGAGGCTTATAAGAGACAGGTATGGAAGCAGATGATGCATGGGCGTGGAGGAGGACTTGGATTAGGAAATGGAGGAAAACGTGGTGGAGGCAGAGGCAGAGGCAGAGGCAGAGGTAGAGGTAGAGGCGGAATGAACATGGCTAATCCTGATGACAAATGCTTCAAGTGTGGACAAACTGGTCATTGGGCATCCACTTGTTATGGTAATATTTACAAAATGTATACATGTCTGTCAAACTGTAACATGTACACTGTATGCCTATTTTGTATTGTCTGTATGTTGCAACTAAATAAATACAGAGTTCATGCAGGTTCACTAATCAGACAACTCAGTACACTTTACAGTCTGTTGATGTACATGTACCGGTATTACTGCCCTGTAAGGAGCAGGAAGAACAATTGCCGCTGGTTGGAACTGTTTATCTTGTTTCATCAATGACATTTGGCTTTATTTATCACATGCTATGATTGATCTAAGGTCAGATTTTATGAGTACTATAGTAATTTATTGTGTGACATCAAACTTTTCAGAGCAATTAAGACTTGTTCAGGTCACTCTGTCTTAAAGGATGTCCATATGCCATGTAAAAGTTTGTATAAGAAATAATGACTAAGGCTCGGTCCATTGATAGCAGCCAGCCACCAACCCGGTCATTACCATGTAGTGAACACCGGGTCATCACACTGTTATTATCTAATTAATAACAATTGTTTACATAGCATATATGTACATGTATGGTGCCCATCCTTAAGATCAGCATGAGCTCTGTACATGTATGGTGCCCATCCTTAAGATCAGCATGAGCTCTGTACATGTATGGTGCCCATCCTTAAGATCAGCATGAGCTCTGTACATGTATGGTGCCCATCCTTAAGATCAGCATGAGCTCTGTACATGTATGGTGCCCATCCTTAAGATCAGCATGAGCTCTGTACATGTATGGTGCCCATCCTTAAGATCAGCATGAGCTCTGTACATGTATGGTGCCCATCCTTAAGATCAGCATGAGCTCTGTACATGTATGGTGCCCATCCTTAAGATCAGCATGAGCTCTGTACATGTATGGTGCCCATCCTTAAGATCAGCATGAGCTCTGTACATGTATGGTGCCCATCCTTAAGATCAGCATGAGCTCTGTACATGTATGGTGCCCATCCTTAAGATCAGCATGAGCTCTGTACATGTATGGTGCCCATCCTTAAGATCAGCATGAGCTCTGTACATGTATGGTGCCCATCCTTAAGATCAGCATGAGCTCTGTACATGTATGGTGCCCATCCTTAAGATCAGCATGAGCTCTGTACATGTATGGTGCCCATCCTTAAGATCAGCATGAGCTCTGTACATGTATGGTGCCCATCCTTAAGATCAGCATGAGCTCTGTACATGTATGGTGCCCATCCTTAAGATCAGCATGAGCTCTGTACATGTATGGTGCCCATCCTTAAGATCAGCATGAGCTCTGTACATGTATGGTGCCCATCCTTAAGATCAGCATGAGCTCTGTACATGTATGGTGCCCATCCTTAAGATCAGCATGAGCTCTGTACATGTATGGTGCCCATCCTTAAGATCAGCATGAGCTCTGTACATGTATGGTGCCCATCCTTAAGATCAGCATGAGCTCTGTACATGTATGGTGCCCATCCTTAAGATCAGCATGAGCTCTGTACATGTATGGTGCCCATCCTTAAGATCAGCATGAGCTCTGTACATGTATGGTGCCCATCCTTAAGATCAGCATGAGCTCTGTACATGTATGGTGCCCATCCTTAAGATCAGCATGAGCTCTGTACATGTATGGTGCCCATCCTTAAGATCAGCATGAGCTCTGTACATGTATGGTGCCCATCCTTAAGATCAGCATGAGCTCTGTACATGTATGGTGCCCATCCTTAAGATCAGCATGAGCTCTGTACATGTATGGTGCCCATCCTTAAGATCAGCATGAGCTCTGTACATGTATGGTGCCCATCCTTAAGATCAGCATGAGCTCTGTACATGTATGGTGCCCATCCTTAAGATCAGCATGAGCTCTGTACATGTATGGTGCCCATCCTTAAGATCAGCATGAGCTCTGTACATGTATGGTGCCCATCCTTAAGATCAGCATGAGCTCTGTACATGTATGGTGCCCATCCTTAAGATCAGCATGAGCTCTGTACATGTATGGTGCCCATCCTTAAGATCAGCATGAGCTCTGTACATGTATGGTGCCCATCCTTAAGATCAGCATGAGCTCTGTACATGTATGGTGCCCATCCTTAAGATCAGCATGAGCTCTGTACATGTATGGTGCCCATCCTTAAGATCAGCATGAGCTCTGTACATGTATGGTGCCCATCCTTAAGATCAGCATGAGCTCTGTACATGTATGGTGCCCATCCTTAAGATCAGCATGAGCTCTGTACATGTATGGTGCCCATCCTTAAGATCAGCATGAGCTCTGTACATGTATGGTGCCCATCCTTAAGATCAGCATGAGCTCTGTACATGTATGGTGCCCATCCTTAAGATCAGCATGAGCTCTGTACATGTATGGTGCCCATCCTTAAGATCAGCATGAGCTCTGTACATGTATGGTGCCCATCCTTAAGATCAGCATGAGCTCTGTACATGTATGGTGCCCATCCTTAAGATCAGCATGAGCTCTGTACATGTATGGTGCCCATCCTTAAGATCAGCATGAGCTCTGTACATGTATGGTGCCCATCCTTAAGATCAGCATGAGCTCTGTACATGTATGGTGCCCATCCTTAAGATCAGCATGAGCTCTGTACATGTATGGTGCCCATCCTTAAGATCAGCATGAGCTCTGTACATGTATGGTGCCCATCCTTAAGATCAGCATGAGCTCTGTACATGTATGGTGCCCATCCTTAAGATCAGCATGAGCTCTGTACATGTATGGTGCCCATCCTTAAGATCAGCATGAGCTCTGTACATGTATGGTGCCCATCCTTAAGATCAGCATGAGCTCTGTACATGTATGGTGCCCATCCTTAAGATCAGCATGAGCTCTGTACATGTATGGTGCCCATCCTTAAGATCAGCATGAGCTCTGTACATGTATGGTGCCCATCCTTAAGATCAGCATGAGCTCTGTACATGTATGGTGCCCATCCTTAAGATCAGCATGAGCTCTGTACATGTATGGTGCCCATCCTTAAGATCAGCATGAGCTCTGTACATGTATGGTGCCCATCCTTAAGATCAGCATGAGCTCTGTACATGTATGGTGCCCATCCTTAAGATCAGCATGAGCTCTGTACATGTATGGTGCCCATCCTTAAGATCAGCATGAGCTCTGTACATGTATGGTGCCCATCCTTAAGATCAGCATGAGCTCTGTACATGTATGGTGCCCATCCTTAAGATCAGCATGAGCTCTGTACATGTATGGTGCCCATCCTTAAGATCAGCATGAGCTCTGTACATGTATGGTGCCCATCCTTAAGATCAGCATGAGCTCTGTACATGTATGGTGCCCATCCTTAAGATCAGCATGAGCTCTGTACATGTATGGTGCCCATCCTTAAGATCAGCATGAGCTCTGTACATGTATGGTGCCCATCCTTAAGATCAGCATGAGCTCTGTACATGTATGGTGCCCATCCTTAAGATCAGCATGAGCTCTGTACATGTATGGTGCCCATCCTTAAGATCAGCATGAGCTCTGTACATGTATGGTGCCCATCCTTAAGATCAGCATGAGCTCTGTACATGTATGGTGCCCATCCTTAAGATCAGCATGAGCTCTGTACATGTATGGTGCCCATCCTTAAGATCAGCATGAGCTCTGTACATGTATGGTGCCCATCCTTAAGATCAGCATGAGCTCTGTACATGTATGGTGCCCATCCTTAAGATCAGCATGAGCTCTGTACATGTATGGTGCCCATCCTTAAGATCAGCATGAGCTCTGTACATGTATGGTGCCCATCCTTAAGATCAGCATGAGCTCTGTACATGTATGGTGCCCATCCTTAAGATCAGCATGAGCTCTGTACATGTATGGTGCCCATCCTTAAGATCAGCATGAGCTCTGTACATGTATGGTGCCCATCCTTAAGATCAGCATGAGCTCTGTACATGTATGGTGCCCATCCTTAAGATCAGCATGAGCTCTGTACATGTATGGTGCCCATCCTTAAGATCAGCATGAGCTCTGTACATGTATGGTGCCCATCCTTAAGATCAGCATGAGCTCTGTACATGTATGGTGCCCATCCTTAAGATCAGCATGAGCTCTGTACATGTATGGTGCCCATCCTTAAGATCAGCATGAGCTCTGTACATGTATGGTGCCCATCCTTAAGATCAGCATGAGCTCTGTACATGTATGGTGCCCATCCTTAAGATCAGCATGAGCTCTGTACATGTATGGTGCCCATCCTTAAGATCAGCATGAGCTCTGTACATGTATGGTGCCCATCCTTAAGATCAGCATGAGCTCTGTACATGTATGGTGCCCATCCTTAAGATCAGCATGAGCTCTGTACATGTATGGTGCCCATCCTTAAGATCAGCATGAGCTCTGTACATGTATGGTGCCCATCCTTAAGATCAGCATGAGCTCTGTACATGTATGGTGCCCATCCTTAAGATCAGCATGAGCTCTTTGTGCAATTGGGCCTTGTGAAGATTAAAGACATCTTGTCAGACAATTAACATGTTGTAGTTTTGAGAATAACTTTATAGGAATTATTAGTAGATGTAATTATTTTGATGTATCCATAGGCCAGTTTCAAGAAAATGAGAAGAAAGAGGTAAAAGAAGAAGATTTCCCTTCTCTAGAGGAAGCCGCATTGGCAGCTCGTGGTATCAAGACAACAGCAGGTAAATCAACCAGCTGAAGCTTTCATCAGCCACAGGTCCTCTTTTATTGTTTCTCAATACTACTTTGAATTACTAGAAATAGTTGTTGTTGGGTTTTTAGTCAGAATTCAGAAGTAGGGTTAACTTTCAAAACTCCACAGGTATACTACTTTGGGATTTGAACTGGCCTCTGATCACCAGGCTTGGTGGTGTAGTGCAGGGGTAGTGGATTCAAACCCCACCTGAGAATTGTTGTATCTGCATGACTTTGGAAAGCACCGAGTATACAGTGCTTTCATGCAGCATTGTAGGGTAGAACCAAATATAATGATGCAATTATTACATCTGAATGTCGTAATGAGCATTCATGTGTTTTTATATGAATACTCTGTATAACTTGATTGTATGTGTCTATAGCTGAATGTGATGCTACACCATCTGAAGAGTACATTCCAGAAGTCAGTAATGAGCCATTATATGATTTCCCTCAACCACCTCCTGCTATACAACCTTTGTTCCAACCAGACACAGATGGAAAACCAATCGGTAAGATCAGTCTTTACATTAATATTAGCAAGTCGGCCTAGCTGGTATAACAATAACATTGTTAAAGACATCAGGTGGCTGACTGTAACTGTTTGTACAGTTGTAAGCATGCTGAGGATTACATCAACCATGTCACCTGCCACCTGGCATCACAAAGGTATACTTCTGATGCTACAACATAGCATGCATTTTGTGATGGATTACTTGTAGGTTGACATTGTACAACATGCTTTACTAAGAGCACAAGGCTGTTTTTGTAAGCCCCTATGACCTGATATGGACCAGTGGTCTGTTAGTTAAGTGCTAGTTGAGGTCTCTCAGAGTATTCTACAAATGAGCTAGCTGCTGGTTAATTCATATTCCTAAACTACTGAATGCAGAGATTTGTCATGAGACTTCAAACTCAAGCTCCATACAACTGTCAGTGTTGATAGAAACCCTTGAGATGGACAATTGAAACTGCAGGTGAGTTTGTTTAATGGCCTGATCCCTGGTTAATGATCAACTTTGACATTACAAACAGTTAAGTTACAAAAGACCAATATTAGAGATTCCTTTGGGCTTTGTACATCATTAATGAATGGAGTTGATAGTGAACCATTGTGATTTGTTTTCTTACAGAAACACCAGATTCAGTCTACACAGCATTGCAAGAAATGGGTTATAAAGGCTTTAGGCAAGGTCAAGAACAAGCCGTCATGAGAATTCTATCAGGTAAATACTCTATTAACTTAATTGGAACATCGCATGTTCCCATGTTACATGCACTTTTGCCATTACTAATGCTCAGGCCTAAAAAGAGTTTTTGAAATAATTTGACTTGTATTCATATATCCTCCCCTGTCCGGTTTTCGATGTACATGTATACTACCATGCCTTTTTCTTTGAATTGAAAAAAAAAAAATGATGCCATATATCAACTGATGCCCTAATTACCTTCCTTTGTTTATAAGAAGTATGCAAGCATATATTAAAACGTGATGGACATTGAAACTTTCACACCACGCACCGATCTTCGATGACTTCAATAGCGTCCCATTTGTTTTGAGTTTTACCTGTTTTCGAGGCAAACAAGAAAGTATGGTGTTCCGGTGAAGCCATACGCGGAAGAAACATCTCCAGCGACTTCAAGTGTTCTGTGAGACTTTGTGTATGACTCTGCAGTTGTCTTCATTTTATTCAAAATATTTTTTATTTAATTTTAAAAATTACGATGGTAATTTGCAAAAACTAAAAAAAAAAAAAAAAGTGTAAATAATTCTTGGCTTTTAAATCTGATTTTTTAAATAGTTTTGTGTCTTTTTATGTTTCTTAACATTTATAATAAAGCATATAAATAAACAGTGATAATTGAATCACCAAGCCGATGTTTAAATTTTAATATTAATAATAATAATGATATGAGGGTTACAAAAACAATTCTCCAGACTGTTAGAAAATGATATAAGACACATGGCTTCTTTAAGCCTCTGTATTTTTTCCCCAGAATGCTCAGCAGAATGTTCAGTCACATGATTTGATCATCGTGAATTGTGAATTGAAAAAGTGTTTGATGAAACTTTTTCGGCAGGCAATTTTTTTTTTATGGCCCCGACAGTATGACATATTTTTGTACCTTGTAGAAATGCCTAAAATACCACAACTTTTTGCATTTACAAGTGCAACTAACCAGTGGAGCCTTACATGTTTCTAAGTTTTGGTCAAAGGAGAGGAGACTCTTTGCTTGGCAAGTCAAACCACAAAAATTGTATCTAGGGACTGTTTACATCGTGCGCAGAGAGGTAAAAGATTTGCATCGATTTCAGGGCCGCCTTGAATACAGGACGTCCTACGATATGCTTAAAAGTCTTAACAAGTTTTTGGTAAACATATTCTTTAATCAGCTTGTCATCTTTTATTTTTCATGACACAGAATATTGACACTTCACACTGTGAAGTGTCTTTTTCTTAATGTTTCTCCTCTTTAACATTTTTAGTCAAGATTCTAGAGCACCATCCACCCATAACTAGTTAGTTTCAAGCAGAGGGAGTTAAGCAATTTCACTAAAACAGACCTAATTGACAATACAACATCATCGCTTGAAACACAATAAAGATTCAAAAGAAGAATGTTTTCTGACTGGCACCCCGAACAAAGATATTGACAAAATATGGAGACCGCCAACAATAGCTCAGTTGGTGTATTTCATATGGAGACCGCCAACAATAGGGCTAGATAGCTCAGTTGGTGTATTTCATATGGAGACCGCCAACAATAGGGCTAGATAGCTAAGTTGCTGTATTTCATATGGAGACCGCCAACAATAGGGCTAGATAGCTCAGTTGGTGTATTTCATATGGAGACCGCCAACAATAGGGCTAGATAGCTCAGTTGGTGTATTTCATATGGAGACTGCCAACGATAGGGCTAGATAGCTCAGTTGGTGTATTTCATATGGAGACTGCCAACGATAGGGCTAGATAGCTCAGTTGCTGTATTTCATATGGAGACCGCCAACGATAGGGCTAGATAGTTCAGTTGGTGTATTTCATATGGAGACTGCCAACGATAGGGCTAGATAGCTCAGTTGGTGTATTTCAATACATCCCAATTGTTAAAACAAACACCACATTTTTTTCAGAGAAGACATGCAAATTCTTCTACATAGTGTATAATACTAAATTCAAATACTAACTAGTAAATGAGTATATCAGGAGAATCTGTTGAGTCTGGTTGTACACCAAAGTTTGAAATGTGCTACATAAACATAAAGTCACATCGTGGGCAACTTTGCATGGTCCAAAACAATCTTGAGTCTTATAGTCTATGCAGTGTATTTTATCACATTGATTCTTTCTTGACATCACTTTTAAATTGTCATAGTTTGTGAAATTATATTAAGTTTTTTAAATGAAAATAATAGTTTCCATCACTTTAGTCATTTTCACTTGATATCAGGTAATGTCTGTGTGTATATAGCACTGAGTTTGTTTATATCTTTTTATTTCATGTTGGGTGCAGGTAAACATTTGAATCATGATGTATGAATGTTCTTTGCATTTTAGGATTCTCCACATTGGTTGTATTGTCAACTGGTGCTGGTAAATCTTTGATATACCAGTTAGCATCTGTGATGTACAGTCAGCGTGCTCCATGCATAACTCTTGTCATTTCACCTCTCGTTGCTCTTATGGATGATCAGGTACTCCCATACATTTGATACAAAAACATGTAAACACTAATAAACTCAAAATTCCATTGTTTAATTTTGGTCCTAAAGTTAAATTACATCCCACACAGGATGAACAAATAGAAGAACAATTAAAAGAAATGAATAATACTGCCAATGGTCATTCATGGAAGTTTAATCAAATTATCGACCCAAGTTTAAGGTTCAATTAAGACTGGCTGTGTTTGATCAAAGTCAAATGTAATCCTTTTAAGTAAAATCAATCACAAGATGCTAATATCAACACTGTTGTTTTGGTTTTGTGCTTCAACATTGTTTTACAAATATTTGTTACAATGATAGCAACGATCCAGAAATACCCCTCTATAGAAATAGCTTTGGCAATGAAATGACAAAAACAAATCTTTTAGCTATTAACTTATTGATAACATGCTTGTCATTGATAGGTTTTAGGACTGCCAGATTGTCTGAAAGGAGTTCGTCTCCATAGTAACATGACCAAACCTCAACGTGAGAGGGTTGTGAAAGATATACAAAATGGTGGAGTGAATATCTTATTAGTATCTCCAGAAGCAATAGTAGGAGGTGGAGGAAGAGGAGGAGGTTGTATGCCGTCTCTTGACCTTCTTCCTCCCATTGCATTTGCATGTATTGATGAAGTGCATTGTCTCTCAGAATGGTCTCATAACTTCAGACCCTCATATCTCATGTTGTGCAAGGTAAGTTGTTGTATTATTATACACTGTTTATAACTATCAGTTGCTGTTGGGGTTATTAAGATCAATATTGTAATACAACCAAGTTTTCTGCCTTTCCGGTAAGATATTGTTCACTATTAAAGGTAGGGTCATACTTTAGTAGTGAACCCAAAAGAAAAAGGTAAATTTTTTGTCTGAAAGCAACTATTTGTTGCTGTAATAATTTCATTGAATGTGTGTTTGTGGAAGAGCTGTGACCTTAGACTGTTGTTTAACATATTGACTGTGATCTTTGTTAAGGTGTTGAGAGATAGACTGGGAGTAAGATGCTTACTGGGATTAACAGCTACTGCTACCATGGCAACAGCCCAGAGTGTAGCTCAACATCTTGGTATCATTGATCAAGAAGCCATTATCAGAGGAACTTGTTTACCTGATAATCTATTGTTATCATCATCAAGAGACTGCAATAGGGAACGGGTAAGATGGTAATAGGGAACAGGTTAGACTGTGATAGGGAACAGGTTGGGCGGTAACTGGGAACAGGTTGGACTGTGATAGAGAACAGGTTGGGCGGTAATAGGGAACAGGTTGGGTGGTAATAGGGACCATGATAGGGAACAGGTTAGATGGTGATAGGGAACAGGTTGGACTGTGATAGGGAACAAGTTGGGCGGTAATAGGGAACAGGTGGGACTGTAATAGGGAACAGGTTGGACTGTGATAGAGAACAGGTTGGGCGGTAATAGGGAACAGGTTGGGCGGTAATAGGGAACAGGTGGGACCATGATAGGGAACAGGTTAGACGGTGATAGGGAACAGGTTGGACTGTGATAGGGAACAAGTTGGGCGGTAATAGGGAACAGGTGGGACTGTAATAGGGAACAGGTTGGACTGTGATAGAGAACAGGTTGGACTGTAATAGGGAACAGGTTGGACTGTGATAGGGAACAGGTTGGGCGGTAATAGGGAACAGGTTGGGTGGTAATAGGGAACAGGTGGGACTGTGATAGAGAACAGGTTGGGCGGTAATAGGGAACAGGTTGGGTGTTAAAACTTAAAACACACCTATTTACCCACTCAAGCGCGTAGAGACTTCATTGTAATATGCGCTTTATAAGAACTGTTTATTATTATTATTATTATTAATAGGGAACAGGTGGGACTGTGATAGAGAACAGGTTGGGCGGTAATAGAGAACAGGTTGGACTGTGATAGAGAACAGGTCGGGCGGTAATAGGGAACAGGCGGGACTGTAATAGGGAACAGGTTGGACTGTGATAGAGAACAGGTTGGGCGGTAATAGGGAACAGGTTGGGCGGTAATAGAGAACAGGTTGGACTGTGATAGAGAACAGGTCGGGCGGTAATAGGGAACAGGCGGGACTGTAATAGGGAACAGGTTGGACTGTGATAGAGAACAGGTTGGGCGGTAATAGGGAACAGGTTGGGCGGTAATAGAGAACAGGTTGGACTGTGATAGAGAACAGGTCGGGCGGTAATAGGGAACAGGCGGGACTGTAATAGGGAACAGGTTGGACTGTGATAGAGAACAGGTTGGGCGGTAATAGGGAACAGGTTGGGCGGTAACTGGGAACAGGTTGGGCGGTAATAGAGAACAGGTTGGGCGGTAATAGGGAACAGGTTGGACTGTGATAGAGAACAGGTCGGCGGTAATAGGGAACAGGCGGGACTGTAAATAGGGAACGGATGGGATTGTAAAAGGGATTTGGTAAGACTGTAATAGGGAACGGGTAGGACTGTGATAGGGAACAGGTTGGACTGTAATAGGGAACGGGTTGGACTGTAATAGGGAACGGGTTGGACTGTGATAGGGAACGGGTTGGACTGTGATAGGGAACGGTTTGGACTAATAGGGAACGGGTAGGACTGTAATAGGGAACGGGTTAGACTGTGATAGGGAACGGGTTAGACTGTAATAGGGAACGGGTAGGACTGTAATAGGGAACGGGTAGGACTGTAATAGGGAATGGGTGGGACTGTAAAAGGGATTGGGTAAGACTGTAATAGGGAACGGGTAGGACTGATAGGGATCAGGTTGGACTGTAATAGGGAATGGGTAGGACTGTAATAGGGAATGGGTAGGACTGTGATGGGGAACGGTGGAACTGTAATAGGGAACGGGTGGTACTGTAAAAGGGATTGGTCAAGACTAATGGGGAACGGGTAGGACTGTAATAGGGAACGGGTGGGACTGTAATAGTGATTGTGTAGGACTGTAATAGGGAACGGGTTAGGCTGTAATAGGGAACAGGTAGGAATAGACCTAGTTTGAGACCGAGGCCGGTAGTTTTCTTAGAGCATACCCTCGTTATTGTTATTATAATTATTGTTTATTTGGCCATTTCTCAAAATACAAGCATAAAACACATAGTCTCTTTGCACAGGACACAAAAATAAATAAACAAAACAAAAACAAGAGGTGTTTGTGCACATGAACAAACACCAAAAAGGGGATGTCCCATTTCAAGTTGGCCAGGATTAACAAGAGTGTATTGAAACACTGACTTGAAAGTCTGCGGGTCCAAAGAATAAAGAACTCTGTAAACAGCTTTTACAGTATGAGTAAGTGGTTGCACTATCACTGTATATGTACCCAAGTTATTCTTTGGAAATTAATCTGATAATAATGTTGTGTGTTTTTTATGTGTAGGCTTTAGTTGAACTTCTGAAAAGCCCACGGTTTTGTCACCTTCCCTCGATCATAATTTACTGTATCCGACGAGAAGACACTGAAAGAGTGGCTTCTCTGCTAAGGACAGGTCTCCCTGAGGATTTGCTAGAATCCAATCCATCTGAAAATAAGGAAGAAGACAGTGTAATGATCAAAGATGTTGAGTCTTACCAAGAAGAGATAACTGTGATTAGAGAGATGGAGGATAAACCAATTATTCAGGATTCGCATGAGACACAACACACTACTCATGAACACAATGAAAGCTATGATAATAAACAGATGGCCAATGACAAAGAGAAGCAAATGACTGATGATAAGAATCAATCTCAGCTAAAGAAAAAAACATCTAGAAAGAGTCGTAAAAGGAAAGCAACTGATGACTCACAGGAAGGCAAGACTGATGGAAGTATAATTCCAGTAACAGGAAAGAAACGAAGGAAACAAACAAGTGAAGCAGATGATGTGTACACTTATATTGAAGAAGATGACTTAAATATTAAGAAAGAAAGAGCAAAAAGCAAGAAGAAGAACAAGAACACAAGGCAATGTTACAAGAAACCTGCTGCAGTGAAGAAAAGGGCTAGAATTACAAGTAAAGCAGCTCTTAAAGGTAACTTCCAATTCATAAAGATATTCCACTAGCCAGTCTTATCATACAGTGTTACTATCGGAAATGCACTTTTTCAGTTGGCAAAAGTTAGGCATTCATGATTATTTAGAGGTTGAGAGTAAGTGAAGTTAGAAGAATATAAATATTTCAAGATAACATTTTTTTGCCAACACTTTAAAAGCAAACTGTAAATTGGGGTATCTTTTCTCTTAGCAGACTGATGAACTTATTTTATTTGTCAACCTTTTTCTCAATCCAATTATAAACCTATTGTTCCTTGTGACACTAGGGTCTGTTGAGAACTTGTATCATTGTACAATAGACTGAAACAGAATGTTGCAAGATAAAGGAATGGGGCTTGCAGTTTCTTTCTTCAAGTAATTTTAGGGAACAAAATGATAAAACTAAGTATGCATTGAATTTACTGTTGTTTGGTAATGTTTCTGTCCATACATTTGTTGGTTTACTATAGTATCAGGAGACAGCCAAAGATAATGTTTGGATTTAATTTTCCTTCCTAGGTATGTCAGTGATTACCAGTGCTAATAGTGTTGAAGCATACCATGCAGGAATGTCACCTGCAATCAGACGACGAGTCCAGAATGAATTTATGACTGGGCGTCTACGTATTGTTACAGCTACTGTAGCATTTGGCATGGGATTAGATAAATCTGATGTCAGAGCAGTTATTCACTTCAATCTTCCCAAGAGTTTTGAGAGTTATGTTCAAGAGATTGGCCGAGCTGGTAGAGATCAGAAAGAAGCACATTGTCATGTTTTCTTGGAGCCACAGGTTAGACATTCAATATTATTGTTATACGTCTTTTAGTTGGTAGTACCAATTTATTGAGCATCTAGTAGTCACTTCCTGACAATTTGTTCACTCTAAAAACTTCCTGTATTGTTTCCTGCACGAGTTAACATTGGAGGCCTAATTAGGTGTTCGGACAACAGCTGAAAACCTATTGTAATTGTGCCGTGTTGTTTTTTCTGCATCTTCTTCTCCCTGAACCTTCTCTGGACAGTTTTGCAAAAAAGTAAAGCTAGTACAGACTTAAAACTTACCGAGTGCCTGGACCTTAGTGTATAGATGAAACTGCAACTTTTTAGACATGGTCTCTGTGTATGAAATAAAGTTTTATCCCTAAGCCTTCCAATTAAAAGAGTAACAATGTCATTATCCTCAATAGCGCCCTCTTGTGACAAGTTTTAAAATTTAATAGATGTTAATTTGCATCTGGGATAAAGAATATAATTTTGTTTTTTACCCTTACACCTTATTTTGCTGAAAACCTGTTGCACGTTCAAAAAAGTTAAAACTTAGCACATATTTCTAAATCTCAATGTCTGGGTAATAAATAAGCTATGACATTTCAAAAAGGCAAATCTTTTAAACCACAATTAACTTAACATGTATCAATATTTGTTGCATAGAAATAATTATACAATTTTCTTATTACTTTTCACCAAATCTGCTAACTTGGACATGTCTAAACTGAACACATGGTTTTTGTTTCAACAAAAATGTGTGTCTAGTTTATATTAGTGTTGTGCCTGCATCTTATAAAGTGTGACTTCAATGTATTTTCCCTTAAGTTAGTTTTCAACAGAAAACAGTTCTGTGTCATAAATTGATTATCCAAGTGATGACTGTGGATAATCACATTTGTGACTATGGGTAATCTGAGATTTACTATTAATAATAAGTTGTGACTGCAGATAAGGGCTATATTTAGACAACAAACCAAAGTTAGACTGCAAATGCAGTGTGGAGCGGTTGTACAAAATGGTATACATTGTGTTCAGACAGCATGGAGTTTTACCCAATTGGGTATATTATCATTTTTAAGAGGTAAAAAACCCCATTATCTTTTATACTAACATCAGGTTTATTCATAAAGGCACACACCCATAAGTATTATATTTTATAGCTGCTGTGTAAATAGAGTGGCACCATTTGAATTTGTCAATCAGTGAGATTTTTGTAAAGTATTTTTTAAAGCAGAGTGATCTTGGAGTTTGAGTAAAGTACTTTAAAGGAAAATACGGTATCAATACATGAGGTATCAATACATGAGGTATCAATACATGAGGTATCAATACATGAGGTATCAATACATGAGGTATCAATACATGAGGTATCAATACATGAGGTATCAATACATGAGGTATCAATACATGAGGTATCAATACATGAGGTATCAATACATGAGGTATCAATACATGAGGTATCAATACATGAGGTATCAATACATATTTGAACTAATTTCATTGTGTACTGTTTTGATAACTGAACTATCTTTTAAACATGAATATATCAAAGAGAAAACTTTTAAGTTCTCCTTAATATATTAATGTTTGAACTTAGAAGTTTGACTCTTTTCGTGTTTAGTAATCATCTTGCAGGTGTGCGGGTCATCTTTTGTGAGTTAAGCCAGATGTGGTCATTGTTATTCCATCCAGACACCGTGTTAAAAGATAAATCTGAATGGTTTAGAGTTACACCCTCTTTCTGGCAGTTAAACCTGATTTGTTACATACATACATACATATCAGCATTTATATCAGGCGCCTTTTTCCTAAGGTTGTTCTAACTTTGATTGTGTTCAGACACAGAGTTCAACCTTAAGAAGTTTCAAATTTAAACCTACTTTATACCAACTTTAGTGCTTTGTCTGAACGACCAATCTCAGTAATGATTGTGATTGACTTTTGATTATCTCAGAAATCACATTTTTTCGGTCAGTACTATAAGGTTCTTGCTACAATTTGTATGAATTTCATAAAATTGGTAAACCATATTTTGAAGCCCCTTGTGAACGAAGTATATTGGTGGTATATTTTTGAAATTGCAAATAAGGACCCTGTTGCACTTAGCTAATGATGTCAGAAGTTCACTGGGTTGTGTCATGTATGTTTGCCAAAAGTTATGCTCAAATTTGTGTCCCTCTGAGTTAAGTGATCTTTAGACGTGGTGACATTCAAACATATCTAAAAGGCAAAGAAATTTAGCAATACATACGTTAGACCTTGTGAGAACTGACCATTCTAAACAAATTTATGGCTTTGGGTTGCTGCTTTTTGCTTCTTGTGCCCATTTATTTTCACCTCAAATTATCAAAAATTGTCTTGTTTTTATCTTTTGATATTTTTTTGCCTTGGCAGAAGCTGCTTCATTGTAAACAGAGAAAAATCCTTGTGTGGCTTTATAACTCTTTCTGTCCTTGTAAATTGTTCAAATCAAACTGTGTAACTAACAATAAGACATTATTTGTTGTAGGGCAAAGATCTTTGTGAGTTGCGTCGACACACCTATGCCAACACAGTAGATAGATACTGTATTAAGAAACTAGTGAATAAGCTTTTTCCTGCATGTAAATGCCAGCAAGCACATCGGCTGCACAAGGTTAGTCTACCTTTTCCTTTCTCTCTCACATTGACATTGGTGTTGTACATCTACGTTTATTTTCCTAGTTAACATTTAAATACAAATTGTGAATTTCAGTTAGATGTTTCTGGTGATTCCAATCCAGATTGAAAATTGGAACTATGGTGCAGGGTACCGGCTGTTGTTATTACCGGCTCTCAGTTCTCTTGTGTGTGTGTTTTTGAACCAACCTGTAAATGGGGAGCAGATGTCAATGCACTTTTCAGGATTACAAATTGAATGCTATACCTAGTCTCGATAGATAGTCACAAACAGTGGCAGCACATCCTTTGTGTGGTAGGTACTTTAGTGTTCACAGTGTACCAAGCAAAATATGTATTACAAATTATAGGGGATTAAGATGAGCCACATTCCCAACTAATAAAATGGATGTCAATCATTCTGCCTGGATAGTGGCTGGGTATCATTGTTACATTAACAAATAGAGAAGTCATTCTCAACAGGCAAGCTGAAAAGGAAGGTCCCATTTGTTTACTCTTCGTTTCATTTAAAGGACAACTTGGATGAAGTCAATCAAACTAATATGATATGTATCCTTGTTTGCTTTGTTAAGTAATTAAGTGTGAAGTTTTCCTCCCTGTAGTGTAATTTGATTCAAATTTGATCAACAAAATTATCCCCCCACCCCCCACCGTCTTTAATTTTTGAAGTAGTGTTTGTTTCCTGCTGTTAATGGTGCCCTGCATGGTTCCCAGCAAAGACCCATACAAATATAATGTAAAATCAACATTGAAGCACCAGTGCCTCAGTGAACCAGCATTAACTATTACATTACACCACAGACTGGGTGAAAGCTGTTTATCTTGGTCACTATGCATTTTCCATTGTCTTGTTTGGATGGAGTCTTCTGTATGACATCACATCACATCACAGTGCTGTTTTCATTCCTAGGCACTTGATACCTTTTCCTGAAACTCAGCATTTTTGCCCAGCGTGACACTGATCAAAATGGTTTTTTTAAACAATTTAATAACAATTTTAATTGAGTTTTACTCAATATATATATTTAATCATTGTACCCTTGTTTACCTTGCTATAACAAAAGAACAATCATGTTAATTTCGTTAAAATTTATCTTTAAACATTTAGGAAATTTTGAAAACATTTCTATCAGGTTTTTTAAAATAAGTTTAAGCGTTTAAAGGCTTAAACCTTAAATACCACACATGTACACTGAACAATTACAGAAAACTGGTAATAAATCAAATGTACACAGGCTTTGTATCACAATATAATAAATGAAAAAACCACTTTATTTCTATAGCGCACATCTCCTGAGCTCATGGCGCTTTAAAGTACACCCTCAAATGTTTTTCACATATTGAAACATCCAAAAACATGGATCTACCTTGGATTTAATGCTGGATTTGTTTAGGAAAGGAGTGTTTCATGTTTAAATGGGCAATTTCTACTGGAAAATCTGAAACATATTTAAACAAAACTAGCACAATTTCAACTTTTTTGAAGTTGACATATTTGTGGAATATGATTTGTTGAAGAGATTATAATTCTATTTTGCGAATACAATAATGAAAGAAATATAATAATAATAATATTAATAAAAAAATAAATAAATTTGTATTGAGGACGTAAGACATACATGTAGCTACATCGAGCTCCAGGAAAAAAACAGAAATTACACCTTTTGCTTTTTTATGGAGGCTATTTCTACTAGAAATGGAGGCTATTTCTAAGTGTCTCTTCAATCCTGCATAGAACACCTTCATTGAGGTAAGAGAGATTAAAACAATCCTTTTATATTAGGTCCTTTTGGCCCTAAAAGCTCTCTCAAATCAACGGCGGTGACGCTTGGCCACCATGTTTTCTGCCATGGGTCTTAACAGACCAAACACAGTGAGGTTCAACACCAACCATCTTACTAAAGGTGTCACGGGTGTCACGCCCACAAATCTGTCAATCACGAATTGGATACAACATCAACAATAGTGTGCATTGCTGAGCTGGAACGTAAATGGTACAACGTCACCTTTGACAATGCGAGGGATTGTGAGTGTATAGCCCAGCAAGGCCTGCTATTACATAATGCCCTCATTCAGTGTGAAAGAGCCAATATACATAACTCAATTATCGCCTACATTAAGGCACCATACGAGATTCCAGACCAAGCCATAACATCGCTCCTGTCTCGCTATGGAACGGTCGTCAACATCCGACGTCAACTTCACTGGTTTGATGACAACATAGAAACCGGCGTGAGAAGCTGCCTTGTCAAAAGCCTCAAGAAACCGATACCCAATTTCATCAAATTCAGCGGCTTTACAATGCCAATAAGATACAAGGGGCAGCAGAAGACCTGCAA
The DNA here is from genome assembly GCA_037783415.1 of Leptasterias polaris. Lineage (NCBI taxonomy): Eukaryota > Metazoa > Echinodermata > Asteroidea > Forcipulatida > Asteriidae > Leptasterias > Leptasterias polaris. Next base: position 41,889 of record JAZGTN010000246.1, read on the forward strand.
AATATGTGAGGAAACAGACCATCTTGCTCGAGACTGTCTGGTAAGAAGTAAATGCTTCGTTTGTGGAAGCTACAACCATAGGGAGGCATGGCACGATCAATATGACAACAGTGAACAGGAGGAAACCTATGATGAAACCCCCATAATAAATGTACATAATGAAAATGAAAACCTGGATAAAGAATTCGACACTACTGGAGAGAAAGACGAAAATGATGAGCAGCAACTCGACACTGACACAGAACCACCAGCTACAGATAAAACAAAAAGCTCAAAAACAATCAAAGGAGAGGAAAAGAAAGGTATGGATCAAACAGACAACACCGAACAGTGCCCACCAAAAGAAGCCAACTCTAAACTTAAAAAGTCATTCAAAGATGCAGTTACAGGAACAACCAGCAAGAAAACTTCCAAAAAACCCCAAGGATTCTGGGACGTAGCTATGGAGAGCCAAGCAGTTAATAAGACGTCAAGGGAAAGGAAATCCACTGAAGCACAAACAGAATCATCTAAAAATAGCTTGTGATGAATCAATTCAAACAGGTATGGAAATTATAGCAGATGACAACCAATACCTTGTTGATGAGACACCAGCGCACATGAATGACCAGGAACATTCTGACGAAAGATCCGGCGATGTGGATTCAGAAGGAGAAAATGCATGAGGAAAGCAGTACAAACTCCCGACCACATGGACCAATCACATCCCGAGCCCACAGTATCCGATGAAGACACTGAAGGTGATTTTGTTCCATACATGAGAGGCGGCATTCGGAGACTTTGAAAGAAACGGTTGTCGTGGATAAGGAAACCAGCTGACGACTCGGAGCCCACCACTTTATCAAGTCAGTCTAGCCAGCCGAGCCAGCCGAGCCAGCCGAGCCAGCCAAGCCACCAGAGCCACCTGAGCCAGCCGAGCCACCAGAGCCAGCCGAGCCACCAGAGCCAGCCGAGCCAGCCGAGCCAGCCGAGCCAGCCGAGCCAGCCGAGCCAGCCTAGCCAGCCTAGCCAGCCGAGCCACCAGAGCCAGCCGAACCACCAGAGCCAGCCGAGCCACCAGAGTCAGCCGAGCCATCAGAGCCAGAAGAGTCAGCAGAACCAGCCGAACTACCAAAGCCACCAGAGCCAGAGCCAGCCGACTTCGAAAGGAAGAGGTAGAGGAAGATCCACATAGACTTGTTCCACCTTGAACTATGTTTGGTTCCCTTTAGTAAACAAAAATGTTGTACTTGACTTATTTTCCATGAAATGGTTCCACCTAATATTTCTAATGTCCTTTTTGTCCATTGCCTCTATGAATGTTAATGGCTTAAGGAACGATCTAAAAAGAAGTGTTTTATTTGATTACTTACAACGTAGAAAATTCAGTCTTATTTTACTACAGGAGACTCACAGTGATGTCAATGATGAAACCGAGTGGAGTAAGCAATGGCAGGGTGAAATGCAGGGTGAAATGTATGTTAGTCATGGCAACCGCCAATCTAAGGGAGTAGCTATTCTTACCTCAAAAAAGGTCAGTCTTAATATTTCCAATATTACCACAGACGATGAAGGGAGATGGATTAAGGCCCAAATGGTCTGGAGCAATAATACTTGTTTTATTTCCTCCGTCTATGCTCCTAATCAAATCCATGATCGCACTTACTTCTTTGATAACTTTTGTGATCAAATTACTGGTCTTGAAAATTGGATTATTGGAGGTGATTTTAACTGTAACCTTGACAACAAAAAAGTTAAGGAAGCCAGCAAAATCATCTTGTCCAATGTTTTAAATGAAAAAGACCTTGTTGACTCATGGCGCACATTTCACCCTGACAAAGAAGGCTTTACTCATTTTCATAAAGGTAGTAGCCGTTCCAGCAGAATTGATTACATTTTTGTGTCTTCTAATCTTATAAACAATGTGAATGACGTTTCTGTTTCCTCATGGGGTTTTTCAGATCATCAAATTGTTGGTTTGAAACTGGATAATATAGACACTCCCCACGGTCAAGGCCGATGGGTCTGTAATAATTCTCTATTACAAGATCCTGAATGCTCCTATCGTATTACTAATCTGTGGAATTTTTGGAGAACCCCAAAATGTCAATATGACTCTCTCCAAATGGTGGGAATCTGGCAAATTTCGCCTGAAAGAAATTATTCAAGATTATGGCAAAGAAAAAGCCCATACTCTCAAACAAAATCGCAAAAAGTTACAAAAACGTTATGACCTTTTGATTAAAAACGATGATACTGATTGCATTGATGAGATAAAAGAGCTTGAAGATAATCTTAAACAGTATGAAATTAATGAATGGAAAAGGGCCCAGATTAGAACGCACAACATTCAAAAAGAAGAAGGCGAAAAAGTATCCAAATATTTTCTAAATCTTGAAAGACAGCAGATTCAAAGCTTAAAAATTGACAAACTTCTTAATAATGAGGGAGTACTTTTTGACCAGCCAGATACAATGCTTGAAATTGCCAATGAATTCTATAGTAATCTGTATAGTTCAGAGAGTCTTTCTGAAACCCATTTAGATGAAATCATTTCTAATATCAAAACAAAAACTATTCCTGACAACGTTCTTGAAGATCTTGATAGAGAGATTACCGAAGGAGAGATTACCGAAGAAGAGATTAAACATGCTCTCTTTGAAATGAATAAAAACAAAAGTCCCGGTATCGATGGTTTAACAGTCGAATTTTACCAACATTTTTGGCACATTATTGGAAAAGATATCCTTGAAGTTTACAAAGATTGTCTTAAAAATTGGTTTTTGAGTAATTTGATGAACTCGGCTCTTGTAAGACTCATTCATAAGAATTCTGGAAGTCGCTATGAACTAAAAAACTGGCGTCCAATAAGCCTCCTGACAGTTGACTATAAAATATTGTCTAAAGCCATGACCAATCATCTTAAAGTAGCCATGCCTTTCATTATTGGCGAAGAACAGACATGTGGTGTGCCCAACCGGAAAATTCAAGATAACCTCATGATTTTAAGAGATACGATTGATTACACCAATTGGGAAAATCTAGGTGCCGCTGTTATTAGTTACGACCAAGAAAAAGCTTTTGACAGAATTAATTGGGAGTACATGTTTTCTATTATGCGTAAGATGAATCTTCCTCCCATTTTCATTAAATGGGTCGAACTCTTCTACAGTAAACCCAATTGCAGAATTATCTTAAATAACTTTATTGGTTCACCAGTCCAGATTAATAGAGGGATCAGACAAGGTTGTCCGCTGTCTCCGCTACTTTACGCCATATGTGCCGAAGGTCTAGCTAGTCTTACATGTATAAGAAAGAACCAGATTTTAAGAGGCATTCAGACTCCCAAATGGTGAGACAAATGTTAATCCAACACGCCGATGATACCAACATTTTCATAGGCAATGAATGCGAGTTTGATATTGTGGAAAACCTTTTTGACACATATTGCAAGGGCAGCGGATCCAAACTTAATGTTAATAAGACCAAAGGCTTTTGGCTCGGCAAATGGAAGCAGAGGCAAGATAAACCTTGTCGTTTTTATTGGTGTAATGATAAAATTAAAATACTAGGTATTGTGTTTGGTAACGAGGTAACGGCACAAGACAACTGGGGTCAAAGACCAAACAAAATCAAGTGCGTGCTTGACAAGTGGTCAAAACGTCACTTGACTTATCCGGGCAAAACTGTTATTGTTAACACTTTCATTGGTGCTAGTATAAACTATTTAGGCACCGTTCTGGCCTGCCCGGTGGAATTTGTAAAGAAAATTAACAATAGCATCTGGAATTTCTTTTGGGATGGCCCGAATGACAAGATAAAAAGAAATATTGTTATCAGTCCCAAAGTGCAAGGTGGAACAGGTCTTCTAGACGTTCAGTGCAAGCTAACTAGCTTAAAATTAAACTGGTTAGCTCGTTACCCCCTTACGGAAGGCAAGTGGAAAATTTTCTTTGACCATTGGATAAATAAAGCTAGTGGTAATAATAATCTAGGTTGGTATATTTTCGCTAATACTAATAGTAAGATCCAAGCTACTCCTTTCTACGAGGAAGTAATTGCTGCCTTTGAGAAAGCTGGTGGCAGTCTTACATGTAAGTTTTCAAGTAAAGTCTTTTAGAGACACAGAATGTTTCTATTTTCAACAACTGCATTGCTTCTAGGGATAACACTCTTTTAAACAGTCCTGTTCTTAAATCTGCTGGTATGACCAAAGTCAAAAATGTGATCAGACAAGGTAGACTGATTTCTTTCAAAACAGTTGCTCCAAAATGTTCCCTTCAAAAAATCAATGCAGGTAGAATCATGGGCAGGTTGAAAGATCATTTAGATTTCACCCTAGTTAAAGAACAGAGACAAGGCCCGGCTAATGATATCTGTAACTGGCTTGTTTTTCCCGACTATGATGACAACAATGAGCTAGAAATCAAGAACACTAATACCAAATCCAATTACTCCAGACTAATTTCCAAGAAGTTAATTCCGCAAAAAGTCAGAATGTTTGGAAAAAGGTCTTCTGTTATGCTCAAGATTTAAACTGGTCCCTGATATGGAAAAATGGGTTTACAAACAACCTGCTTGATCCTGAAGATAAACAGTTTTGGTATAGATTAAAACATAGGATTCTTCCCACTAGAGATTTTTTGTACAAAATCGGAAGAGTTGTTGATGTTAAATGTCCTTTATGTGAAACGGAATCAGAATCCCATAAGAATCCCATAAGAATCCCATCAGCATTTGTTCATTTATTGTATTAGCGACTTTTGTCAAGAAATCTAGAAATCTGGGTTATGAATTACAACCAGTCCAAGGCGTTCTTGTCGTTAAAATGCTCCGCCAAATCTGGAACATCCGTTGCAAACGGGTCTTTGATAATTATAAGAACCCATCCGACATTGATATAATTTTTCAGTTCAAACTCAATCTTAAACGGTTTTTGACTCTAGGGAAGGGCAGAATGAATTGTGAAAAGTTTAAATCTGTATATGCTCGTAATAACTCTCTGTGCTCCATCAATGAGAAAAACCAATTGGAATTCAGTTATTAACCCCCTTTTTTCCCTTTCATTTATGATTGTTTTTCTTGCCCAACCTCATCATTCTGTAAAGTGGGCTGTATGTGTTTATTTTAAAGTAAACTTCGTTTGTACAAACTGTATATATCCATTGTTATCATGTATCTCCCCTATAGATTAATTCTTGGTAGTTTATTTTAATTGTATTGAGTTGTTGCGGAATGTCTATTTGAAGTGCTGTATTTTTCAGAGTGTGAAATAAACGGAGTAGCATAACTCCCCATCAAGAAAAAAATATATATATATTAATAATAATAATATACCTATGCCTAAATTAACAATTTTAAAACTAAATCAGGTTATGAGCATGTTTTTTTACTCACTGTCACAAACCAATAGTCGTAAATCTTTTATATCTTGAATTTAGGAAGCCACAGGTTGTGCACCTCCCATTGTCAAACAGTCTAGTCTTTCCAGTATGCATGCTACAGCAGATGGTACAGAATATGATATATCAGATGAACAGGCCATTGCAGCTATGGAAGCATTTGAAACCAGTCTCAGTCCAACAGAGTTTACTCAGAAGGAAGATCCTTTACTGGCTAGACTATGTAAAGGACATCTGGTAGCTCTTCCCATTGAGTCCTCAGTACAAGATCTGGATATTAAAGAGGAAGGTAATTATACTAATTTAGATTTAAATAAACACACTGCACCTCTATTTGCTAAGCTAAGAACTCTCACTCTTCTGTACATTAACTCGCTTTAAACTAGTATATTTATGTATAAATACACAAACAATCTTCCACGATTCTTTTCTCGGCACTTCTCCTCAGTTTCCTTTCATATCACTTTGAGTGAGACATGATGGTTTGTGCTTTGTCTTAGGACTGGTTTCTTACTGATTGTGCTTTGTCTTACATGTCTTAGGACTGGTCTCATACTGATTGTTTTTTTGTCATAGGACTGGTCTCTTCCTGATTGTGCTTTGTTTTAGGACTGGTCTCTTACTGATTGTGCTTTGTTTTAGGACTGGTTTCTTACTGATTGTGCTTTGTCTTAGGACTAGTCTCTGACTGATTGTGCTTTGTCTTAGGACTGGTTTCATACTGATTGTGCTTTGTCTTAGGACTGGTCTCATACTGATTGTGCTTTGTCTTAGGACTGGTTTCTTACTGATTGTGCTTTGTCTTAGGACTGGTTTCTTACTGATTGTTTTTTTGTCATAGGACTGGTCTCTTACTGATTGTGCTTTGTTTTAGGACTGGTTTCTGACTGATTGTGCTTTGTCTTAGGACTGGTTTCTTACTGATTGTTTTTTTGTCATAGGACTGGTCTCTTACTGATTGTGCTTTGTTTTAGGACTGGTTTCTGACTGATTGTGCTTTGTCTTAGGACTGGTCTCTTACTGATTTTGCTTTGTTTTAGGACTGGTCTCTGACTATTGTGCTTTGTCTTAGGACTGGTTTCTTACTGATTGTGCTTTGTCTTAGGACTGGTTTCTTACTGATTGTGCTTTGTTTTAGGACTGGTTTCATACTGATTGTTTTTTTGTCATAGGACTGGTCTCTTACTGATTGTGCTTTGTCTTAGGACTGGTTTCTTACTGATTGTGCTTTGTTTTAGGACTGGTTTCTGACTGATTGTGCTTTGTCTTAGGACTGGTCTCTTACTGATTTTGCTTTGTTTTAGGACTGGTCTCTGACTATTGTGCTTTGTCTTAGGACTGGTTTCTTACTGATTGTGCTTTGTTTTAGGACTGGTTTCTTACTGATTGTGCTTTGTCTTAGGACTGGTTTCTTACTGATTGTTTTTTTGTCATAGGACTGGTCTCTTACTGATTGTGCTTTGTCTTAGGACTGGTTTCTTACTGATTGTGCTTTGTTTTAGGACTGGTTTCATACTGATTGTGCTTTGTTTTAGGACTGGTTTCTGACTATTGTTTTAGGACTGGTCTCTGACTATTGTGCTTTGTCTTAGGACTGATTGTGCTTTGTTTTAGGACTGGTTTCATACTGATTGTGCTTTGTTTTAGGACTGGTTTCTGACTATTGTTTTAGGACTGGTCTCTGACTATTGTGCTTTGTCTTAGGACTGGTTTCTTACTGATTGTGCTTTGTTTTAGGACTGGTTTCTTACTGATTGTGCTTTGTCTTAGGACTGGTTTCTTACTGATTGTTTTTTTGTCATAGGACTGGTCTCTTACTGATTGTGCTTTGTCTTAGGACTGGTTTCTTACTGATTGTGCTTTGTTTTAGGACTGGTTTCTTACTGATTGTGCTTTGTCTTAGGACTGGTCTCATACTGATTGTGCTTTGTTTTAGGACTGGTTTCTGACTGATTGTGCTTTGTCATAGTACTGGTTTCTTACTGATTGTGCTTTGTCTTAGGACTGGTTTCTTACTGATTGTGCTTTGTCTTAGGACTGGTTTCTTACTGATTGTGCTTTGTCCTAGGACTGGTTTCTTACTGATTGTGCTTTGTCTTAGGACTGGTTTCTTACTGATTGTGCTTTGTCTTAGGACTGGTTTCTTACTGATTGTGCTTTGTCCTAGGACTGGTCTCATACTGATTGTGCTTTGTCTTAGGACTGGTTTCTGACTGATTGTGCTTTGTCATAGTACTGGTTTCTTACTGATTGTGCTTTGTCTTAGGACTGGTTTCTTACTGATTGTGCTTTGTGTTAGGACTGGTTTCTTACTGATTGTGCTTTGTCATAGTACTGGTTTCTTACTGATTGTTCTTTTCTTTGGACTGGTCTCTGACTGATTGTGCTTTGTCTTAGGACTGGTCTCATACTGATTGTGCTTTGTTTTAGGACTGGTCTCATACTGATTGTGCTTTGTTTTAGGACTGGTTTCTGACTGATTGTGCTTTGTCATAGTACTGGTTTCTTACTGATTGTGCTTTGTCTTAGGACTGGTTTCTTACTGATTGTGCTTTGTCTTAGGACTGGTTTCTTACTGATTGTGCTTTGTCCTAGGACTGGTTTCTTACTGATTGTGCTTTGTCTTAGGACTGGTTTCTTACTGATTGTGCTTTGTCTTAGGACTGGTTTCTTACTGATTGTGCTTTGTCCTAGGACTGGTCTCATACTGATTGTGCTTTGTTTTAGGACTGGTTTCTGACTGATTGTGCTTTGTCTTAGGACTGGTTTCTGACTGATTGTGCTTTGTCATAGTACTGGTTTCTTACTGATTGTGCTTTGTTTTAGGACTAGTTTCTGACTGATTGTGCTTTGTCTTAGTACTGGACTCTTACTGATTGTGCTTTGTCTTAGGACTGGTTTCTTACTGATTGTGCTTTGTGTTAGGACTGGTTTCTTACTGATTGTGCTTTGTCATAGTACTGGTTTCTTACTGATTGTTCTTTTCTTTGGACTGGTCTCTGACTGATTGTGCTTTGTCTTAGGACTGGTTTCTTACTGATTGTGCTTTGTCTTAGGACTGGTTTCATACTGATTGTGCTTTGTTTTAGGACTGGTTTCTGACTGATTGTGCTTTGTCTTAGGACTGGTTTCATACTGATTGTGCTTTGTTTTAGGACTGGTTTCTGACTGATTGTGCTTTGTCTTAGGACTGGTCTCTGACTGATTGTGCTTTGTCTTAGGACTGGTTTCTTACTGATTGTGCTTTGTCTTAGGACTGGTTTCTTACTGATTGTGCTTTGTCCTAGGACTGGTTTCTTACTGATTGTGCTTTGTTTTAGGACTGGTTTCTGACTGATTGTGCTTTGTCTTAGGTCCGGTCTCTGACTGATTGTGCTTTGTCTTAGGACTGGTTTCTTACTGATTGTGCTTTGTCTTAGGACTGGTTTCTTACTGATTGTGCTTTGTCCTAGGACTGGTTTCTTACTGATTGTGCTTTGTTTTAGGACTGGTTTCTGACTGATTGTGCTTTGTCTTAGGACCGGTCTCTGACTGATTGTGCTTTGTCTTAGTACTGGTCTCTGACTGATTTTGCTTTGTCTTAGGACTAGTTTCTGACTGATTGTGCTTTGTCTTAGGACTGGTTTCTTACTGATTGTGCTTTGTTTTAGGACTAGTTTCTGACTGATTGTGCTTTGTCTTAGTACTGGACTCTTACTGATTGTGCTTTGTCTTAGGACTGGTCTCTTACTGATTGTGCTTTGTCTTAGGACTGGTTTCTTACTGATTGTGCTTTGTTTTAGGACTGGTTTCTTACTGATTGTGCTTTGTCTTAGGACTGGTTTTCTTACTGATTGTTTCTCCTGTATCTACACAGGAATCTCTACACTATTGTGTTATTTAGAGCTTCATGCCAAGCATTGGTTAGTCAACTTACCACCGACCTATGCATCATGTACCATTCGATGTTATGGTGGACCTACACAACTCCAGCAACTTGCCAAATCATGTCCTCCTGTTGCAGTAGCTATTGCTAAGAATCAATCGCGTGGGAAGTCATACCGCCATGCCAGTAGTGTGGAGTTTGATGTGGTAGAGGTAGCACGCAGCATGGGATGGGACTTGGTCATTATCAAAAAAGAGCTCAGACAATTAAAATGGAGACAAGTTCTTGGTAAAGGTTAGTTCTAACAATTGTATTAATTTTTGATAATAAAGTTTAGTGCATGATTTGCACTATACATGTAGCATCAAGACAGGCTACAAGTCAGAATTCCTGGTCTTCTGGGGATGCAATTTCAAAATGAAAGTCTGATAAACAGATTTTTCACCTTGTGTATCCGACAGTCGGAGCAACTCATTGAAGATGCTATGCAATAATCATTTGCAGAGATAATTTAGTTAAGAGAATCCCATTGGTCAATTCATGATTAAACAAGAGGGTCCAAATCTTGTGTAATGCATCGATGGCATGCAGGTGCAGGATAGATTAGGAATGGTGTATAATTGACCAGCAACCACTGCGACTGCTTGTCCAATCCAAATGTAATCATGTACATGTAGTTACTTCGATTGGTTGGGCATATTGCAACAGTCTTTTCAAGTTTGTATGATTGATTTGTATCCATAGGATGGGTCAAGAGTGGAGTTATTGTGGAGTTTTCTGATCTAGCCTTCTTAGTTCAATCACCTGGTGACTTGACTGATGAAGAACTAGATGAAGTAGTTAGTCTCCTTACTAGCAAATCCAGCTTACAAGAAAGAAGACAACTCTATCAACTACAAGCTGTATATTCAGCACTACAAAGGTATATACAGCTAGTCTATTTAAACAAAATAAGCCATACTGAAATTTCCTGCATATAAGACACGTCTTATCTGACTTTCAAATGTAAAATAAAATCACTGCGTCTTATCTTCCCGTGCACCTTATCTGACTTTGATTGAGTTCATTGTGATGATTACTATGTGAAATCTTATATATATACTGCAAAATAGTTCCTTTATATCCAGGGTAATTCTACATGTCACATTTTTCTTAAAATAAAACCTACACCTATCACATTTTTGATGAAAGTTAACGAAGAACGAAGTCACTGGCAGGAATCACTAATGCCCAATGCTGCACACAGTACACTGCTATAGCGCGTACACCAGTGACATACCGATGACAGTTACTAGTCTTTATTAGTCAAGTCGTTCTTGTATGTTATCGTGAAGTGCGCTGTTAGATTTCACCAACAGAGGGCGTACAATCTTATGTGAAAGCAGTATTAAGAAAGCGCCCTCTAACGTTCGCTGGTTCTTGCATGTACTGTAGCATTCAAAAAAGCGAGATTGCAAAGACTAGCAGCCCATTCATTTGGCAACGTTGGGAAAACTTGAGACTGCACACTTTCTTGTGTAAAAAAAACAACTGTAAAGCTATGGTTATAGTTATAGGAAAATCTTTAAAACGATAATGAAAAAATTAATAATAAACTAGACTTATAGAGTTTGTAAAACAAACTCTAGGTGTTCGGGTATCCTAGGGGTCAGTGTTTAATGCGTGAAATATTCCTTTGAATCGATGAAAAGATTGTTGATAGCTTTTTCAAAGAAAGTAAAATGTAAGTCTCTTACATTTATACCCTAGTTTACACGGGAAACAAGTGCTTACGTTACTACTTAAGAATGCATTGAGCTCTACATACATGTAGAACGTGTATTAATTAAACATCTGTCACGTTTTTCAGGGCTTAGGAACTCAATGTTTAATTAAAACAAGGTGTGCAATTTTGTTTGACTTTATTTTGTTGTTGACACAGAATTAAAGGATCTAAAAGTTGGATTCTCGTAAAAAACGCTGTTGATAAGAGTCAAACTAATGTTGATCTCTTGCCGATTGCATTTTCTCAAATATCAAAAGTCATACAGTCAACAAAAACAGGCCAGCAAAATACCCTCTCTTGGTCGCTATTTACCGCCAAGCCAACAAAAGGATAACATGAAGGTTATGCACAGCTATTATTGGACTACCGTCGAACGAGTCGGCATTTGTCGCGGAGCCAATATTTATTGAATGACCACTAATTTGATATAGCGCCACCATGGATGTGACAAATGGGGTCACTCTTTGTGAAGCGTGTGTTGGGTTTTAAGAGACCTGTCCGATGATGTATAGATTGTACAAATCCATTGTGTAGTTCTTGAGTTATGAATTTTTCAAAAGTCAAACATTTGATTGTTAGCGAGGTTTGCACGGACGGCTGTTTTAGAGACTAACAAAACATAACGCCAAAATCAGGTCGCGCGAACCTTGAACAGAGACTAGACTACAAGCGTGTTTGATGGACTTTGAACCCTGCGGTTGATTCAATGGAGCGAGCAGCTTAACTGGTTTAGATCGCGTATTGTGTGTGTTCTCAGTGCAGTTTATTTTCCCGCGGTTTGACAGCGGGTCAATGTATACCCGATTTCAACCATAAGTGAAGTTCAAAAAGGTAACATCTCTGTGGAAAACTTTGAGAAGGCTTAAGGACCTACAATCTGATATAAAAATTGTCCGTAGTGTGTGTGTAAAAAGTAGGCCCCCCTATGAATATTTCTTAAAGTATATGTTCTAACTTCACATGAAGTTTCAAGTTGATCCAAGGTTTAAAAGTATGCGTTTGCTTGCGGACAAAGCCCACTGAGAAGAATAAGCAAAACAAAGAAGAAGACAAAAAAAAAACGAACAATAACAAAGAGTTGTTCGGGCGGAATGCCCGAACACCTAAAAAATAGAAGTGATGTTTTACTCATCTTCCTGATAATTACGCTCCCTTTTCATTATGGTAAGTGTTCTTATACCATCACAATGACCCCTGTATGTGTTGATGTACCAGCAGTATGGGACATGGCGAGCGTGTATGTTGTGATAGTAATGTTGCACCTTATCTGTTAAGGCTTGAATCTTATTTTGGTAATTTGAGGGTACTGCGCCTTATACGCCAAGAGCCTTATATGCAGGAAATTATGGTACATAATAAACTAGGACATGTACATTCAACTTGTATCCTTGTGCTTGCTATTTTTCACTTGACGGTCTATGACGGTCTATTTTATCAATCTTTATAATTGGTCAGTACAAAACTTTGGGTTGAAAAAAGAAAAATTTACTAGAGTGGAACTTGAACATGTAGCCTTCAGATTAACGTGCTGGCGCTCTACCAACTAATTTACCTAGCTCATTGGTGGCCTCCCTATTTTTAGGTGTTTAGGTGTCCGGAACACCTTTTTTGTATTTTGTATTATTATTTTTTTTTTAATACTTCTTCTTTTTCTTCTTCTTTTCCCCCGTGATTGTCCGCGATAAAAAGCACACTTTCCAAGCTCATTGGTAAATAATTATCAACTAAACGAGTGTATTTTGCTGACCTGTTTTGGTGCTTTGTATGACTTTTGATAACTGAGAAAATGAAATCGGAAACAGATCAACATTATTTTGACTCTGATCAACACCGATTTTTACGAGAATCCAACGTTTCGATCCTGTTGAATACTTCAAAGAAATACAATGTAAACAACAGAATAAAGTCAACATAAATTGCACACCTTGTGTAAACAATAGGTTGTTATATACCCTTTCATAATCATGACAAATTATGTTGCTTCAGTAATCAGCACCGTTAAACAAAGAAGGTAGCAAGCAGGCGTAGTTTGATAAAAGATATTTTTGAATTGTAAGTGATAGTCTTAACTATCAGTTCAGTTTATGACTATTTACATGAAAATTGTTATAGATGTGTATCTATTACAATTTCTAGAGCCTCAATGCAGTCAAGTAGCAACGATAGCATTCCCCCCCCCCCCCCGCGTACACTTAAAGTATAAATGTAATAGATTTACAAACTACGTTTCTTTTTTTAAAACTATCAACAATCTGTTAACGCATTTTAATAACACAACACTGACCCCAATGGTAACCGAACACCTAGTGTTTGTTTACACAAATTCTAGTTGTCAATATCTTTGTTTGGGTGTGCCAGTCTGAAGCCATTCAACCACAGTATAAAAATGGTTAGCAGTCATATCATATGGTCATATGAAGCTGCATTTTGCTGAACATTAGGCAGGTGTTTGCTTTGTGTGTCAGTTCATGATGCAACTTGGTTACCTCAGCTGGCATTGCTTGCTCTGTACATGATGCAACTTGGTTACCTCAGCTGGCATTGCTTGCTCTGTACATGATGCAACTTGGTTACCTCAGCTGGCATTGCTTGCTCTGTACATGATGCAACTTGGTTACCTCAGCTGGCATTGCTTGCTCTGTACATGATGCAACTTGGTTACCTCAGCTGGCATTGCTTGCTCTGTACATGATGCAACTTGGTTACCTCAGCTGGCATTGCTTGCTCTGTACATGATGCAACTTGGTTACCTCAGCTGGCATTGCTTGCTCTGTACATGATGCAACTTGGTTACCTCAGCTGGCATTGCTTGCTCTGTACATGATGCAACTTGGTTACCTCAGCTGGCATTGCTTGCTCTGTACATGATGCAACTTGGTTACCTCAGCTGGCATTGCTTGCTCTGTACATGATGCAACTTGATTACCTCAGCTGGCATTGCTTGCTCTGTACATGTATGGCTACTATACACATTTTACATTCTTGTTTTTGTATATCAAATTGTAGTCAGTAACTTAACACTCCCTGATCATTTGTTTTAGTATATCTCATGCTAGTTACATGGACTGCAATGATGTTGTGGATGTTGAGTGCAGTGACAAACTCAAGATGTTTTTAAAGGCTTACTTTGCTAGACCTTTCAGCAGTAACTTGAAATTGGAGCAAGATAGTGATCAGCAACTACAGCAGGTTAGTTCAGTCTTTATCTTATTCTTGTTACTAGATTTAAATCTCCTTCACGTGGAAATCACTCCAAATGGTAGAGTAATAAATTGCAAGATAACCCTGCTACACTTTCATATGAATATATCCTTATTTGAACCAGAACCATACCAAATGTTAAAGTTAGTTATAGACTTGGTCAAACCAGAAGGTATGAAATCATTTTCATTGCACTCTGGAATAAATCTATGTATCCACAGGTAATTTCATAGTTGAATACCATTCGGATACCCAGATGAACCCAGGGCATCTAGTTCAGATATGCTGCCAAGCCCACTTAACATGAATACAAGTATTACTCATAAAAAAAGTGTGATTTGAGGTCGAACATCATCACCTTAAATATAATGGGCTCATAATAATAACAACATTGCAATGTCTTGAATAATTATGTTATTGTATCAACATTAATTTTGAAGGAAATAGAATCATATACATTGACATTAATAATGACAACATGCTTTGACTTGAATTTAACGGCATTGGATGAAATTACTTTTCCAAGTCTTAGAACTTAGCATATGGCAAATCATTGGATAATTTTTGAAATCTTACATGAGATACTGAGCATGCAGCTCAACCTTTGAGTTGGTTGAGGGGGTTTGTATGCCAGTTAGAGTCGGATAATAGGGTACAATGAGGTTGATATGGATGAAGGAGTTCTTGGAGGGGTGCAGTGGGGTGCAGATTGGTTGAGGGATTTGTGTGTCACTTAGAGCTGGAATGGAGGGTACGATGAGGCTGTTATGGATGAAGGAGTTCTTGGAGGTTGTGGGATGCAGATAATTTAAAAAAACTAAAGACCGCGTTCGACCTATTGGTCGAACGCGGTCTTTAGTAAACCTCCTAGCTAAACCCATTGAGCAGGCTGCATCTTCACAGTTTCAAGGCAACCTTGCCAAAAATAGTTTCTTTTTTTGGCCAGATGCAGTCTGCTTACCAAAATAACTTAAGTATCGAAAGAGCTGTACTCTGTGTCTATAATGACTCAACATTTCTGCAGCATTTGACACAGGTGATTCACCTAGAGTTACTACAGCATCTTTGCATAGATGCAGCATTCTTGGGTCCACTCTAGACTGGTTCACTTCATACTTCTCTTATCGTACACTTCATTGGTTACCCGTCTCCAAACACCTACTGGCATATTATAACCCCTTAATCAATCTGCACCCCACTACCCCAAGAACTCATCTGCTCCACCTCTCCTTCTCAACTCATGCCATGTATGCACTAAATCATACTGCCATTGCTCGTACTCACATGGAACAATTTGCCACACTACATCAGAATTGCTCCAAACTTGAACAATTTCAAAACTTTGCTTTAAGGTTGTGTGCAACATTGGTAAGAGTGAAAATATTAATGTCCACAGTTTTACATACAATTGAAGGAAAACTTCCCTTGAAATATTTTGCTTGGGATGCTACATTTTATGAGAAATTAGTAAAACAATTAGTTTTGATCTCGCGAGTCCAAAACCTGATGTTTGAAAACAGTCAAAACATTTACCGGTAGTTGGGTTTTTCACTATTTTTGTGTGACTCCAATAGTCAATGAGCTAAAACTTTCACAGGTTTGTTATAGACTGTGCAAGTCTTGCGCGTATCGGAGCGAGAAAACACGTCAAGTGAAGAACATATTTTTTTCTGAAATCAAATCATTGTTTTTAAATTAGATCTATGAAAAAATCTGACCAACAAAAATAATCTTTACAATTTGCATAAAATGAGTTTTAGCTTTCATAATAAACACAAATTATTTGTTAGTTTTTGTTGAAACAAACTAAAAACTCTGGGACAAGGATGCTTATTTGATCTTAACTTTTTAGGAAACCCTTTTGTAAATCCACGCCTGAGTACGTGCAACCACTAAAAGCAGGTTTAAACGCAGACGTGCGATGATCACACGGGCGTAGAGTTAACGCATGACGCAGTTTAAAGAGGACGCTGATGCCTCGACAACCGTAGACTGCAATGTAAAGGCTTAGCGTCTGACAATTACAGCGTCTGGTGATAATCATCGCGCGACCAAAACAAATTTGGTGATCGGAGGTGGGCACAAATTCTTAATTTTTTGCAAGTAACCGGAAGCAGAGGTCAAGTTTAATTCTTGGGTTTTCTTCGTTGTTTTGTTGAATTGATTTAACTTTCATATTTTTGATCACTTAGTATTATATTCCCAACAACATATTTAATTTTCATGGTCATAAAGTACATTAAACTAAAATAATAGACGAAACAAAATATTGCCAACGTAAAACTCTATATGGTTGGGACCACAATGGTCCCGGAAGTTCGCTTACGCGCGAGACTTGCACAGTCTATTTGATGTATATGTTTGGTCACATAAAGTGTGGATACTGGTTTTTGACATTTACCAATGTTGTCCTCGTGCTGTTAATATTTTACTATATTCCTTTTTGTAAAGAGACAGTAATATTTGGATGTAGGTGATGTACACTGATTGTGCTTCTCAAACTGCAAAACTAGGCTAGCCAAAGAAATCTAATTAGTATAAAGGGTCAGTGTTGATAATGAGTGCAACTCACAGAACATTACATGTGCTTATGTAGACAATGGAAACTGGATACACATGTACTTTTACATAATTGATTGTTTTATTTATGTGAATCAAGTGTTTAACAAGTGATCGTGCAGCTGTGTCAACATGGAAAACACTGAAGATAACAAAGAAACAGATCATGTAATACAAACCATAGCTGGATTACAATGACATAAGAGATAATCAAGAGTGGTGTGTCAATGATATTATGATAACTTGTGCAGCCTTGTTTGTAAATCATCTTGAAATCAATCATGATATAGCTGTGTGTTATCATCTTGCCTGTTTGTTTATTGACTCAGGATACATCAGGCAAAGAGCATCGTGTGCGGGGTGATGTCCGTCAGTTTGTTAGCATGCACACTGATAGGAGTTTCTCTGGGCGTGCTGTTGCACGTATCTTTCATGGTATATCTAGCCCATGTTACCCAGCTCAGGTCTGGGGGCGTGATAGAAGATTCTGGAGAGGGCATCTTGACTTTGACTTCAACAAACTACTTCAAATAGCAACAGAAGAGATACTTAGACTTCGCTAAATCTAAACAATGTAAAACTCGTATGCTTTTATGCTTTACAAGAGTCAAGATACACAATGATAAATATATATTGTTGACATAAAATCTTACTGCTGTAAATTCAAATAGGGTCTATATCAGAATATACAAACTTTTCTTAAAACTGTTATCATACATGTATCAGGTTATCAATATTTGCTGCTGTTGCATTTTTCTTAAAAGTGAGGCTGGAGAATAATCCCCTTTGTAAATAAGGGGCTTTTCGGTTGTTATTTATTGATTGTTGATTGTATGTTGATTATTATTATTGATTGTATTTGTATGATGCAAAGATGTACAGTGTTTAACACACATTGGTGTACAGTGTTTAACACACATTGGTGTACACCCAGACGGAAAAATGCATCCTTGTGGAGCACTCTTTTGTTCTTTCCTTTGTCCCTGCACTTAACAGTTTCCCATAGACTTTGTACACAAATTTCCTTGTGGAGCACCCCGGTCTTTAGAAATTCCATGTGGAGTCCTTTTGTTTTCCCTTTTTTGTTTTGTCCTTGGTCTCCAGAAGGTACCGAAAGTGAGAGCAGTGTTTAACACACATTGGTGTACAGTGTTTAACACACATTGGTGTACACATCCCGGTGCACACAGCTTTGTGGGGACTTCCTATTGTTGTTCTATTATTCCCTTTTCTATTGAATCTGGTGTGGGGACCCAGTTTAACAAAGAAAACGTTGTGGGGACCTTTTGTTCCATTGTATAAAAGTCCCCACAGCTCTGGGTATGCCTACCTACAGTGTTTAACACACATTGGTGTACAGTGTTTAACACACATTGGTGTACAGTGTTTAACACACATTGGTGTACAGTGTTTAACACACACGCAGACGGAAAAATGCATCCTTGTGGAGCACTCTTTTGTTCTTTCCTTTGTCCCTGCACTTAACAGTTTCCCATAGACTTTGTACACAAATTTCCTTGTGGAGCACCCCGGTCTTTAGAAATTCCATGTGGAGTCCTTTTGTTTTCCCTTTTTTGTTTTGTCCTTGGTCTCCAGAAGGTACCGAAAGTGAGAGCATTGGTGTACAGTGTTTAACACACATTGGTGTACCAATCCCGGTGCACACAGCTTTGTGGGGACTTCCTATTGTTGTTCTATTATTCCCTTTTCTATTGAATCTGGTGTGGGGACCCAGTTTAACAAAGAAAACGTTGTGGGGACCTTTTGTTCCATTGTATAAAAGTCCCCACAGCTCTGGGTATGCCTACCTACAATTCCCAGTGCACACACCATTGTGGGGACTTCCTATTGTTGTTCTATTATTCCCTTTTCTAAAGAATCTTGTTGTGGGGACCCAGTTTAACAAAGAAAAACGTTGTGGGGACCTTTGTTCCATTGTATAAAAGTCCCCACAGCTCTGGGTATGCCTACCTACAGTGTTTAACACACATTGGTGTACACACAGACGGAAAAATGCATCCTTGTGGAGCACTCTTTTGTTCTTTCCTTTGTCCCTGCACTTAACAGTTTCCCATAGACTTTGTACACAAATTTCCTTGTGGAGCACCCCGGTCTTTAGAAATTCCATGTGGAGTCCTTTTGTTTTCCCTTTTTTGTTTTGTCCTTGGTCTCCATAAGGTACCGAAAGTGAGAGCAGTGTTTAACACACATTCGATACGAATTTAAAATTTTTTTAAATACACACAAATGGACAAAATGTTATCTTTTCTACTAACATTTAGCAACATCTCCAACTGATACTACAAATGCTATTATTGGGACAAACTAGGCGTAATGTTTTCATTTGTGGGAATATTGCTGAAAACCATGTAATCTCATGTAAAGTCTAAGGTAAAGTTCTGCAAGTCAAACATTGTTTACAAAAAGTCATGTTTTTAACCCAAATTGCTGCTTTTGTTTTATGGGCAACTTGATTGCTGAAGAGTAATCCTCATCTCTAAGATTAAAACACTATCTATAGAAACATTTCTGAAAAAGGTTAACTGCAACCTTCTCAAGGCTTGTTGAGCTTTAGAATTCTGTTTTAAGATTCCTCTTTGTGTTAACAATGGTGTTAAAGATTGTACTAAAGTTATATGAGTACTGTGTATTTTCTTAATGTGAAACTGTTGCTTGAAAAATAACTCTCCAAACTCACCACTTTGTTCAGGGGTATAAATACTTGTTTTCTAATAAATGCCGAGTGACCTCAACTGATCTTACTGATCTTTAAAAACATGTTTTATCAACTTGTACTGTTAATTAGAATACAATTAAATATCAAACAAGAGCAAATCTACTCATGGAAATTATTATGTAATAAAGGCATGGTTAACCAGCACACCATAACACAAATGTGTAATATGGGTTATTCCAATAATATGAATATTGCATGGCCATTCTGTTGGTACATATATGTGTGTAATTTTTCCAAAGATCACCCATTTCATCATTCTGAAGCATTTCTTACATAAATGCCTTCAACTGCTTCAAAACCGTGCCGCCAAACTGATTTACCAGGCTCACAAATATGACAGTGTAACTCCTATCCTTCATGATCTTCATTGGCTGACAGTCTGCAGCCGAATTAACTTCAAAATACTGACCCTGCACCTTCATACTTAAAGGAACAAATTCAACTGTACCAGCCAGCCAGAAGCTTCGGACATACAATCTTCAAAAACTAAGATTTTCTCAGAATGAAAGTTTCTGTCCTAAGAATAATAATAATAACTAGAGATAGTGATTGTGTACAATCACAGAGCTGTTCCGGTAGTTTGTGTTTATTTCGAGCTGCAAGAAATCACAAACACTACGACCTTATGACATGTGGTTCAGGAGATAAGAATATCTCAATTTTTGAGCTTCCTGTTTAGACCGGAAGTAAAGGTCAACATGGGGTCACGGTTACCCAAGCCTAATCTCCAATGCCCATTAGGAGTCTATAACTGAAAAAAGGTTGAAAATCGGTTGTGTAGTTCTTGAGATATGGTCCCACTTCCGGTTGACCCATCGGTAAAGGTCATCATGGGGTCACGGTTACTAAAGGCTAATCTCCAATGCCCAAGGAGTCAATAACTAAAACAAGTTTGAAAAACGGTTGTGTAGTTCTTGAGATATGGTCCCACTTCCGGTTGACCCGGAAGTAAAGGTCAACATGGGGTCACGGTTACCCATTATTAATCTCAATTGCCCAAGGAGTCTATAACTGAAAAAAGTTTGAAAATCGGTTGTGTAGTTCTTGAAATATGGTCTCACCAGTGTTGTATGACTCGAGTCCAGGACTCGGACTCGAGTCCGTCTCGAGTCACAATTTCGGTGACTCGGACTTGACTCGAGTCACGTCTGCAAAAGACTCGGACTCGGACTCGACTATCATGACTCGGACTTGTCCCCGAGGACTCGTGACTCGAGTCACGTATTTTCACAAACAATACCTTTTTTAAATATTAAAAACAATTCCGATGATCCGATCGTCATTCCCGGAGTGCACATGGAGATAACGTCTAGCACAATAAATAAGTACACTGTCGTATGGTGTTGCAAGTAATAGTGTTCGTGATTATTGTGTAGATGGCCATCTATGTACAGCGCGTGTATGTTCGATTCGTATGTTCAATACGCATAATAACACTGGGATGCACGACACCAGTATTATGCTGGTTAACGTTAATGCTGGTCAACGTTAACTGCTTGTGCTTGATGCATATTACCAGGGAAATGGCATGTCTGGTACCTGTAAAACACAGCCTGCATATTGCACTGTGATGGCTGTGTGTTGTTTGCACCAGTTTCTACACATGGTCAACACACACACACACGACGTCAAGTTTGGTCACGTCACTAGTAAAAAGTAGTACATTTTTTAAATCATGGCATCTGCCGTTCCGCCCCGTATTGTTTCTTTTGGTTATACCAACTTTAACAAAAGCTTAAACAGAACTTTGTTTAACATAAATGTGTTTTATTTTGTCATTTCCAATTCTTATTTTACGACATTGGTTTGCAATCAATATTTAAACAAGTGACTCGTGACTCGGACCAAGTGACTCGTGACTCGGACTCGGACCAAGTGACTCGGGACTCGGACTCGGACTCGGACTCGACCCAAGTGACTTGAGACTCGGACTCGACACAGGTGATTCGACTACAACACTGGGTCTCACTTCCGGTTGACCTGGAAGTAAAGGTCAACATGGGGTCACGGTTACCCAAGGCTAATCTCCAATGCCCATTAGGAGTCTAGAACTGAAAAAAGTTTGAAAATCGGTTGTGTAGTTCTTGAGATATGGTCTCACTTCCGGTTGACCCGGAAGTAAAGGTCAACATGGGGTCACGGTTACCCAAGGCTAATCTGCAATGCCCAAGGAGTCTATAACTGAAAACAGTTTGAAGATCGATAGTATACTTCTTGAGATATGACAAAAACAAGTTGCTAATTAAATATTCATACCGCTGTCACGTGAATAATTAATTAAGATTGTTTGTCAATATCATCTAAGCATTACTTCTGGGTGAACTGAGATAAGTCCCATTCTTGACAGGCTTTCACAATTCGCGAACCATATTCCAGGCTAACTGATCAATGGTTGATGGTGACTGAACCTAATCAAATAAGCACAGCGTTGTAGCCACGGTTTGTGTTTTGAACCACCTAAACGTATCTAAAACGATTTTTTTTGTACACGAAAAGAAAAAACTCCTACAAATGACGTCATGATGACGTGACGAAAAATGTTAGACCGGAATTGAAATCTACAATACAAGACAAGTCCATAACTGAAAAAAAATTGAGGATCAGATGTTTACTTCTAGAGATATGGTGGTAACAAGATTGGCTAATTAAATATTTGCCTTCTCCTTTTCCCACACAGTTATCCACTTTATTATCACACAGTCTGCCCTTCATTGTATTAACTAATTATTTACCTCTCTTCTAACCTTCCATTTTGTCCTTTGTGTTCCCAACTTCTTGTGGTCAAGCTATCCCCTTCCCTTCATAACCCACCCCACCCTTTGTCTTCATAATCCCTGCTTACCCCCTGCCTTCTCTGAATGCTTTCTGCTTTTCTCCCTCCACTCTCTCTATTCATGTATTTCCACTTGACTACTCTTGCTACTCTTGCAACTCTTGTCTGCTTGTATGTGTGTTGTGTGTTGTCATTTAGCCTTCAAGAAAGACTCTGCTAGGGTCGAAACGTCAGGCCACTAACTTATTTTTTGCATTTATACCACAGGTCCTTTTGGTTGGTAAGCAGTTTGCAACAGCTAATTCTATTTTCTCAATTAAATATTCACGCGGCTGTCACGTGAATAATTAATTAAGAATTTTAATTTTAAGTCAGGGCCTAAGCTTTAATATGTATATGATTTATCTACTTTTATCTACTTTTGATTATTTTAAGAAAGACATATGGCATCTGAAAGAGACACAGGTTAAGTCAATACGATTTTAGGGAAAGAAAGAATAATAATAAAAAGAATAAAAATCTGGACGATTTCAAAAGCTGTTCCGACTGAAAGGTCGGAACAGCTAATAATACAGAGCATTTATATAGTGCAGATACCAAATTACTTGTCATTCCCAAAACCCGTACTGTCACTGACGACAAAAGCTTTCATGCTGCTGCCCCAAAACTCTGAAACAATTTACCCCAAAACATCCGCCACTCTACCAGCAGCTTTCAAAAAATATCTAAAAACTAAATTTTTAAATTAATCACTCATGTATTTTGCTTATTCTGTGTATTCCTTTTTGCTTGTTGTTTAATTTTGTGTGAAGCGCTGTGTTACTTTCTTTGGTTAGTTAGAGCACTAATGCTCTGTATTATTATTATTATTATTATTCTTAGGACAGAAACTTTCATTCTGAGAAAATCTTATTTTTTGAAGATTGTATGTTAAAGCCAATTCAAGCTATTAAACATTCCTTGCATAAATCATCTAAGAACAAGTAGTTCAATGCAACACCTGTGGAGTCTGTTTGTGTGAAAAGTTTGTGGAGTTACATCACACTTAGGAACATAATCGACCAATCCAAATCAAGGATTCAATATCACAAAGGTATTTTATTTGTAAAAAATTACATGAATGATATTAGTGTTGACCTTCATATTGCAATAACTACACTATATTGTACTGTTTGGAATAAGGTCTGAAGAAAAAGAAAATCAACTTAAGTGATTGTTACGTCTATATGGGGGCCATTGCCAGAAATTAATTCATACACAAATTGCTTAACTATTCCATAAACAATGGAAAATTTAGAAATCTGTATGTTTTTGTTGACCCTTAAATTAACAATTGTAATTAAAGAAAAGACATTGTATTACAACTGACTGACTCAAGACAAACTCATTTAATCTTAGATATCAATTTATTAAATGAATACACCAACTATAGCTTACAAAGTACAGTTTTGTATGATGTGAAGCGACTTTATCAGTGAATCTGGTTTCTACTTAATAAATACTTAGTCTAACACATTACCCTGCTTCTGTAAACCTGTTCAATGCTGATGCTTATCACAGGATACCCCGTTTGTTTGTTTGATTGATTGGTCAAGATGTCAATCACATCATTCATCAAAAGCTAAAGTTCTTCTGAATGTATTTATACCAATGATTCTTTAAGCTATCCATTGTTTATGTAGCTGTAAATTTCAAAACAAAAATAATATATTGCTGTTTCCTTTTTAAAACTTATAGATATTTGTTTTCTTAGCATATCAGATTTACAATGGAATGTAGAAATGGACAAACACCAAAAGTGTATCTCTCTTGCTATAAAACAAGAAGCAAATGAGATCAGGTTGAACATCTACAAATGTACAGGCAGCAGAAATCTGAATTGGAGAACTCAAGGTACATGAAGGAGTAGTACTAGAATGCACTGAGATGGTAATATTAGTGATGGGACTAAGATCATGCATCAAGAAATTCTAATCTTGAGATCAGACATTTTAAAACAAAAACAAACCTTCACTTCATTTGTTCCTTTATTATGTAATTTTTTGAAAATAAAATGAGTTGCACTTGGCCAACAATGTTGTGGTTAATATTGGCCATACTGTGATGGGTTGAGTGGGCAAACAGTGATAACTGCAGTCAGCATTAGACAGGTTGACAAACATACCAAGACCCTGTAATTGTCATCGTACACATCTAACATCATCTCTTTACATCAATTTTAAATGATTAACAACTGATGTATCCTATTAAGTTATAGTACTTGTAATTCATTATATATCTGAATTTGCAGTTTAATGGCATTTATTTTAAAAGGAGCTTAGCACCAATTTATAGCTAAAATATCAGCTTAGCACCAACTGATAGCAACCATGTGACAAGATCAATAAAATGAGGGCAGTTTTCAACACAGCATTGTCTACAACTTTGTGTGTTGGATATAGATTAAATAACTTTTCTAAAGCTTGTTTCTAATTGATCGTTTGACACTTTATTTCATACTTTCTTTGACATTTAACTTCAGAAATCCCTCAGTTACACAACGCTGGTTCCATAATAACAGATTCAATTTCAACACATTTATTAAAAATAGCACAATTAAACTGCACAGTAAACCGTAATACTCCCAAAATAACAAAGAGGACATTATTTTGTACAACTTTTAACCAAACAAATATATTTAAATTATGAATGGAGTAACACTTGAGATAATGTGGCAGGACCTTTCAATGTGCATGGATCAAATTGAAACATCAAACAACATTTTTATGAGCACCATTTTCAAAAATCACCTTTTGTATTGACCAATGAGAGACTGTTGACAAACTAAGTTGCAGCATGCTCAAGATTGCAGAAAGAAGTTGAAGTTGAACTTGTAACTGCTTCCACTGAGTATCCCATGGGATTAACTAACAGTAATATCATCTAACAAAACTTTAACTTTTATTAAATCCTTTAAATTTGCACAGCATTATTCAGGATTTGAAGTCAAGAAGAAAATCTGCAGTAATAAAAACGTGAACCCTGGACAGTTTGACCCTAAATGTAAAAACTGAATATAATTTGAGAACAATTGCCTGAGCTTACAGATATTGCCATTTCCTTATTTAGACCAAGTTTTCATTCAGTGAGAAGTTGTTTGCAATCATTTCCCCGCTTCTTAATCAATATCAATTAATATTTCCAGTTTTCTGAAATTTCCAGTTTTCCAGTTTCCAGTTATTACCGACAAATGTTCAAGGATAAAGATTTTCTTAACATTTAAGAGTTTATTCAACAATGGCAAGGAAAAAGTTGAATAATTAAATTGAGAATCCAAGACACTTTGAAGCTCACAGCAATTAGTCCAGATATTACTGTTTGTAACAAAAATCAATGTCAATTGAAAGATACAATGGGGTACAAGTCGTAATGGAAAGACATTTTACAGAATACTTTATGTTGATGATGTATTCTCATGAATACAACAATTGAGAGAAACAACTGCAATGTTTCCCAGGTTTGGGCTATGCTGATGCATTTGCAGCAAAGAGAACCACATAAAGAAAACTTAATTTAGTAATTCATATTGCATTCAATCACTTGGAGAGAAAGGAATTGAATAAACTTGCTATCCTGACTGACATTACAGCCAACGGTGAATTAAATTGCACCATTAAACTTAATAGATCAGCAAGCTTGTTAAGTCGTTGAATTACTTCCATAATATGTATTATATATTACTCTAGAATCCAAACTTTTTTTAGAAAACTGAAAATTAGTATTGTGAGATTATTAATTTTTCTCACACATTGCAGTATTTCAGAAGGAATTATTTCTCAATAAATTGGTAATGGTATCAAGTTGATAAGCCTGGAATTAAAGTCGGACAGAGGCAGTGATTTAATTAATTAGATACCAAATTTAGATCTGCCTCAAGCATGAACAATGACTGTATGGTACGTATTGGTTAGGATGCATAACTGTTACCAACTTGATTCAGAATCTTTGTGAAACAATAGTTGGTCATCGGCATTTAAGCAAAATTCCCCATTTGTCTGCAACATTTGGATTCCTGTTAACCTTAATAACACATGAGGTAGTACATGCTTACAGATGATAATGCACCAAGCATGAGAGATCAGTCAATTCACTTTAGAAATGTGAAAGACATCACAGAAAAGAAATGTAACACTGTTTAATTCTTGACAAGTTCTTTTTTTAAAAGCACAAAAGTCGAACTATTCAACAAAGACCAGCACTTGTGAACCAAACTCTATAATGATAATTCTTTCATTCAATTAACAATCTGTCGATCTTTAAGCAGGTTTTTAAAAATTCCATTATACTTTTCTAAGTTTTCCTTGTTATAAAAATACATGAATGAACTTTTCACTCTAAAACTAGAAATTCGAATGAAAAAATAGTTGTTTGATACAATATATGACTGAATACAAACTTTTTCTACGATATCCCCTAATAAATAATTATTGGACTAATTTAATCAAAGATTGATGAGCAACCACTGCAACTGAACACACAGTGTGTATCTGAATTAACTGAACATTCAGTCAACAATGCTATTTTTATACATTAAAATGTGTGCTATATCTTGTTGATATTTATCTCATCACATTTATTAAAGACAGAATTATGACAAAGCACTTAAAGACAAGTGTTTCTTTACATTATTTCTTTGTTCATTTATAAGGAAATATACCGGTGGGCAGGTTATCAATTTCAGAAAGCTTTCTAACAATACTAATTCATTCAATGATCAGTTTTCACACACAATTAAATAAAACATACTATCACACAATAAAAATATAACTTCCTAATGTACATCGGCCAAGACCAATAAATAAGCTGAAGTTGACCCTGCTTTACATGAATACATACAGTGGAGAAACTCTTCAGATATGCAAAATGGAAGACAATGATTTGAGTTATACCCTGAACACCACAGACACACCAACCTACCACATCAAGTATTTACAGTTAAAAGGCTCTTAAGGCAGTGTTGTGCATAGATTGGATGAATCTTCTTCATATTAATAATTTAAGAAAAGAATAATACTTAAAACCAACATGTATGAAAACAGATTCAAGGTTTGTTTGTACCAGCAGATTTCACTGTACATTCATGACTATTAGACAACCCTAATATTTAAGAGGGGCTCAGTTTTGCAATGCAATTAGTTTCCAATAGAGAGAGTCCTTAGGAAAGTGAGAACAAAGTTACAAGTCTCTAACCTCACGTCAAAACGTAAAATGCCATTTTAATTTATACCCTTCCAGTGCAAACTGTGTCAACATCCAAAAGCATCCAATAACATCACATTTCAAATAAATGTATCTGTAAATTTTTTACAAGAATTTCTTAGTTCATTCCTCGAATTGGATGATATCAAATATTCAAAAGAGCAAAACAAATCATCTTTGGAATATACAGATCCATTGTTGATATCCAATGACACAATAGTTTAAATTTTACAAATGGCATTTGACACTGTAATCTGAGGTTATAGACTTGTAATTTGTTTCCACTTTCTTAAGGACTCTAGGATGAGTGGATCACAAACCTGAACCTGACCTTAGAAACCTTCTTTAACAATTATTGTAAACAGCCATGTATGACTAATGGATACTAGACAACATAGGTTTGGATTCATGCTGACTCAATACTGACAATGATTGTAAACAGCCATGTATGACTAATGGATACTAGACAACATAGGTTTGGATTCATGCTGACTCAATACTGACAATTAACTGCAGCATATTACCATATATCTATTTTAAGTGTTCCTGTCATGCATTTATGTTGGCTTTGGCACCTTACTCCAGAACAACGGATCCAAAGTCACAATGAAGTATGGAAGTCTTGCCAGCATACCATACAATTGATCTTCAAACAATTGACTTACATTAAACATGTGTGGATGATTTCATAGCTCAAGCCAGCAGGCCAATATTTGCAACTATGTTTTTTGTTTGGGAGGTTTGGAAGATTAATGCAAATCTGCTACATCCAATGATTACACCATGTGACATGACACAGGTCTGAGACCTACAAGATAGCATTAAGTGCACTGATTGTCATGGGGTTGTACAGGCATGTTTAGTACAGTACAATGCTGTTACATTAATTGTAAATAGGTGGCAAACTTTATGCATTTATAATAGACATTTTCTAGTACAATAGCTAAATCACTGTGTTGCACTCCACATAGTGCATACAGGCAGAAGTCATCAGGCACTGTGTTTGCAGGAATAGCAGCATTTGGGTCCATAGAAATGGTGTCCACACATTTGATGTTGTGGCACAAGGTAACACCAGTTGTATGTATCGAGGCAAACAGGTTTTGCTGCAATGCAAACAAATAGTTCTTTGAGTTCTTAAATTTATCAACCAAAATAAATAGAAAACATTTATTGAACTGCAATAAATGCATATAGAGGGAAGTCAACTGAAACAATAACTTATATGAATGTATATAACGCTGATACTGTTGCGGTCTGATGATACCCAATACCCTTTTTTCTTTAGTTTTCTACACCTAAAAACTAGACTTCAACCTGGTTCATACTTCCTATGAATGTGAAGCGAATTTGACGTCACAAATTCACAACGAAAAAATTCACACCAGTTGGGCTGTGCTCAACTAGTGCGAAACAATCTTAGCGACAACAGAGGCCTATGTCAACAATTCGCCCCACACATTCTGATCTTCCTGCTGAGCAAATATTAATCTGCTTTTACATGAGTGCTTGGGGAATCTAATTGAACAAGACACCATCTCAGCCCTCACAAGTCCTGATTTATACATCTATGTCTTGCTAAGAACACAGGCATCATGACAGCTCACACCCTTTCCACACTGCCACCAGTGAGTCCAGTTCACTAGACTGCTCAGCCACAACAATCTACTCACTAAGAGTTAGAAATACATCCAGACGTTTAATTAAATGCCTCAGTTATTAGTTATTAGTAAAGCCGAGTGACTTACCATTCCATGGACATGGTTCAGAGCTGCAGCTCTGGGTGGCAGCCGGTTTGTTTTTCATGTTACAATCATCTGCAATTTTCTGAGATTTCAAGCACTGGACTTGACGAGACTTGATACCACCACCACATGTCTGTGAACACTATATATATCAGATAAAAGTAAACACAAGGAGGACATCACTGGCATTTACTTTCTCATCACTAGCTTTGTGTAGTTATTCTGGTAAGTGGTATTAACATAAGTTAAACAGATAACACATGATTGCTAAAGACGGGGGTTCAAAAAGATTTTTTTCCCAATGAATTGAAAGCTTAGTTTTCCCAGCCTTTTTTTAATAATCCTAGCAAGGGCCACCACTATTGAGGTCAAACAATGAAAATGTTCATGTGTGTATGCACCAAGCACACCTCTGAGCCAATCCCCCAACACCCAATCCCCCAACACCCAATCCCCCAACACCCAATCCCCCAACACCCAATCCCCCAACACCCAATCCCCCAACACCCAATCCCCTAACACCCAATCCCCCCAACACTCAATTCTTAGTCAGATGTATATTAACATACTCAAAATCCCTATCAAATGTTGGTAGGTGTTTTCGATGAAGTGTTTGAAGGTTGGTTGAATGGTAAATTTACTGAAACTAGAGGGTGGTAAATACTGAACTCTATAATCTATCATCCATTTAACCCTCTTGCTGTCTGACCATTCAATACCATTCACTGTGGTTTTGAATGATAGATAAGCTATGCCAGCCTTGCAATATGATACCATGAGGGAATGCATGTACACAGTACACAGTTAGTTCTGTGCACAGTTGTGCCACCATACACAACTTTGGCAGTTGAATGGTTTCAAATGGTTGGTCAACTCACTTGAAAATGTTGCGAACAGTAGGAGGGTTAATCATCATGCCAATATACATCTTGACATGTTTTGGGTAGGAAAACTTGCAATTCGAGGAAGTATTCTAATGTCCCAAAAACTTTCCAATAACTTATTCAATCTCCATAAATATATCTCTACATTTTTAAAAGAATATTTTTGTTAGGGTATTTGGAAGCGATAAGTTTGTCACCCTCAGTAGGTATGTTGTAGTTCTTAGTGGGTAATTTATGACAGTTTCTTGTTGGGATGGGTAGATACATTAAACTCAAAGTGAAATAGATGTGAACATTAAACAAGTAATACGAAGAAATACGGATGATAGTTTCCTCACACAGCCATAAGTAAAGAGATAATTGACTGTCATTCTGATAAATATGTTTAAATTGTGTCTGTTGAGTATCAGAGTATACCTATCCATAAGACAAATAAGATAGGTAATATTGTTTTAGTCCTTGCTCAAATAAAAACAGTTTATTGTATGTAATTGACTGCGAAGAATTTTTTTCTTTCTAATTTTGATTATGGTCTTGTAAAATATACTCTGGTCCACTACAAGTTTGGAGCATTAAGTCTTGTGGATTTTCCCCTCTAAATTCAAGCCCTGTGATGCTGCAGTTTCTCTTTAACGCAATGATAATGTTATACTTACTTGTGACCAATGTGATGTTTGCCATTTTCCTGACTGTGATTGGCATATGCCTCTGTGACATGGTTTAGTGGTTGATGCATGTGGTTTTTTATGATCACTACATTCACTGTCATCAATCTCTCGAAATTGACCCTGTCTGTCCAGGTAGCTACAACTGATCATACGTGAACGGCGTCCCATACCACATGTTACTGAACACTGCAAACCAAAGCACAATCAATTGAGTTAACAACTTTTTTGCACTTTACAGTTGCCCTATTTCGAAGTAAAAACAATGTTGTTTGAAGTAATAGTTATAATTATATTCTTATCTTTTCGAAGGGCAAACAAATTTCCCATTAAACATGTTAAAAGACAAAGATATGCACACAAAACAAAAAACCCCAGTAAATTTGGTTGACTACAGTTCTGTAATCAATCAATCAAAACCTTGCTGAATAAACATATAGCGAACCTAGTCAAGAGGAACGGGAAACCCTTCGATTTATTTGTACTTACTTCTGCCATTTTATTTGATATTCAAGATGATGTACATTAGTTTTAACAATGAAATTTTGTAAGTTTCACATGTAATGGATTCTCAAAACCTACAAAAAGGAAAATTTTACTTATATTTGCATGACACAAGAAACTATCTTTTAAAACCCCCAGATATTACAGAGGCTGTACCTTTGGCTGTTCACTATGGTAAGATGGTTACAGGAAAAGCAATGCACTATTTTCTCAATGTGAGAGTGTTGTTGACATTGACTTATGTGAAAACTGCAAAAAGACATGCTCTCTACTTTCGGTACCTTATGGAGACCAAGGACAAAACAAAAAAGGGAAAATAAAAGGTCTCCACATGGAATTTCTAAAGACCGGGGTGCTCCACAAGGAAATTTGTGTACAAAGTCTATTAGGCCATAATACATGGAGGCAAAGTGTCTCTATTTTTCAATTTTCGTGCAACACGGCTGGGGATTACTTAAAACTACTTTGAACGGGTTGCAAATATGTATCTAAATCCAAAACAGCTTATCCCCAAGCGTGAAAACTGCACATTAATTTTTTTGGGGGTTATTAATAAAACTATATGAATAATGTCATTTTACTAATAAGCTGCATTTGCCATACATTAAAACACTGTGTTGATATGCTTCAAAAGTTCAAGTATAATGAAATGTGGTGTTTTCCAAAGCAGCTCTTGAATAGGGTGGTGTTGGACACTTTCATCTTGAGTAGTGGTCTTGCCCGGGGGTGGGGGTTGGGTGGGATGGGGTTAGGGGAGGGGGTGTGTCCCCCCCTTTTTTTAAAACTTATAGCCCAAGCACAATGAAATGTGGTGTTTGTCAAAGCAGCTCTTGAATAGGGTGGTGTTGGGCACTTTCATCTTGAGTAGTGGTCTTGCTTGCCCGGGGGTGGGGGTGGGGTGGGGTTAGTGGAGGGGGTGTGTCCCCCCCCCTTTTAAACTTATAGCTCAAGCATAATGAAATGTGGTGTTTGGCAAAGCAGCTTTTGGGTAGGGTGGTGGTGACAACTTTCATCTTGAGTAGTGGTCTTGCCCGGGACCGGAGGAGTGTGGGATGGGGGGGGGGGGGGGGGGGGGGGGGGGGGGGGGGGGGGGGGGGGGGTGTCACCCCTTTTTAAACTAATAGCTATTTAAAGACATACTCATCCACCAACTGATCGAGTGTTCTCTCTCATGTGTAAATGTTTATTTTAATTTTTTGTTACCTCACAAATCAGTAGCAAGCCTGTATTTAACGGTGGTTATAAAATTTCAAATTTAGCTCAACAGTTGGGGAGAGTGGAAGGATATGCATTATTGTTATTTCAAACCAAGGCCCAAACACCAGACCTGATTGGGTGCACCAAAATATATGTATCCTCTACCTTTTTTCTAACCGTATTCTTACTGTGGAACCCCCTGCAACCTCCCCCCTCCCAAAGACTCCAACCCATAATATTTGTTTTATTTTCTGTTTAAATCGTTTTAAAGACAGATGAACAAAATCAAAAATGGATACCTTTTGCAGTTGTTACAATTTTGAGCTAATGTCAGCACCGACAAAAAATACTGTACATGCTTCTCATGACACAGGTTTTTTCATTTCAATAGAAAGGATTTACATGTACAGTGTAACCAAATTCCCTTTCGGTTGTGTCAGAAATATGTCGTGGATGGCAAATTGTTTTGGTAAGAGCTAACAAAAACAACCAATCTGAAGATGTTACTTATTTCTTTGTTAGATTCAATGAAAATTGCACAACGGCCTGCCAAAAGGTTAAGTTTTGATTTGCGATTTTACATTATTAATTTACGGAATAAATAATCCACGTGAATCAAAAACGCTGTTGATTTACAACTCCCTTTGTTTTAACTTTCTATGCACCTGAATTAACCAAGTTGTAAAACTCAATACGTTTTTATTGAGTATGTTTTAGAAATGTTTGAAGAAAGAAGCCAGAGCTCATAACCAAACGAGTAAAACCAAAGTTGCCAGAGGAAATCATTCATCAGCCTCAGAATCGACATCATCCTCTAAATCTTCATCTGACATGGAATCTTCCTGGAGATTGTCACACCCAACACACGTGCACAGTTGTGTACAACGCAGACCGATCTCAACACAGCATTTTGACTTGCTTCCAGCAGTTACAACATAGTTAGAAGAAAGAGTGAGGGGTCTGCTCTTCTTGCTTAGGAATCTGGTATATGTTTTGTAGCACTCGGGATGATACTGTAGTTCCCTGGCGACCAAGTCTTGGCCATCAATTTTCTGAAGGAGATTGGTGTCTTCCTTTTTGCGTGCAGCTGTCAAGAGTTGACCTCCTTTAACCTGCTCACATTTTATTAACCTTACCACTGACCTTTTGCCTGAGACACGATCTCTGCGATATTTTGTGCTATTACACAACAAACACTCATCTGGGAACATGTGTCTTCTTATCCATGGTCTTGCCCTCTTTCCTTCAGAAGATCTGAGCTCACGCTGAAAGCTGTCATCAACAGTGCTCAAACCAGAGCATTCTCCATGGTCTTCGTCTATGTTGGGGTCTGGTTTTCGAGGAAAGGGGAAAAAAAATATTGTTATACCTTGAATGCCATATTTCATTTATACAACGCTAATTATTAAGAATTAGTTTACTTCAATGTTAACAATGAACATCATTTGTCAAAGTAAACATTTATTATAATGTTCTCATTTCAACTCTAAGCCCATAAACAAGTCAAATCATGTGACATTTCAACAAAACATGAAAAAGACAAAAATACCTACATGAAAACAGTTATGGTAGCATATTTCACAAAATGCTCTTAATCTGATAGAGCCCCCCCCCCCCCCCCCTGATGCTGACAGACAACCCCCACCCTGCTCATCTTCTTCCCCCTTCCCCCACCTCTAACTGTCAGAGCAAACGTAGGCAGCACTGTACGCATTTGTATGCTCAATAAAAAGTATGTGATTGCTCTTTCAGTTCGTTTTCTGTAATTTCTCAAAAGCCATTAATTATTGAACCAACAGTGTTCGAAAACACGGTGTAAAAGTAAAAAAAAAAAAAAGATTGTCACTGGGGTTTGAAATCGCAAAAGATTCAAAAGCAGAACTAACTAATGATCAAACAGTAAATGTGATTAAATTACATTCAAGCAACATGTAAAAATTTAATTCCTATATATGTCAATAAGGTACACAAATAACACCCCAATAACACCCCCCCCCAAAAAAAAAACCACACACACAAAAACACCAAACGTCTGTCAATTATACCAAGTAAAGTGTGCACAGCAAGGTAGGTGAACTATGTGCACACCAAATCCTAAAATACTACAATAAAATTAAATACAAATCTGGGGGTGTTTTTTTATTCAGGAGGAAACAACTCAACGCTCTCCAATACTTTGGGGATTTTTATTTTAATAAAAAAAATATATTTATAATTCTACCATATGCTTTCCCTTTCCCAATTTAAAACTAGGTAAAATTCGCTACAAACAATTTATGATCATCCAGTGGCTGGGCAGCAAACTGACTTTAATGATGTTCAACATACAATTTAAAAAGGGTTGCTAAAACATATGAGTTGGTGTAGGGCCGAGTTGACCTCATTAACTTGTTTACCCTCACTCCATTTCTTTTTTTGAGAAGGCATAATACTCCCACCCCACCTCTCCAAGATTATCAAAAACCAAAAATCTTACCTGTGCTATTCACTTCTTTCAACTTCTGGGTTGTTTCCTCTTTTCTCCGGATCTTACTGATGTCACAGAAACGCTTATAGCACTCGTAGTGGTACCCAACGTGGTCCGAGTTGGGTTTTGCATTCATACATTCTTGCTCATTATGGAAGTCAATACCGAGATTGACTGCAGAACTCCGTGCAATTTCTCCTTCTCTGCAGTCAAATTTTGTCCATTTGGCCCCAAAACTTACAAATCTACTCCAGGAATCCTTGCTAAATTCAATGAACTTACTTTTTGTTGATGGTACTATGTGCATCACACACAAAAAGTCTGAAAAATGTTGACTTTTACTCCCCACATTGTCACACGTTGGGAGTGCCGCCATCTTGGTTGTTGACAACATGTGGAATGTGGCCCAACTCAGAATATGGCCCAATTTGAAATTAGTATACACAGATTGTGCGTACTAGATTCTAAGTTGGGACAGATTGTTGATTGGGTAAAATCATTATTTTTCACAAAATTACGGTCATTTTTTCGTCATTTTCTCAACCATGTGCACGAAATACATCTGGGGATAAGTGGATTTGGCATTAGTATGACATTTTCTTTGTATGGTGAAAAAAGTAAGTAATCCCCAGCTGTGTTGCACGAACGAACAGAAAAATGACCCATGTATTATGGCCTATATGGGAAACTGTTAAGTGCAGGGACAAAGGAAAGAACAAAAGAGTGCTCCACAAGGATGCATTTTTCAGTCTGTGTGAAGCACATGAAGGTTGATAATAATACACACATACACACATACTTCCATTGTGTGACCAAGTAGTTCCCAGTGGCTGTGTGTATAATCCTATTGTGTAATTTAGGAGTTCTCTGAAACCTTAATCCCTCTATTGTGTTTTTCAGAAAATCACAGTTGCAGCATTTAGCAAGGCATGCTTTTTACTTTGGATTTAACTTTATTTTTAGCCAGCAATTGCTTAAACCATGGTTGTTGTGCTTGAAGGGAAATAAAGAATCGATTCAAATTCACAATAGTTGTTAGGGACTTGCGTTGACAACAGTCGCGAACAGGGGTATTAAGTTTGAGTATAGACAATGTGACCTCTGACGTCATTTGAAAATCATAACAAGATGCGCGCGCATGTCGCCGGGCAAAACCTTTGTGTACTTGACAGCCAGCTAGAAAGTACACGCAATATTACCATGACTACGCGTCTTTTTGCCCGGCGGAATATGACTTGGACAACAGACTTGTCAACAGAGGGTGGTTTGATTGTAAACAGAGGTCACATCGTCTATAGCAAGAGGTAGAGAGAGAATGTGGTCAGATGTTTTTCAAATCAAGTTTTAGTCAGATGGTGTGAGGAGCAATTGTGCCTTGAAATATCGTTACCAGGCATAGCGAATACAGAGTTATTGCAGACAAAGTCAGGCAGCGGATAGTTAAATGTATTTGTCTATGTAGTACTATTTGAGATCATCATGCAGGGCCAGTGTTGCCACTAAGAAAAACACCACAATAAAACAACCATAAGTTTATAATTGTTAAGTTCTAAGAATTACAATGTAGAATCGAGAGTCATTGATTGTACTAGTTATTTAAAAATCAAATAACAGTTTGTTTGATTTAATGAAGGATTTATTGCCTAGAACTGGCTTGTAACTAAGAATGAATTATGTCACATGATGAATGATCACTGATATTTTGGCTTGTTTAGAAGACTACATGTCTTACGTGTTTTTGTTAAATCTTGAATCTAAAGAAAGTAATTTGAGCAAATGCGATTGTATACTATTCCTGGAAACCTTGATTGTTTTAATATTATAGATGGTTCCGAGCTTAAAGGGTTTATCTAAACTGAGGTCTGATCCAGACACTGATCCGAGATGTTGAGACAAGAAGGCCACGTCCAAGGACCAAATTGAATGTGAGGCTCTGCAGGCCAACGGCGTTGCCGATGTTGCCATCAACCACCCTCACCTAAACCTAGGCCAACCAGTCCAGAACCACCATCCGAGACCCGGTGTACTTAAGAATGAATATAGTAATTGTGATGGCTTGAATGTATTGAAATATTAGCCACTGAACTGCATGGAAGTCTGCAATTAATAATTATTGTGATTGAATATAAAATTGTGACGACTTTAAAGGCCTTTGGTTTTTGGAACTGTCTGATTGTTTTAATCCTATATGAAATTAACATGTGAAAATTTATTTTCGAAAGGTGGTCGCGTTTTTTAGATATCGCCGAAAATCCGGAGCAAATGTGTCCACACAGGAAGAAAAATCCCTAATAGGAATACACAATCTGAGAAGCGTTTCTGACAGAAATGTTTCTCAAATTCAAAAACTGCTATCTTTTCACATAACCACATTAATTTAAAGTAAAATGTTTCTCAACATGCTTTATACTATCGAAAGCTGCTGTAGGCTTATAACCAATAAGTTTTTATTGCCATTAATTTGAAGAGTGCCAAACGTATACCTTCCCTTTAAATAAATGAACCAATGAATTGAATATTAAAGAGGAAGAGAAATGAGCAATGTACTCATTTTCCACTAGATAGAGTCCTCATGTGAGTTGGGAAAAATTACAAGTCTCTAACCTCACATTGGGTGCGTTCGATTAGCTTCCCGGGGATTTACACTCGTGTTAGCCATGCAACGAGGCTAATCGAACGCTGTGGTGTTTTTGCTTGGCACTCTGGGAAAATTAAGGTCAAACGTTTTTGGGTAGCGGTAGAACTTACAAAAGTGTAAGCTCCGTCGTCTGCTCACTTGGAAAATGTCGATGTCCGTAACGAAACAATTTAAGTATAAAATATAAAATAACTTGCACAGTCACCATCTGTTTGTTTTTCTGAAAGTACGTTTCCTTTCCATTCCCCATAATTTGTTTCATGACGATAAAACTGTGTCTTTGTGTACTTTTGAACTCACGTCAAATTCAACTTGTCCCCGCCATCTTGGTATGATACGTCATTACACCTGTGAGCATCCACCAGAGACCCGCTCGCGAGCTGGGTTTGTGGTGGCTTACACCCGGGGCAGACACGGGTATCACGTGATGGCTAATCGAACGCTCTCGTGTAAGTTTTAGTTACACGTGTAATAAGCTAATCGAACGCACCCATAAAAATGGTGTAAATTGCCATTGCATTTGATACCCTCCCAGTGCAAAATTTGTATAATCCAAAACATCTGATGACATCATTCTGAGAAAAATGGGTCTCTACATTTTTGTACGGGGATATTTTGGGTTTATAACTGACTTTTTCAGAGTGAAATTTTAAACATGACGTCATTGGATTTCAACAACCAATGGATCTTTACATTCCAAGGAGGAATTTTTGATAATTCAAAAGGTCAAATTTAAGGATGTTTTGATTGAATGTTATTGAAAGTCAGTTATAAACCAAAACATCCCCATACAAAAATGTAAAGACCCATTTTTCTCAGAATGATGTTATCACATGTTTTAGATTTGACTAATTTTGCACTTGATGAGTATCAAATGCAATGGCAATGTACACCATGTTAACATAAGGTTTAAAGACTTAAACAAAATTCCCCACTAACATGAAGACTATCTATTGGGAAAATTAGTACATCACAAAATTGAATTGCTCACTTCCCTTCATCTTTAACACTTTGACTGCTGCAAATGTTTACACGGTCCCTCCCCATGGTGCTGCAGATGTTTTACAAAACTACAAAAAAACTTCATGTTTTAGTTTTACACTGTTCCTCCCCACGATTCTGCAGGTTTTATTTGGAGAACTACATCAAAGATTTATAAATAAAAACATTCAAATAAATGACACTGTTGCTTTTATTTTCTATTACACCCCATATCTTTTTTGGAGTGGTATACATCGTAGCAAGGGGTCTGGTGAAGTGGAATTTTACACTGTTACTAAAAAATTTTAGCAGAAGTTTACCGTCTGCAAATCACCGTCATCATCGGACGATTCCTGTCGATCAAATTCACTTTCAACGTCACTGGCATTACTTTCAGACTCTATATTATCAGAATGATCATTTCCATCAAACTCACTTACTTCAGAGTCACCATCTGCGAATATTTCAACAACAGCTCTGCTACACTCACTAACCACTTCACGCGTTTCCTGGGCGCCGCCATTTTTTTACTCCGAAAGTATAAACTTCCGGGTTACATTACCACCGCTGGTGCCCGGGCCCGATGAGTAAAACCATCGAAAACAACTCCATTGGTTCCCCTAACGTATGTCAATACGTTTTATACATGAAAAGCATTTCAATCCTTGATCTACAGAGGGCAGTACAACGTTATACAACCAGCCCGAGTCAGCCCGAGTCAGCCCGAGTATTCTCGGGCTCAGCACCAGCTGGGGGGTAAGTCTATCCCGAGAATACTCGGGCTCAGCAGTCAAAGTGTTAAGAAAGTTGGTGAATAATCATAAGCGTGCTGCGAGCCAGTGAATAATCATAAGCGTGCTGCGAGCCAGTGAATAATTGAATGTAAATATAATATGCACTGAGGAAGTTTGAAAATCAGAATACTGTGAGACCAATTGAATTGTCTGTATTATTTCCTTTCGTTGTCACTTAAGAAGTGAGTATTAAGAGGCAATACCATGTCTGTGGTATTAGGCAACGCTCTTCAATAAATTCTGAGAAATATCCTGACAATGCCTTTGTTCTATACACTTTAAAAAAATCACATTTTTCAACACAGTAAAAAACACTGTGTGGACATGTGTAAGTCCACATGGTGTTTCATTAAACATTATGTGGACCTTGTTCTCAGGTCCACACTTCGTATGTAGCACTTAAACATACATTCCTATCACAGTGGTCAACAAGGACAAACAAACATTTGTTATTGTTCTCCTACTATTTTGACTAATTTTTTAAGCACTGTCCCAATTGGTTTTGCACAGGGAATCAAACTGCAAACATTCTAGGTTTGTCAAAATGTTTGTTTCTGATATTGATTCACTGTCATTCTAATAAGCAACAAATGGTCTACATGTGAGTTGTAAGAAACATCGAGTGCCCTTTCCAAGTATACAGAGATTTATTGTATTGTTTCTGTATTTATTTCTTATTTCAACGAGGTAGTCTATTCAGTGGCAACCAATGATCTCCTGTGGGTCCCAGCCTGTACAGAGAAAAATCATCTACATGGTGTTACATGTACCGCAAACATTACTACATTGTATCTCCCCCATGCACAGTTCCAAATCCTAGTCAAGGGAAAAATATTGAACAAATTTGAAGGAGTGATATGATCTTGCCATGATACACTGGTTGGTACTCAATGTTTGATAATGTGTTAATAGAAAGCACTGCCAGAAAATTAGCATGCCATTATCTAGGCCATAGCCTCAGTGGTGCTAGGAAATGAAACCATAAAGAAAGCAACAAAAAGGGCAGCTGTGCTGCTCAATGAAATTTGGTCCAGACCTGAATACAAAAATAACATAAAAGAGCAAAAGAAAATAAGCAAACCTCGCTCCAAGCAGAAATATACCACTGCACTTTCCGTGGGCAGGTTCTAAGGTTGCAAGCTTTGCGTTCAGAGGGTTGCTGCATTCCCTTACACGAGGCTATTGGCTTGGCTTTATGGCGACCATTACTGTTGATACTCTGGCAACCAACAGTTCGTGTCATGAAACCATCACCACAAGATGTTGAGCACTGTTGGTAGATATGTAAATCAATTAGGGCAAATAATTAGCGACATCATCATTTCTCAAAGAAAAATTACTCATTTAAACTTGTTAAACTTTATGTACATATAATAATAACTTGATAAATGAACCAAACTTGATCGTTCTTAGTATTAGTAAACTTTCTTTTTTGTTTGTTTACAGCAGTTAAATCTCATATCCACTATGTCATGTACAAAGTGAAATATAAATACCAACCTGATGTTTGATGATGTTTATAAATGTGTTGATATTTTTGCAATTCCCTTTTAACGTTGAATGTAACTTTTTAATAACTGATGGATTTTAATGTTTCATGTCATGTATTTGGTGTAATCACTCAATTCAGCCATTTGGTTGCCATTTGATTTTTAATAAACCTTAAATGAATGAATGAATGAATGAACCTCCTGACAGGAAAAACAGTTTTCATCTGATAGTTTTATTAGCACCAGATGACTGTTGCTTCAACTCAGCTGTTTGTACAATCAGTATTTCCTTTTTGATGAATCTACAATTAGAGAAACTTAACCACACTTTGTAGACAGAATAAACTTATAGATTGGACAATAGACTGTGCAAGTCTCGCGCGTATCCGAACGAGAAAACACGTCAAACGAAGAAAAATTTTTTTTCTCTGAAATCAAATCTTTGTTTTAAAATATATCTCATGACAAAATCTGAACAAAAATAAATCATTACAATTTTATGAAATTAGTTTTAGCTTTTAAAAAAAATATGCTAAAGTGTGTTAATTATTATTAAAAACAAATTAAAACTCTGGGACAAGGATGCTTTTTTGATGTTAACTTTTTAGAAACCCCTTACGCAGATTCGTGAAGGTCAAACGGGTTTTAAATTGACCCGTATCGCAGTTTAAAGAGGAATGCCGACGCCTCAACACCATAGACTGCAATGAAAAGGGTTCGCTTTGCAATTACAGCATCTGGCGATTATAATCG
This sequence comes from Leptasterias polaris, assembly GCA_037783415.1. Classification (NCBI taxonomy): domain Eukaryota; kingdom Metazoa; phylum Echinodermata; class Asteroidea; order Forcipulatida; family Asteriidae; genus Leptasterias; species Leptasterias polaris. The sequence continues at coordinate 83,526 of JAZGTN010000246.1, forward strand.
CGCATCCAAAACAAGCTTTTACATAAGTTTTATGATCGGAGGTGAGCACAAAATTCTTAATTTTTTGCAATAACCGGAAGCTGAGGTCAAGTTTAATTCTTGGGTTTTCTTCGTTATATTGTTGAATTGGTTTTACTTTCATATTTTGTTATCACTTAGTATTACATTCCCAACAACATGTATAATTTTCTAGGTCATAAACTACGTTAAACTAAAATAATTGACGAAACAAAATCTCGCCCACGTAAAACTCCATATGGTTGGGACCACAATGGTCCCGGAAGTTCGAATGCGCGCGAGACTTGCACAGTCTATAGTTATGACTGCATGGTGTAGATTCTTGGATGGTTTGTGTTACTATGCTTATTAATGGACTTACATCTGACCAAGCTGATGGTATCCAACTAGCAGGACAGTCCTGCATATTACAATTTCTTCTTCGTCTCGGTTTGGAACCTTCACAGAAGCTTTCCTTTACACTTTTGTCAATGCCATCTCTTAGCAGTCTCATGCACTTCACACGTCGTTTCTGGCGCCCTGAGCCGCATGACTGGGTACATTCCATCCAACTAGATGCAACCCACCTGTAGACATATCAACACCTGAGATTAAAACTATGCGCCTCGATATACAGAATGAAGTTTTGCAAGATCCGCTTAGATCTTGTACTCCAGTTGCTTTGGAGTGTGTGTGTGTGCTACTCTGAGCATTGTGGTGGGTGTGGATGATACAATTGTTTTTCTTGTGAACTCTCAGAAAAACAGTATTTTGCATTGTATTATGCATTGTTATTAAAGTTAAAGGAAATGCATACTAGATGTATTAGCTAATAATGAGTGCCCTTAATTAATCACTCGGTCATGATGTAAATCTTATTTGTTTTGTTTTTTAAATATTACCCCCCAGGGTGAATAATAAATAAATCGTTAAAATCGATAGAAGGCTTCCTTGTGCCTAATTTACCAAATACAGGTTTAAAAAAAGTTTTATTAGCAAACAAAAGGTAATGCATGGAGTTAAAGATTCATTGTATGGTGCAATCGGATTCACATGATTCATCTTGGTTGACTTTTGCAGCCCCACAAATTTGGTTTACTCTAGGGCATATCACACCCTTGTAGAAGCTACGTATACAGCCTGGATTTCTTTGTTTTAGCCCTAATGACCTTGATATTTGTCGTAGGGGGTCCAAAAAGAATAGGCTTCTTGGGGATCCCAAGACCAATCCACAAGTCAAGTTTGGAGTTGATATGCCATGTCTTTCTCGGACAACATTTCTTTTGTTTTAGCCATAATGACCTTGATATTTAACGTAAGGGGTCTAAAAGCAATAGGCTTCTGGGGGATCTTAAGACCAATCTGCACATCAAGTTTAGAGTTGATATGCCAAGTCCTCCTTGAGTTATCGCTCGGACAATGCTTGCATGAACCACACCAGCACACACACACAAGTGTGTAAACGCCTGCAATCGTAGACCTCCTATTGTCCCTCTTTTGTTTATACTCTAACTTTTTTGCAACAGCTCCCATTGGTTTTGTACACGTTTTCCAACCGTGGACCTTTTCCGAACCATGGACCTATTGTCCTCTTTTGTTATAGGTCCCCGCACCCACATACGTTTGTGAATCCCGCTTACCGAGGACTTCTCTTTGTTCTCCCATTGTTTGGACATAGTTTTTTTTAGCGACGTCCCCATTGGGTTTGTACACGAAAACGAAGCGAGGATCCCTTTTCTCAAAGTCCTCGGTTTCATTGGATAGACACGCTCACCCACACACACGGAAGGACAAGGCAAACACTATATGCCCCTTCGGCTTGCTTTGCCGGCGGGGCATAAAAAGCCAATATGATAATTTTTAACGCCAAAACAATTAGGGATTTTAGATGCATTCTATTGGATTCTTAGTATATATGAGTGAGAAATGTTTGATTATACTGTAGATTGTATGCTGTACAATTCGCATTGTGTTTATGTCAAGACTGTACTGCCTAATGTATGTACAGTACCATGGAACCAGGTAATAGCCTATGATGAATGTGTTTTATATTAATTACGCACAATAGTTCACAATTTTTTTAATTGATTTTTATAATTTGGCAGGAACTTTTATTAAACACAGAATTTTCAGAAATGGCAGGTTTTTGGTTTAAAATGCAGAAATGAGTGGATCTGTGGAGAAGTTGCATGCCAGAAAACACTTGGAATAATCTGCTACTGGTACATGTACATGTACATGCTACAGTGTTGCTACATTTTACATGTACATGCTACAGTGTTGCTACATTTTTGCTTCATGATTTACTTTAAAAAACAAATTCGCTTTAAAGCTACAACAAAATAAAAAATGTGTTGAAGGGTTTTTTTAAGTGGAAAATGTCTCAATTTCAGAAATAGACTTATATAAAGGTTTTACAGGTTAGTGGGCTTTGCAATCACTGTACTTAATTCCCAGTTAAATGAATGGAAGCTGGACTCTGACCACACTTGATGCAACACATAATTTCGTATTCTATTATTTGAGTCCTTACCTTGCAGGACATGGCCCCAAATTACAGTCAAAAACACCACTTCTTGGCATCGTTGCATTATCACAAAAGGAATTGTCCACTTCTGTTGTGTTATCACGCAAACAGTATACATCTGATGTTAATATACCTAAAAAATAACAGGAGAAATGTTAACAAAATTGCTTCAGAAAAATGTATAGTCTTGTTATAATCCACTCCACTCCACTCCACTCCACTCCACTCCACTCCACTCCACTCCACTCCACTCCACTCCACTCCACTCCACTCCACTCCACTCCACTCCACTCCACTCCACTCCACTCCACTCCACTCCACTCCACTCCACTCCACTCCACTCCACTCCACTCCACTCCACTCCACTCCACTCCACTCCACTCCACTCCACTCCACTCCACTCCACTCCACTCCACTCCACTCCACTCCACTCCACTCCAAATCCAAATCCAAATCCAATCCAATCCAATCCAATCCAATGTGCTACAATTAGGTATTCACCCTTTAGTCACTGTATCGCCCAAAACCGCCCAGCCATTTACTCACTGGACTGTCAGAAACTGCCCGAGATTAAACAACACTTTGTATCTTGGGTTTTACACATGCTAGCAGGCCTCACTAAATAGCCTTTGAAAGAGTGTGATCTAAAGACTACAACAGTCCAAAAATATCACATGGTCACCATAAAAAAAAAGTAATCTACTTCCAAAGGTTCAAAGGTCGGAAATCTAATTCAAAGTGTATTGGTTTCTCACTGTGTAGTGCGTACCATATGTACAATGCTCTACGCACTATAATGTATACTAAAACAGCGACAATGTTTCGCTGGGCTTTTGCGAAGTTTTTCACACATTATTGAAAGGAATTTACATTGTAAAGGAAATTAATTGTTATCTGTAAGTAATATACATTGTAGACATTGTTGGTCATTTCCAAAGGTATGTTTTGATATATTTCAATCATTTTGTTACCATTTTGTTCTTGTTTGAAACAACAGTAGAGTTGAAAAAGTTGTGAGGCACATCCGCTAACGCAATGCAAACTACAAGTTTTCTAATTTAGTTGACGTGTCATCATAATTACAATCACAAAGCTTCAGTAAAAGCAAATAAATATGTGTAAATCATTCGAAAGATAATTTTATCCTCTACAAAATTAACAAAAACTTGTAACACATAAAAATAATCACAGCGAAAGTTATGTTACAACTTCCGGATACTGCATTAATTCGGTGACATTTCCCTGCCCTGCCTTGTTCAGTGAGTAAATGACTTATGTTGAATTAGCGCATAAGTGCTAATGGGTTAAACATTAATTTAGTGCCTTCTCGTATATTTTTAAATGATTTATTTTCCTTAAAGATCTACTTCAACGGCACTAAGATAATTTAAACTTTGCCGAAATCCAATCAATTTGTGTTTCATGATTACGTATATTTCAAAGAAAATCCTTAGCGGTGGTTGCGTAATTTTAAAAAAGGGTCATTTTGACCAGCGTTCAGCTCCTCATAGCGAGTTTTTGGAAACAGGGTGTCACGTGATGAAAATATACCATAGACTTTGATGACGTACATGAGTGGAAACGGCTTGTTTACCCCCCGCGCAGCAGAGTGTGTTTATTGTATGCGTCTATAGCTATTTTCACGGTAACGAAAAAAAAAAAATTCAGACACTAGCGGATCGTGGGAGGAACATAGTGTGGACGAAGAAGAATTAGCAAATACATATGATAGTATTGATAGTGAGGATAGCTCTGACGGTTGAGGGAGCTCCTCCGAAGATGAAGAGGGCGTTGGTGAAGCTTGGGGAGTTGCCGAACCATATTGGTTTGAGCGAATTCCGTTTGAGCCACTGGCCGCCGAGGATCGCGAACGTGAGAATCCTGATGCAGGAGGCGAAGCTGAGCGACTAAATAACACTGAATGGCGAGTCCCACAGGTTTTTGAACAACAAACAATGCAATGTTTACTGTTGTTTACTCTCCCCCACTGTTTATCGTCATGAAGTACTTATTTTTATGCGGCATATTTGCAAAGAATGAGGCCGCTAATGGATGGAAATAACAGCAGAACGTCGATTTCTTTTTATCACGAAATGGTTGCTGTTGTCCAATATGGTTGCTGTAACGTTTTCATGTCAAAATTGAATCGGTGTCACTCAAAAGTCCTTCCGTGTGTTGGTCACGAAACCCCCCCTTCTCTGGACAGGATCTCTTGGAAATCGGTAAAAAAAACTCACATCTGGATTCTTATTTGTGTTCCGAGTACATCCACCGACAGCACATGAGTTCAGGACGGTAAATTATCTCGTCTTAACTTGGTTAATGTCTTCGAATAATGAGATCATCATGCATAGTTACCGTGTAAACACACGACACCTCGCTACTTCCTAGTTTCCCGTCCCAACAAATACGTCATCATTTGCTGGTTCACGCACGTATCCTATAGTGGGTTTGTGGTGCGCGTAAATGCAAGTGCTTTAGTATTGGACAAGCACAGTGCCTATGGAGGGAGCCATGGAAGCGCGCGAGTTTTAAAAAACCCCAAGAAAGGTTTAATTTTTTCGGTTAAAATTAAGAAAAAAATATTGGTGTAAAACAATCCAATCTACAAATTCAGAATACTTAATAACATTACGTATGAGATTCAGAAATCTGTTTTATTTCTCAATTATCGTTGAAGTAGATCTTTAAAGTAAAAGGAACACCCACTTAAATAAGTCACTTGCTGACATGGCTGGACTCCCTCTGTGGGTCATTTTTACATAATACATTCATGAGCTATTCGAGAGGGCAACTGTTCTTGGACAGGGTCTGTCAAAGGAATGACAAATATGTGTTCTTTCTGTTAAAATATTCACTCATGGTTATATATTATGTAATGTGTGTGACATTACAGAAGGAATCCAGCCATGTCAAAAAGTGACCTATTTATGTGGGCAATCCTGAGATAAGTCAAATAAAATAAAGAAAAAAGTTGAGTTATTCAATAATTCACCGAATTATTAAACACTTGTTACTTTGATAATTTGTTGAAAAACTGCACATTAATATTTGTCCTTGGACTTCTGTTGTGTATATTTATGTTGGTAAAACAGTAATTAAATTGACTGAATTTAACAATAGACTGTGCATATCAAAAAACGAGAAAACAACTAAAACGGGATTACACAATTACCCCTGAAAAACAGGATATTGTGAGCATGATTGCCAGTAACTTTTGTACCTCTTAGTAGGGGTACGTGAAATGAAGTGTAACATGGTAGGTGCATGCTACACAATGGAATGATAGAGTGGATATTCAAGTCAGCCGTCTGGCTGCCAACAAAAAATTGAGGGCACTCTGAAGTTGTTTTGGCCGTAATAAATGGTCCATCAAAGGCCAGTCCAGAACAATTTGGCGATGTACACAGCATCCGATGTGAAGTGGTAAAAACTTGGAACGAGGATAATTACCATTTAGAAACCTCAATCATGCAAGAATTTGTGCAAGCATTTCATAGGTGTAAGGATATTAGCATGAACATCAGTTGGGCAAAATTCTTAGTTGTTTAAAAGTAACTGGAAACGGTGGTCAAGTCTTATTCTTAAGTTTTCTTTGTTGATTTGTTCAATTTATTTAACTTTCACATATTTCATGATTAAATTTTTCTTTCCCAACAATATGATATAATTTGTATAGCCATAAACTGTGTTAAACTAAAGTATTTCAAGAAACAGAATCGCGCACACAATATTGTTGGGACCAACTTAGTCCCAGAAGTTCAAGTTCATAAAAGACTCGCACAGTCTATTATATCAAGAACATTTGCATTGAACTCCAGTATCTGCTAGATGAATGACAAATTCAGGTAACAAGTTTAGTTAATCAATGCTTACATTTAATGTCAGAAGCGTGTTGTTTTATTGCACATTCTGGTCTAAGTTTTCAAAAATAAGAAATCATTCGTACAAGAAAATTATTAGTACCATTTATGCAAACTAAGTAAAATGGAGACAAAATGACCCAGAAACAAAAGTCATTAAGTTCCAAAGTTTATTGACAGATTTTCTTTGTGAAAATGTAACTTATGGCTGTAATAACTGACATACCTCCAGCACAGGAAGTTGAACATTCTGACTCTATTACATTCCATGTGTAGTTATGTAATGGCTCCATTGACTTCAGGTCATCTCTTTCCACAGTGTATTCATAGGTAATACCAGGGTTTATACCCTGTAATAATATCTGCATGGTAAGAAATAAACACCAACATGTACACTTTTAATCTCAGTACAGATATTTATACAAGGGAATAATGTTTTGGCAACCCAGACATTGTAAAAAAACATTCACTGACTGAGACACTTTGTGAGCTATGTGAGAATGGGATGGTAACCAGAAACAGTTTGGACATGTCGTGAAATGTTAATTGTTAAACATAATGGAAATGATGAGTCCTTAGAATGTTATTAACATTACTGGATTGGTGTGCTTTAGAAGTCAGCCATCTTGAAACTAAGCCCAAATGAGGCAACAAAGCCACTATAATTTGGTCAGAAAAGCTACAACACCAGTGCACAATGGACTCAGAAAATTGTTAAACAAATGACTGAAGTTTAAATATGTTTTTACTCAGGATCGCCAAAACTCACCATAGATTTTGAATAAAATATTATTTTTGTAAATATTGCTAGTGGTTTGAGTTCTGGTGTGCAAAATTGTTTAGACAAAACATTGTTTAATGCAATGACAAAACAAATAATCATGCAACCCCTTTATCTGAAGTTAACAGAAAATTACAAATAGAAACAACTATTAACAGCTAACTGAAAGCCTAAAATAACTTTCAGGTATAAGTTGGCAAACATCTAGCATCAAATCTACAGCCCCCAATCCTTGCAAGAAAGAAAACTCTTCATACCTCAACAACCAAGTCTTGATTTGTAGGTCCAAGAGCCTCCAGATACTCAGGCATATTGTAGGGTCGCCTGTATTCAAATGTGGTACCGGCAATGTCAAAATTACCAGGCCAATCCACAGTCCATGCTCCTGTTAGGTAATACTTGAATCTTTCATTACGTAGGGCTAGATAACTGGTTGATGATGACACCTCAGCTATCCTGATATGTCTGGCATAGGCTGGTATATTCACTATCATATAGTAATCTGCAATCAAACATACAACAAACCATTTTACTCAGAACACTTTTTAAGCATTTATGTGGCAATTTAGCTCATCTTAAGAGTTTTCACTAATGGCAAAACAACTTGTAATGAATGGGACAAATCTTAGTACTTAGTGAAATCCTCTTGATATACACAAATAACCCTTATTCTTTTCCCTACAGTAAAACATAATGACCAACAAGACCATGCCAGAAATGATAATTGATTAGCCCCAACACAGGACACAAATTTCAAATAAGTCTCCACTGCACCGCAGCTCTTGTAGATTTTGGGTGGGGGGTTTTCCAAGAGCTAAAATACGTGAACCAATATATATATTTGCTAAATTTTAAAGAGGTAGTTCAATATAAAAAAAGCTTAAAGGCAAAGTATACCTTTGGTTTTTGGAAGCGTTTGACTATATTAATTCTATGTAAATGAAGACAATATGCAATAAAACTATAGTGTAAAAATTCCATTTCAAAAGGTGGTAGCGTTTTTCAGATACCATCGAATATGTGGAGCGGTTTTGTCCACGCAGGAAGAATAATCCGTCAATGGAATACACATTCTGAGTTCAGATTCAAATTTAAGATATATTTTTCCATAACCACATTACTTCGAAGGGAAAAGTTTCTCAAAAATCTTTATCCTATCAAAAGCTGCAGTACATCTTATCAAGTACGTTTTTATTGCCATTGATTTTAAGAGTAATTATCAAACATATACGTCCCCTTTAAAGTGTATGTGCACTTGGAAAAACATTACGATGCAGGACTTGTTGGGCTGACTGGCCCAGTGGTTAGATCCAACCATGGAGGTAGAATTAGACCCCATGATCCAACTATTGAATTTAAAAAAGTATGACTGTTGAGTTGTGTAGGAAGTCTGACACACGGTAACAACCAGCTCTAACTTAGCTAGCTTGGGTGTCAATCCTGGCTGGCTGGTCTTAGACATGATAACAACCAGCTCTAACTTAGCTAGCTTGGGTGTCAATCCTGGCTGGCTGGTCTTACACATGATAACAACCAGCTCTAACTTAGCTAGCTTGGGTGTCAATCCTGGCTGGCTGGTCTTAGACATGATAACAACCAGCTCTAACTAAGCTAGCTTGGGTGTCAATCCTGGCTGGCTGGTCTTACACATGATAACAACCAGCTCTAACTAAGCTAGCTTGGGTGTCAATCCTGGCTGGCTGGTCTTAGACATGATAACAACCAGCTCTAACTAAGCTAGCTTGGGTGTCAATCCTGGCTGGCTGGTCTTACACATGATAACAACCAGCTCTAACTAAGCTAGCTTGGGTGTCAATCCTGGCTGGCTGGTCTTAGACATGATAACAACCAGCTCTAACTAAGCTAGCTTGGGTGTCAATCCTGGCTGGCTGGTCTTACACATGGTAACAACCAGCTCTAACTAAGCTAGCTTGGGTGTCAATCCTGGCTGGCTGGTCTTAGACATGATAACAACCAGCTCTAACTTAGCTAGCTTGGGTGTCAATCCTGGCTGGCTGGTCTTACACATGATAACAACCAGCTCTAACTTAGCTAGCTTGGGTGTCAATCCTGGCTGGCTGGTCTTAGACATGATAACAACCAGCTCTAACTAAGCTAGCTTGGGTGTCAATCCTGGCTGGCTGGTCTTACACATGATAACAACCAGCTCTAACTAAGCTAGCTTGGGTGTCAATCCTGGCTGGCTGGTCTTAGACATGATAACAACCAGCTCTAACTAAGCTAGCTTGGGTGTCAATCCTGGCTGGCTGGTCTTACACATGATAACAACCAGCTCTAACTAAGCTAGCTTGGGTGTCAATCCTGGCTGGCTGGTCTTAGACATGATAACAACCAGCTCTAACTAAGCTAGCTTGGGTGTCAATCCTGGCTGGCTGGTCTTACACATGATAACAACCAGCTCTAACTAAGCTAGCTTGGGTGTCAATCCTGGCTGGCTGGTCTGACACACGGTAACAACCAGCTCTAACTTAGCTAGCTTGGGTGTCAATCCTGGCTGGCTGGTCTTAGACATGATAACAACCAGCTCTAACTAAGCTAGCTTGGGTGTCAATCCTGGCTGGCTGGTCTTACACATGATAACAACCAGCTCTAACTAAGCTAGCTTGGGTGTCAATCCTGGCTGGCTGGTCTGACACACGGTAACAACCAGCTCTAACTTAGCTAGCTTGGGTGTCAATCCTGGCTGGCTTGTCTTAGACATGATAACAACCAGCTCTAACTAAGCTAGCTTGGGTGTCAATCCTGGCTGGCTGGTCTTACACATGATAACAACCAGCTCTAACTAAGCTAGCTTGGGTGTAAATCCTGGCTGGCTGGTATTACACATGGTATAACAACCCGATCTAACTTAGCTAGCTTGGGTGTCAATCCTGGCTGGCTGGTCTTAGACATGATAACAACCAGCTCTAACTAAGCTAGCTTGGGTGTCAATCCTGGCTGGCTGGTCTTACACATGGTAACAACCAGCTCTAACTAAGCTAGCTTGGGTGTCAATCCTGGCTGGCTGGTCTTACATATGATAACAACCAGCTCTAACTTAGCTAGCTTGGGTGTCAATCCTGGCTGGCTGGTCTTACACATGGTAACAACCAGCTCTAACTTAGCTAGCTTGGGTGTCAATCCTGGCTGGCTGGTCTTACACATGGTAACAACCAGCTCTAACTAAGCTAGCTTGGGTGTCAATCCTGGCTGGCTGGTCTTACATATGATAACAACCAGCTCTAACTTAGCTAGCTTGGGTGTCAATCCTGGCTGGCTGGTCTTACACATGGTAACAACCAGCTCTAACTAAGCTAGCTTGGGTGTCAATCCTGGCTGGCTGGTATTACACATGGTAACAACCCGATCTAACTTAGCTAGCTTGGGTATGAAAACTTGGCTAGATTTTGTTTTAAAAAAGCAATTTTGCAATTAGTGATGTTCAAGTGCCTGTTTTGCATCCGGTCTAATGTCACATCACTCATTGGACTTTGTTTGGAATAACTCATAGTTCCCAATAAACTTATCAGAAAAAGTTAGGTATTGTGAGCTTGCCAGTGTCAATGAACTATTGCCAGCAGCATTGCACCCTAATGTGCCAGGCCTTGAATAATTTGACAGGAGTCAAAGTTTACAAGAGTCAGTTTCACAAAGGAATTCTATTTCTTCTCCTCAGGCAGTTTCATTACTTTGGGGATATGTCATTGTAATGTTTGATGGAAGATAAATTTACTTGCCACTGAAATGTGATTACCCACAATGCTCATATTTCTTATGCAGAAATCTGGATTGTGGCAATGCCATAGATAGGAGGCTTACATAATAATAGTACCAGATATTTATGTACATGTAGCGCATAATGCAGGAGCCTTTATGTAAGACTGTGCAACCATAACATTTACTATTATACAATACACATGTAGTTTTAAGATGGAAACAATGAAATTGAGCCACTCATGGTCATTAACCAAATTATCACCACCATGTAACAGCCACAAGCATGCTTGTTTGGATGAAACACCTGGCAAGCCTCTTCTCTTCTTGTTTTTTTTTTAAAGATAACACATCATACATGGATACTATGGCTTAACATCCCAACTGAAGAACAAAGCAAAATCTTCGCATTTTTCTCATAGTAACAAATCTAAAAACGTGCATTACGAGTAAATCACATTTTATATGTTTTCATTCACAATTTTCATACCTTGTTGCTTTATGCTATATTTTTCCATCATTGTAATTAGTTTTAAGTAGTTTGTCTTTGTATTTTTTATTAAGGGACACGTAAAAGTCTTAAATGACCGTTTAAAACTGGCAGGGTCGTGGCTGTGGGATGAAGGACAGAGCCGAAGGTCAGTATGCAAAAACACCAATGCAACTTGTACACTGTTTGTCAATATAAATGTGCACAATAGCTCTCTGATTTCTCAATTATTAGTGGTTTTTGGTGACAAATATTAAATTCAATAATAGGTCAACATTAACCTTTTGACATTTCTGCTGACTCACACTTGGTGAAGGGCAGTAGGTTTTGCCCTTGTCATGTTCACTCGTTTAACGTGTGTAACATCTGTGATGCTACTCGAATGCACCCATGGTTAAGAATCTTGCTTAATAACAAATAGCAAAACACTGCCAAAACTTAATGGCTATGGGAATTGTTTCTCTCCCAACTGAATCTTAGATTCTGTAATGTTTCCCAAATCATTTTACTCCAAACATGAGGCAGACTACAAACACCTATGTACTGTGGTACCAGGGCGTTTGGATGGACTTAGGGGCAGTTTCACGTGAAAGGTTGAAAAATGAAAAATAGGTAATCAATGCTTTATTTCATAGGAAGACTTTGTTGGAATTTGCTGGTTTTTGTCTCACAAGGACCTTTATGTTCTACACATTACGATTCTCAAATTATAAGCTCACATGGGTGCTAAAGCACAAGATTTGGAGTCTCATTCACATTATAAGCTCACATGGGTGCTAAAGCACAAGATTTGGAGTCTCATTCACATGGGTGCTAAAACACAAGATTTGGAGTCTCATTCACATTATAAGCTCACATGGGTACTAAAGCACAAGATTTGGAGTCTCATTCACATTTTCTAGAAACTGCAATGAATGAGAAAAAATAATAAATGCCATTGCAATCACCCAGACTTGCAAGGACAATGAAGTATGTCCCCAAAATCTGTCCACCAAATTTTATTAGGATTGGCCTCCTTTTTTTTTTTTTTTTTTGCTTACGCGGTTTTGAGTGAGATGTTGATTTAGCTGTTAAACTTGTTTTGAAAATGTCCTTTCCTGAACATGGTATTTTATTCTGGAATTAAAAGAAATGAAACCCAACTTATTGCCTGTCAAAATGCCGCCACAAACTCCAGTAATCAAGTGTAAAAAGATTGGAACTGGGAAGTTGCAAGTAAATCTGATAAAGCAGCTGTTCATACCACGCAAAAGTACGTTAACAATTTCCTTTCCTGAACATGGCCCCACTATTTTTACAGGAAGTCAGAGATAATTTTATTTTAAATATAAACATGTACCTAGGGTTAGACTTACTAGATTTATCCCAATATAAATAGATTCAGACTTGAACCCTGCTTGCTGTCATGACATTGCCGTTAAACTGCATTGTCCTTTCCTGAACATATACAGTTAGACAGAGTACTTGGTAAAGCCATTGTTGCATAAATTGGATGTGGTACACATGTATGTGCCTATATTGGCTGTACAGTTTATGTTTTAAAATTAAAACCAACAAAATGGCAAGAAAGGGTTAGTCATAGTGTTTTGTTCTTACAGGTCATTTACTCAATCATGTTTGCACACAATATGAGTACACATGTGTGCATATAAATTGTTCACACATTTGGATGGTATTCGATATGTGCATCATATAGAATGTGTTTTTTTAAAGGACATGCAAAGAAAGTAGTAGGACCGGACCGCACTAAGCTTAAGGTTATGTCATTTATGAAATTTCTCCCCGTGTTGAGTGAGAATCATATATCGAAGAGAAAGCTTTTAAAAAACATATGAGGTGTCTTGTGCAGTTCTTTAAAGAGGTGGGCTTGTTGGAAAGGAAATGGTTGAGGGAAAAGCCATGTGACAACAGGTGTGGGTGAGGGGGGGGGGGGTGGGGGTGAACAGGATGGCCCAATGGAGAGACTGCCCAATTAGTCTTAAGCCAATTAGCGTTGTGTTTATGACCGCGTTTACACTTGATCCGGCAAGGGCGATCAAAGGAGGATCAGATCCCGCAAGGGCGATCAAAGGGCGATCAAAGGGCGATCAACAGCTAGTGTAAATGCAAGAGCGATCAGGATCTGATCCTCCTTTTTGATCCCCCTATTTTGCAGGATCAAAGGAGGATCTGATCCTGCAAGTTGGATCAAAAACATAGTGTAAACGCAACGCAGGATCAGACCCCGCAATTTGACCCACCGACTTCCGGTCTCGTCGAACAGAATGGGGTGCCGAGTTGAAAAAAGAAACCGCGAAAGCATGTAGGAACAACCAGTGCAATGCAAGCGTCCCAGTATACTGGTTCCAACACGTAAAAACAGCATTTATATGCACAAAAGAACATTACACGAATTATGGTACTTGCCATTTGCATTCCTGTTCTGAAACAAACGTGACGAACCCACATGCTTCGACCTGTTTCCTTCTCATTCATTTTTCTAACCATTTCTCTTTATTAGCCTATAGTTTTCATTACTAATAATGTAAGGCCAATGATTTTCCGTTTCAGAAAAGTGTAAATTCCGTTTGAAGAAAACATGAACAAATTTCTGTTTCATGTTCAAAACTCTCAATAAATCAACGGCCGATTCAGTTCCGGAGTTGGCAATTTCTAAAATGTATGTACATGGAGGTATTGCACTGATCGCTGCAACAAAAATAGGTTTGAAGCATGTAACAGCCGCTGTGGTGTCAAATATTGCATATCACGTTCTCAAGACAAAAATGTTTAAAATTTACGGTTGATTTTAGACCTTTATGAGAGAACAATCAATTTGTGTGTTCATATAGAGCAGGGGTAAGCTAGTTTGTGTGTGGCTGTTGATTACAGGGAGGAGGAAATGCAATTTGGGTGAGAATTTTTCAAGGGGCAGAATCTGGGAATTCCGTCTGTTTTCCGCGATCGCAGAAAAACATTGGCCCTACATTAGCATTTGAAAAGCATTTGAAAATCATTTTGTATATTCCATACTTTGTATTTTCTTGTCGCAGTATTAGTGTATTTAAGGTTATAGTCTTGTTGGTGGTTTTTACGTTGTTTCTTGGACTGAGGCTGTTGTACGGGGTCACACGAGCAGTGTTGAACTTCCGTTCAACAGGCGTCGGGCAAAGTGGATCAATGCGAGATCAGACTCAAGTGTAAACGTGTCAGCGATCAGTTTGATCGCCCTTGCAGGATCTGATCCTCCTTTGATTACCTTGCCGGATAAAGTGTAAACGCGGTCTGTAGTGCGGGAAATTTGAAACTAATTCCAGTGGTAGCCAGCAAAAGATAAATGGGCAGAAAAAGGTTGAGAAAATGAAACACATGGTTTCGTGTGGTCTCTGGTAAACCATCCCATGACTGTTTGGAAGTTGTTTTGGTGGTAGACAATAGTCTCTGTCATTCGTAAAGTCAAAGGTGATGGTTAAAACAGATCTTTTCTTTGATGTTTGCATGCATCCTCACAGAAGAAAAGGGGGGGTTTTAGGGGGAAAGGGGGGGGGGGGTTTTGGATGGGGAAGGAGTGTTAGAACTTTCTTATAAGAAAATTTTTTCCGGTGAAAATATGTTGAGCCACTTATTGTGTGTAGAGGGAAGAGTGAAATCATACATGTAGCTGTGTGCAAGCAAACCATGAGATGAGACTAAAGCCGTGTTCGCATTGGATTAATGTTTTACCAAGACCGTTGTTAACATTCCAAAAGGTGAAACTTACCAGCGTCCGCACTTGGATTAATGACGTGGGTAAACTAACCGACACGACCGGTAAAACTAACTGACTAACTTAAGACAAACACAAGAGGGCGCTATTGCAGTGACCTTTGACCGGGGTGCATGACAGCGAGAATCCAATGAGTGCAACCGAGCTTCCGTGTAAGCACAATGTGCGTGTACGTGTCATCTCACGATCACGTGGCGGCGGGTCGAGGGACCGGATGTGGCTTTTTACCGGGACGGCTTTTACCCAGATTGCGTTCGCACTGGACTATTTCGTCTCGGTTAAACTGACCTGGTCAATTTAACCGGGCAGAGGTGGGTCGGTTAAACTACCCATTCAGGTCGGGTAAGTTACCTGGGAGGGAATCTTCCTGGGCGGTTCGCATTGGACTTATGTCCAATGCGAACACAAAAAACATTTTGAAGGTATTTTATATGAACATCATATAGAAAGGTTTTTTTAAGGACATGCAAAGAAAACAGTAGGACCGGAATGCACTCAAAATGTTCAAAAAGCTTAAAGAGACACGTTGCCTTGGATTGGGCGAGTTGGGCTATGAAAAGCGTTTGAAACTGTTTGTTTTGAAATGCATATGGTTAGAATGATGTTTTAAAAGTAGAATATAATGACTCCACACAAATATGCCTCGAAATTGCGTGGTTTTCCTTTTACACGGCCCGCAATTTTGTAGAGCCAAATTTTTTACTCTACAAAATGGCGGACCGTGTTATTTCCCAAAGTTCAAGAAAAATCACGCAATTTCGAGGCATATTTGTGTGGATCATTGTATTCTACTTTTAAAACATCTTTCCAACCATATGCATTTATAACAAACGGTTACAAACGCTTTTTATAGACCAACTCGCCCGATCCAAGGCAACGTGTCCCTTTAAGGTTTTGTCATTTATACAGTTGAATTATAAAGGCATTTCTTTGTGGGGTGTACATGTATCAATGTCTCAATTTAAAGTTATGTTTTCACCAGCAGTGATTATATTACATTTGAAGCAATGGACATTACTTCAGTACATACTGTCAAGTACGTAGGAAATGCAAGGTTCTATGCTCAACCTTGTTAAATATGGTGTCCTTTCAACAACATACACAACAGTTAATTGAAGCATTATCCAGGTACAAATTGATTTGCCTCACAAAATATGTATTTCCTCCCAACTTTAAAAAACTTGTTTTCTTCAAATGAATAGTTTACTCTAACATGCCATGGATATTTACCTACATGTTGTATGTTGATACATGATGCATTGCAGGCTATAACACACACATTTTATCAGCTTTATTGCATTCTCTTTTAAAACAAATATGTTCTTGTGATCATTGCTAATCTATTGCCACTGTTAATTAGTATTATGGTGTTATATTCTCTGTAATGTTGCTTCCATAGATCAAACTTGACCAAATGTAGTATTTGTTAAAATTGTTGTCCTTTCCTGAACAAAATGAAACCTTTTTATAGCAATGATAAAGACCACGGTAACTTGATAACGCAGCACACTATCAACACAATTTCTTTTGCTAATTGTTCTACCATGTATACAACTCTTAAACAAAAGTGCAGATAATCAGCAGGCTGTATGGTTTTCTTTAAAACAGAAATGAATGTTTGTGTTTCAAGGAAAAAATATGAAATTACATGTTATTTTTCATAGTCTAGAGTGCATTAATATGGTCTGCAAAGTGTAAAGTGTCTTAAAATTTAAATTAACAAATGTTTAAACCTTGAAATTAACATTTTTTAGTACCTTTATGTTTGTACTTTCAATAAATAAACATGAAACTGCCCTTAGAATGGGTCCAAAGTTTCTCACCAAACCAAGGGCTGTTGATGACATGAACATGAACTTGATGTGATCTGTCCACTGCACATTTAAAGGTACTAACCATTATCTGAGTGTTGCTCTGTGAAGACTCCTTTAACAAAATCACATGTAGCGTTATTTCCTTGACAAACACCACAGGCATCCGGCTTAGCATCAGATCCAAGAACAAGATCACATCCAACTTTCTGTTTATGGAACAATACAATCAACATTTCCTTTGTACTCGTCTGCAGCACTGTAGCTTTAACAGCCACTGTTTGGTCAATAAGTATTAACACACACCTTAATCCTACTGTTCATGTATTTGATATATGTGTAGTATTTGCAAATCAAAAAGTCAAAAATCCACTTAATGCATTTTTACTCATTTATCTGTATGTATTAAAAAAAATTAAAAAAAATTAATGCCAATGCCAAAGTTTTTTCAAAAACACTACTCAATTCAACATGATGCACCAGTTATTTGCATGTAAAATGGTTAAAATGCACCATACGTACCTGACAAATGCCATTGATACAGACGTCTGGCCTATTTCGACTGCATCGTGTACCATCATGTACCTTAGAACTTAGCGGAAAATAAAAATCAAACCCATCAGCCATGCAATACAGCTTACAAGCTTCCTTTCCTGCAAAGAAAATGACCAAATACACCTTGAATCAGGATTAAAATAACACAAAAATGAAACTTCATACAAATATACATTATGTGTGTGTCCATTGTGATTTGGTTTAGCTTGTACATTGTTTTTCTAGCAGACAAATGGATCATCCACCAATTATGTTTTACAAAACAAATCTCAAAACCTTTTTATTTTCCCTAGCTTGACTGTCTCGGGGATTAAAAACTTTAGTTCTTGTTTTAGAAATAAATACATGTATACCCTCCTTAATGACCATTCATCCTGACAATTATTTATTATGTGTGTGCATTCTATAGGTTTGTGTTAAAAAAATAATACTTTATATGGCCTGCAAAATACACCTTTTAAGATATGTCACTTGCAAGGCAGTTCACTAAACACATTTTTAAATCCAAACAACCTTTTTCAAATACTCAAAAGTACTTTATTTTGAGTAAATCCAAAGTCAAACATTTATTCAAGATAAGCTCAAGTTGGTGTCAATAAAATTTAAGTTTGATTTTGGAGCCAAAAAGCAAAAATTCAGATTTGTTCTGATTGAGTTTTAATGAATGAGAGCTCAACCAGGCTTGTACATCTTGTAAACATGTTTCAAGTTTATGTATAGCAACCACAGCATCACTTTGGCAAGGTGGAAAAGACACAAAAAGTTGTATATCGTCTGCATAACAATGGTACTTAATTGAATGTTTATGTAAAATGTGCTTCAGACCCGTCAAATAGATTGAGAAAAGCATTGGTCCACCAACAGAACCTTGTGGAACTCCACAATTAAAAAGTACATGGTTCGATCTAGCTTCATTTATACATACTAATTGATGACGGTTTGAAATGTAAGATTTGAACCATTCAAGTGCTTGACCATGGATTCCAAGTGAAGCAAGAGTGTTTAAAAGCAGTTCGTGGTTGACAGTGTCAAATGCAGACGATAAGTCCAAAAGCACCAACGCAGTAATCCTCCCTTTATCCATACTGTTGAGAGCGTCATTAGACAAGTTAATTAGCAGAGTCTCAACACTATAATGGGTACGATATGCAGACTGATGATTGTCTAGGAGATCATGGTCCTTTAGATAGTCCGAAAGTCTTGAGAAGACGATACGTTCAAGGACCTTGGACAAAAAAGGTAAGTTAGAGACTGGCCTATAGTTGGGAAGTTGATTGGAATCAAGGGATGGCTTCTTGAGTAGCGGATGAATATGCGCAAGTTTCAAAGCAGCAGGAACAACTGCCTGTTGAAGACTTAGGTTGTTGACTATACCGGTAATAATGGGTGCAAAGGTGGCAGCAGAGTCTTTAATAAGTTTTGTAGGAATGGGGTCCAATGCACAAAATTTGCTAGGGGTTTTACGAAGAAGCGACTCAATTTCCTCCGAAGAAGTCAGCGTAAAAGAGTTTAAGGTCGCTTGACATTGCAGAGGTAGAGGTTGAGATGCATCTGGGGAGAGACTGCTGCAAATGTTATCAATCTTTGTTACAAAGAAATGACTGAAGAGCTGTGCCATTGACTTACTGCATGTATGAGCTGGAAGACGACCTTTCTGCTTGCGATTCAGAAGACGATTGGCAACAGAAAACAATCGCTTGGAATCATTGCAACAGTCCTCGATAACGCCGACATAGTAGGCTTTTTTCGCTTTTCGAACAAGCGAATTCACGAGTTGTCGTTGGTGACAGAAAAGTTGCCGATCTATTTCCAATCTGCAGTTGGAGCGCCACTTTCGTTCCAGTCGTCTGCGCTTCTGTTTCTCTACAGCAATCTCGTGGTTGTACCATTGCAAATTAAGACGCTTCGGGATGCGGCGTGTCTTAGCAGGGGCGTGTTTGTCCAGAAGGTTACCGAGGGTGAAGTTATAGCGATTGACAAGAGTATCAACACTGTCAGAAAAGGCTGGGTGGATATCGCAGAGCTGTACGCTTCTAGCGAATAACAAACTGTCAATAGCCTTGATGTTCCTAAGAACTGATGTTTTCACGATGTGTTGAGGTTTCTGTAGGTGTAGATAGCTGATACTAGCTGAATGGTCTGATATACCGGGTACAACTTGAAGATCAGAATGAACCTGGTTGTCTGACTTACGGGTAATAAAAACATCCAGAATGTGTCCTTTCTCATGGGTAGGTGATGTAATATGTTGTGAGAGATCATGTCCTGAGAGTAAGTCATTGAATCTTCTTGTGTTGAGTGCAGATACGTTGTCAAGGTGAATATAATAGCGTATCGTGGCCGAGCGGTTAAGAGCACCGAACTCGATCTCTGGTGTTTCTGTTCAGCAGAGTGTGGGTTCGAGTCCCGGTCGTGACACTTGTGTCCCTGAGCAAGACACTTAACTATAATTGCTTCTCTCCACCCAGGGGTAAAATGGGTACCTGTGAGGGCAGAGATGGTTCTGTGATTGATTTAGCCTAGTAGCGCATATATTGCAGCACAGGCTGTATACTCCCCAGGGAGCTGAGATGGTTTAAGGAATGAAATAAATGGCCCA
Source organism: Leptasterias polaris (assembly GCA_037783415.1). Taxonomy (NCBI): domain Eukaryota; kingdom Metazoa; phylum Echinodermata; class Asteroidea; order Forcipulatida; family Asteriidae; genus Leptasterias; species Leptasterias polaris. The sequence continues at coordinate 103,608 of JAZGTN010000246.1, forward strand.
GTGACCAGGGGTAATAATACCTTGTCAGGCGCCTTGAGCATCCCTTGGGGTGGATATGTGCGCATTATAAATGTTGTTATTAGGTGTTCGGTCTACAGACCGAACAACTCTTTGTTATTGTTCGTTTTTTTTGTTGTTTTTTTTCCTTCTTTGTTTTGCTTATTCTTCTCAGTGAGCTTTGTCCGCAAGCAAACGCATACTTGAAACTTGAAACTTCATGTGAAGTTAGAACATAACTAGGAGAAGCCGAGTAAGTTGTGACGTCACGATTACGTCATCAGGTGTCAAGTTACAAGCCATTTTAGCTCGAAAAGTGCCCTCATGCCAATGCCTGTATGTCTCTGAATATTACAACTACAGTATTCATATTTGGGCATATGATAGATCAAGACACGGGCAACATTTGAAAAGTTAACGCCAAATTCACATGACCTTAACTTCCGGGTCGTTACCCTAGGTCGAAGTTCGCCTTCGTTTTTTCCTTCAAAAAAACACTTTCGAGCTTATCTACGGAATAACTCAAGATTGAGATTGAATTGAACAATGAAACTCAACAGATAGTTGAACCTCACTATCAAGACGACACAAACCTATTTACGTCATGATGACGTCATCGGGCATCGAATTATAATAAATCAAAGTTTAATATTTGTAAAAAGCATAACTCATGAACCATTTGTTTGTTTTTTATAATCTACACATCATCGGATAGCTCATTTAAAGTTTGACAAACGCTACACAGAACCCGTCCAACATTTGAACTTACTTCCGGTTAAAATCGGAAGTTGAAAATTTCTTATTATCCTATCTTATATATATCTTTAAAACTACTGATCATTTCAGCATAATTTTTGTATCGGGGTGTAGAACGTTAGTCGTGCTCAAACTTCTGAACACAGACATGACAACATTTTGACCTTAATATATGATCAAAACCGGACAATGAAGCGCACCTACCCACTTGTTATAAAGTTTATCTTTTATCATCAAGTGGTGGCGTTGGTGATGTTTTTAAAACTAAAGAACGTTTAGTGTGATCGTCGAGGAGTAGAATTGGGCAATGGGGGATTGGTATGATTGTTGGCTGTGTCACTAAAGTCAGAAAATGGTCCGACTGAAGAATGTTTGTCGGCAACTTTGATGACGTTTGTGTTAAGTAAAGTAGGTTTTGTTTATAAGTTGTTCACTTCCAAAACAATATGTGCACCTTCCACTAACCTTTTCTTGTGCAATTTCCTAAGTTTGAATGTTGTTACTGTTTTGACCCCCCCCCCCCCCCCCCTTTGAACAGGTTGGTCATTGAGAGAGCGCAATATAAATTAAATAAATTAGTAGTATTATTATATAAATATGAAACGTTTTAAGTCTTGATTTTTGTTTATTTTAACAGTTTCAGCTTGACTTAATTTTCCTAGAGTCATACTTTGTTTATTTTGTAATATTGTTTTTTTCTTCTTCAGAATACAGCACATCCACCGGCATGGTCTTGGATCCAGTGACAGATTTTCCACGTGTTGTTGTGTTGCATTCCTCATTTCCTGTATGATGCACCATACAGGCAGAAATAGAACTTATAAATCATTATGTTATAAGTCAAAATTCAAGAGAGGCTTAGATTTGCCGTCTTCATGATTTGCCTTCGTTTTGCATTATGATTTAAAACAAGTGCCCTTTCAATAGTCTAAAAATTAACAAACTGTTCTGTAGGAAAATCAATATCCAAAAATCAAGCAAATTAAGCTTTTTAAATAATACAACTGCCAGCTCAGAACTTGCTTGACTTATTTTAGCGACATCATCATCAGTGTTTTTGTATTGAACAATCAATGTTTCCTGAACCGAGTATCCACCTCATTGGATTTGAAACCCTGTTAAAAACTTTTCTGAATTGTAACCTAATAATGTCAACATGTATAGTGTGGTTTTTTATCAATACAAAATCGATAACCATCGAAAAATAAATAAACTTACTTTCTAAGTTAATCTTTGTTTTCCACTAGGCACATATTTAAATGCCTATGTCTCTCTAAAAACTTTCTAACTTCATAATGATGTCATAGGTTTTCAAATTTGGCTAAACAAAAGGTTGTTATTTATAAAATTTAATTTTTTTTTAGCAGCCCTTTATTTCTTGTGTAACCTATTTATACTTTACTTTCTCTAATATTTCAAAAGCTATCAGGATTGTTTTCAGCGATTCAATGATATAGCTTACGCATTAAAACAGCAGTGAGCCCACCAGCGATACCCGAACACCTAGTGTTTGTTGTCACAAACACGTTAAGTCTAGTTATTATTATTATTATTATTATTATTATTATATTGAGATCACCGGTTATAACAATGGGTGAAGATCTGAAAATTCTTTCATCAAGCATCAATGAGAATTCATTAAGGAAGTCGAGAAAAGAATTGAGTACCTAGTGGTCTGTAAGCTATTACGATGTCTAGACTGACACTGGTTGAGGTTAGAGTGCCAAGCATCATTTCGAAACAATGAAAGGTTTCAGATGATTTGATGGTCATTTTCAGTTCGTTGCGAAAAAGAATACCAACACCACCTCCCCTTTTTGTAGTTCTTGGTTGATTCTTAAAGGTGAAGCCTCTAGGAACAAGATCGGCCACCACAGCATCATCACTAGAGGTTAGCCAGGTCTCACAGACACGCACCACATCAAAATTGTTGTCTAAAACGAAGTCTTGAAACTCTGTTGATTTGTTTCGAAGTGATCGAGCATTCAGCATGCAGAAATGTAAATGATCACCTTTTCTCTCCCATGTGTCATTAACTGGGGAAGGTAAAGTTACTGAAGATTGAAGAAACTTAAGACGTGTAGTTTGCCGCCCTCTTCTCTTAGCACCTTTGCTCCCATGATGCCCAAAACCGCCCTACCTGTTACTCCTCAAACTGCCCACAACCACCCTACCTGTTACTCCTTAAACTGCCCTCAACCGCCCTACCTGTTACTCCTTAAACTGCCCTCAACCGCCCTACCTGTTATTCCTCAGCTGCCCACAACCACCTTACCTGTTACTCCTCAAACTGCCCCCAAACACCCTGCCTGTTATTCCTCAAACTGCTCAAAATGGTCACCATAATAATAAAATAGGCGTTCTCCACCTCCAAAGGTTCAAAGGCTACAAGTCCTACCCTTCTGGCTAAAAACCCAACCATAAGTTAGTAGTACACAGTGTAAAGGACCCTAATTGTGTTAAACTAGGCATATGCCAAATGCTGTTATCTGCACATACTTTCTGTGTGTAAATATGGTTGCCATTCATAGTAGAAGCCTCTGAATGGTCGGCTGTTATAAGAAGCACACTGCTTGGCACGGAAGTCCACTGCATCGGTTGAACACTCCTACAAAACAAATGTACAACTATCATTATACAATGTGCTAATACTGCTCTCTAAGCTTGGAAGATGTTTGTTAACCCTTTAGTCACTGCACTGCCCGAAACTGCCAGGCCATTTACTCACAAACGAAACTGCCCAAACAGTTGGGCTTTACACATGTACTGTGTATCTTGGGCTTTACACATGTTAGCAGGTCACTCCAAACAGCCATCAAGAGAATGAGATCTAAAGACTTTGATGGTCCAAAACTAGCCTATAGTGGTAGTTGGTAGTTATAAATGGTTGTTGTAATCATAAAGTCCAAGAGAATAAACTACCAGAAAACCTTTGAACACCTTATTTAAAAAAATCGTGTCTCTTTCTTGTAATTTTGTTATTCTGCAGTAGTCACATGTAGAGCCAACCATTGCTCACTGCACTATACTGCTAATTCTACTTCACTTCTGTCTACTATCATTACTGCTTATTGTTTTCTTTAAACAGATATTGCTTAACTGGTTGATGGATGTTAATAATTCTTCCTACCTTTATGTTACACATTCGGTAGATATGACTTGATCCCTCACAATATTTGCCACCATGCTCAGGTGCAGGGTTATCACAAGCTCTTTGCTTATACTGTACCCCTCCACCACATGTTCTGGAACAGCTTGAATAGTCCGCATACTGTGACCAGCTTCCATCTATAGGTTCAGGTCCTCTTAGTTGCCTACTGATACATTCTCCACGTATACACCATTGCTCATTACCACATGGTGTACCATCAGCTGCTGGTAGGAATTTAGTTTCACATCTCCTTTCATCACGATGACACCATATAGATTGGCATAAAGACTGGCAAAAACCCAAGATAAATGTCATTTTAAAAATTACAAACGGTACTTTGATTCTGCAAACTGTCAGTTTGTTTTCACTTTCTAAGTCCAAAATTGCCACTCATACAGTCTTTCAGTCATATTAGAAAAGTTTGAGATCATACCTATGATATATAGATCACTTGCACTGATGTCACATGCAGCGACATGTCTGCCTATGGTTTACTATGTTGGGAGTTGAACAGCATGTAAAGTAAGCCTATGCGTTTATGGTTATTTTTGTAAACAGGTAACTGCTTCTGAAACGGTCAGTTACACCTGTAACCGTCTGTTTCAGAAACAAAATTTAGGGTTAAAAGTTTGTTTACACAAACGCGCATGTGATCAAAAACATTACTCTTTATCACAGAATTTTTACTTCGCACAACCACCTCACAATTAAAATAAAAAACAACACAACAAAACAAAACAAAGAAGAACAAATCTAACTTAGTGTTTGTGACATTACAAACACTTCAGAAACAACTACATGTACATGTACATGACCCAAGTCTTTTTAAATCCATGATTCATGTCACAAGATGGGCACTTAACCTATGATGGTGTAATTAATCCAAAAACAAACTTCAAATTATGCAAAATAAAATGGTTAGATTTATTCTGGACAATGACTCCGGGGCATATGTACATGTAAGTAAAAAAGAACATGAAAACGTGGGCTTCTTAAATGTTAAGGACAGAGTCTCTCAAATTAAATCATGTGTACAGAATAACTTGTTATGTCACATCTGATTCTTTTCAGGACAATTTTATTAATGTTATAAGTTTTATCAATATCTTGCTGTATTTTATCAAAAAAATTCAAATCAAATCTAATGTCTGAAGACTGAGCGGGTCATTTTGACCTTTTATCAGCTTCAAGGATCAGTGGATCATTATGGCGTCATTGTACATGTGCCCTCTTTATTTTGTGGTTATTTGTTAGGTTTTAATGTTCAATTCACTTTCAACTCAGATTTGACTAAGAAGAGATGAATAACATTACAAAGGAACATTTGGCTTTCAGAAACACCATAAATATGCTTTTCTGATCATGCAGAAAACAGTATTTTCATTTGACCATAATTTCCATTTTAAAATGTTGATTTTTCCCCGTCAAATTTCAGACTTATGCTTCTTTTGATGTTATCGAATACTGTACATAATTTGGTAAACTTTGGTTGTTATACTGGTGGTAAGTTTGAAAATAACTAGGTGTTCAAGCTACAGCCTGTTGCTTTGGGGTTTTGGGGGTTTGTTTTTATCTCTTTCCTCCTCAACTCTTCTCCAAACAATAACTTTGCATTAAAACTGTACTTGCATTAAAATTGTACCTCAACATGAAGACATGAAGAACACTGCAAGTAATTGGAGGTGTAAATCTTCAAATTACTTGTATGTGCAAAACACTATGTATGGTGATTGGTGATTACTTTGACCTTACTTGATGTCTAACAATAATGAAGTTGACTATATTTTGCCTTTTGAACAAATATTTTATTGAGGGTAAAAAATCTGTTACAAAACTTACCTTTCCAAAGTTGAATGAACAGAGCCTTGCCTGAGGTCCAAACTGCCACTGACACTGTTTATCAGCATCATATAACTCCCCAGGGAGCTTACTTGGAAACTGATACTTGGTAATACCTATAGGCTCATCCTCAGTGCAGCTGGCTCGACTGGAACTAAAAACATATTTACTGACCAATTATTGTCTTCATAACAAGCAACATAACTTTCAATGCAAGTGATTTCATAAAAACAATTTTAGTCCCACTTTATGTTAGATTACTTTGATTTATTTGGTTGAGCTGTTTGTTGCCTCCATTTAAAGTCAAAACCCAGAATGAAATAAGGCATGTTGGATTTTGGTATCAACAATCCTGTTACATATAAATGTTGGAATGAAACCGCTCCCCCTTACCTTACTGAACTTATCACTCTTTACCAGCCTAATCGCACACTCCGTTCCAGCTCAGATACAAGGATTCTCACAAAACCTCAAACCAGATACACTTCATCTTCCAAAGGTTTTTATGCAGCTGCTCCAAACCTTTGGAACAATCTTCCCTATCAAATACATCATGCCATTTCACTTACTGAATTCAAAAAATGCTTAACACTCACCTTTTCCAGACTTATTTTGCCTACTAGGCTATTTATTTATTTCTAATTCCTTTGTATTGTTATTTGTTGACTGATGTATAATTTGTTGTTGTTGAGCGTTGTGGTACCTTATCTGTGTAAGAACGCTATATAAATGCCTTGATTATTATTATTATTATTACTAACCTGAGGAAGTCAGAAATATACTCCTGACTGCAAGATGACCACACAAAACGTCCATTGTTACCAGACAATGTAGGTGACATGATATGACCGCTGGATTTCTTACATTCATTACCATCTCCATCATGGACCATGCCAAAGCTGTTCATAAAAAGAATACATGTAAAGGAAGAATTATGAACAACTATTCATTAGAGAGAAATATACATGGTTCATACAAGGTTTTACCGCAAACCTTCTTTCTTCTTTTCAAGCTGGTCATCTATAACAGATTGTAGATGATATTCAAGTGTCTGAAGCCCTTTTCCTTAAACTTGCAGTTAAATACTTTGGCCCACATTTTGTATGGCATTGTATTGGAGTTTTTCTGTCAGCCAGCATTTTGGGGGTACATCATGTCAACCAACACAATTAAGTTTGTTGAAAACCACAGATTCGGCCGAGACACAAAAACTGGCTCTTTGCTGGATAGGCAGGTACCCCTTCCGAGCTGCAGAATCCAGCAGTGCCAATCGCTATAGAATCAAACCTTTACTTTTTTAGACAGCCCAAGAATTTTGCTCTTATTACAACTACCCCTTTACTGTGTTTTCTCTTATGTACAACTGCTCTCAGTTGTTTTCTCTTTCAAATGGTTCATTTCAACAGGACCACTATTAGTTCTTTCTTGGATATTTCCTGACAATGCTTGATGAAATGTCTGTAATGGATGTAATCGACCAAAATCTTTGAAAAGTGTGAGATCCGACATAAAGATTTAGGGCTCATTAAAAACATTAAAAGTTAAAAGCCCAGAGCAGGGTTTAAGACATGCTCTTTTTAAATATCTCACTTTTTCTATTTAATAATTAATAATAAATAATTGTATACTTATTTTATGATACATATTTTAACTTCACTGTACATTTATGTCAATTATCATTTTACAAGAATGCAATGTCACTAGCCAAGACCTGCCACCGCTACCCTGCCACCGCTACCCTGCCACCGCTACAAGTCTGACTTACAAAACTTTTCGAATGCACCCTCAAGATGAACTTAAAGAATTTTGTAAAACCAAACCCTGGACCTCAAAGGTAGATTTCATTGAGTGCTAAGTGGATTCCTGTTATACACGTTCAGACACTTGACTAAAACTTCAGCCAACTTTGGCCCATTTCCATAACACTATTTGTAGCTTGTCTATTTGAGGGCATTCTGGTAACATGAAAGGCAGCTGTTAACCCTTTTAGTCCCGGTCCCGGGATATCCCGGTTTACGCAGCACCCACTCAAATCCCGCTCCTGGGATATCCCGGGTTGGCGCGGTCGCCACACATTTGCCGCTTTCACGCTTGCACCAAATGCACTATGAAAACGAAAATACAGCACCATCTACACTGTACATGATGAAATGCGCCCTCTTTTTGTATAGTTTTAAGAGGTATACAGACTAGCATCCGGGACTTTTTACGCCGTACGTTACATGGTCGAGTCTGCGCGAAGTCTGAATCGAAAAAAATGTAGCTCGTTTTCCTTCTGTGATTTCCTTTCTTGACTACTGGTGACTTGGTAAATACTATACTAGTTATTCAGGTGTGTATATAGAGCATTACAGTAAGAAAAAATTGTTATTAGCTGTTCCGACGTAGCAGTCGCGGAACAGCTTTTGTTTTCGTTAGGATTTTTATTTGTTTTCCTTATTATTATTCTTTCCTTCCTCCAAAACGCCATAGGTTTAATACACGTATTTTGTTAACCGGAAGTGGGACCATATCTCAAGAACTACACGAACGTTTTTCAAACTTTTTCAGTTACAGACTCCTTGGGCATGGGAGATTAGCCTTGGGTAATCGTGACCCCATGTTGACCTTTACCTATGGGTCAACCGGAAGTGGGACCATATCTCAAGAACAACACAACCGATTTTCAAAGCGACGCATCCCCTTAGGTGATCCCCTGGCTGCCGCTTCCCAGGTTGTATCGTATACTTGGGTGTGATCCTTGGCTACACGGCAGTTTACGGTTGAATGGCTTCAGACTGGCACCCACCGAACAAGGATATTGACAAAATAGGGAGACCGCCATCATAGGGCTAGATAGCTCAGTTGGTAGAGCGCCGGCACGTCAATCCGGAGGTCGTTGGTTCAAATCCCGCTCTAGTAAATTTTTCCTTGTTCAACCCAAAATCATTTAAAATTTACCCAATCAGTTTCCCTTGTGGTTTGTTATTTATTATTTTTCTTAACGGCCTTTTTCTCATTTGTTTTGTACACGGATTTTGTTATCACTTGATCTCAGGAACTAAAGTCTTAAAATTCACAAACAATATATCAAATGAAAGCATGGACTCTAACTTAGATCCAACACCATTTTTTGAATGTGTTTTGTTTCTTTCTTGACGATATTACCGATTTAAAAACATATTTTTGAAAGAATTGTTCAATTGCTCCGTGTGTATCGCGCGTAAAAGACACTGTACGTAGCATTACGGTCCTCTTACATGACGATGTATACAGAGCCCGTCAGTGCAACGCGATATCGTTCTGACCTTTGATCCTTCCATTCATGGTTTATCATCTAACGATGGCAGGATATAGCGCCCTCTTGCTTCCTTTATAGTTCTCTGGAAGTGGAACTAGGGAAACACAAGAGGGTGCTATACAAGCTGACCATTAATATTTCTCAGATTTCTCAGCGCCCAAAGGGTTATCAATTATTTAGCATCTTTCAAATCACCACAACCCTATAGATACTTATTTCTACTCGTGTGAAACAATTCTCATGGACACAAGAATTACAGAAGGCAGTATTTGAACACACTAACGGCAAATGTAACTTTTTATTTTTAATTTTTAATTATATTTTTTTTAAATGCTTTCAATTACTAATAATCATTACGTCACCACCTTTTATAGCGCCTTCTGTCAACGTGTGTTAAATCTACACCTAAAGGTGACAATTTTGAATTTTCATGGTTTTTGTTCGAAGGTATTGCATGGGGACAACTCTTATACCATATTGTAGGTTATAATATCTTACTATGAAAAAACAAGTTTTCGTCATCGTGACGTCATCAGTTGTCAGATGACAATAATTCAAAGTTTAATGTTTAAACAATTAATATCTTCTGAACCGCATGTCACAGAGTTATAATCTTTTTCCCGTTTTGTAGCTTACAGCACATGTAGCGTTCTATTTTGAAACGTTATCTACCTTGACCTTTATTTCCGGTACAAACTCCTGTTTTACAAAGCTCTAAAATAAAAAAAATCATATTTCCTTAATTGCATGTCAAAAAGTCATGTTTCTTTGTGCCGTCTTGTTGACATAATTGACATTTTATTCAAAACATGACCCCACAAGACAATTTAATACGGGTGCGTTATAGGGATATTTAGACAAATACAAATAATTAAATACGGAAGCGTTTTGGGGATATTTATTGCGGCTTATCCCTGCGTAAATTCAATGAATTCTCCAACCACAATTCATTTCAAGGTCTGTGTGGTATAGTTTTTTTAAAATAAATTTAGCGTAGGCGTGGTAGTTTTTTTACCGAAAAATTGCACATCGTCTAAACCATAATAAATTATGTCAGAGAGTTATAATCTTTGTACAATCTTGTAACTTACGGCAATTGTAACTTTTTATTTTTAAAATGTGACCTTCATTCTTGACAATAATTTATCTTTTTGTTCCACCAACCGAAACCACTCTGTGTTCGTTTTTACGAACACCTGATCTCTAGTTTTTTATTGTATCCCAACTAATACTGAAAAACAACATCCACAATGACAAAAATTAAAAAACATCTTTATCTAAGAAAGACAATAACATGATGAACGTTATCTCAAAATAATTGTTTTCAATACTTCATGATAATTTTTGAAATGATTTTTCTAATGAAAACACACAATAAATTGTTGTGTTTGAAAAAGTATGTGGGATGTTGGGGGTAGCTGTGCACAAAGTGTATGGGACTGAAAGGGTTAACCATTACCTGATCAGCCTTCTGAATCATTATGCTAACACCTGTCCCATTGACTTCACAAAAACATTCAACCTAACTGACCACTTATACTTACATGCACCTCCTGCTCGGACTATACAAACCATCTGCTATTCCAAACTTGTGCAATTATTAAACTCTAACCTTAATTGAAACATCATTTGATTGAAAAACTTATTGACTTCTTATTAATCCTTCAATAACAGGAATTCCCATTGTCATTTGAAAATATTATAAAGTCCTCCTGTGTTTAAATACAATTCAACACCTTCATAAATATGTCATTTTTACTGTAATCTTTTATCTTTATAAACTTGACTTGTTTAGTCTTCGGACTTTAGTCCAATTGTGTTTTTAATGTACTTTAAACAAAGTTGAATTTAATTGAACTACATGTAACCATCAGATTTCAAAGTAGCCACAAGCACAATAAGCAACTGCATTTGACATAGGCCCACTCAGCCTTGTAGTTCAAATATATTCTATAGGTCCTTCCATTCACTTCTTTTCCATAAATATAAATGTAACATTCATAAATCAAGGATATTTCATCATAATAAGCATGTTATAAGAACACCAGCCATGTCTTGGTTTTTGGCAATGATTATACAGAAGAAGTAACATTTGAATGTCTAACTTACCTATGACCCGATTCATGAGCTACTGTAAAGGCAAGACCAAGTCCTGTATCTTCATTAATAGTACAGCTTCGATACTTGCTACACATACCACCAATAGGAGCAAACCCTGGTAAACAATAGTCACATCATTAGGCATTATCCACACAGTAAGATAGAGGATGTGGAACAATGTTCTTCTAAGATGTGTACCTAACATTACAAGTACTTTTCACTCGCTCAATGGTTTCAGCAATTTTCTACGGTAATTTTTGCAAAATGGTTGATAAATGATGGCATTGTCCAATTCATTGACACTCCACTGCTGTTGATGTAAGATACATAACGTATGTCTGTGTCTGGGTATTACAATGTATGTTCAGGTTTTGTTTTGGTTTTGGCAAAGGTACTTGGCAAATATAAAGAAATGACCAGAAGAACTGGTTTAACAGTGGGTGGAATTTTAAGAGTGAGCCCACAAGGACATTTTTCAGATTCCCTTTCTAACAATGTTTTCACGCTTACTTGACAATCATGAGTTGTGTGCAGGTGATTCCAAATGAATTGGAAGGTCTCACGTCTTGTAGAAGACTAATCTTTTTTATTCATGCTTTGGTTTAAGTTGATTACTTTAAAATGTGAACGTGGATGTTAAAAAAATGCTTGAGTGAAATCTTCAACATCGGTGACTTGTTCTTCAAGTAGGGAGAGATTAGACATTTAGCATATCATCTGGATTTTTAAAACCTCCTGAGTCTTGAGGGATGAGAGCGAGCTGTTGAGATGTTGAGCCAATTAGACTGGTTTAATTTAGCTCTGATCAACTTTTGCTTGATGTTTTGATCTTTTTTGTTGTTGTAGGCAATAAAGGGAAAATTAACTACCATTGATTATTTTACCAATAAAATTAGTTTTTTTAAATCACAAATAGCCTAATGAGATTAAAAAGAAACATTCAATATTCATTTAAAGCAACTTTCAAAATGTCAAATCCACCGATGTCCTTCATATATCATTATGACAGACAGAGTACAGGATTGTTAAGTATGAAGAAAACTTTATTAGTTTCCACCTAAAAGTTCACACATTAAGTGAAATACAGTCAAAGTCTACAATAGCATTTGAATACCACCAAATCACAGCTTCTTATTTACATCGCCATAATCACAATAAACCTGAAATGCACATATGCACAAAACCCCAGAAAAAAATATATATATTTTCAGTTATTTCCTTAAAATTTGAGCACGGAACTAATGAAGTTTTTACAGACTAGTTGTACTGTGTTAGTTGTAAGGATAAACCTATGTAGATTTTTTTTTAAAGGAAAATAAAATTTATTTTGTATGAATACTAACTGTACACTTCCTGACTTGCCTATCCATCTCAGCCATGGACAAGTTATCTCAGAAAAGTTTAAATACATACCAAGAGTATCACATGGTTCATTCTTCCAGGAACATATATCCATTCCAGTCAGGAGTATAGCATGATCATGTTGAGTGCCGTTGGGAGTTGTTAATGTAGATTGCCATTGACAGAAGCTGTTTAAAGAGTGATCTGCATGATGATCAATGTTCAATCCAGGCTGCCCAATAAAAATTAAAGTTTATATGAACTTTTAAAAAATCAACAATTGTATTTGCCTTTTCTTGTTCAAAAAGGCAAAATGTGAGGCCTGCCTGGCAAACTGGTTAAAATCAGTTCTCGAGGCAGCGTCACCAGAATATGGGTTGGAATCCAAGCCCATTTGGCCATGGTATTTATGACATTTAGCAAGACACTTGTCTTCATTATCACTTCATTTCAACCATATCTTTGGGGACATGCAAAGTGCTGAAATGTTTGTTGACAACAGCAGCTTCAGGATGTACTATGTATGCTTCCCCAAGGATTTAGAAGTGCAACAACATACAGAATTCACATAATTTTCAGTATAGAGGTGAAAAGTAAAATGAAAACCTGTCAACAGAAATAAACTATTTTGATTAAGTATCTTGATTAAATGTTTTGCGGCTTTTGTTGACGATGAATTCAAGATTTGTTGGTTGTCTCTCAGTTACAGGTTGACTTGGGCATTGCAAAATTCAGACATGAAAATGGGTAAGGTTAAAAAAGGGATGCCCAGGAGCTTTTGTTTGTTAATAAAAGTGAATCGGACGGAGCACGTGCCGGCTGGGTCAAGAGAGTAATTTAAAAATCATTGCTGTGGGGATAATGCCTTATATGCATTTATAATGACAACCTCTTATCAAAATTTTTTAATTTGTGGCTAGGACAACTTTACTAATTTGTAGGAATGATTTGGTCAATTTGCAGGGCTAAATTGGTCAATCCAGTTGAATGGTAAATTGAAAACCCAAAACATGGAAATAAACCTATCTTACACCATTTCATTTAAACAGAAGTTTGATCAATTATTTTACGCCTCTTGTTGACATAAGTCAAGATATTTGGTGTTCTCCTGGTCCGAGGTTGACGTGTCTCGATCATTACAAAATCAACTTGTTTCTGAAATTGCAATTTCAGTCAAGTGCAATGCCATGTGAGAAATCTGTGAAAGTAAATGTCAACTTGTATACTGCCCTCCTGTGATAGCTCCAAATACATATTTTGAACTACTGTTCTCATAGGATTTCTACACAACTTTTGTGCTTGGATACTCTTAAACTGAACATTGTCACAATGATACAAGTTGTACACCATATTGTATATAATAATTTAAATTAGTGCACTATTCAAAAGATTTTAATTTAAAAATGTATAATCTAAACCATACGACATAAATATATAATCTTTGCCTGGCGGTTTTATTCACAATCAGTCCTTCACCGCAACTAACTTACTTTATGTACGTTTGAACGCATTCTATGCGCAAATTTAGAATTTAAGAAACCAAATACAGTTTGCGGCATCAAAATGGCACATCGCGCAACTTTTTAAAATACACAAACACTAGGCCCCAAGTGACCGTCTGTAACTAGACGCGTGTGTACGTGTTCAGTGTTCTCCCCATGTGGGTTTTGGGAGGGCGGGCCACCATCCTAAACCAAAGAATTGGCCATCCTTTCATAGTAATTGTCCGCCCTGCCAAAAATTGAAAAATCATAGACGAACGCAACTTCGATCCCAGTGCGGAACGCTGGTATAAGATCCCATTGACACAGACTTTTTTCGAAGGCGCTCACTCAAACGAGAAGCCGTGTTGGGACTCGCCGACCGCCAAACCACCCAAGACCAACCCGCTGGCGAAAAAAAACAGTTGACAGCTGCGATGTGGTATGCATCAATGGAGCGTAAATCGGCACCTGATTGGCCGGCTTCCGAGAAAGATAATGTATTATTCATGATACTCACAGCCTGCCTGACTCTACGTGTGTGTGTCGATCGGAGACGAAACCGCATGGCCGGGTACCGGTCCGATAAATAGTCTGGCAACAAGAATACTGCTTCGAGTGTCGCCGAGTTACACAGAAGTAAAACTTGTTCCATACATGCTTTGTTGGTCTGAGCTTTACCGTACGTAAACAAATTCTTGAATCAGTTTCGAAAAATAATTTTGTGGGTTATAATGTCAATTTATCTCTTCATCTCTGTTTTTATCAACGTGTACTATTTTTTAAAAAACATTTTGATACTTTAAATGATTTTTCAAAATGAGACGTCTCGGCTCATTATTACCGTACGGCGCGTCTTTTTATGTGGAGTTCGAACACTGCGTGTTGTATGCATTGTTGGTTAGTAGGGCACCATCCTAAGTCTAACCAGTTTCCAAGCTGCGAGGGAATTAATACTGCTGACCTTGTGAAACTTTTGCCAATTCGACAATTCTAAACTGCGCCAATAAAGTATCTAAACACTTACAAATGGTCAGATTTATCGGAACCTCAAATAGTATGCAAAAAATTAATTAAATAATTAGATTCACAGTTATCTTCTGCGCATTTTGACACCTCTTTTGTTGCGCTGCGATGTTGTTTGGCGGATTTATGGGAGCTTGAGTGGCTTAAGGTCGAATTTCAAAAGTTGCAAAAGCCCCTATTCACCCCAATTCCAGAAGGGAACTCGCACAAGCATCACACAAAGACAAAATCAAGACAAAAGACACAAATTTGTTCTGTTTACTTAACCATGAAATTTATTGCAGTAGCTCCTCTGACTTCTAACTTCACTGCTTAAAGGTACCCTCTGCTTTTATCTTATAAACTGTAACTGCTGATATCCTGAAGATGGTCCTCAATACTTAGTGTGTCCTCCATCACTGTCCTGAACGGCAAGGATACGTCTTCTCATACTCTCAATAAGACCTCTGATCTGTCCCTGGTCAATCCCCTGCCATTTCCTGATCAGGATGCGTCGCAATCCCTCTAGAGTGGTGTCAGGCTTGATAGACTTGTTGACTT
This sequence comes from Leptasterias polaris, assembly GCA_037783415.1. Classification (NCBI taxonomy): domain Eukaryota; kingdom Metazoa; phylum Echinodermata; class Asteroidea; order Forcipulatida; family Asteriidae; genus Leptasterias; species Leptasterias polaris. The sequence continues at coordinate 119,119 of JAZGTN010000246.1, forward strand.
TCTTCTTCATGGAGTCCCACAAGTGTTCTATAGGATTCAAGTCCGGACTCTTAGCAGGCCAGTCAAGAGTCTCGATGCCCTCTGTCTCCAAGAACTCCGTGGTGATGGCTGCTGTATGTGGTCTGGCGTTGTCTTGCATCAGGAAGAACCCATCGCCTACAGCTGCAGCGTATGGCACAACTACCGGATGCAGAACTTGGTCGATGTATACCTGGGCCGTTACTCCTCCCCCCAAAATGAGCAGGTCCGTCTTTCCTTCTGCACTTATCCCAGCCCAAACCATCAGGCTTCTGCCTCCATAGGGTTCCACCTCTTGGATACATTCTTCGTCCAGTCGCTCCCCGGTTTCTCTCCACACTCGAATGCGGCCATCCACCATCCGCAAACACACTCGGCATTCGTCGGTGAAGAGAACTTTGGACCACGCTCGATGACTCCATCTCCGATGCGCTCTGGCGAAGGCTAAGCGGTCTTGCTTGTGGAATTGGGGTGAATAGGGGCTTTTGCAACTTTTGAAATTCGACCTTAAGCCACTCAAGTGCCCATAAATCCGCCAAACAACATCGCAGCGCAACAAAAGAGGTGTCAAAATGCGCAGAAGATAACTGTGAATCGAATTATTTAATTATTTTTTTGCATACTATTTGAGGTTCCGATAAATCTGACCATTTGTAAGTGTTTAGATACTTTATTGGCGCAGTTTATATAGTTCGCATAAAGACCAAACAAGAATATGTTATGAAAAAAAAACAGAAGCAAGAAGCACATCACAGTGTGTGTGTGCGCGTGTTTTTCTTAAGATGTCCAAAATAAGTAGGTTGAGTTCTTTGATCTACTTCTCTAGCACTAAGGACACTATTCCCAAATGCTTCTTGGAATCTATAATCCAACAGTAATGAAAAGGTTGAAATGCAATTTTAGTACACCTTTTATGATCTGGATCCCTGTTTCAGACTTTTGAGAAAATAAATGCATTGTGGAAGAAATACAGATTTGTAATTATCTCCTTTGTTCTAGCTACAGATGGCCTCCAGTTATACATAGTTTATGGCACATCAATGTTTGTCAAGTGCTACCTTTGGATGCACCATCACTGTCTACTGACATTTACACCAAACAGGATTGCCAGCAGACTTGTTGCAATATGCCAGCAGACTGAGAGCAAACAAGTCTATTTATTTGCATACAATTATTTTGGTTCGGGCCCATTATTTTGTAGCTTTTAGTTTTTAAAAACTGGTCTTAATGTCATTTTTCAAAGCAGGTCTACCAATCAGAATTGGTTAATTCAAGTTCACTAATTATTTTTATGTAGTGTATGTTATGACATATGTTATTGTGATATAAATAGTAACAAGATGAACAATAAGAGATTCCTTTCACGAATCTGATTGATCAGATTTAGTGAAAACAAATTCAATATAAGAGTAGATTGTAGACAATCCATAACAAAAACTAAGTACTCTACTTTACTTCCTATCACTTGTACATGTATCTGCAGGCCTGATAGGAACTGAAATACTTTACTTCCTATCACTTGTACATGTATCTGCAGGCCTGATAGGAACTGAAATATTTCACTTCCTATCACTTGTACATGTATCTGCAGGCCTGATAGGAACTGAAATACTTCACTTCCTATCACTTGTACATGTATCTGCAGGCCTGATAGGAACTGAAATACTTTACTTCCTATCACTTGTACATGTATCTGCAGGCCTGATAGGAACTGAAATACTTCACTTCCTATCACTTGTACATGTATCTGCAGGCCTGATAGGAACTGAAATATTTCACTTCCTATCACTTGTACATGTATCTGCAGGCCTGATAGGAACTGAAATACTTCACTTCCTATCACTTGTACATGTATCTGCAGGCCTGATAGGAACTGAAATACTTTACTTCCTATCACTTGTACATGTATCTGCAGGCCTGATAGGAACTGAAATACTTTACTTCCTATCACTTGTACATGTATCTGCAGGCCTGATAGGAACTGAAATACTTTACTTCCTATCACTTGTACATGTAAAAAATATCTGCAGGCCTGATAGGAATTGAAATACTTTACTTCCTATCACTTGTACATATGTATCTGCAGGCCTGATAGGAACTGAAATATTTCACTTCCTATCACTTGTACATGTATCTGCAGGCCTGATAGGAACTGAAATATTTCACTTCCTATCACTTGTACATGTATCTGCAGGCCTGATAGGAACTGAAATACTTTACTTCCTATCACTTGTACATGTATCTGCAGGCCTGATAGGAACTGAAATATTTCACTTCCTATCACTTGTACATGTATCTGCAGGCCTGATAGGAATTGAAATACTTTACTTCCTATCACTTGTACATGTATCTGCAGGCCTGATAGGAACTGAAATACTTTACTTCCTATCACTTGTACATGTATCTGCAGGCCTGATAGGAACTGAAATATTTCACTTCCTATCACTTGTACATGTATCTGCAGGCCTGATAGGAACTGAAATACTTTACTTCCTATCACTTGTACATGTATCTGCAGGCCTGATAGGAATTGAAATACTTTACTTCCTATCACTTGTACATGTATCTGCAGGCCTGATAGGAACTGAAATACTTTACTTCCTATCACTTGTACATGTATCTGCAGGCCTGATAGGAACTGAAATATTTCACTTCCTATCACTTGTACATGTATCTGCAGGCCTGATAGGAACTGAAATATTTCACTTCCTATCACTTGTACATGTATCTGCAGGCCTGATAGGAACTGAAATATTTCACTTCCTATCACTTGTACATGTATCTGCAGGCCTGATAGGAACTGAAATATTTCACTTCCTATCACTTGTACATGTATCTGCAGGCCTGATAGGAACTGAAATACTTTACTTCCTATCACTTGTACATGTATCTGCAGGCCTGATAGGAACTGAAATATTTCACTTCCTATCACTTGTACATGTATCTGCAGGCCTGATAGGAACTGAAATATTTCACTTCCTATCACTTGTACATGTATCTGCAGGCCTGATAGGAACTGAAATATTTCACTTCCTATCACTTGTACATGTATCTGCAGGCCTGATAGGAACTGAAATATTTCACTTCCTATCACTTGTACATGTATCTGCAGGCCTGATAGGAACTGAAATATTTCACTTCCTATCACTTGTACATGTATCTGCAGGCCTGATAGGAACTGAAATACTTTACTTCCTATCACTTGTACATGTATCTGCAGGCCTGATAGGAACTGAAATACTTTACTTCCTATCACTTGTACATGTATCTGCAGGCCTGATAGGAACTGAAATACTTTACTTCCTATCACGTGTACATGTATCTGCAGGCCTGATAGGAACTGAAATATTTCACTTCCTATCACTTGTACATGTATCTGCAGGCCTGATAGGAACTGAAATAGTTCACTTCCTATCACTTGTACATGTATCTGCAGGCCTGATAGGAACTGAAATACTTTACTTCCTATCACTTGTACATGTATCTGCAGGCCTGATAGGAACTGAAATATTTCACTTCCTATCACTTGTACATGTATCTGCAGGCCTGATAGGAACTGAAATACTTCACTTCCTATCACTTGTACATGTATCTGCAGGCCTGATAGGAACTGAAATATTTCACTTCCTATCACTTGTACATGTATCTGCAGGCCTGATAGGAACTGAAATATTTCACTTCCTATCACTTGTACATGTATCTGCAGGCCTGATAGGAACTGAAATACTTCACTTCCTATCACTTGTACATGTATCTGCAGGCCTGATAGGAACTGAAATACTTTACTTCCTATCACTTGTACATGTATCTGCAGGCCTGATAGGAACTGAAATACTTTACTTCCTATCACTTGTACATGTATCTGCAGGCCTGATAGGAATTGAAATACTTTACTTCCTATCACTTGTACATGTATCTGCAGGCCTGATAGGAACTGAAATACTTTACTTCCTATCACTTGTACATGTATCTGCAGGCCTGATAGGAACTGAAATATTTCACTTCCTATCACTTGTACATGTATCTGCAGGCCTGATAGGAACTGAAATATTTCACTTCCTATCACTTGTACATGTATCTGCAGGCCTGATAGGAACTGAAATATTTCACTTCCTATCACTTGTACATGTATCTGCAGGCCTGATAGGAACTGAAATATTTCACTTCCTATCACTTGTACATGTATCTGCAGGCCTGATAGGAACTGAAATACTTTACTTCCTATCACTTGTACATGTATCTGCAGGCCTGATAGGAACTGAAATATTTCACTTCCTATCACTTGTACATGTATCTGCAGGCCTGATAGGAACTGAAATATTTCACTTCCTATCACTTGTACATGTATCTGCAGGCCTGATAGGAACTGAAATATTTCACTTCCTATCACTTGTACATGTATCTGCAGGCCTGATAGGAACTGAAATACTTTACTTCCTATCACTTGTACATGTATCTGCAGGCCTGATAGGAACTGAAATACTTTACTTCCTATCACTTGTACATGTATCTGCAGGCCTGATAGGAACTGAAATACTTTACTTCCTATCACTTGTACATGTATCTGCAGGCCTGATAGGAACTGAAATACTTTACTTCCTATCACTTGTACATGTATCTGCAGGCCTGATAGGAACTGAAATACTTTACTTCCTATCACTTGTACATGTAAAAAATATCTGCAGGCCTGATAGGAACTGAAATACTTTACTTCCTATCACTTGTACATGTATCTGCAGGCCTGATAGGAACTGAAATACTTTACTTCCTATCACTTGTACATGTATCTGCAGGCCTGATAGGAACTGAAATACTTTACTTCCTATCACTTGTACATGTATCTGCAGGCCTGATAGGAACTGAAATATTTCAAGTGAATACTTCATCTACTCTTATATTAAATTGTTAAAGTGCATGTAAGTGATTAATTTCAGTTAATAAGTCTTCATTACTTAGACTGCGGCAATAAGTAATGCCGATTTTGCCGAGTTTTGAATGCATTTTCTTGACTTTGACAGTACTTCTCCTCTTGAGGATGGGTACTGGTATGACCAACATACGTGTCATCAGTCAGTTTTTAGATTGAAACTAATGTTTTTTCCTCAGATAGTTACTTTGTCTTTAAGCTGCTCTATTAAATAGAGTCCAGATCAGGTGGTGGACAAATGTTAAATCATGTGATAAACACCCTTTTTGTTGACTGCTTTGTTCAATAAATGCTATGCCTTTATACCTTAATCAAATCTACTGTTACAACTTTGCATTGTTATTGAATGTATGCATTGTTATAAAGTTTGGCACCACCAATCTTTATTTGTAAATCAATAGTCCTTTAGGCATAAGTTTACCAGCATGGTGGATTTGTACAGTTTAAATAGGTTACCACCATCCTTTGTGAGTTCTTTCTTCATGGTTAGAGCAAACCATTCATCAACCTACTACTAGTCTGCTCTAAGCCTATTGAAGACTTTGACTGCAACTCCTTTGTTGATGGCTTATGTGGGTATCAGACATCAGTCAACCATACAGCATATATAACAAGACTCTAGTATCAAACTGAAATGTCTGTTGATTATTGCATAGGAATGAATATTACGCACACATCTGGTTATTCTACATGTACCTTCTCATGCAAGTACATGTACATCCATTTTTCATTCATATCCAATCAGCAGATAGTCCTGGGTCACTATCACTGTCACAATCAGTGAGAGCTTATGTGTGTTGTTCTCATCCATTTAACAAGTTCCGTGATTTGATTGACAAATGCTGAGAACACTTTTCATCATAAAGGAAGTATGGCTTACCTGATCATCATGTAGCAGAAGCAAACTAACAAGAACCATATTAATTGTGTTTCCCAATGAGGCATCTTTGTATAAACTGGTCACCTGTGTACATTACATTAAGTACAAAACAATTCAGGGTAAAAATACAAAATAAATTGTTTCAAAACATAACGTCTACATTAAATATAGAACTTTATCATTACCTTTAATACCAACAATAAAACGAACTAAAGGTTCTGAAGGCCAACATTTCAATGATTCTCTATGTACCCCAAAAATTCCAAACATGACACTGACATGACCACAAATTGTGTCTGCAAGGTGAAACCGGAAGATTCCCCAGCCTCGTTTTGAGCTCTGGAGTCAAAGCAGTAGGGAATTTAAACATGGTTTCAGTGGATGAAAATCTTTTTCAAATATGCAAGACATTGTACCAACTTTAAGATCAATGATTTTTAAAATCATTATAAATGTCAATGTGGAAAATTATCATCAGATCAAAATGAAAATAGTTTTTTGCAATCAAAAAGTACACATGTATATAATTAAAATTTTGTCAAGACAATCTCTGTCAATATGAAGACATCTGGAAAGTTTCATCTTAAATAATTAAGATATGGCAATAAGAAAGTATTTTTTATACAACATTGAAGACACTTGAAACCTTGTTTATCATAATTTCTCCAGCACATTGCATGTAAAGATTGGTCTTATAACGATTGTAACTCATAAGAAAATTAACTTGTTGATTGTTAATGCTTGGGAAAATATAGCTGCTTCATTTGGAGTAATGCGGACATCCAGACGCAAAGTCAAAAATCCCTAAAAAAATCATGTATAATACTACATGTTACTATGTAGAGAAAAGCTCATTGCGCGCATAAAGGGTGTGTGCAAAGATTTTACTTGTGTACAGGTACCCATTGTATATTTTTCAATGTGTTGTTTTTAGTTTGTTGTTAAGCTGTAGGTGACCTGATTAGGCACAACGCTAATTTAGTCTTTACATGCAAACCTTAATACATGTAACTGTAAAATGTATGAGCATTGTTATTCAACTCTTCTTCAAATGAAATTGAATTGAAAGTGAACTGAGCCTAGAAACTCAAGAAGCATTCAAACTTCAACACTTCAACAAAAATCCCTAAAAAAATCATGTATAATACTACATGTTACTATGTAGAGAAAAGCTCATTGCGCGCATAAAGGGTGTGTGCAAAGATTTTACTTGTGTACAGGTACCCATTGTATATTTTTCAATGTGTTGTTTTTAGTTTGTTGTTAAGCTGTAGGTGACCTGATTAGGCACAACGCTAATTTAGTCTTTACATGCAAACCTTAATACATGTAACTGTAAAATGTATGAGCATTGTTATTCAACTCTTCTTCAAATGAAATTGAATTGAAAGTGAACTGAGCCTAGAAACTCAAGAAGCATTCAAACTTCAACACTAACAGAGAACCTTAATAAGTACATCATGATGACATCATGATGAAAACATCAAGTTTTCAATGAAAATATTTTTTTTTCACGAGTTAGAACTTGGGAGACAGTAACTTTGAAATGTTTGTGATGTTGGCAAGAATATAAAGGAGAATCCATGCGGAAGTATATCAGAAGAAGACACATGGAAGACACAAATATCCTTTTACTCCCCCATAGAGCTGACTGTTGATGACATAAATGTCACCACTGAAGGAGTGTTGAAACTACTCAAAGACTTGAATACTAACAAAGTGGACCTGATGAAATATGTCCCAGAATTCTGAAGGAGACTGCTGAAGAAATTGTACCAATCCCGAGAGACTTGGGATTGTGGCAATCTGCTGGAGGACTGGTTAATATCTAATACCTCAGCTCTATACAAAAAAGGAGAGCTCTTCAATCCAACTACTGATCAGTTTCATTGACTGTTATATGTATCAAGTTGATTGAACACATCATTTACTCCCACATCAGTCTTCATCTAGAGTAGTTAAACAAACTCACACCAACACAACATGGCTTTAGAAAACACCACTCTTGTGTTAAACTCCACACGTTTTGGCCTCGGATGATTGGGCTAGGCTATCAACGCCGGTCACCAGGTGGACACTGGACATTTCAATATTCGACTTCTCAAAGGCATTTCAAAGCCAAATTACTAGTGTACATTTCAATAGACCCATTGCCGCCATCTTTGTTGTCAAACAATGAAAACGTGCACATGTGTATGTGCTGGGCACAGCTCTCAGCCAATGAGAACTTTTCATTGACCTCAGTGAGGGGACTGTTTTGGGCTTGTGACGTCACGCAAGGGGTTTACGAAACAAGCTCTGAGTGGGACAAGGAAGATTCTGGTGTGCTGTTGGGAACTGTTCTGGGCCCCTTGTTGTTTTTGCTGTAAATAAACAAATACGTTGACAACATTCACTAGGATATTATACAACTATTTGCAGATGACTGCTTATTATACAACATAGTTCAAAATTCTTCTCACTGTGAGAAACTGCAAGAAGATATATAGACTATTTAGACTACGGAATCAATGGCAAATGCAGTTTGATGTCAAGAAATGCTATGTAATGCATATGAGGAATAAACAACAGAAGCTTAAACACACCTACACACTTACATGTTGTAATGGCCAGTCTCTTGAAACAGTCAACCACAACCAATATATGGGGATATTCTTATCTAACAAATTTAAGTGGGACTTTCAATACAACCACATGACTATGAAGGCAAAGCAAATTATTGGAATGTTGAAAAGAAATCCCAGAGGATGCTCAAAGCCTATCAAGAGCACTGCTCACTTGGCACTCCTGCGACCAAACCTAGACTACGCATCAACTGTCTTCTTAGTCTGAGTCCAAGTATATCAACCAGCTCAAAATGATCAAGCGACGCTGCACAGCTTGTGATCAACAACCAGCATCTTCAACATACCTTAACTGGGACACTCTGGATCACAGACGTGAGACAGATAGACTTATATGTACTTACGAAATAAATTCAATGCGGGTTTACGCTATACCAAGTTCATTAAGTTAAAACTCTTCACTGCACAAAGAAGATCCTGTCGTTCAAAATTAGTTGTTATTATTATTATTATTATTATTATTATTATTATTTATTCGGCCATTTCACAAAGAACAATAACAATACATGTATTAGCAAATAAAATTTTAGTAAGAGGAAAAAAATAAAATAAACATGTTGAACAGAACTACATGTTTGTAGGCATACTGGATAAATAGCAACTAAAAGCACTGGTCCTGAATGAAGATGACTGACAGCAAGGTTTGGATACAACAAGGAACATGTGAAGAATAGATAAGAGATGATGGTAGATTGGGTAAGGACAGGAAATGGGGTGGGAGAGGGAACAGCAGGGAATTAGGAATAGAGAGACAACCCATTTCAAGCTGGCCAGGATTAACAAAAGAGTACTTAAACACTGTGACCCGAAAGTCTGTCAATCCAAACTTGAGTTGAACCAGCAAACTAACCAATTCTTAGCCCAGGCATATTGTAGGACTGAGGTATACAAGTATTCATTCCTTCCTAGGACAAGTACGGACTGGAACCATCTGCCAGACAAAATTGTAATTACTGACTCCATAAAGAGCTTCAGAAACCAGATTATTGATAATATTTATAAGTCACCAGTCAGTCCGCAGTGCGTGCGTTAATGAGGTTAAATCCCGAGTTTTATCTGCACAGCCAACGTGCAGAATCGACTGCGCGATTTGCGCGATAAACTGCGAGAGTTCGACGACCCTTTTTGCACACGGCACGATGCTCACATGCTTCAGGTGGCACCCAAGATGGCATGGTAAGTACACGTAGAACAATTTGCCGAGTCGAATAATACCAAATCTGTTGAGTTTGAAAGACTGTTAGGCCTTTTTTTTAACCACCGAACATTTTGGATATTGTTGGGATTGATTTGGGATAGTTTTTGGTTTGCAGCGCCCTGACCCAGCTAAATAAAAAGAGGAAATAACACCACTAAAAATCGAAAGATTAAAGTGTAAGCTATCGTTTAGTATATTTTTTGGCGTATGGCAACGACAATGTAGGAACGTGATGCACTTCTGCTTTTCGCGAGATTTCTTGTTTTTTTGTTTTACAGTGCACGGAATGCTGTCGGCTGCTTCGTGTTTTTTTTTTCTTGGCCGGCTTTTCAATCATTCATAGATAGACCAGTCGTCGTTGTACTACTCACTACTGAACTTAGCCTTAGTGTTTTTGCCATTTTTTTAATTAATTTTTATTTATTTGAAATTAATCTTACCTAGCCCCAGGGCCTAGGCCTATTTAATAAACAAAATAAAAATAATACAAAACGGGGATGGTGTGGATATTTGTCGTTCTCAATTTTATTATTTTTTTTTCCAGACCCTCTTCCACCAGCCAGTACATTATTTAGGGAGAACTCAATAAGTGTCATTGTAATGTGTGCAATTGAATTACACAACATGTCATGTATATTATTTAGCCTACATGAGATGAATCCCATGAGATTAGTCCGATTTGAACAAGTACCGTAATTTCTTGCGTATAAGACACGCAGGGCCGTGAAATTACCCCCAAAAATTCAAGCGTCAACAGACAAGGCGCACCGCCGCACGATCTTACATGCACTTTGACTGCAAACAGCAGACCGTATCGGTACATCGCCAAAAAGGGGTCATTTTGTTACCCTAAAAGTACCACGCTAATCAACATGTGAATAAATAGAAATCACATGTGCTTGAAACATGTAGAGACATGTAGAAAAGTTCATTTTAAACTGAAACCAACCTACCGTTCAGCGGCGTTTTCAGGAGATTCTTTCTCCCGTGTGTCACAAGGGGTTGAAGGGAGTTTACAGGTGACCAACAGAGGGCGCTACCAGAGTTTGTTCAACAGAGGGCGCTACCATACGGGAAAATCTCCTGCCATTCCGATGGGGACTTGACATTTATAGGGGTTTCTGTGGTTTCCTTTATTTAAAATTAATGAGAAGTTCCTTTTCTTTATTTTATACCACAAACATTTATTCAAAGACGTCGTTTCTCTGGTTTGTTTTGTTTTCTCCACAGTTATTTTATATCTTACTTTTAAGCTAAAATAAACGAAACAGACACTTATTGAAAGACTTCGTTTCTCTCGTTGGTTTTGTTTTCACTACAGTTATTTTATGTCTAACTTTTGAGCTAAAATAAACGAAACATGTATATGAACCTTTCACACAATACAGGTTGGGTGAATGCGTAAATCATTGTTCACACAATAGAGGTTGGGTGAATGCTTCAGCAATCGTTCTGATTAATCTGAATGCAGGATTTTCGGTACGAAATCGCGGCCACAAAAGAAGTGATGAACACGTTGCTGCATTGTTGGAATGAATTCACGGTCGTTATGTATAGGGACACGTGGCCACAAAGGCGGCTCAATACATCGCGTCATTGTCGGAATGAAAATCAGGCGACATTGTCTGGAGAGTTGAGCGCTGATAATGTACTACGTCAACAATGCGTGGTGAGTTGATGGTTGGCGACCGCATTATTAACCTGACCGCAGCTACATTAAATAGGGCCTAGATTATATGCACGTCGGCCGCGGTCATTTTGATCTCAAGCGACATCATACAAGGCGCACCGGAATACAAGGCGCAGTGATGATTTTGTGGTCTAAAACGTCAGATAGGACGCGTCTTATACGCAGGAAATTACGGTAGTTGCGATTATCCTGATCCCTCCATCAGTGTTGGAGGCCGACTTCGGACGGTCTTGGTCTCGGCCTCGCTATGTAAATGACTCGGTCTTGGCCTTGCCCTCTGCACCTTCTGGACTCGAAAAATAAGCTGAGGCCACTAGTTTTTACGTGAATTTTCCACCATTTACTTTCCCCCAAAATCGCAACAAAGTACAATTACTGCGGACATAAGGTTTTCCAGACTTAGTGCAACAGACGCAACTCACGGTGACCCCAAAAGGTTTTGTCAAGTTGTGCCAGCTAGCTTGATAATGATTTTTAATTTGAAATGTGAATCATCGTCTACTCCAACTAGTCTAATCAGGTGCTACACTTGGTGGAAATGGTTATTAAAAATGTGAGCCCATGTTGATATTTTTTTTTGCCATTCTTCCTATCGTGGGAGAAGGCTGGTGGGGGGTGGGGGTAGTCGGTTCTATTTTTCAAATTTATGGATTGCTGGTGTGACTAAACTCTGCAACGTGCACTTGGTTTGATTTTTTCTACCTTTTTCACAACTCCCTTTTCAAAATGTACTTTTGTTGACAATTTTTTGTCTCTTTTTGTTTACTCCAGGTTAGGCCGACCACTAAAATGGCCAGACCCACAGTCGCCATCCCAACAGCCTGTGTATGGACCACCCCAAAAGATCAGTGCAGTGTGTGGAGGGAAGAGTGAAATCAAACATACGTAGCCGTGTGCAAGCAAACCATGAGATGAGACTTCGTGTGACCACAAAAAACATTTTTATGGTCTTCGATATATGCACCATATTTAAACAATTTTAAGAGAAGGACTCACAAAGAAAATAGTAGAATCAGAACACACGCAAAGTAATGTGTATAGTTCTTTAAAGGGAGGGGAGGTGGAAATGGTTAGAGGGCAAAGCCACAAGGGGAATAGGTTTTGGTTTGTGAGAGGGGGGACGGATAGGATGGAGGGTGTGGGGAAGAAGGAAACTGCCCAATTAGTCTTTTAAGCGAAATAGAGCAGTGTTTATGGTGGTGCGGGAAATTTGAAGCTAATTGAGATTGCGATTGTTTACTTTCTTGTTTAAAATTAAGTTGAGCTAGCTTGCCATTAAACAGTTTGTCTATAAGTAAAAGTATGTGGGTATGAAGTTTACTCAAACTTGTTTTTGGTAGCTATTTTATTAATGTCAACAAGTGAACTAGTTCAGTTATGTACCAAACATGTAAATACATGTAAAATTTATTTATTTTAATTGAAGCAACTGTTATTAAACTTTCAATTCAGCAATAAACTGTCTCATGAAAAGTCCATTTAAACATTACCAACCTACCGGTTACAACTTACCAACAATCTTTTTTATTACATCTGTGCTTGTACTCTCTTGTTGGATTTAAAACAATTATCTACCAATGGAGTACATGTAGTTTATTTATTTTGAATATTTTTATTTGTTTCATTTTAATGGAAGCAGCTGAACTTTTTGGAACTGTGCCTTAACTTTGATAATTATATGTTTATGCAGTGTATGTGACTTAAAATAAAGGAATTGATGATGTAATATAAAACATCTTGCTCACTTGAGTTTTTGTTGTATGGAGCATTTATTGATTTATGTTTAATAAGGACCCAAACAATAGGACTTTGACCCTCCAACCATCCAACTACCCAAGTCATTCCTTCCTGACCATGATTTAAAAAAGTCTTCTTGAATAAACTACTGTATTTCAATTTCTGAATAAACCAGTGGTAAAACTTCAACTTGAAATTTGCATCTGACCTTCCAAATTTAACCTTTTGTTTCCCAATTCAATAATTTAATAATTATTCAGACCATCAACCCCCTTTTAAATTTTATCCTTTGTTCTCCAAGTACCCCGAATCGTCTATACAAATTTGCTTAGGCCACCAATCCTTCAGTATGAATATTTCCCCAAAGACCCCAACAAACAATCTGTAACAGCGGCCCACGCACTTATTTACAAGTACATCCGGGTATGTACAGTGGAAGAGTGTGACGTTTCTCGGTTGACCAATCAGCGATCAGGAAATCCGTAAACGATCATGGCGGCATATTCACCAACAGACGTTAACGTTAAATTGTGAGGAGTGTTGGCAAAACGAGCGCCCTGACTCAGCTAAATAAAATCGAATGTAAAAAGTACAGCATTTGGATAGAATATAACCTTATCTATTCGGTAAGCCCCAAAATATGTTGTGGTAACATTGAAAATGTTTTACGAAGCAAAATGTTTCGTTTTGAAACAAAATGTTTGGGTCCATTTTAGCACTAACATTTGACAACGAAATCATTAAATTGTACAACTGGATTAAAGGTCGGTTATTCATCTTTACAAATCTGTAAATATTTTGACAGAAAATTACTTTGATCACAAGAAATTGATGAAATTCCTGAGACTATACCACGCTCATTAAATATTCATGGTGAGGTCAAGCTCCCGAAACTCGTGCATACGCTGCAGATAAAAGGAACAGATATTGTGTGCAGTGCGGACTGACTGTCACCACAAACAAACTCACGTTAGACCCATGACCCTCTCCTGTGGCTCTACATGGACAAGTTACTGTCTGTTGCCTTGAATAGAACAAGAACAAGAACTTATGCTTGACTCATATTGTACTAAATACATGACAAGTCAACACTCATTGGATATAAACTAATACATATGAGAGCAAATTATTCATGAACATTTCAGGGTTTAGTGCCAAAAGCTATGCAAATTTGTGCCTTCATAACTTTTGCCATTTGAACATGAATTATGAATCCAAAGACCGAAATATAAATCCAAAAACCGAATCATTAAACAGAGCATTATGTTTGTAAAAGTGATGTCATCATCACCACGAATATCCCGAGACACAAGCTCTAGTTAAAAACATGACTTGTCTCACTGTGTTGTACTTGGCATTTTTTTCAGGAGTGATTACACTGAGGAAATAAGACATTGTTCAGAAGAGTATGACTTGACAATAGGGAAACACAATAAGGAAACCAATTAATACACTGTATGATGCCATTATTAACACGAATCAGCCCATTTCCTATCCTAATGCCATCATCTACATACAATATGTTGACTCACTCGATCCTTTAACATCAATCTATTATGTTCTGATTGTTTAATACTTGTTCCTGTGTTGAATACCAGTATTACTGTCATCGTGTTTATTACCAATATTTTTTCTGAAATTAAGCAGTTCAAACTGTGTCTTCAATTACCTAATACATTTTATTGGATGTACAATGTAACCCTTGCGAGACACCATCATTTATTGTTTTTACATTTAAAAGCCATGTGTTCACGACATCCCAGTGTTTGATCAATCCATGCTAGCTGTGTGTTGAATTGAACTTTCTTCATTTCTTGCAAATGCAATGTGCGTGTAATCTTCCATTAAAATCAAGATAAATTGCTATTTCAGGTGTGAGAAGAAATTTCCCTAAAATGACAATACCATGGAAAGTGTTCTGTGAAAGGTTAGGCAGAAGTGGAATAAATCACTTTCTGATGAACACCAACACTTTCTCATTTTAGCCTCTTTTATTTGATACAATTGGGATTGCACGTCATTATTCCAAGGCCAGTTTTATTGAATGTGTTATTACACCTGTTTTCCTGAACTTGCACCTGACCATAATAAGTCATGGTATGAACTTCAACCACACCTGGCTCAAAATTCACTGCTTTTAAACCCAGTGTATCAGCCAAAGAAAATTTAGCCTTAAAGCAGAAAATAAACCAAGCCCTTGGATTAGAGAATGGAAACTATCACCATTTCCTGAATTATTTGAGCTATTTTAAACAGCATTTCCCCAAAGAACCCTTTCCAATCCCAAGCATTTATATCCGATAACTCAAGTGTTATAAGTGGCTGCAAAATAACTTAAATTCCAATTTGGTTGAGTTCAGTGAACATTTCCCTATGGGTTGTCATATGGTAACCCAGGTCAACTCTTTGATAGATTGATGGTGATGTACATGTATACAGAACCTTTCCAGGATTTCAATATGTCTTCAGTTTGCCCACATCTAAAAAAATTCCCATGAACACACTTGACAAAATTATAACTAAAATTTGGGTCAGAAAGACAACTAATGAAAAAGAAATGAAAAAGAAATTTAAAATCTAAACGAAACTTTGCTTTTTGCTAAATGACCAAAACATCCAAGTTAGATTTCCTCAATTTTTGTTTAACCCTCATAGGAGATAACAGGCTTGTTGTAGTAGTGTTCAAAAAAGGGTGGGGAATTTCTTGAGGGGGGGGGGGTTGCACTTGCTCTATACAACTGAACCAAGAAACTTAACATTCATATCCTGATCCACATCCTGACCTTTGACCCACTCTTTGATGTATAGCAAAGCCTATTTTTTTTTAAATACACGTGACCTTAGATAATGTTGCTGTGCATACAATACCGTGAGCAGGTGTGTTCCAGGACATGCAAAGTTTGACATGTAGTATTATTGTCCACACACAAGGAGTTGAGTTATACTTCAAATGGCCCAAATAACATAGATAATTATTAACACTAAGATATATGATTCTGGTAAAAGGAAATATTTTACACACCCTCTCATCAAAGGGAGAGAACCCCACTATGGACCAGGCCAAAGCTGAAGCCTGAAACAAACAATTTCTATCAGTGTTTATGCTTGCTGAGTATCTTGTTAAATATCTGCCCAGCAAATCAAATTCACCATATTCCATTGCTGAACTACCTGGGGTGCTGACACAGCTTCAACAACTTCATGTCAGCAAAAGCAATAGGACCAGATAATATGCAATGTAGCAGCAAGGGTACATGTATGTTAAAGAGCTTGCACCAACTATCCTTTCTCAACCAGGGCCCAATTTCATAAAGCTGTTTAGCAGAAAATACTGCTTGACAAATTTCTATGCTAAGCAAAAATTGAGTGGGGCACCAGTCACAACAATGCAAAGTTTATGTAATTTTGGCTGGTAACCTGTTTCTGCTAAGCAATACTTTTCTGTGCTGAGCAAGTTTTTGTGCTTACAGGCTTTATGAAATTGGGCCCTGATCTCTACCACATAAATGGAAAAAGGCGCTAGTAACAGCAATATATAAACTAGAGATTCAGTTTTTGTTCATTACAAAAACAAGGTGTTCGTAGTGAGTGATTGAATGAATCATTGGTGATAACATTTTACCTCTGGGGTGCGATAACATCGATCGATGCGAAATGTATTCCTTCATGTAGGCTTACCTATACAGCACAAGTACATATACACACTTGCAATCTGACTTCTAAGAAAATATGCTTGAGAAACATAATTTAAAGTTTGAGTGGCCAGGGCGAGGGCAATATGCTTGCAAGGTGACTTCTAAGAAAATATGCTTGAGAAACATAATTTAAAGTTTGAGTGGCCAGGGCAAGGCTGCTTGCACATTAATATATATGCTATCGTGCGTCATTTATTGTCCTTTTTCGACCAGATGTAAAAGTCAAAATGTTGTCATGTCTGTCCAAAAGTTTGAGCAAGGTTAACATTCTACAACCTGATACATTTACAAACATTATCCTGAAATAGTAGTTTTAAAGAAATGAATAAGATAAGATATTAAGAAAATTTCAA
This sequence comes from Leptasterias polaris, assembly GCA_037783415.1. Classification (NCBI taxonomy): domain Eukaryota; kingdom Metazoa; phylum Echinodermata; class Asteroidea; order Forcipulatida; family Asteriidae; genus Leptasterias; species Leptasterias polaris. Next base: position 136,241 of record JAZGTN010000246.1, read on the forward strand.
CTCAATACGTGAATCACACATTAAAAGCAGATCTGAGTTTGCCTACATGTATGACAAACTCGGGTTCATACCAACTGGTTTGGGAATGAGCAGTTTTCAACAAGATCTTTCCTATCTGATCAAAAGTTCATGAGTGCAAACATGTGGTTTAGGGTGTCACTGCCTGTGAGTTAACAGACACAACCATCAACAAAATTTCACAGGTTCTTGTTTATAATGTGAAGTATTGGGAAAGTGAGTTAAATGTTATCATTAAAGCAAATTTGAATCATAAAAATCGACCAAATATATCTCCGAAATTGAATAAGAAACAAGAGGACTTTCTCTCTGCTCTTCAGCATTTCAGTTATTTGACACCAGCAAGTAGGCTTGTGGGTCAGGATCACTGGCCTTGGGGAAGTGGGTTCCAGGGTGAATGTTTATAAAACAATTACTTTACTGATAACAGCTGATAAGATTCACAGTTAAACAAGTGAGTAGAATTCGGAGATTTTGGTAAATTATGGGAAATTCAAGTAATGTTCCAATTTGAACTGGAAGTCAATGTCAAAAGGATCTGTTCTTTGTAGCGTTTGTCGAACTTTTAACAACCTATCTGATGATGTGTAGATTGTAAAAATCAACGTTGTGGTTCACGAGTTATGATTTTTTCAAATATTAAACTTTGATTTAATGTAATTTGATACCGATGATGTCATCATGACATCATCGAGTGTGTGTCATCTTGATATTAAGGTTCAGCTGTCTGATGAGTTTCAATGTTCAATTCAATCTCAATCTTGAGTTATTCCGTAGATAAGCCCGAAATTGATTTTTTTTAAAGGAAAAACAACGAAGGCGAACTTCGACCTAGGGTAACGACCCGGAAGATAAGGTCGTACGATTTTGGGGTTAACTTTTCAAATTTTGCCCCACTCTTGAACTATCATATGCCCAACTATGAACATCATTGCTTTCAAATTCGGAAAGATACAGCAAATAGCAAATGGTCATTTCCAACTTTAAAAACCTTGTAATTCGATATCTGATGACGTCATCATGACGAAATTGTTCAAGTGCCGTTCTCATGTTATGGTTCAAGTATCTGCCAAGTTTCAAGGTTCAACAAATTTTCTATTTTGAGTTAAACAACAGAGAAGAGTTGAGCGGAAGAAGATTATTCTGAAGAAAAATAACTAGTGATTCAGTTTTTGTTTACCACAAAAACAAGGTGTTCGTGGTGAGTGATTGAATGAATAGGTATCGTCATTATACCTTATCAATCCAATTCCTGGTTCAGGAGTTATGAACTTTTCAAAAATTTAACAAGAACTTCCGGTTTGGACCGGAAGTCGAAGTCAAATAGGGTCACATGTTGATTAGTTTATGAAGACCTTTCAGATGATGAATAGATTGAAAAAAATCCAATATGTGGTTCAGAAGTTATGATATTTTGAAATATAAAGTTTCAACTTCAGGTTTGAACCGGAAGTCAAGGTCAACCGAGGTCACACTTGGTAGCGTTGGTTAAGTTACAAAAGTTTTAACTGATGATGTACAGAAAAAAAGCAACCAATGGGTTCAGATGTTATGATTTTTTCAAATAATATATTTTAACTTCCGGTATGAACAGGATGTCAGAGTCAATAGAGGTCACGCTTGGTAGCGTTGGGGAAGTCTCCGATGTCCTTTCTGTCGACGTATAGATGATAAAAATCTATCATGTGGATTAGAATTGTTTATTTTTTTAAAATTATTTATAAATGTCCTACTTTAACCGGTAGTCAAGGTCAAACGGGGTCGCATATTGTGTAGTACGTGATAAGTCTATTTAGACCTTTCAGATGATGCATAAATTGAAATAATCCAATGTTGGTTCAGACGTTATAACTTTTTCAAATATAAAATGTAAACTTCCGGTTTGAACCTGAAGACAATGTCAATGAGGTTACAAATTATAGCGTTATAATGCTTTGAAAGCCTTATCTGACGACGTACAGATAATATAATTTAATAAATGGTTTAGGAGCAATGATTTGTTCAAATAATTAATTGTATCCTCCTGTTTAACCGGAAGTCAAGGTTAAATGGTTAATTTTGTGTATCGTTTCTTAAGTTGCTACATACCTCCCCCATAACGTATGAATTAAACAAAACTCAAATGTGTGAGTGAGAAATTACTATTTTTTGAAAAATTTAATTTCAACCTCCGGTTTGAACAAGAAGCCAAGTTTAAACTGGTTTCATTTGTGTAGATCCTAATCAGTACATTAAAACCTTTCACCTAATGTATGACTTGTAAAAAACCTAGTACATGTAAGTTAAAATATTGTACGTGTTCTGTGAATCATTTGTCAAACTTTAAACGATCTACATGTATCCGATGATGTGTAGATTGTCAAAATCCGAATTATGGTTTTTGAGTTATGATTTTTACAAATATTAAACTTTGATTTAATGTAATTCAATGCCCGATGACGTCATCATGACGTAATTAAGTATGTGTTGTCTTGATACTAAGGTTCAACTATCTGTTGAGTCTCATTGTTCAATTCAATCTCAATCTTGAGTTATTCCGTAGATAAGCTCGAAAGTTGTTTTTTGGAAGAAAAAAAACGAAGGCGAACTTCGACCTAGGATAATGACCCGGAAGTTAAGGTCGTACGATTTTGGCGTTAACTTTTCCAATGTTGCCCCAGTCTTGATCTATGCGATGCCCAAGTATGAACATCATAGCTTTCATATTCGTTGAGATACAGCAAAAAGCAAATAGTCATTTTTCAACTTTAAAAACCTTGTAATTCGACACCTCAGTGATGACGTCATCATGACGTAAACACAACTGTGCCGTCTTCCTATTGAGGTTCAATTATCTGATGAGTTTCAAGGTTCAATTCAGTTTCAATCTTGAGTTATGTTCCAGAGAAGAGGTGCGTGGAAGAAGAAGATGGAGAAAAGAAAAAAAACTAGTGATTCAGTTTTTGTCTACTACAAAAACAAGGTGTTCGTGGTGATTGTTTGAATAAATTATAACTTATCAATCCAATGCCTGGTTCATGAATTTTTCAACAATTAAACATCAAACTTCCAGTTTTGGACCGGAAGTCAAAGTCAAATAGGGTCACATGTTGATTAGTTAATGAAAACCTTTCAGATGATGTGTAGATTGAAAAAATCCAATGCGTGGTTCAGAAGTTATGATATTTTTTAAATATAAAGTTTCAATTTTAGTTAACAAAATTTGTATACAATTTAAAAACATATGTACAAATTTATAGAATCCTGGACAATGCTGGATTAGAGGATTTTCTATATCTGTCTGTACTACAGAGTGGTGGACCTAATTACCCTTTCAAAGTGTTCTCTCTCAGATGTTTAAGTGTACAGTCAGTTCTAGAGGGGGGTAGCATACTTCTAAGTTTGGTGGATTTCAACAGTTTTCACCCCATAACAAAAAGCATAGCACCCCGTCTACTTTCAAGAGAGGGAAGATCCAAAATTGCAAGTGCTACATGTGTGCGGTTACTTTGATATTCCTGATAGCATATTACGAAACGACATACCCGTATTTGAACACACTCAATTTCATTGGACTGGGGTGCAATATAAGTTGGAACACCGATCAATGCGAAATGTATTCTAACACTCACCTACATGTATACAGCACAAATGCATCTAAAAAACTACGTGCAAAAATCACACGTGCATTGAACATACATTAGAGGATGTCAACGAAAGAAACCGCACGTGCTATGCACGTGTACAGGTTTAGCGTGGTACAGGTTTAGCGTGTGTTAATACACTATCGTGCATTGTAAATTTTCTTGGTCAACATACAGGTAAGCTAAGCTTGAACGTCCTTTTTCGACCAGATATAAAGATTTAAATGGTGTCATGTTTGTGCAAAAGTTTGAGCAGGCTTAACGTTCTACAACCTGGTACAAAAATCATGCTGAAATGACCTGTAGATTTTAGGATATGAATAAGATAATATATTATAGAATTTTCAACTTCCTATTTGAACCGGAAGTCGGGGTCAAGGGGGTTGATCTGTGTAGGTTTTGTCGAACTTTTAACGACCTATCCGATGATGTTTAGATTGTAATAATCCAAGTTGTGGTTCATTAGTTATGAATTTTCAATTATTAAACTTTGATTTACTGTAATTTGATACCCAATGACGTCATCATGACATCATCAACTATGTGTCGTCTTGATATTAAGGTTCAGTTGTCTGATGAGTTTCAATGCTCAATTCAATTCCAATCTTGAGTTATGCTGAATTGCACGAACACCTAAAAACAGAACAAAAACAATAGGTGTTCGTGCTGAATTGCACGAACACCTAAAAAACGGAACAAAAACAAGAGGTGTTCGATCGTGCTCATATTGCACGAACACCTAATTATGAAGAGAAATCTACCATGCAACTCTTCGCTGAACAGCATCCTGTACAGAGAGATCGTGAAAAGGCTTACGGTTGAAAGGCCCGATCAGAGTCTATACCCTCCCACACTTCAAAATCAAAGCTCGCGCAAGTTTTCCTAAAGTTCTTCAACGATAAGATAGCAAATCTACGAACCCAATTTGAGAACTTGCCACCACCCATCTTCGCTAATACCGACATACCAGCAGCCAATGTGATGCAGAGCTTCCAACCTGTCAGCGAAGATGACATCCTGAAGCTTGTCAACAGAGATCAAGTCGTGTACACTAGATCCTATCCCTGCCCAAGTGTTCAAGGAATGCTTACCCGTGCTTCTCCGTGCCATTACAGATATCATCAACCAGTCTCTACATACAGGAATTTTCCCTGCATCTTTCAAGTCTGCTTTGATTGTCCTGACTCTCAAGAAGCCCAACCTCGACCCAAACTGTCTTGGACATTATCGTCCAATCTCAAACCTTCCCTTCGTCAGCAAGGTGTTGGAACGTGTAGTGTGCCAACAACTTCTAAAGCATCTTCATGAAAACTCTCTCTTGGCATCAAGGCAATCTGCCTACAGACCCTCATACAGTGTAGAAACAGCATTGACAAGGGTCCAGAATGACTTGCTCCAATCGCTTGACGATGGAAATGAGGGAATCCTTGTGCTGTTAGACCTCAGCTCTGCATTTGATACCTTGGACCACAGAATGCTTCTACATAGACTGAAAGTAACCTTCGGTGTCTCGGGTATTCCTGCCAACTGGTTTGCATCTTATCTGCATGACAGGGAACAACGAGTGATTGTGGATGGTGAAATGTCAGAAGCGGGCCCTATTCACTGGGGAGTTCCACAGGGATCCGTCATTGGTCCGCTCCTGTTCATATGCTACACAACTCCTCTTCAAGAAATCGTCGAAGGTCATGGAGTTTCGTGCATGATGTACGCGGATGACTTACAACTCTATGTGTCAGCAAAGTCAGGAGAGCGACACCAAGCTATAGCTAAGCTAGAGGCTTGTCTTCATGACGTGCGGTCTTGGATGAAGACAAATCAGCTCGTCCTGAATGACAGTAAGACGGAGATTCTTCACGTAACTTCACACAAGAAGCAAGCACAAAAAATACCTCCTGTAAATGTTGGTGAGACCCAAGTCTCATGTACTGGTTCAGTGAGGGATCTTGGAGTCACACTAGACACTCATCTATCTCTACGCCAGCATATCAACACAACATGTCGAAACGCCTCTTTCGCACTTTATAGAATTGGCAAAGTGCGCCATCTCCTCGACAAGCAAACAACAGAAATTCTGGTCCACTCATTTGTTAGCTCTCTACTTGATAACTGCAACTCTCTTCTGTTTGACATTCCCCAAAAAGACATAGCTAAATTTCAACGTATCCAGAATTCTGCTGCTCGTCTGGTATCACGATCAACGAAGCGCAATCACATCACTCCGGTCCTCAAAGAATTGCACTGGCTACCCATCTCCTTTAGAATACAATACAAGCTACTCATCACGACGTTCAAAGCAATTCATGGAACATGCCCAAGCTACCTGTCTGACCTCATCACCCCGTATGTGCCTGCGTTCCTCCTCTCAACATCTCCTCACCACACCAGCCGTACGAACAAAATCATTTGGTTCGAGGACTTTCTCCAGTGCTGCCCCCCGACTCTGGAACTCTCTACCCAGCCACATCCGGTCTGCACAAAACATTGAACAGTTCAAGACACAACTCAAATCGTATCTGTTTTCTATAATGCCTTTTAATTAGTATAATTTAAGTATTTTTGTATACCTGTAAATTCAATTGCTCTTTGTTTTGTCTGTAAAGCGCATTGGTATTTCTTTCCAGTTAATATGAAATGCGCTATATAAAAATTAGCTATTATTATTATTATTTATCAAGGGAGCTGAATACCAGGAACAATTGCAACTAGAGATTCAGTTTTTGTTAATTACAAAAACAAGGTGTTCGTGGTGAGTGTAATAGGCAACAACATAATTATACCTAATCAATCCAATGTCTGGTTCAGGAGTTATGAATTGTTCAAAATTTAAGCATAAACTTCCGGTTTGGACCGGAAGTCAAGGTCAAAAAGGGTCACATTTTGTGTAGCACGTGATTAGTTTATGAAGACCTTTTTAGATGATGGATGGATGAGTTGTAAACATCCAATATGTGGTTTAGAAGTTATGATTTTTTCAAATGTAAAGTTTCAACTTCCGGTTTGAACTGGAAGACAATGACAAATGAGGTCGCACTAATTGGTAGCGTTGGTGGAGTCTTCTGAGTTCTTTCTTATGACATAAAAATCAAACATGCGGTTCAGGATTTGTGATTTTTGAAACATTAAATACCAATTTCCAACTTTAACCGGAAGTCAAGGTCAAACGGGGTCGCATATTGTGTAACACGTGATAAGTCTATTCAGAACTTTCAGATGATGTATGAATTGTTAAAATCCAATGTGTGGTTCAGGAGTTACACATTTTTCCAATATTAGATGGATTATCCGCTGGAGTGCAATATAAGTTCTAACACCGATGGATGCGAAATGTATTCCAGCATGGTCCCCCACAGCACAAATACATTTACGTGCAAAATAATCACACGTGCATTTAACAAAGGACGTGCATTTAACAAAGGACGTCAACGAAACCGCACGTGCGATGCACGTGTAAACCTGGCGGTTGACCCTCATTGACCGTCAATGACAGTCAACAGATACCAACTTGATGACTAGCTCTCATTTCTAGTCAAATTGGTTAATTCAAGCCATAAGAGGGCGCGCTATAACGAGTTGTAACCAAGCGCAATACACTAGCCACTATCGATCTCTGACGTCTTGGGCAAAGACTAGTACCTATACAGAACCGTACACGTGGAGCCCCACGTGCACTGTAGGTTTAGCGTGTTAAAACGCTTTCGTCAATGTAGGTCAAATTATACATGCGATTTATCGTCCTTTTTCGACCAGATGTAAAGTTCAAGATGTTGTTATTTCTGTGCAAAAGTTTGAGCTGGTTTAACGTTCTACATCATGATACAAAGATTATGCTGAAATTATCAGTAGTATTAAAGATACGAATAAGATAAGATATTATGAAATTTTCAACTTCCGATTTGAACCGGAAGTAAATGTCAAGAGGTTGTGTCCTGTTTAGCGTTTGTAAAACTTGTAACGACCTATCCGATGATGTGTAGATTGTAAAAATCCACGCTGTGCTTCACAAGTTATGATTTGTTCAAATATCAAACTTTGATTTAATGTAATTTGATACCCGATGACATCATCATGACATCATCAAATGTGTGTCGTCTTGATATTAAGGTACGGTTGTCTGATGAGTTTCGATGCTTAATTCAATTCCAATCAGGAGATATGCTGCAGATAACTCCCAAAAACGTTTTTTTAAAAGAAAAACACAAATGCAAACTTTGACCTTCCGGTACGACCAGAAGAAAAGGTCATACGATTTTGGGGTTAACTTTTCAAATGTTGCCCCAGTCTTGTTCTATCAGATGCCAAACTATGAACATCATACCTTTCATATTCAGAGAGATACAGCAAAAAGCAAATGGTCACTTTTCAACTTTAAAAACCTTGTAATTCGACACCCGATGACGTCATCATGACGTAATGACAACTGTGCCGTCTTCGTATTGAGGTTCATTTATCTGATGAGTTTCAAGGTTCAATTCAATTTCAATATTGAGTTATGTTCCAGAGAAGAGTTGCGTGGAAGAAGAAGAAGAAGAAGATGGAGAAGAAGAAAAAACAAACAGAACAATATCAAGAGGTGTTCGTGCTCATATTGCACAAACACCTAAAAAGGTCTAAACACCGTGTTTAACTGGGATGACAGATGGCAGATGAGTTTCAACGCTTCAAAATGCCAATTTTTATCCATCACTCAAAAACTAAATCATTGATTCACAACTACACTACATGTATTTCCAACATTGAACAAAATTGCTATTTTTTGTCAGGGAATTTTTGCCAAACAATGTGGTTATTTCAATTAGTGCAATCAAAATAAGCAACAGGAACTTGCGGTCTTCAACCCTTTTGACACTGTACCACCTGAAACCGCCCAGCCATTTACTCACTGGACCACCCGAAACACCCCTTTGTACCTTGAGTTCTACACATGCTGCCAAAAAAAATGTCAAACTATTTTTAGCCAGCAATTAATACGATCAAACTAGTAGCCGATGAGCCATGCCCGACTTCCAAACCGCAGCATTGGAATTGCGATCGTTCATTTCAGTTTACCAACATTAAAACACGATGCACACAACCACATGGTTCTGACTGCTGAGTTCCACAGCACGTGCATCGGCCTGGGCCCCACAACTTGAGTCCATGCATATAGCGCATAGACAACAGCAGAGTCCAAAGTCCAAGCTAACCAACATTCTGCACGCTGTGATTGGCCGTTGATGGCCGTTGATAGTTACCATATTCATAAGAGAGCTTGGCTAGACTCCAACGCAGTACACATTCACGAGCCGAGTAAAGAATTGCCGCACAGTGTGCCGCAAGCCTGCAGATTGGTACAGTATACAGCCTTGGATTAAAGGATATTCAAACATTGACAACTTTTGCCGATAGAGGGCGATGCGGGGCAAAGTTCATTGAATTTGTTCTCAATGTGCGTTGTCGACCGGACGTTGAATCTCGATGATTTTATTGCCAACGAAGTTCTAAACAATCGATCCTCAAATCATGGAAATGGTTGTTGATGGAAAAAGTAATATTTAGGGCATAAATTAGGGGATAAGATCGTCCAAAAATGCAATTTTTTCAAAAATGATGCCTTGAAATAAAAAGTGTGAAGTTTGGTGGAAACTTAAATGGGATAGTGTGTTTTCTAAATTTGTATTAGCTTGCATACTCATTATTTTTATTTTTTGCTGACATCACCTTAATTCTTTATGCTTTTACACAATTGTATGTATTTTGCATGGGGTAGGTCTCGGTCTTGGTCGAGGTCTCGGTCTCGGACTGCAAAAGTCTCGGTCTCGGAAGGGCTGGTCTCGGTCTCGGTAGGGCTGGTCTCGGTCTTTTCTCGGTCTCGGATGTCAAGGTCTCGGTCTTGGTCTCGGTCTCGGTCTCGGACTTCCAGGTCTCGACTACAACACTGGTGGGCACAAATTCTTAATTTTTGCAAGTAACCGGAAGCTGAGGTCAAGTTCAATTATTGGGTTTTCTTCGTTGTATTGTTGAATTTATTTCGCTTAAATCATAGTTTTTATCACCTAGTATTACATTCCCAACAACATATGTAATTTTCATGGTCATAAAGTACGTTAAACTAAAATAAAATACGAAACAAAATCTTGGCAACGTAAAACTCCATATGGTTAGGACTACAATGGTCCCGGAAGTTCGATTACGTGCGAAAATTGCACAGTCTATTGGTAAATGTTTCTACATGTTCTGTTTTAGTTCCTCAGAACAGAATGACTCCACAATCTACTGTGTTTCCTTTCAGCATGTTCACTGGTACACCTCCTCTCCTCTTGCAGAGCAGTTGGTGTTTCAGTGAATTACAATGTACACTGTGCATGTTGTGCATGTAGACCTGCAGCCGATTTCACAAAACCTTTACGCCATGGCGCAAGTCCACTTGCGCAACATTTATAGCTACACAATGTACATGTAAGTGGCGCCACGAAGTTATGATCACGAAAGTTACGCCACGTCTGAAAGTGGCGCAAGTCTGAAAGTTACGCCACAAAAATGGCGCAACTTACGCCCTCGATTTTGATGGCATAAATCAGTATTTTATTGCGCAAGTTGATAAACTGCCAACAGCACAACGTGTTTTACCCGCAGGTAGGCTACACTTTTCTTGGGAAACGAGGTTATTTCAGTGCTTACCGAAAGATGTTGCATTCTTTCTTTTCTGTAGCGGGCTCAAAACAAAAAAAACATGTTCGTCAGCCATTGGACAGGTTTTCAAGTAATTTTTACGATTAAAATCAAACAAGTTTATTACTTTTTTTATTGTTCAAAAACCAGCTGAAAATCAAAGAGTGCCATTCCTACAAGATGACATGTCTGTTTACGTGCACAGATCTGTCCAACAAAAGTTTGTAAACGGTGGTGTGGCCGCAATTGGACTTAAATTAAAGACTGGGAATGTTTGTATAAATAAATTAATTATTTGAAACCATTTTAAAATGTTGCAGTCTCCAAAGAGCTCTGGCAGCTGGATAAACCAGTAAACTTATGAGTGACTCATGCTTTCCATCCACTCACTTTTTAAAGCCAGTCTTCAATAACTTTCATTCATGAATGCCCCAGACAGTTCAGATATTCTGATTGGTTTGGGACTGTTCTCAAGGGTAAGTTTTAAAAGTTACGACAAGATCAAATTCATGTACAGTAAGTGAGTCATAAACCAGATGTTTTCTCAGCAAAGACCAAATTCGCTTTAAAGTCCCTGAAGATTATGGTAAATTTCAGAACAATTGTGAGCACCAAAAGACTTCTCTCTGCAATCTCCTGTTCGATTAAATGTATACTTTTGCAATGAGCTGTCACATGATTACAGTGTTTTACAGGCTACTTGAAAATGCTTTTTCAAAAGCGTGATAAAAAACCTACAAAGGTTCAATCATGAGCCTTTTTTTTCTCAGAGAGTGAAACTTTTGTAAAAGTACATTTACCCGATAATTCTAAACAGTAACCTATCAGTAACCTAATTTGTCCATGCTACAACACTTCGCTGTAAATGTGGTACAATAGGCAGACCATCAATGACCTAAAGAGTCCCTGTATGCATTTCATGCAACAACTTTATATGATTATGAAACAACAATGTGTTCCATGTCATTATTGTCTGTGTCAGCTAACCCCCCACAATGGAGGACATTACAAGAAATGTCTAAAGAAGAGATGGATGGCACCTACCATGTTGAGTACTGTCAGCACATATGGAGTTATCCTCTCCTCTCCATGATTTCTGATCATCTTCTTGTCTACTACTACCAAGGTCTCTACATAACGATTCCTGTGCATATTACCTTCAATAGCACGTTTGTGTATATGTTTTGAAGTTTCAACAGGTGAAGGAAATTCATCAGCAAAGAAGATGTGTTCTTTCACCTCATGTGGCTGAACTACAAAAAGAAAATGAATCATACCAATTAAATTAACAAACATGCAAAACATATATTTAAATCTTACCAATGGTACTTGTTATCAGCTGTTCCTGAACTTTTGAGTCCAATACTTTGACCAGGAAGGTAGAAATACTTTACGTTGAAAGGCTCAAGAACAGTACAGGCCTGATATTTCATCTTTGACAGGGCAAGGCCTTTTTCATTTTGAAAGGGCACTTCCATTAGAAAATCTAAAAGCCTAGGGGAAACTTTTGAAAGGGCACCAAGGCCAAGACCAGGGCAATGGAGGCCATATGGAGGCCATGGGCTCCATAGCCTCTGTTTAACTCCAGGCCTGATAGTATTGTGGGTTTTGAAAATATCTGATTTTAAAGGAAGTTTTAATAGTAACAATAAAAACTAGACATTAGGTGTTTGTGAACAAACACAAAGCTGTTCCGTGTATTATTGTTTTGCTTCGATTAAGTGCTTCAAAGACAGTCTGATTTCAAGATAGAAGACTCTTGACCTTTGACAGGCCCCTTTTTCACTTAAGTGTGCCTAAAACCTAAACCTGGTCTTCATTCTGATACTGAATCGAAAGGAGCTTTTAAACCAGAAATAAGGGTCAACTAGGGGTCATGGTAACTGTTGTCTATTATTTAATGCTCAAAAGGTTTATAACCGAAAAGAAATTGAAAATCGGGTGTGTAGTTCTTGAGATATAGTCCCACTTCCGGTTGACCCGGAAGTAAAGGTCAACATGGGGTCAAGGTTACCCAAAGCTAATCTCCAATGCCCAAGTAGCTATAACTGAAAAGAAATTGAAAATCGGGTCTGTAGTTCTTGAGATATGGTCTCACTTCCGGTTGACCCGGAAGTAAAGGTCAACATGGGGTCACAGTTACCCAAGGCTAATCTCCCAATGCCCAAGGAGTCTATAACTGAAACAAGTTTGGAAATCGGTTGTGTAGCTCTCGAGATATGGTCCCACTTCCGGTTGACCTGAAAGTAAAGGTCAACATGGGGTCACGGTTACCCAAGGCTAATCTCCCGTGCATAAGGAATCTATAACTGAAAAAAGTTTGAAAAACGGTTGTGTAGTTCTTGAGATTTGGTCTCACTTCCGGTTGACCCGGAAGTGAAGGTCCACATGGGGTCACGGTTACATAAGGCTAATCTCTAATGCCCAAGGAGTCTATAACTGAAAAAAGTTTGGAAATCGGTTGTGTAGTTCTTGAGATGGTCCCACTTCCGGTTGACCCGTTAGTAAAGGTCAACATGGGGTCACGGTTACCCAGGGCTAATCTCCAATGCCCAAGGAGTCTATAACTGAAAACAGTTTGACGATCGGTTGTATACATTTCGAGATATAGTGGTCTCAAGATTGGCTAATTAAATATTCACCTCGCTGTAAATGGGCTAATTAATTAAGAATTTTAAAAAAAATTACCTTGAGAGTTAAGTTCATGTACTACTAAGCTTCAATTTAATATAGGATCTAACTCTTTCATATTTGTACGCTTTAGGATATTAGGTCACATGCAAGGTTGTGTAAACAGGTTTTTTTACTTGAAATTTTGTTCATGAAACTGCTGTTACACGGGTCACCAACTGTTTCAGAAATGGTATGTTCACAAAAAATAACCGTGAATGCTCAGGCTTATATGTAAGCCTGTGACGGTTACACAGTTAAGTGACAGATCTTACGGTTAAACGTTCACATTTGTACGGTTCGGATAAACGTTGAAAAATTCACTTGAAAAGTGCTGCGAAATGCTGACCATAATAATTGCCACACACACCTATATCGTTTCTAATTTACAGGCTTAAGTCTTTGTTATTTCATTACTTTGTGTGCGGCATTAGTTGCAAGAAACATTGAACGCTAGAGGGCGTTCCACAACAAATCGATTGCACGGTTAACCAAACGATAATCCTGTTAAACGTTTAAATGTTTATGTTTACGTTTAAATGCTCAGGCTTTGTAAGCCTGCCTGTGACGGTCACACGGTTAACCATCCGATCAACCGGTTAAACAATCTACATTATTACGGTTCGGATAAATGTTTAAAAATCAGCCTCAAAAAGTGTCGCGAAATTTTGACCATAATAAATGCGAACGGTTACACATGTAACTGACCGTTTCAGAAATGATTACGAGTTTACTAAAAAATAACTGTAAATGCATGTAAACAAAATGATGTTGTATTTAAATCGTAATTGAAACAATTTTTCTACCCTGAAATGCCAATCGAGTATGTTATATTTGTTTAGGCTAAAACAGTAAATTCATATTCTCTTTACCACACCTTTCCTCAATCAGCTCTTTTTATCGCTAAAACGCATCGTTTTCCGGCGAACGGGACCCGAGCGCAGGCAAGTCTACTACGCAGGCAATATCGCCCATGACACGGCAAAATGCTTTCGTCGTTCATGCTGAAACCTGAATATCGAACTATCTGAGCGTGTACACACGACACGCGACGCTCAGACATCAACAATTCTTCTCGATTTTTGTGAATGAACGTAGACTTGTGTCAGTCGGCGACAGGAATGATGACTCTATGTATATTCTACAAAAATGGCAACAACACGGGTCATAAATGGGTTCAGGGCTTTATCGAGTTTTAAAAATTCCAGAAAAAGCACCGTTAAACTCATATAGCGCCCTCAATCTGTTAAAAAGTAAACAAATTTACTCCTTGTCGTTAATAAACACTTATCAAATTCTAGGCAGAGTACCAATGGCGTTCAGTTTGCCTGAGAATTTGGGTTTTTTTCTACTGACAATGTTTTAATAAGTTCTGATGCTTTTAAACTGACCGTCAATAAAATCTTTCATGTTTTAAGAAACATTTGTGTAATCTAGGACGTTAAATTTGAGCTTAATTGAAAAACTATGTTTCTAGAAGTCGGATTTGTTTTCACTAACTCCATGTGTTTTGTACACGGGCGAAAACGCGCAATAAATGACGTCATTATGACGTCGTTACACATTTCAGGCCGGAAAGCACATCTACAGTACCCCAGAAGTCTAAAACTGAAAAAAGTTTGACGATCGGTCGTATACTTTTTGAGATATGGTGGTCTACAGATTGGCTAATTAAATATTCACCTCGCTTTAAAGTGGCTAATTAATTAAGAATTTTAACATTTTTTACATTTAGAGTTAAGTTTATGTTCTAAGCTTCACTTTGATATATGATTTAACTCTTTTGTATTTACGCTCTAGGATATTAGGCTTAAAGAAAAAAACGTGTGCAATTGCTATGGGATTTAGGCGGAAACAAAGAATAAGAAAAACTAGTGCTTAATTGCATTTGTGCACAAATGCAGAGCTGTTTCGCTAATAATATTTTCAAATTACTCAAGTGAATATGAAAGTATTTTTGTATTCTAAGCAGTTATAATGTATCAAGCCTGTTTAAAAAAGAATTTTGATTCTAGCATGCTCGTTAGCAATTTATGACTTAAAGGGGCAAAAAATGAAAAAATCATAACAAATCGTGTGATGACGTCATCATGACGTCATTACAAGTTAGACAGGAACTTGCCATTATCTAACGACTTGCCAAGTTTCAACGTGATCAGACCTATACTTTTGGAGATATACGACTTCAAAAAGTACACCTTTAATGTCACGTCACGTGACCCCTGATGACGTAATCAATCTAAAACTTCATACATATGTTGGCTGCCTGACTGTCATCATGTGTATCAATTTTGAAGCGATTACACAAAACTTCGCAACACACATCTTCTCAAAGTGCATTTTGAACAGTTTTCCAACTGCCGCTAGAGGGCGCTCTTGTGTATCGTGACGTCATTGGTATTTTTTTTTTAAGTACATCTTAGCTGCACACTAACATTGTTAAAAGCAACTTCATAACTTTTGTCACTTTTGAATTACGAGGGCACTTCCGGTTTTGACCGGTTTCGGCCGGAAGTAGAGGTCACGTGAGGTCACGCACACTGAATAAAATGAAGCCCTAATTAATCCCTACCCAATCCTGTAAACAGAATCCTACGGTCGCTTGTGGCTGATTTGATACGGATTTTCAAATATTTAAAATATAAAACTTTAAGATGACGTCACGTGACAGGTGATGACGTCATCATGACGAATTTGTTTTAGGACCTTCCTTGCACCAATGCCTTTCATCACTGAAAGTTTCATTGCAATTGCTCTTTAGGAACTATGCAAAAGGCTGCTTAGAACGAATTGTGCGTTATTTCAATGACTTCCGGAAGTCTGAAACAGACAAATTAAAAATAATAAAAAAACTCCAAGTAAAACAAGAGCTGTTTCGCTGCAAAGCGACGAAACAGCTAATAAAAAAATAAAAAACTTTAACAAAAACAATAGCTGTTTCGCTGCGCTTGCTGCGAAACAGCTAAAAAAAAAAAAAACTCTAACAAAAACAATAGCTGTTTCGCTGTGCTTGCTGCGAAACAGCTAAAAATAAAAACAAAAACTCTAACAAAAACAATAGCTGTTTCGCTGCGCTTGCTGCGAAACAGCTAAAAATACAAATCTCGACGAAAACAATAGCTGTTCGCCAGTAGGTCGGAACAGCTAAAAATAATAACTAGAGCTTAATTGCATTTGTGCACAAATGCAGAGCTGTTTCGCTAATAATATTTTCAAATTACTCAAGTGAATATGAAAGTCTTTTTGTATTCTAAGCAGTTATAATGTATCAAGCCTGTTTAAAAAAGAATTTTGATTATAGCATGCTCCGTTAGCAATTTATGACTTAAAGGGGCAAAAAATGAAAAAATCATAACAAATTGACAGGAACTTGCCATTATCTAACGACTTGCCAAGTTTCAACGTAATCAGACCTATACTTTTGGAGATATACGACTTCAAATAGTGCACCTTTAATGTCACGTCACGTGACCCCTGATGACGTAATCAATCTAAAACTTCATACCTATGTTGGCTGCCTGACGTTTATCATGTGTATCAATTTCGAAGCGATTACAAAAAACTTCGCCACACACATCTTCTCAAAGTGCATTTTGAACAGTTTTCCAACTGCCGCTAGAGGGCGCTCTTGTGTATCGTTACGTCATCGGTATTTTTTTTTAACTGCACACTATTGCCGGACACTATCATCGTTGAAAGCATTTTCATAACATTTAGCACTTTTGAATTACAAGGCACTTCCGGTTTCGACTGGTTTCGACCGGAAGTAGAGGTCACATGAGGTCACGCACACTGAATAAAATGAAGCCCTGATTAATCCCTACCCAATCCTGCAAACAGAATCCTACGGTCTCTTGTGGTTGATTTGATACGCATTTTCAAATATTTAAATTATAAACCTTTAACATGACGTCACGTGACAGGTGATGACGTTCATCATGACGAATTTGTTTTAGGACCTTCCTTGCACCAATGCCTTTCATCACTGAAAGTTTCATTGCAATTGCTCTTTAGGAACTATGCAAAAGGCCGCTTAGAATGAATTGTGCGTTATTTCAATGACTTCCGGAAGTCTGAAACAGACAAATTAAAAAAACTAGAGCTCAATTGCATTTGTGAACAAATGCAAAGCTGTTTCGCTAATAATATTTTCAAATTACTCAAGCGAATATGAAAGTTTGTTGTGTGTACATCATCAAGTTAATAAATACAATATTGAATGCCTTGTGAGATCCAATTCATTGTCTATACATCTTGTAAAACTGTACCTTTAATTTAATATAACATGGCGAATGATGACGTCATGATGACGTCAATTATTTTTCGAATCAGTTATGACATATCAAGCCTGTTTAAAAAATAATTTAGATTAAAGCATGTTCCGTTAGTAATTTGTGACTTAAAGGGGCAAAAAATGAAAAAATCATAACAAATCGTGTGATGACGTCATCATGACGACATTACAGGTTTAACAGGCACCTGCCATTATCTAACGACTTGCCAAGTTTCAACTTAATCATACCTATACTTTTTGAGATATACGACTTCAAAAAGTGCACCTTTAATGTCACGTCACGTGACCCCTGATGACGTAATCAATCTAAAACTTCACACATAGGTTGGCTGCCTGACGTTCATCATGTGTATCAATTTTGAAGCGATTACATCAAACTTCGCAACACACATCTTCTCAAAGTGCATTTTGGACAGTTTTCCAACTGCCGCTAGAGGGCGCTCTTGTGTATCGTGACGTCATCGGTATTTTTTTTTAACTGCACACCCTTGCCGGACACTAACATCGTTGAAAGCATTTTCATAACATTTAGCACTTTTGAATTACAAGGCACTTCCGGTTTCGACCGGAAATAGAGGTCATATGAGGTCAAATGATGACGTCATGATGACGTCAATTTTTTTTCGAAGCAGTTATGACGTATCAAGCCTGTTTAAAAAAGAATTTGGATTAAATCATGTTCCGTTAGCAATTTCTGACTTAAAGGGGCAAAAAATTAAAAAATCATAACAAATCGTGTGATGACGTCATCATGACGTCATTACAAGTTTAACATGAACTTGCCATTATCTAACGACTTGCCAAGTTTCAACGTGATCAGACCTATACTTTTGGAGATATACGACTTCAAAAAGTGCACCTTTAATGTCACGTCACGTGACCCCTGATGACGTAATCAATCTAAAACTTCATACATATGTTGTCTGCCTGACAGTCATCATGTGTATCAATTTTGAAGCGATTACAAAAAACTTCGCCACACACATCTTCTCAAAGTGCATTTTGAACAGTTTTCCAACTGCCGCTAGAGGGCGCTCTTGTGTATCGTGACGTCATCGGTATTTTTTTTTAACTGCACACTATTGCCGGACACTAACATCGTTGAAAGCATTTTCATAACATTTAGCACTTTTGAATTACGAAGGCACTTCCAGTTTCGACCGGAAGTAGAGGTCGCGTGAGGTCACGCACACTGAATAAAATGAAGACCTAATTTATCCATACCCAATCACACATACAGAAACCTACGGTCTCTTGTGGCTGATTTGATATAGATTTTCAAATATTTAAAATAGAAACCTTTAAGATGGCGTCACGTGACAGGTGATGACGTCATCATGACGAATTTGTTTTAGGACCTTCCTTGCCCCAATGCCTTTCATCACTGAAAGTTTCATTGCAATTGCTCTTTAGGAACTATGCAAAAGACCGCTTAGAACGAATTGTGCGTTATTTCAATGACTTCCGGAAGTCTGAAGAATAAAAATAAACTAGACATATTTGCATTTGTGAACAAATGCAGAGCTGTTTCGCTAATAATATTTTCAAATTACTCAAGTGAATATGAAAGTTTGTAGTGTGTACATAATCAAGTTAATAAATGCAATATTGAATGCCTTGTGAGATCCAATTCATTGTCTATATATCTTGTAAAACTGTACCTTTAAGATAATATAACCTGACGAATGATGACGTCATGATGACGTCAATTATTTTTCGAATCAGTTATGACATATCAAGCCTGTTTAAAAAAAGAATTTGGATTAAAGCATGTTCCGTTAGTAATTTCTGACTTAAAGGGGCAAAAAATGAAAAAAATCATGACGTCATTACAAGTTTAACAGGTACTTGCCATTATCTAACGACCCGCCAAGTTTCAACTTAATCAGACCTATACTTTTGGAGATATACGACTTCAAAAAGTGCACCTTTAATGTCACGTCACGTGACCCCTGATGACGTAATCAATCTAAAACTTCACACATATGTTGGCTGCCTGACGTTCATCATGTGTATCAATTTTGAAGCGATTACAAAAAACTTCGCAACACACATCTTCTCAAAGTGCATTTTGAACAGTTTTCCAACTGCCGCTAGAGGGCGCTCTTTAATATTATTACGTCATTGTTTTTTTTTTTTTTAAGTACATCTTAGCTGCACATTAACATTGTTAAAAGCAACTTCATAACTTTTGTCACTTTTGAATTACGAGGGCACTTCCGGTTTTGACCGGTTTCGACCGGAAGTAGAGGTCACGTGAGGTCACGCACACTGAATAAAATGAAGCCCTAATTAATCCCTACCCAATCCTGTAAACAGAATCCTACGGTCTCTTGTGGCTGATTTGATACGGATTTTCAAATATTTAAAATATAAAACTTTAAGATGACGTCACCTGTCAGTTGATGACGTCATCATGACGAATTTGTCTTAGGACCTTCCTTGCCCCAATGCCTTTCATCACTGTAAGTTTCATTGCAATTGCTCTTTAGGAACTATGCAAAAGACCGCTTAGAACGAATTCTGCGTTATTTCAATGACTTCCGGAAGTCTGAAGAATAAAAATTTAAAAAACAAAAACTTTAACAAAAACAATAGCTGTTTCGCTGCGCTTGCTGCGAAACAGCTAAAAAAAACAAAAACTTTAACAAAAACAATAGCTGTTTCGCTGCGCTTGCTGCGAAACAGCTAATAAAAACAAAAACTCTAATAAAAACAAAAACTCTAACAAAAACAATAGCTGTTTCGCTGCGCTTGCTGCGAAACAGCTAACAAAAACTCTAACAAAAACAATAGCTGTTTCGCTGCGCTTGCTGCGAAACAGCTAACAAAAACTTTAACAAAAACAATAGCTGTTTCGCTGCGCTTGCTGCGAAACAGCTAAAAACAATAAAAACAAAAACTCTAACAAAAACAATAGCTGTTTCGCTTTGCTTGCTGCGAAACAGCTAAAAATCTTGACGAAAACAATAGCTGTTCCGACTCCCTAGTCGGAACAGCTAATAACAATAACTAGACTTGTGTTTGTTATGTAACAAACACTGGGTTATGTAACAAACACTGGGAGTTTAGGTTGGTGGAACAAAAACAATAAAAAAACAATTTACAATCCAAAATTATTAGTTTGGTCAACCCTATTAAAGAAACTCTTTGAACTTGCTGTTTGTACCATAGTGGGGTCATTATCCCGACTTAAATGTCACATGTGTAGTAAGGTACAAGATGGTACAAAGATTATAATTTTTGACATATGGTTCAGTAGATATGATTTTAAAATTTTACAGCTTCCTGTTTTTAGGAAGTAAAGGTCAAATAGGGGTCACGTTTTTTAAATAAAATGGCACATGTACTGTAGGCTACAGGATGACACAAAGATTATAACTCCATGACACATGGTTCAGAAGATATAAACTTTTAAATAATAAACTACCACACAGTTCTTAACCGGACATGAATTGTGGAGGGAGAAATCAAATTACTTTTATGTGGGGCAAAAAAAAAATTCCTTTAATGCTGCCGTATTTAATTCTTTTTAATTTGTCTTAATATCACTTTAACGCTTCCGTGCTTAATTAACTTTACTTATCTTCATATCTCTTAAATTTAAACACTTCTGTTTTAATTGTTCACGGAGTAGAGTATGAGAAATCTGTGAACGGATGACCTCTCCCAAGAGGACTGTCCACGAGCCAGAGGGGGCTAACACAAGTTCAACGCTGTTTGTAGAAACGCAAGTACGATCCTACCATCGTTAGAAACCATAGGACCACGGATAAGACAAGCAGTGAACCAAATGAATGAAAGAAAGGTTCAAAGGTCAGACACAATGCTCTGTAATGTACAGACCATATTTAATGTACAGTGCGTTTTACACGCAATGTACACAGTAATGGCAATTGTCCTTGTTTCACAACACATTTGCGGGTGTTTTTAAATCGTTAAATATCATCAACAAAGGAATAAAAAACACTCGAACAAACTGCTGCGGATCCAAGTTAAGCACAGGCTTTCATCTGAAGGTATTGTTTGTATTTTTTTGGACTGTAGTTTCTGAGATCGAGCAATCACAAATTTTACATGTAAATGCTATTAAAAAATTTCAGAAAGAAAAATATATATAGGAAAACAAATTAAAATCTAGACAAAAACAAAGGTGGTTTCGGACTTTCGGCGGATGGCCGAAAACCCAACAACATGCAAATGAATAGAGCCAAATTCATTAATAAAAATGGTCCAAGGTGCAATTAAAATGTAATTAAGCTTTCTTATCATACAACAACAAATCTCAATATAATGTATCTTTAATAAAAATTAATCTTGCAGTTTAAGAAAACAGTTACCTATTCTAAATTCCCCAGAACTGATTAATGTATATGCGTGCTTGTTTTTTGGAAAAAGTTCAAGCTAACTTTGAATTTAAATAATATTCACACCAGTCACCAGTTAAGACATGCTAGCTAATTGCTGTCTGGGGTTTGCATTGATTGGTCCAAGAAGATTCTCTACCTCCATACTTGGTCATAAGTCTCTGACAAAGCAATGTTCAAAATGACATGTCGGCTCAATCTGTCTTTGGTGGGTTTGTGGTCATTTTATTCAACAAAATGTTTTCTCAATGATGTTTTAAGTGTTCTAAATTGATTCATTACACAATGGATCAATCCAGTGGTCTTTTGAAAGGTGTACAAATTGTGGAAAATCTGATCACTAGTCTGACAGAAATAGCCCAAATGGCAGAAAATGTACGCATGTGTTCAATGCAGCTTAGAACCCTTTGGTCTACCATCATCAGGATGATTGACAGTTATGATTACAACTAACTACAGCAACAACAGCGACTCAAGAGTCAGAAAAAAGGGAATAAAAATCGCATAACTTGACTACAGCACTGACATGTGTACTGTATGTAATTAAGTAAATGCACACAAGTGTGTGTGAAAGTTTCAAAACACATGATACAGTGTACATGTATGAACACTACTCCTTGATTATAAGCAATATATGAGCAAATGAAGAATTATCTCTACAAAGTGTTTTTTACAAATAAATTTTAACTTTCTTTTAGAAGGCTTATAGTATATATATATACATGTACATGTACATACATTGGACATGAATGGCTGACAACCGTTATTCCAATTGTACATGTGAAGATGTCAACAATGTCAAACAACCTTTAAGAGCATTTTGGATTAATTTCAAGACTAAAAAGAGTTCAAAAGTACAAGGCTTTTTAATTTCAATAAACAATTGATTTGTTACTCGAGTCAGTGCAGAACAGGATTAATAACTACCTGTACATGACTGTATAATGCAGGATTTACTCAAATGTATGCACTCCACCTTAAACTCCTCCTCCTCCTCCTCCCTCCTTATTCCAACTAATGAAATCAAAACCACAATCAATCAATATCAAGTTCAAGACGTGGACAAATCTCCAGTCTAGACTGAAGGCACCTGCTGAGCTCTAACTGAAAAGGCCTACGTATATTATGTGGCTGGGTATGTCTTTGAAAAGTAATTTAATCTATAGCTCACTAAACCATGGTTCTGCAAACTGTGCATAAGATTTGGATACTACATCCCAAGGGTGGTTTCTTTTCAGAACCTGTGAATTTAGAATGTTATCATTTTAAACTTAGGTATGACTAAGGCAAGATTTTGTTTCTTCAATTGTTTTAGTTTAATTGAGTTTATGACCATGAAAATGATATATGTTGTTGTGATTGTAACACTAAGTGATAACAAATATGAAAGTAAAATCAATTCAACAATACAACAAAGAAAACACAAGAATTAAACTTTACCTCAGCTTCTGGTTGCTTAAAAAAAATATATTTTTGCCCACCTATGATCATGAAACTTTTATGTAAAAACTTGTTTTGGTCGCGCAATGATAATCGCCAGGCACTGCAATTGCCAGAAGCCTTTCCATTGCAGTCTACGGTTGTTAAGGAGTCAGCAACCTCTAAATTTTACGCCCATGTGACCATCGCGAGTCGCATAAGGGGTTACTAAAAAGTTATGATCAAATAAGCATCCTTGTCCCAGAGTTTTAATTTTGTTTCGATAATAACTAACAAATTATTTGAGTATTTATTATAAAAGCTCAAACCCATTTTGTAAAAACTGTAATAAGTGTTTTTGTTGTTCAGATTTTTTCATTAGATAAAATTGTAATCAAAGATTTGATTTCAGAAAAAATTAATCTTTGTTTCAGGTGTTTTCTCGTTCCATTACGAGCAAGACTTGGACTTGGGCAGTCTGTTAAAGAATATTTACCAAGCTTCTGTGCAGAATTAATTTCAGAACTTTTCAGACCTTCCAAAGTAATTTTTCTTTTATTGAAAATATCATTGTCACAGTGAAACCCTGACTAAAAACAGTAAAGACACCAGGATTTTACGTTCTCTTTGATTAATAAAGCCAAATTTAGCCGTAAGCCATGGCCGATAATCAACCATGGTACATGTATGCTGAAATCTGGGACTTGACTCCGTATGGCAAAAATACAATGATAAACAATGGTGGCAGCCTATCGATCTCTTGTAATCCTCAGTTGTACAACAAAAGGACAAAAGTATGGAATCAGGGACTATGCAATAACCACTTGAAAGGGGGAGATTTTCTGAGCATGAAATCCAGTACCCTTTGTCTCTCTTTGTATTGGTAATGTAGGTGCAAGCTTATAGGCTACACAACGGATTGTCCAGGGCATAGATGTATGTAATTATATTATATATCAGCTGGCCACAACTTATCGAGGGTGCTCCTAAGTTGTTCTATACATCCACCATTACCAGTTAGGAAAATATTTGGCTGAAAAAGACAGCATCCAACCAACGTCAAGTTGTTAGACCATGCTATGCAAACCAAGACTTTCTGTCAACTAGGTAAAGCATACATAATTCAGTTTTCATACAGAAATGTATAGGATCTCAATTAAAGGTACATGTTATACATGTATGGGGTTATTGGAAAAGCTAATTCTTTTCCTTTCAAATCTTCAAGTTTTAAATAAACACACCAAAGAGTCATGGAAGAATTCTTCCTCAATGATAAAACTACATTACAGCTTGTTTCACACAAGCGAACATGGCGAAGTAGACAAGGGGTATGCACAAAACATCTACAAGGTCCTTCATTCAGGAAGGCATAAGGGTGGACGATATGAAGATATTATCATCGCTATTCGATATTGAAACAATATCGACAATGTCGATGATGGTTTTTTTAAATATCGAAATATCGCGATATTCGCGATATTATATAAAATAGACGATATGGTTTTAAAGAAAACTTAATCACGCTTTTTCCGTTCAAAGGGTTCCAATTTTTGTAGTCCATTCAATAATTTGGACGGCGACCAGGCCTGAATATTTGTAAACGCCAGTTTTTTTTTATGTAAATGCCACAAAATCAGACTCAGTTGAATGAATTGGGGCTTTGAAATATATATCGAAGGAAACCGGTCCCATTGTGTACGTCTTCCCATCTAGCCATGTTTTTTTTTTTTTATTCGTGGTATCACCGAACGTGATGCACAGGCTGATTGGCCGATTTCTGACTGGCCGCTTTCCGATTGGTCGCTTTCCGATTGGCCGAAATTCACTAGATTGGCATGAATAATTATGACGTCATGCTTCTCACAGCGCTGCCATTCAATAGTATTTATCATCTCGACCCCGCAGATGTACTTGCTCCTAACTTAGTAAACTTTATAGTAAGGGGGTGAAGGAAGGGCGTGTAGCTGTGGGAGCGAAATAGCGAGGGAAATTCCCTTGATGAGAAATCACTGCGTGGTCGGGAAACGTCGGGAGAACGTTTCTACATAACACGCACATGTACGTGATCGGAATAAACGTCGAGGCACCAGCTTTTAGAGAGCGCAACGTTCAATCGTTGAGGTAAAACCATGAATTAATTGTGTCGGAGCCAGTTATAAAAAGCACATAAAAATGTAAGACGTTTTGTTTTCATGGAATATGGATATTAAATTCAGTGATTTTTTCTCAGCGGTTTATCCATACAGTCATGTCTTGTTCGTTATTCTATTGCTCATGTCGTCCCTCCGCGCGGTAAAACCGTTTTTCCGTGTTTTGAAATTTTTTCACGATATCAACCCGACGATATATCGCCAGTCAAAATTTACGATATCGTCCAGGGCTAGAAGGCATCTTGCTTGAATGCAATTTCCCCATCAGGCTCTTTGAAAATCATTCTAAATGAACAACTCTCAGTGATACTTTTCCTCTAATCTGTAAATTCTATGGCTGAAAAATTACCTAAAATAGGAATTGACACCATCACTAAAAAATTGAGGCGTTGATATCAAGCTCATCACACAACCTCAAACTTCACACACACACATTATAGATCTTTACTAGTAGATGAAACAGTTGTAGTAATGCCATGATGACATCATCAAGTGTTAAATAACATCAAATCAAAGTTTAGTACTTGAAAAAATTATCACCCCTGAACCACACATTAGATTTCTTTTTAACTGAATCAAACCCTACACAGAGCGTGACCTTATTTGACCTTGACTTCTGGCTCAAACCAGAAGTTGAAAATTTCAAAAATTCTTATCTCAAGAACAACTTTTTTCATTTCATCACAATTTTTACATCATATTGTAGGTCTTTGAGCCTGCTCAAACTTTTGCACAAACATTACTTTGACCTTAAATTCTGGTCAAAATCAGACATTAAAGCCCACCAATTTATTTTAACCACATAAAGAGCTGTGCACATAAAATGCATATTAACCGAATGCACTCCAGAAGCACGGTGCATAGCTTCCGTTCAAGGTGTAATTATGCTTGGTCTGTCCCTGCAAGTCACACTTGCCAAGCTTACAACTTTACACATAGTAAGCTCTGCAATTAGTAAATGACACCATTTTAGTGACACCATCATGATGTTAGTGACGTCATCAAGTGTTGATATACATTAATTCAAAGTTAATATTTGAACACCCACAATGTGAAGGTTTGATGTGTGGAAACTGGAAGCTCTATTTGTTAGTAACCTGGTTTGACCCGACTTCCTTTTTATTTAACCTTAAATCTTCACCTGCTATTCACACAACCAGAGCACCTATAGTGTTTGTAATTCAACAGCACTACATTTCTAGTTTAAAATATGAAATTTAAACTTCCCGTTTTGACGTAAAGGTCACATGAGGTCACACTTTGAGTAAGATTTGTACTTAAATGCATGAAGAGCTTTCATATGGTGCAAAGATCTTATATTGTGGCAATTATGGGTCTCCAGATATTATTTGTTTTAAATTTAAAATTAATATTAACCACTAATGTTATGATGTCATCGATGGCGTCCTGAAAAAGTTGCAATTTCATATATTTACTAAGGTCTACATGTAAGTACACGATATGTTTCAAGTCTGTACAACCTTTCAAATTTTCGAAAAATCGTGAGAGAAGGTTCAGGGATAAGAAGACGCAGAAAAGAAGAAAAAACGTACAAAAACAATGGGTTTGCGGCTGTTGGCAAACACCTAAAAATATGATTGTACCACAAAGAAACCTGTGGTAAAGCCATCTTTTCTCTTGTTGGCGAGCATTTTTACCCTATCCCCAAACCTGGGTATTACATTTGTACACAAAAAGAGACGTGTACGGCAAAAAACAGTGTCTCCAAGTAGTACTGAGATATTTAACAAAAACTTTTACATGTAAATCTGGCCTTTTTACCTAAGTTTTACCCTATTGCAATCTAACACTTCACATGCAGTAGTGCACAGTGACCGACTCAATGCAAAGCAAAGCCGAAGCGTAGATCACAGATCACAGCTTGTAATTTAACCATTGAGTGGCCATAGATCGGCACTATCAAAGAATATAGTACAGTCACTTTGATAGCTCTATGCTTTGATGAAGATAGTCAATATTGAACTTTAGGATTGAAACATAATAATATAACAAAACAAGCTAATATAACTGTTGGCCATACTACTCCTGAGGATATTATAAACATCATACATGTATGTACTCAGACTGTGATTTATGATAGATAGCAAATATTAACAAGTAGGGTCTTGTCGGTTTTATTCAAATGTTTTTATTGCATGAAGAGATTTATATTTCACTCTTACAATACAACTGTTTTTAATAGTCCTTCTGTTGGCTAGAAGTAGTCAACATGTTTGGCAGAATTTATTATTTTGAATGACTGAATGTACTGTATTGACAATGCTCTAATGTCTCCCTTTTATAACACAAGGAGGCATTGAGCTAAAACTTCCCTTTTTGTAGCCCATCCTCCCACCCTAAGCAGCCTCTCCACTACCCTTTCAATCTCAACTCTATTCAAATGTTATGAAAGAAAACTTTATATCAAATCATTGTACATATTGTCCATAAATTGAAAAATTCATTACTTGTATTTTATGACTTACATGAAAATAAGTGTATGTTCTACATGCATCCGCATATAAACATTTTAAAAGATTTTGAACCCTATAGAGATACCAGTGTTTGTTTTGTTTTGTTTGTTGGTTTGTTTGTTTGTTTGTTGGTTTGTTTGTTGGGTTGTTGGGTTGTTTGTTTGTTTGTTTGTTTGTTTCCTTTTTGGGGGGGGGGGGGTAGAGCAAATCTTCAGTCAAAGTTTGTACAAGTAATTTCAATTCCAAGTCCCAGTTATTGTTAATAATTAATAAGTAATTATAAGTGTAAAATATTTGGGAATTACAACATTTTTGGAAGTGGATACATCCCATCCATTCCCAGTTTCTTGGTTTTTTTCACTAAATACTTGTGTGCAACCATGTATTAATCAGAATGTACAATGCATAATGAGCCACTCGCTTTAACCCTTTGGCAATTGCAAATCAATTGAACATCCTCGAGTCATTTACTCCTTGAACAGGGCAGGGTAAGTCACAGGATTATCTACTGTACCTAGAAATCCCTAAATAATTAGGTGTTCGTGCAATTCAGTTTTTTTTTTTTTTTTTTTAGGTGTTCGGCCGAAAACCTATTGTTATTGTTCTGATTTTTTTTTTTCTTCTCCATCTTCTTCTTACGTAGAACTCTTCTCGGCAACATAACTCAATATTGAAACTGAATTGAACCTTGAAACTCATCAGATAATTGAACCTCAATATGAAGACGGCACAGTTGTCATGACGTCATGATGACGTCATCAGGTGTCGAATTACAAGGTTTTTAAAGTTGAAAAATGACCATTTTCTTTTTGCTGTATCTCAACGAATATGAAATCTATGATGTTCATACTTGGGCATCGCATAGATAAAGGGTGGGGCAAAATTTGAAAAGTTAACGCCAAAATCGTACGACCTTTTCTTCCGGGTCGTTACCCTAGGTCAAAGTTTGCCTTCGTTTTTTTCCTTAAAAAAACAACTTTCGAGTTTATCTACGGAATAACTCAAGATTGAGATTGATTTGAACGTTGAAACTCAA
This sequence comes from Leptasterias polaris, assembly GCA_037783415.1. Lineage (NCBI taxonomy): Eukaryota > Metazoa > Echinodermata > Asteroidea > Forcipulatida > Asteriidae > Leptasterias > Leptasterias polaris. The sequence continues at coordinate 164,943 of JAZGTN010000246.1, forward strand.
CAGATAGTTGAACCTCAGTATCAAGATGACACAAACTTAATGACGTCATGATGACGTCATCAGGCATCGAATTACAATAAATCAAAATTTAATATTTGTAAAAATCATAAGTCATGAACCATAATTCGGATTTTGACAATCTACACATCATCGGATAGGTCTTTAAGAGCCTGACAAATGCTACACAGAACCTTTACAATATTTGAGCTGACTTCCGGTTCAAACCGGAAGTTGAAAATTTCAAAATATCTTATTGTATTCATATCTTTAAAACTACTGATCATTTCAGCATAATTTTTTGTATCAGGGTGTAGACCGTTGAGCCTGCTAAAACTTTTGCACTAACATAACAACATTTTACCTTAACATCTGGTCGAAAAAGGACGAAAACACGCACCCATCAGTTGACCCGCATTGACGACGCACGATAGCGTATTAGCGTGTAAACAACCTTGCCCTGGCCACTCAAACTTTAAACTATGTTTCTCAAGCGCATTCTCTTAGAAGTAGGTTAATTTAGGAATATATTTCGCATTGCATCACAGAGGTGGTCCATCTAATATTTAACAAATTCATAACTGCTGGACCCACACGTTGGATTTTAACAATTCATACATCATCTGAAAGGTCATAATAAACTAATCATACGCTACACATTATGTGACCCCGTTTGACCTTGATTTCCGGTTAAAGTCGGAAGTTGCTTTTTAATGTTTTAAAAGTCATAAATCCTGAACCACATATTCGATTTTTATCATCTATGCGTCAAGAGAAAGGACATCGGAGACTTCACCAACGCTACCAAGTGTGACCTCTATTGACTCTGACATCCGGTTCATACCGGAAGTTAACATTTATTATTTGAAAAATTAATAACTTCTGAACCACTCATTGTTTTTTTTTCTCCTGTACATCATCAGTTAAAACTTTTGTAACTTAACCAACGCTACCGAGTGTGAACTCGGTTGACCTTGACTTCCAGTTCAAACCGGAAGTTGAGACTTTATATTTCAAAATATCATAACTTCTGAACCACACATTGGATTTTTTCAATCTATCATCTGAAAGGTCTTCCTAAACTAATCAACATGTGACCCTATTTGACGTTGACATCCGGTTCAAACCGGAAGTTCTTGTTAAATTTTTGAAAAGTTCATAACTCCTGAACCAGGAATTGGATTGATAAGGTATAATGACGTTACCTATTCATTCAATCACTCCCCACGAACACCTTGTTTTTGTAGTAAACAAAAACTGAATCTCTAGTCTTTTTTTCTCCATCTTCTTCCACGCAACTCTTCTCGGCAACATAACTCAATATTGAAACTGAATTGAACCTTGAAACTCATCAGACAATTGAACCTCAATACGAAGACGGCACAGTTGTCATTACGTCATGATGACGTCATCAGGTGCCGAATTACAAGGTTTTTAAAGTTGAAAAATGACCATTTGCTTTTTGCTGTATCTCAACGAATATGAAAGCTATGAGGTTCATACTTGGGCATCGCATAGATCAAGACTGGGGCAACATTTGAAAAGTTAACGCCAAAATCGTACGACCTTAACTTCCGGGTCGTTACCCTAGGTCGAAGTTCGCCTTCGTTTTTTTCCTTCAAAAAACAACTTTCGAGCTTATCTACGGAATAACTCAAGATTGAGATTGAATTGAATGTTGAAACTCAACAGATAGTTGAACCTCAGTATAATGTAGATAACAACATTTTAACCTTATATATCTTGTCAAAACCGGGAAAATGAAGCGCACCTTCCCACTCGTACCACCCCCCCCCCCCCCCCACTTTCATTGACAAATCATTATGTGCAGATAACGTTGAAACTGATGCAAGCCACAGTTCACGTGCTGACTGTGTTCAATGTCGTCGTCTTCCGTTTGCTGGCAAGTAAAAGTTTTTTTTCTTAACAGCGCCCTCTTTCGTTGGATATTTAGTAAACAGCGCTGGCCAACTTTGACAGCAAGCTTAAATTAATGGGTTTTTAGGCTTTGGGTCCAGCTTACATGTATGTTTGAGCCCTGTTCAAAAAGTTCACATTTTCAAAATTTACTGGCAGAGCCAAGGACAAAGTCTAATTATTTGCATGTAGGCCTAATAAGCCCAAGCTGTGGTTTAGAACATGGCCTGTATACATGGCTGTGACTGCAATTCCTCACTTTAATATGGGAGACAGCGGCTTTACATGTATTTTTCTCGTTGTAATATCTCTCTACAGTATACTTGCATCTATAGACAACTTAAAAAACACTAGAGCCTCTTGCCATCTGGTGAAGTAATAACAGGGGGAAAACATGCCAATGAACTACAAGCACAGTTCAACTATGGCTCCAGCCTTCATGGGGCCTCCATGGGGACTGTATTTATGGTTCTGATTCTGTCCTATCACTATTCTAATGACTGTCCTCCATTTTGGGGTATATGTAATATATATATGTAATCATCAACATATTCAAAATATGGACCATTTTACAACCTCAAATGTCATTTTTCAAAAAAATCTTTTTGACCTTGTAAGATATTTTAAATAATTGTATACATATTTAAGTTTACCAAAATGTTCATGTAAGGATAGTTCAGTTAGTTTTCATCTTAAAGTGGTCATTTAAAAAAGTAGAGTCTCCAGCAGTGAAACATGTGGTTATTTATATTTAGTTCAAAGATAGCACAAGTAAAGCACAAGGAACATTCATTCTTTTCTATGGTGAGGCCCAACTGATGTAGTTTCAAATAAAAATTTAAAAAACTCAACAAAACATCACACACAGAAAATATAAGCCTGACAGAAGAGAGCATAACATTGACGGAAAAACTAAGCAAATATTGTCTGTTATTAATTTATTTCTGGCACAACACTACCGTAATTTCTCTGAAATATTTGCAGCCTCTCATACCTAAAAACTTTTTATAAAAAAAAAATTGTCAAGCTTCCATAATTTTTTTTTTTGCTAAAAATACGCAGTTTCGAACGTCATTTTTGACGGAAAAAATGACGTTCGAGAAAAAAAATGATGGAATTTGCATGACGTTCGAGAAAATTGACGGAATTTATTGCAAATGACGTTCGGGACTTTATTACCTTCGCGCAATCCACATCAAGCGTACTTGAACATAAGTTGATTTAGTTTCCAAAAACTAGCGTTCGGAAGGAAGTATTTCCGTTGTTAATCATCTCAGATACATTTTGGTTTTTCATCTGGAGCTGTCCGATGGATTCTCGAATGTCAGTAAGTATGAGCGTGATTTAATTGACGGATTTATTTTGCACACGTATTAACAGAAAACAAAACATGTGTGAGTCGAACTTACCCCCTCTGTTGACTTAACTGGCCTAACTGCAATTGAGGACAATAGAGGGGGTAAGTCAAGTCAAGGGTTAATTTACAGGCCGATCGGTAAGTTCTCGAACGTCACGTAAAAAAATTGACGGACGCTGAAAAAATGTCGGCGCTGCAAATTTGAAAAAGGGATTACTCTTATTGTTGACCAGGTATCGTAGTAGTCATTGTTTCAAAATAATAATTATTTAAACGTGTTCTCATCATATTTGTTTCGAATTGATTGAATGTTTGAAACTTTGGTTAATTGACATGTTTTTTATTGTTGAAATTTGTGACGGAAAAAAATGACGTTCGGGAATTCGCGAATTTTTCATTTTTTTCAATTGTCGGATTTTTTTTTTCTCTTGCTGTTAAAGTATTTGGCATCAGCCCCCACAACCTGAGCATGCAAAAGAAAATATGTACCTCAGCAAATATAAAAATGTGATCATTTAAATACCTCTACAGATCTATAGTGGTAGTTGAAGTCGTCAAAAATGCTGACGTTCGAGACTCCAAACCTTTTACCTCGATTTAGTTGAAAGACATTGGTTGTCAATATTGTGTATGATAACATGTCAGGTACCTCGTAGTTAATTACACTATATGAAAATATAAGGGTCCAATTTTCAGGCTTGCAAATGGTGCATATTTTGAATAATATGCCATAACAAAGTAGACAGTAGCTAGCCAGCCAGACAGCCTGTCAAAAAGTGTTTAGTCTATCCATAATGTATGCCACATCAATACAAGGAGCAGTGTACATGACCTCTATTATTCCCTTACATACAAGGTTCACCATGGCTTCAAGATCTCAGCAAGAGCCAATTCAATTAGCACTATGACCAAAATAACCTGCTAAAATCCACATGAAACAATGAGAATTTTATTCTGATACCTAAAAACCCAAGTCCAAGTACATGTAGTTGGGTCTATAGATTAGTAAGAGTAGATCACTCTGAGGCCCTTTTCAGTGAAAGTGGCCCATGGTACAGCCATGTGTCAAACTGTCCATGGTTCTACATAACACACCATTCAGACATACATGTAAAGCTCAATACAGATTTTTGATATCCCATGCTTGCTCTTTTCCCCAGCCCAGTCTGCAAAGGTTTCCTGCTGGTCAATCATCTTCAGCGGAGTAAATCCATCTTGAAATGTGGGCGGGAGCTTTGAAATTATGTAATATTAGTTATTACAATGACATAATTTTTGAGTTTTTCTAGGTTGGTACTATGGTAAAGGGGGCAGATAAAAATTGTTAGAACACTTGACAAAAACTGGGGGAGTGCTCCATATCCATACATACATACATACAACAGAGCATTTATAAAGCGCCTTTTCGACAAGATCAAAGCGCTATCAAGTGAGCAAACCAATGGAACTATATACTACAACATATTACATTTGATACAGATAAGTTTTAAGAGATTTCTTAAAAATTGGCAAAGAGTTACAATTTCTAATGGGTACTGGGAGGTTGTTCCACATTTGGGGAGCAACATACATGTAGGTGAAAGTCCTGTTGTGAGCAGATGAGTGTTCTGGTGATCGCAAGCCCCACCCCCTACTTCTCCATACACACCTGTGCAATCTTCTCTCTGAGTCTCTCACAAGAGAGTCAGTGGATTGTATTAAATCATTATGAAATAGGCTCCACTGAGTGTGGTCTGGATTAAAGACACAGCACACTGGAAAGAGTTAACTTTGTATTATTCAGCCTTTGTATAAACTGTCAAGCACTAACACAAGCTAGTTTCCTCACCTGCAGGCTGTTTGCTATCATAAAGAATTCATCTTTTGTTACCATGTTTGGTGCCCAGGGTTTCTACATAGGTATAGTGTTGAGGGTGTTAACCAAGAAAAGACCACATTGTACTGAAGTGAATGAGTAAGGACAAGTACTTGAATAGCCCTCTGTGGGGCCAAGTGGCTCAGACACAGAAACTACTTTGCTTTGTGTCAATGATTCTTATTATGCATTAAATGTATGATACTGATCCAACCAAGAGCATAGAGCAAGCCCCCAAAGGTAACACAGAATTCGAAAGTATCCACAACAGTGTGTGTAAATTAGCACATCAAGAGGAAATTTTCAGGGAGAATGTAAAAAGATTTATAATCACTATCAGTAATTCAAGTCATAGATAATTAATTGGTTGTGATTTGAGTGTTACTTACACATACAATAACCTGAGAAAAGTTAAACATTTGAAAGTCAACTAATCCTCAAATACTTTGGTATGTTACACTGTAGGCCTCTACAGTGTGCCCTAATGCTTCCACAAATCACCTATGTAGTAAAGAACTTGCAGAATGTTTGCAAAACATTGTATTTTGATACATTACAATGTTACCATACTTTTTATGACACTACTGAATGAATGCCAAGATTTTTTTCTAAGAGCTAAAAGGTATGGGAATATTCTTTGTACAAACAGTAAGTGTATAAAAGTCAACATCAAGGTGATGTTTCTATCGTCATCCTAATAACCTTTACTCAATGTTTCTCTTTGTATAAAGTTTTTTATAATTAGTACAGGTACTCACAAAAAAACTCAAGTGTTGAGTTTAAAACTTAAACAAAAATTATCCCTCAACAAAATGATGTACATTATTAAGTGCAAACTCATCAAGATGTTAACAAAAGTAATGTACTATACATGTACAAGGAGTAAAATGTTTCTACAAAATACAGTACATACAAAATATGTCAAACTAAATCTTTGTGTCCATCTTATGTACATGCATGTATGTAACCTGTAAGTACATGAATGTACTGCAGTAAAAGTGTACCGAGTATACTGCATACGAATTGCCAATTTGTTTTTTGAGGTGAGGGGAATGGAGGCGGAGCCTAGGGGTTAACAGCAACAGATCAATAGTTTAGCAGTATTTCTGTTTGCAAAAATTATGTAAGATTTCCAAAAATCTACCAATAGGTTAAAACTAAGGTGTAAATATTAATTTCAAGTTACATAACAAAAACAAGGTGTTCGTGGTGAGTGATTAAATTAATAGGTAACAACGTTATATCTTATCAATCCAATGCCTGGTTCAGGAGTTATGAATTTTTCAAAATTTAAACATCTTTTCGGTTTGGACCAGAAGCCAAGGTGAAAAGAAGGTCACATTTTGTGTAGCGCATGATTAGTTTATGAAGACCTTTGAGATAATGGATGGATTGTAAACATCCAATATGTGGTTCAGAAGTTATGATTTTTTCAAATATAAAGTTTCAACTTCCGTTTTGAACCGGAAGGCAATGTCAAATGAGGTCACACTTGGTAGCGTTGGTGGAGTCATCCGAGTCCTTTCTTATGACGTATAGATAATAAAAATCAAACATTTGGTTCAGGATTTGTGATTTTTGAAACATTAAATATCAATTTCCAACTTTAACCGGAAGTCAAGGTAAAACGGGGTCGCATATTGTGTCGCACGTGATAAGTCTATTAAGACCTTTAGATGATGTATGAATTGTTAAAATCCAATGTGTGGTTCAGGAGTTACGAATTTTTCAAATATTAATGGATTATCCTCCGCTGGGGTGCAATATAAGTTCTAACACCGATGGATGCGAAATGTATTCCAGCATGGTCCCCCACAGCACAAATACATTTAGGTGCAAAATAATCACACGTGCATTTAACATAGGACGTCAACGAAACCGCACAGGCGCAATGCACGTGTACAGGAGGTTGACCAGATGTAAAGGTAAAAATGTTGTCATCACTGTGCAAATGTTCGAGCAGGCTTAACGTTCTACAATCTGATACAAAACTTATGCTGAAATGGTCAGTACTTTTTAAGATATGAATGCGATAATATTTTAAGTGTAGATTGTAAAAATCCACGCTGTGTTAATTAGTTATGAATTTTTTAAGTATTAAACTTTGATTTACTGTAATTTTATACCCGATGACGTCATAATGACATCATCAAGTGTGTCATCTTGACAATAAGATTCAGTTGTCTGATGAGTTTCAATGCTCAATTCAATTTCAATCTGGAGTTATGCTGTAGAAACCCCGAAAAACATTTTTTTAAAGAAAAACACAAAGGCAAACTTTGACCTTCCGGTACGACCAGAAGTAAACGTCACACGAATTTGGTGTTAACTTTTCAAATGTTGCCCCACTCTTGAACTATTATATGCATAACTATGAATATCATAGCTTTCAAATTCAATGAGATACAGCAAATAGCAAAGGGTCATTTTCAATTAAGTTTCATTAAGTTTGTGTCGTCTTGATATTGAGGTTCAACTATCTGATTAGTTTCAATGTTCAATTCAATCTCAATCTTGAGTTATTCAGTAGATAAGCTCGAAAGTTGTTTTTTGAAGGAAAAAAACGAAGGCGAATTTCGACCTAGGGTAACGACCCGGAAGTTAAGGTCGTACGATTTTGGCGTTAACTTTTCAAATGTTGCCCCAGTCTTGGTCTATCAGATGCCCTACTATGAACATCTTAGCTTTCATATTCATTGAGATACAGCAAAAAGAAAATGGTAATTTTTCAACTTTTAAAACCTTGTAATTCGACACCTGATGACGTCATCATGATGTAATGACAACTGTGCCGTCTTCATATTGAGGTTCAATTATCTGATGAGTTTCAAGGTTCAATTCAGTTTCAATATTGAGTTATGTTGCCGAGAAGAGTTCTACGTAAGAAGAAGATGGAGAAGAAAGAAAAAAAATCAGAACAAAAACAAGAGGTGTTCGTGCTGAATTGCACGAACACCTAAAAAAACGGAACAAAAACAAGAGGTGTTCGTGCTCTATTGCATGAACACATAAATATTGATATCTGTTTGCTTCACAATAAAGACTTGGTATTTAGAAGAGATAATGTTATGAGTAGTTGATGGCCCTGGGTTTACACACTAGTCTGGATTACTCGTATGACCACAAGTTCACATAATGGAAAATGCAGAGTTTGTTAAGTGATTTCAAATGCTCTTGGCACTTGAATTATTTTATGCCAGACTTCAAGTAGGTCATGAGTCAACACTGCACTTCCAAATAATATTCAAGTGGTTACCATGTCTGTCAGGAAACCTTAACATGCAACCAATTTTACAAGGTACAGCTTCATGGTATAAATTTTGAAATTTAAAGCGTAAACATAAGTTCACCTTGTTTACTAGTAGTAGTAGGTCAAAATTAATGATGAAGTGCACCTTTCAACTATTAACCCTCCTACTGCCAACACAATTTGTTATTGAGTTGACTGACCATTCAAAACCATTTGGTCGAATGGTTTTGAGTGGTGAGCTAACTGTGTATAGAGTAGACCCCCTGAATGGTTTCAAATGATATGTCAGCTTATCTATAGCCCAGTATGGATACTTTCAAATGGTAGCACAGGTGTCCCTTAAATTGTTTGGAAACTTTTAAGTGGTGGAATGGTTTGCCCTTGGAGTGGTGATTTTGAGTGCATTGTTTTGAATGGCAGGTCAGCTGAACTCAATTAGGGTTACAATGTTTTTGTAAACACAGTGCCAGTGTTTTCCCCTGAACTGATAAACACAAGGCTGGGTGCATTACACTTGGGGTAAACATATACATGTACCAGACTTCTGGGCATGTTCCATTTTTACAGAGGTTAAAATTGTTATGTTATTGTATGTTTTTAATTGTTTTGATATTATTAATAAGTATTATATAACTCATTACATAATATTATAAAGAAAATAATGGTAGGATACATTTTCTAAAGACTTGGTAAAGGTAATTACTGTGCAGTACATTCACCATTCAAAACCATTTAGCCTTGGGGCATACCACAGTGCAGTGTATCCACCACTCAAAACCATTTGAATGGTTGTGAATGGTGACACAGCTTATCATCAATACAGGTCAAATGGTACTGCCATGTGTGTACAAAAACAATTGGGTTGTAAACGTTAGTGAATTTTGAATGGTTTTGAATGGAATCAGTAGGAGGGGTCTACAGGTGCTATATTCCACCAAACCTTGATTTATACCACTTCTTCATCACAATAAACCAACACAAATGAGTGGACTACACCCTACATGTAGGAAAGCATGTATTTGACAACGTATATCACAAGTTTAAAGCACATTATAACTAACAATAAAGCAAGGAAACTAACTGTAACGACAAATGGCAGATCTTAATAACGCAGGGTGATATGTATAGTACACACACAATTATTTTCATGGACACGGTTGCAGAGAGCACATTTTATAAAATGTCCTTGGGATGCTATTGGTGTGCGTGATAACGGGACATTTTTTTCTTTTTGTATGAGGTCAACAGCGGGTTACGTGATATTACACCTGGACATTCCATTGTGCAGCATGCACTATGCATGCACTCACAGTGTTAAATGCTTCATTTGTCTAACAAAAAGAGGGAAAAAAGGTACTGGATTTCATGCTCAAAATTTTCTGGGTGTGCGTAATCCCCAGGCCTGGAATTACTTGGAGACCGCAGAGGCAAAGGCCATTGCCTCCGTTGCCCTGGTCTTGGCCTTGCTGCCCCTTTACAAGCTTTCCACAGACTTAAGATTTTCAAATGGAATTGCCCTTGGCAAAATGAAATGACCTTGCCCTCTCAAAGGTGAAATTCCGGGCCTGAATCCCCATTTTAAGACCTTCATCCAGAGTCTGACAAAGAACTTAAGGAATATGACAGCTTGATAAGCTACCATGATTGTTTTACATTATGCTCAGCAGCCCACGGCGGATATGGCTTACAGCCAAGGGTTCGGCTGATTCACCGAGGACAAAAACCACATTTCTCAAACGAAAAAAGAAACCATGGTGCATTTTATGAGAAATACAAGTCTTAACATTATTTAGTCATAGTTTCATTGTGACAACGATATTCTGAAAGGAAATTTTTTGCTCTGGGTGTTGCAAGTCTTGTCGGTGGTACCGGAAATTGATTGGAAATACGGAGCCGAAAAGGTAAAGAACATCAATTGATAAGTACATATTAGTGGGATGGTGATTTTTATGCAAAATAGAGGTGGGAATCAATTTGTTGTGTACTAAACATTAAATAACTGTCTTTCTACACCGATACATTTACTTCTCTCAGCTACATGTACATGAAAATTGTTTTAATTAACTTACATTTCTTTTTTGAGCCACAGTAGTGCTGTTTTGTTTTATTACTAGATGTCACATGTCCATCTTGCTTTGAGCTGCGTTTGACTCGATTCCTTTCCATGCTCCTGCCCACAGAATCAGCATTAGATCTCTTGTATAAAATATGAACTTTTTGTCCATGTTGGTTTGTATCCAGCGGTTCAATCAGATAGTCATCCAGTTCAGTTCTTAAAAGTCCACTCTGCAAGGCAAATAAAAGCACATCGTAATCTGAAATACAGAAATGAAAGGACTTATTAAAGAAGTTGGACAACAAATTTTACGAACTACAGACAGGAAAAAAATGATGGTGTCCAGCTGTACAAATGTTCAGGTACACCACTAAACAATTGACTTATAAAACAGTAGTCAAAGATTGATTTTAAAAAGTGATTGTGCTAACACTTGCCGGTACACATTTGTACAAATCGTAGTGTGTCTAGATAATGACTTCAAACCTTTATGTTGATTAGAATTTGAAATAATTTACATTGGGGTACCTAAAATCTCTTAAAGTGATTATTTCAAATGCAAATACTGTACTTTGCACTACTTTTACTTTGGAGCTACTTTGGAGCAGATAATAAGAGCAGATGACATTTCACAAACATTCACAAAATTCTATTTATACATGATATTCAATTTGCTTCCAGAGGACCTTCGGTACTAAATATCCTTAACATCTGCAAATGCAACATCTGATCACTCATCTCCACTCTGTCTTAAAGGTGTAATACATCATTAATTTTTGGAAATGTACGTTCATTCAGCTTTCTCTAGTTTCCAATATGGTCAAACCTTTCAGTGTACTTTCATCAAATTCGGTTCTCTTTTAAGAAACATCAACTTATAGATCAAAATTTCTTAGGAATTTTGTGCAAGTTCAGATGTGCTCACTTGAGTTATCACTTGGAAATAAGAAATAATTATTATTATTATTAGTTCATTTTATCACAGCATGCAAAAGAAAGAAGACATTTTCCTTTGTGCTTGTAACTCCTCGGGTTTTACTATGTTCTGTCCCGTAGCCTTAGATCTCAAGGGTCTTATCTCAGGAACTTCGCCGTTCCCAAAAGCGCCGCCTTCTGTAACAGATCTACCCTCACATTTGTCCCTATTTCATCTAGATGTTTCCCCAGTAAATTGGGAAAGGTGCCAAGTGCTCCAACCACCACAGGGACTACTTTCACTTCCACGTGCCAAATCTTACAAAGTTCCCTGACCAGATCTTGGTACTTTGGGAACTTTTCTACATACTTCGTAGCTACCCTTATACCACCTGGCACTGCTATGTCAATGAGATGACACATCTTCTTCATCTTATCAAAGACTACAACATCCGGACACCTATGTTCTATAACATGATCAGTTTACATGTTAAAGTCCCAGAGGATCTTGACCAATTCGCAAGCACTTGGACACCACACTTCTTACACAGTGAATCACCTTGGACAACCAGTGTACTTTGTTTGAGCGATCATACTACATTATACATTCTTTGACAATATGAAAGACAGTCTCTTTGCTTTATTACACATTCTACAAATAAAAGAGACGTTTGCTTTCTCTATCCTTGCCTTCATTAAGGTTGTCCTTAGAGAGTGGTCTTGCGCAGCAGTAATCAAGCCCTCGGTTTCCTTCTTCAGTTCTCCGATCTTTAACAAATTTCAGGACTTGCTGCTGGCCACTTCTTCAATACACCTCAAGAACCGGCCACACTGTCTGCCACACTCAGAAAGCCCATTCCACCCTCTGACCTCGGAAGATAGAGTCTACTAACATTTGCCCACGGATGAAGCTTACCATTTATTAGGTGTTCGGGCATTTAGCCCGAACAACTCTTTGTTATTGTTCGGGTTTTTTATTATTTTTTTAAAGTTTTTCTTTTTCTTCTCGATGGGCTTTGTCCGCAAGCAAACGCATAGTTAAAAACATTTGATGAACTTGAAACTTTGCATGTAGTTAGAGTATAACTAGGAGATGCTGAGTAAGTTGTGATGTCATGATGACGTCATCAGGTGTCAAATTACAAGGTTTTTAAACATTAAAAATTTTAATATTTGAAAATCCATATCAAATCAAGACGAAGAGACGGTCGGTTGCTTTTTGCGGGATTATATAGAGGTATTTATAGGTCATCATTTTTCATTGTGTGCGTGACCTGACATGAACTCTACTTCCGGTCGAAACCGGAAGTGCCTTGTAATTTAAAAGTGGCAAATTTGTTCAAGTTGTTTTCAACGATGTTATAATCCAGCAAGGGTCTAGTTTACAAACATCGGACCGGTGACGTCATAACATCTAAAAGCGCCCTCAAGCGGCAGGTTAAAAACATACCAAAATACACTTTTGCTAGATGTCTGTGGCGAAGTTTATGACAATCATTTCAAAATTGGTATACATAATGACCTTCATGCAGACAACATATGTTTGGAGTTTCAGATTGATGACGTCATCATGTGTCACATGGTATTGACTTAAAGGTTCAATTTTTGAAGCCTTGAATCTCACAAACCACAAGTTTGACTGAGTTGAAACTTGGCATATAGATAGACAATGATGACGACTACGTAAATCTAAAATGACAATATCATGACGTCATCTCAATAATTTTTACAAATTTTTGAATTTTTGACCAATTATTACGTATCTTGTACAAAGCAAGCTAAAGTCCAATTTTATTTTGAGAAAAATAATGACTAGTGATGTTTACAAACTTGTCAAACAATACTTTTCACACATCCGTTCCCGAACACCTAGAGTTTGTTTTACAAACTCTAAATCTCTAGTTATTATTATTATTATTATTATTATTATTATTATTATTATCATCATTATTATTATGGTTTATTAACAACATTCAAATCTCGCAGCCCAAGGGCCTAATTACATCTGAATTCAAAAAGAAGTAAATACTTATGCTAAAATTTATCAAACAATGTATACACGAAACACACAAAAACACAAATTTAAAAATTATCATCAGGCATTTTAGTTAAAAGAGGGAGGGGACCGTTTTCATATATTTTGGTTTGGCAAAGAGGGAAGGCAAGTTGGTCAGAGTTGCCAAGATTGTTGGACCTACATGTACACAGAGGAAGCCATTCTCTGTGCTCTGAATCTAGACAATTTCTCAAAGTTTCAGGGTTTTTAAAGGTGCTTCGATTTTTAACTTGTTACAAGTAAACTGGTTAACAGTATGACTGCTAAGATCAATAGAGAGAATGGTTCTGAAAGCTTTCCTTTACAATTTTTCTAAGTGTTCAATTTGGCCATTGGTTAATCCTGAGTGCCAGACAGAAATGCCAATAAACCTAACCATGCTAAATGCAACAATATGCACCAAATGGTAATAGTTGTTGTAATCTGTTGCATTTGGCAGTCAACTGAGATGTCATTCTTTGACTGAATTTGTTGCATTTAGCAGTCAAGTGACTTCATAGTGGTGTTGCATTTTGTTTTATTTGGCAGTCAACTCGAATTCATACCTTGATGGAATTTGTTGCATTTAGCAGCAAAGTGATTTTACTTGTTATGTAAGCTCTAAATCATGCCTCATTATGCAATTGTATGTAAACTTAGAGCTTGGGTGCTTCCATTGTTTCTGAACAAAGCAGCCACAAACCACAGGAAGAATGACCTGGATATTGTGCATTTGGTAGAGTTCATGGTCCCACATATTAGCCAAGTCACCACTACACTTATGTGCATACTGTTGCATTTAGCAGGGCAAACACCCTTGCTCAATCCTAACACAAGCAACATGCCTGCACACAATGCAACACAATCCCTTGTTGCATTTTGTTGCATATGGCATGGTTATCATTTCAACTGTGTTGCATTCTGTTGTATTTGGCAGGCTATGTAGAGGGACCCTAATGGGGTTAGGGTTAAGTCGTCAACTGGGACACCAAAGCGTTTAAGTTGTCTTAAAAACATGTACAGTAATCTTGTTATTTGGTTTTACATGCACATCATAGTAGTATTTCAGTCTTAAAAACTGATTACAAATTCAAGTGATTTTTAGCTTTGTAAAAAGCAGGATTGAGACCATAGGCCTAAACATATAAATGTGTAGGCCTACATTGGAAAAAATTGATATTGAACCTTGGTCATGTTGGTTAGTTCATTTTTGAAAAGTATTTTTTTTAAATAGATTTTAAGAATTGGGCCTTCAATTTAAATGTCATTTGGATGTATATCTTTATTTCACACTGTTGGGAGCCAACAGTTATAACAATGAGCGCTGGGACAAGCCAAATTACCTCTTTATAACAGGAACGTTGTTGTAAGAGAACAGCAAAACAAAGAAACCAAATTAAGCACAAATGAGATTCAGGACTTCAGAATGTACTATTTACAAGCAGACTCTCTTTATAACACTCTTTGTAACAAGGGTTACTATAGTACAAAACGAAAGCAGGTTTACATACATGTGTAACTTACCCAAGTTTGCCAATTTGATGTTGATGGTAATAAAATGGAGAGTGGTAATAAAAGTAACCACTTGTGCAAAAGACCATGCAGGGAGACAATGCAACAGTATGAGAATATTTCATTTTATCAATTTTATGATCAAACGGTTTATATTCAGCATACCATATCACATTTCCTAGTCTGCGTTCATGCTTGGATCGGCCGTTGCCGTGCATACGTGATGGATCAAGCTAATGTGCATGTACTGTGGTGTGTTAACGGTTGGACGTGCTGGCCCATTCTGGCAATTGTGATGTGTGAAGCTATTTATACTGGTTTGGGGGGTCCAGATGTTCGGGCCAACAACCAATCAGCATAGCCGTAGCGGCGAAAACGATTTGATTGGTCCTTAAGTTAGAAAGGTCAGCCAATGAGAGCATAATATTGGCAAGTCGCTTGTTACCTTTTTGGAGGGAAATTTGTCTTGCTTAGCGTCACTTTGTCACAGCTTGTGATTGAAGCCATGTGAACTTTAAGCCGTATAAAGGCTCAATGAAAGAACAGAAAAATTGCTCTAAAGGAACTTGCTTTCAATATTTTGAAACCTGGAAGAGTGTTAATGATAGGCCTCTCACTGGGAGGAGGTTAGCACCAGTTCTAGGATATGATCACTAGCATGAAAGCACTGTGCATATTCTACAGAAACATTGCTTCCAGGGCAACTAGATGCAATGTAGGTCTAGTGTGAGCAGTCACTAGGGTGGCAGCAGTGTTAAAAATGCCCAGGAATTTACCAACATTTTTTTACTCAAAAAGTCTACCTTTTCTAAAACTTTTAAATCAAGGGACTGGAGCTGCTTTTCAGTCCCCATGCGGAATAATGTTACTTTGCTCATACATGCTTCCTACATGTACACACTTTGGAGTGGCTTATCTATGATTTTACACACACTACATGTACATACATGTACATGTAGGTCTTTCTCTGTACATAGACCACCTTGAATATGAATGGGACAACTACTCAAACTATTAAAGAGCTTCCAAAGCAGATTCACCCCACAGTGCTTCTGGAAATAGATCCTTTGTAGTCTTTGTATTTAACTGAACAATAGGCATTAGATGTGTAGAAGTGGATATCAAATGCAAACCTGTCTGTTCACAATACCTGCTGTGTGGGTGGGTGGCCTTTAGTCCTAACAGTAACAATGTTATGAACTATTCCGATTATATATTCATGTGCCACTATGTGACATTACTTTGATACCTGTCAAGCGCAATTTTTGTCTAAATCCAAAAACATTCTAAGTCACATTTCAATGTACATGTAGTCTTTGGGTTATGTAAACAAAAAAATAAGTTAATTCCTAATTTTGATTATACTTCTTTTAAACAGCATTAGATTGGACCTTTTGACTGGCGCAAAAATTCCTCTTTGGATTGTTTTTGATGTCAGATGACCTCACATTTCAAACTTCGCTATGAAAGAGTATCAAATAAAATGACATTCTACACCATTTTAAGGTGAGGTAATTGTGACTTGTAATTGGTTCCACACTTCATGATGAGGACTCTATTATTATTGGAAAATGAGTGCATCAAAGAAATTAAAGAGCCTCTCTTTAAAGGGACACGTTGCCTTGGATCGGGCGAGTTGGTCTATGAAAAGCGTTTGTAAACGTTTGTTATAAAATGCATATGGTTAGTAGAATACAATGATCCACACAAGTATGCCCCAAAATTGCGTGGTTTTCCTTTTACTTTGCCAACTAACACGGTCCCCCATTTTGTGGAGTCAAAAATTTGGCTCAACAAAATGGCGTGCCGTGTTAGTTCACGATGTAAAAGGAAAACTACGCAATTTCGAGGCATATTTGTGTGGATCATTATATTCTACTTTTAAAACATCCATTCTAACCATATGTGACCCGCTCTGTGAAAATGAGTCAGATGTTGACAATTTAAAGAATTGAGTTATATACATGGCTGGAAAGAACACACCAGCAGCAGTTATTTGGTATATGTCTAAGCTCTGGGGTGTATCGCGTTGCTGAGTTACTCCCGTTTGAAATTAGCCAAGGTATCATTTTTGTTGAAAATGAATTACAAGTAAATTGATGTTTAAAACTACAATTTTCGCGCTACATATTAGCAAAAGGACACAAATTAGACTAAAGTATGATGTTTTCATAGCTTTATTGACTAAAAATGAGTGTTCTGAAAGTTTACCATGCAAAAATAGATCTTAAAAAAGTAATAAAAACAAATTTTAAAAAATAAAAAAATTAACAAAAATTGATATTTTCCCCATTGAAACGTCCATTACATAATAATGCATTAGGCGACATCTGACTCATTTTCACAGAGCGGGTCACATATATGCATTTCTTAACAAATGGTTTCAAACGCTTTTCATAGACCAACTCGCCCGATCCAAGGCAACGTGTCCCTTTAAACTAAAAGGACTACATTCAAGTATAAGAACCAGGCTTCTGTGCTCTTAAAGTTGAACCATCCATTCATTATTTTAACATAAATAATTTCTACTCTGACATAGAGTAACTTCATGCAATGGACGATACATATTACATAGTTTTAAAAATAAATTAAGTGTTTTACAAACCAAGGTAACCAAACTTCATTAAGATAGTTTTAATCAGGTGAGGTTTGCGGTAGCACCATGTGTAAATCTCTTTTGGGTAGTGTTGGTTGTACATACATTGTACAGCATACTTTTATACCATGTCACATGAACAATAGATCACACTACTGTGTACAGTAATCATCAACACCAGTTGCAAACAGTAAATTTAAAATGACATTGCTAGTCTATGTTGTTGCATGATCTTTAGACTGGTTTTGGGATCACTTGTTTACATTCTATTAGTCTTGATTGGCGACGTTCATTTTGTTTAACGTGGTGCGATATCGCAACCAAATTACTGTCCGCAACACGAATTACTGGAGAAGAGATATCTGTATCACACGAACATCTGGATCAAAACGAACGTCTTGACGCTTTTGGACCGAGACCCCACCCACATTTTTTTTCGGGCAGTAATTTGAATATTCACAAAATGAAACGCACGCGCAGTAACGGTGAGCAGGCTGTGATCAGACTGTTCCCCTGTCTTCCGTATTATGTACCATGTGAGGAATGGTGGAGAGTTTTTAACGATAATCGCTGGCCGTTAACACAAGGCCAATGTGTGGTTGCTTGATAATGATAGTTTATATAGGGGCAAGGCTGTCCTTTTTGCTGTATGGATACTTTATGTACAATCACTAGAGGCTTCTCCTTCACGGTGTCACCTTGATCGGGGTTTCCGTACAGTTCATTCAAAAAGTCTTTAACGATATATTATTTATATAATTTTTGTTTTTACCCTACACGATGTGTACTGTGTTAAGCACTGTATACTCAGTACTTTCCCGATATATTATTTAGTACGTAGCTGCTTGAAAAAATAACACTTCTCCCAAATCCAGTCGGTAAATTTACAACTAAATCGTGACCTTCAACAAAATTACGAACTGCAGTGGTTTGATGACTTTTAAACTCTTCAAGGCCCAATTTAATTCTCGCAAATTCTAACGCTGGTTCAACATTCACAGCTGTATTTCTCTCATTACCTACGTCTAGGTACCATACACAATATCTGTCGCTGAACGTATAATGCAAATCAGCCTCGTTTTGATCTGCCTGGTTTTTTCCGGGCAAATCCAAAATCGTCAAGACGCTGTTTCGATCCAGATGTATAGACTTGCCCAGTCCTTCTGAGTCAGCCTCCCAAACAGTCAATGTAGCGCCATCTATTGGTGGCTAGTACAAAAAACAGAGTCGCCAATCAAGATTAACATTCTATCAGCCTTGCTACCCTTTGGTTTTGGTCTTGGACCAGGACAAGACCAATTTTGTTTGTTATTGTAGATCTGCATTCATCCACAAAGCAGGGGAGTATAAAATTGGCAACAAAACTCACACAAAACAATTACTCCTGGGTTTACACTAATATTACAAACTTGGTTTAAATATAATATTAATTAAGTTCATGTAAGTATGCCAACAACTTGCCAGAGATTTATTACGAGTTTCTCATTAATTTAACCTATTTTATTATTTGTTTTATCAAATCAATCAAGTTATCTTGAATGGAAAAAGGGTGCTTACTACAAATGAAGTGTCTGCATTACTGTGTATTGTACAATACAGTATGTTTCAGGGTGTGATTGGAATGATATTAATTTTGTGGATTTTGGCATTCGAGAGTAAACTTCAATTGACAAACTTTCCCATGCCAGTGATAAATCAAATTCAGCTAAAAGCCAAATTAGGGCAGTTGAGAGAACAAAAAGGTGTATAAACAGCAGATTTCTGATGTTATTTTTATATGGTTGGCATTGGTTGGTTGCAGATTGCGCCACAGCACCCACCCTGTAATCCATTGCATGGTGCAACGTAACTAAATGGGTCTTATATTTTGAACATGTCTTATATTTTGAACATAGCTCCACATACCTTATACAGTAGAAACAATAACGAGTGCTTTGAGACACCCTTGGGTGTGAAGAAGTGCATCTGTATTATTTTTATTTTTATTTCTAGCTTTCCTTTTTATTACACATATGTACAAGAACTTGAGGTGTTGCTCTGAGACCCCATTCCTAGAACAATTGCCTTCATCTAGCTCTCACACCTCCAAGTCTCAGTCCTGAACAATCAGAGGTCTTTACAACATCAACTGTGCTATTTTAAATATATAGGTCACCATGATGAATTAAGCATAATCTTGAATTTACTTGTACTTAACCGCTTGCAACGCAAACCACAAGGGATTCTCATGTATCGAAAAATCAGTACCCCCGGCCACTAACTGAATGTTTTTTCTGCAAAATTCTTAATCTGTTCCTTGGCAAATGGCTGTTAAACTTTTCTAGAAAGAATTTTGTGTTTAATGCATGTACTTACCAAACCATTGTTACATAAGCTGATAGCTACAGTTGAATTAGCATGTGATCTCAGACTGCCATGATAGTGACAATGCTTATGACCAGGAGTAAGCTTCTGTGTTTCTACCTTTCCATTCTTCCAAGACTGGATAGAACATCCTGGTGCAATTAGTGCTTCATTTAAGGTGACTTCAAGATGGAAATCTTTCCCATATCCTCTAAACTTAAAGTGTGCAACTTCTGGTACAAAACGGGTATCACTGCTTCTTCTGTGTCTTTGTGGACTGAAACTGTTAGATATGAAGCCTCCTTCCGAATCTGTCTGGTATGGAAGTACTAATTCATGACCTGCAAAAAATCAATTGCACAAACAATACTGGTGAAACAAGATCATACACCCATGGGGATCAGAGTAATTAAATGTCCCTGGCCAAAACAATGATATTTCTATAAACATGCATTCATCTTGTTACTTGTTTTATTTCATTATCATTTTGGGTTTCTGTGGCACCTGCCACAGTTAAGAAGTCACCGCCATGGTTTTAAATCCGTCTACCACGTTTATTTGGCAAGTTCAAATGCAATCTTTTCAACAAAGGGGCCATCAGGAATTACCTTAGAGTGCATCGTCATGATTACAGAGCATGCACAATCAAAACATTTTTGCGGGCCCCGGACCCTAAGCCGTAAAGGCTTCGCACTAACATAGCCCCCCCCCCCCTCCCTAATTTAAAATTTTCAAAGTTGGAGAACACTGCTTACTGTATGTACATGAACATAAGAACATTGTGTTGGGGAACAGGACTTTGGGGTATATTGTATACAAAAATGGAAAAAACACTACCTGTTTCTTAGAATTTTATAGAAAAATTCATCTTTGAATGTAATTTTCCCAGCATGTACATGTATTATTAAAAAATGTGTACTGTTAATTTTGAAAAAGGGATTGGAATTAATTTACTCTTCCAATAACCAGATATGTCATACCTTCGTATCGATACTTTGTGATTCATCCATGGACAGTGCCTTTTTAACATTATTGTAAACTTATAACAAAATTAATAATTGCTTAAAAGGAAATAAAGACTCAGGAAAGCAGTGAGTATACATGTACACTGTTTAGTGCTTATCACACAAATCCATTCATGTTTTTGAAAAAACAGAATATTTAGCATTTTCTTGAACTACTGAGTCTACACTTTTGAAAGTTAATTTTGAAGTTTCCTATCATTGTTCTGCATTGTACACAGTACATGTAGGTTGGTTCAATTGCCCAAAGTTATGATACTGGATGCAGACTGATGTTGTGACTCACATATAAAAAGCAAATTAAAGAAATTTTTAAAAAGCTAACTCATTTCCTTCCTTATAAATAGATGTTGCACATTATCTTTTAATATAAAGTAACTCAAGGTAATGTTATTTGAGTTGAAGTTGTCTTTAGATGAAAAAATATTGCCACAATAGGCAAAACATAAACATATTTTGTTAAGAAAATACTGCAATTTGAAAATACTGCAATTATATTCATCTGTCAGCTGAAAAAACCATACTGTGCTGTAACAACCAGAGACTACACACTGCTTGGCCAATATCATTAGGCCTACATGTACAAGTTAGTGGAAACACAAACCAAAAGTTATTGTAATCATAGCCATAGGAAGGACTCTTCCTCTGTGATGTACACAGACACACAGAGTCCTAGATCTGAGGGTCCGTTTCTGGGCGAAAGATTTCAGAGCTTCATAGCTCAAACCTTTCCTGTAAGAAGCTACATGTCCAAATCTCACTGGATTAACATTTAACAGTCCCATATATTTTATGGCAGTGGGTTTTGGGATAGTCAGATATTCTTCATAAATCGGTAATTTTTTTGAAACTTTGTAGTGTTGAGAGCTGAATTATTTCACAAAATCAACAGATTTATGAGCAATATCCGACTTCCAACACCAACCACCCAAAAATGTTTGCAGCCATGGAATGTTAATCCGGTGAGATTAGTAGCTTCTTTACAAGTTACATTGAATTATGGAGTTCTGAAACAGATCCTCAATATCCAGGACATCACTGTTATATTTTACAAAAGTGAAAGGCCTCCACAGCTATCATAACCAGTGTGTCATGCGTACATTTAGTATTTTCTGTATTATGGTGAGTCACCTGAACTAATTTTTGTTAAAACACATCAACAAATTTAATTTGTAAGATCCACAGTCTGACTCATAATTTAAACTTAAAATTTCCAAACATAAATTGATATGCCATTTATCATAGGTGATAGGAGCTTGATCGTTACAACAGACAAACTGTACAGTGATAACAAATGGACTGTACAACTGTTACAATTATCAATCTTTAGGCAGCACACACATTACAATGACGATGCATAAATGACACAAATTTACAAATGTGCAGAACTTGAAAAGACTAACTGACTAAATTTTACCTCCATATGAACTGTGTTCAAATGCCTTGTGCAGCTTAAAGATTGGTTGGTTTGTGGTTCCTAAAGCCTTTCCCTGGAATTATAAGCAAACAAACATACGAGTATCTTAATCAAATAGAAACAAATTCAAATCTACACAAAACTTGTGTTCCGCCCCAACTTGACATTCGCACCAACTATAGTTGGGACTGGTCCCAACTTGAGTGTTAAAATTGGGGCGTCCAACTATAGTTGGGACAGTGGTAATTGTACAGGGTACCAGCGGTGTGTGTGTGTCTGTGTGATAGCAGAGTCACACTTATGAATCATAAAATGTATGGTTTTGTTGTATGTGTTACATATGTACATGTACAACAGGTCTTTCTTGTTCTTAAAAAAAAGTGAAGTAAAGCC
This sequence comes from Leptasterias polaris, assembly GCA_037783415.1. Classification (NCBI taxonomy): domain Eukaryota; kingdom Metazoa; phylum Echinodermata; class Asteroidea; order Forcipulatida; family Asteriidae; genus Leptasterias; species Leptasterias polaris. The sequence goes on from JAZGTN010000246.1 coordinate 187,608, forward strand.
ACTAGATAAAATAAAGAAAATACAATTTTTTTTAGTGTTTGGCAATATATACAATGGAAAAAATTACCATCACCGATGTCAGGACTTTTTTTTTGCAGGTGGATAAAAAAAAGTAGACTTATTTCATTTCAGGGTGAATAAGGTGGAATATGTTATTCCCACCTCCTGTTTAGGTTTATTGGATGAAAAAGTTGGCCACAAAGGTATTTTAAAAACAACAAAATCACATAATGACAAACCACATACTCATCTACTATTCTAAAGCCAAATCTGGGCTCAAAACCAAAACCAACATATTAAATTAACAAGTTGAGGATGGGGAGCTCCACGCCCGCATGTCACAGTCCCCACGATCGATACGATTATCACTTCTGCGGAGGCTATCTTTTACAGTACAGCCTGTAACCTGTAGAGTTCTATGGGCGATCCCAACTATACTTTGGACGCCCCAACTGTAACACTCAAGTTGGGACCGGTCCTAACTACAGTTGGGACAATTGTCAAGTTGGGACGGAACAGATGCATGTTGGAAGTTGGAACAACCAACAAACTTCCAATCCATTCCTTTGTTTGGTCATGTATCACATATCAAAGTTTACATGTAAAGGGGTATGTTTGGTAATCACTCTTAAAATTAATGGCAATAAAAACTAACTTGGTTAGAAGTACAGCAGCTTTCGATAGTAAAGCATTTTGAGAATCATTTCACTTTGAAGTAATGTGGTTATGAAAAAAGATATCAGGTTTTATGCCCCAAAATTTGAATCTGAGAAGCGTTTCTGTCAGAAATGTGTGTATTTCTAAAGGGGTTATTCTTCCAGCGTGGACAAACATGTACTCGCTCTGTTTTTTCAGCGATATCTCAAAAACGCAACCATCTTTTGAAGTGAAATTTTCACAGGTTAGTTTTATTGTATTATATCTACATTTATGTAGGATTAAAACAATCAAATGGTTCCAAAAACCAAAGGTATACTTTGCCTTTAATAACTCGGTAAAGCTTAAAACCAATAAAACCATGCTTGGCATGGTATCTGCCGTATACATTTATCAACTCTGTTCATTTTGTTGTAGCCAATAACTTTATAACTAGAGACCAATTTTGACTTTTGTGCTTATTGGGCCCTGAACTACATGATTGTTTGCTTCACTGTCAGTTCTAATTTTGCTCAACAAAATCAGTGCTTTGTTCGTATTGTTTAGAAAAACAAACCACATGAATGATGTGTAAGGATTGACAATCCCACGAAGAAATTGTATTATGCCTACAAGTAAATGTAGTTGTTTATCTTTCATTTGTCTTATGATTTAAAAATTTCAGTTTTATACCATGTTTCTAATATTAATGCTTTTCTCAGACTGATTTAAATCAGTTGATTACATAAGGTTTATTAATACAAGGGCCAGATATCATGGAGGCAACAATATTAATATTAACAGATCGGCCTATAAATGCAGTAGAATGTGCAACTTTCGGGTGTATTTGAACATTGCAACCATTAAGTGCACAAGTTTGTTTCCTTCACATAAAAATCATTTTTTCATGGAAAAAAGTGGTCCCAAATGTTTGAATACGCGCAAGACTTATGGTCTACTGCCGCTATGTCGCAATGGTCACTGCCTTGGTCAACTTTTAGTGTTCCAGTAAGTTTATTTTTTCTTTTATTTTTTCTTCTTCTCCTTTTTTTACTTAATTTCATGAAAGCCAGAGGCTGAAAAATAAAGAAACAGCTACAGTTGTAAAATTAAAAAATCATCTTAAATATTAAAAATTGTAAAGGTAGTTCACAAAAACAATTAAAGTAGTAATCCAAAAGGGAAACTGACTGGGTAAATTTTCAACTAATTTTTGGTTGATCCTTGAGATCCTTTATGAGATTCTGTTTGTTTCTTTTTTCGCATCCAAGAATTTTTTTTAAGCAAAATGTTATCATGGATGTAAATTTGGGGTGATCAGAATATTAAACAAAATATCCCTGTCTTTCTAATGATACCATTTTATATTTTACATCATAACTGAGAAGATGATTGACCCAGTAAGAACTACAATTACAAAATCTAATTTTAAAGGGATACGTTGCCTCGGACTGGGCGATTTGGGGCTATGAAAAGCATTTGAAACCGTTTGTTATGAAATGCATAACTGATTAGAATAAAATTTACTCCACAAAATGGCCGACCATGTTAGTTCACGAAGTAAAAGGAAAACCACACAATTTCGAGGCATATTTGTGTGGATCATTATATTCTACTTTTAAAACATCTTTCTCACCATGAATTTTATAACAAACGGTTTAAAATGCTTTTCATAGACCAAATCGCCCAATCCGAGGCAACGTGTCCCTTTAACAAGCAGTGGCCAAAATTATTTAACGTACCTCTAAGTGCTTAATTTGTGTACTTGTGGTGTCACAGAAATACACAAAAGAAAGAAAATACAGGCCTATGGTCAAGGCATGCCCACATTTCTTTCCTGTCATTACATTTGGTCTTGTACTTCCAACTTGCAGCATTCCACCAGTTTCAATAGTCATTGTTGGGATGTAGGGTGAATAGAACTTTAACTCTTTTGTAGGCTTCTTCATGGCCACCTTTTAGTTTCATTATCACAAAGATAAATGAGTAAACAAGCGATATTGTCAATCCAAGTTACTGCAGAATGGCAGGGACGTGGTGCGATTAATAAGGAATAATTTTGTGGGCTTTTGATGTTACTAAACCACACAAAATTATGCTGTGCTGCCGTCTAACCATAGATAAAGGATACAACCAACCATGGTGTAAACTGTTGTGTTGAGTGATGAAGACTCTGAAGTGAAGTTTTTATAAACAAAACTAACACTAAACTAACATTAACACTAACACCACAGAACAGTCATGTGAGTTTGAAGGCCAATAATGGATCAAAGTAATGGTGTATGACACTCGCAGGATACTTTTAAAACTATTTTCAGTTTCACGCTCAATTGATTACTTTTCAACATCAGGTCCTTGCTGTTGTTGCATCCATCCTTACCCTATGTAATTGTTATGTACAGCTCCATTCCCTGTCCGAACAGCTGATGTTTGATCAACACACACAGATGCTAAGCAGTGAAATACGTAGGCAGCATGCAGTGGCTGCTGAGTGTTGGTTATGAGTGCTGTCATTCGAAACACAGAGGTCCTGACAACTACCTTAACACAGAAAGTCACAAACTCTACAAATAAAACCGTCGAGCAGTACACTGGAGATGGGATCTAGCTGTTAGTGCACTTTTCTTTTCTAACTGAGAAGTTTGATTAGAAGTTGTCTCATCACTTGCACTTGCAGTCCAGTGCGTCCTCCATGACTGCACAAAGTTTGTCTCTTCTACTAATATAGCCGGCCCGCCTCCTAACCTTACTTACTTATCGGCTAATGCCAGCAAGCTGTTTACCCTCCGCACACCACCCCCCGGCTACTCGTCCGTTGCGATGCTCTATACCAAGCTGACCCTCTAATGCATGCTGCATGCACATCAATTGTACATCACTACACATCACACAGGCGCACTTCCAGCACCCCGGAGAGGGCGCTCATGCAAATAAACAGTCCCAGGCGCGATTTCACTTGAGTTGCCAGCATTGATCTGTATTTAATTAGGGAATAACATAGTCTTGGTTCCAAGACGCTCCAGTGATGTAGTCACGAACTAGTCTTGGTTCCAAGACGCTCCAGTTGTGTAGTCCCGAAAACCCAACCGCTATCTTAACCGCAATCAACCCAATAACCACTCGCCACTAGAGGGCGCTATCATTCCCGTAACCGCTACGGGTGCACCACACTAAATAAGCCAGAATTAATGCGCCAAGCTACTTATCATAATTTGTAAACCCACAACTTATTTTTAATTATAACGTTTTGGGGGTCATGCAATTAATAGATTGTGTAAATATAAGAATCGATGACAACCTGGGGGTTCTGTGCTTCAACTTTTGAGGAGACTTGATAAATTTAGGCGTTAAAGTTGGCCCTATTTGACCGGGGAAGTGGAGAAGTGCTTCACGAAAACTGGCAGCAAGTCGGTTTTGGAAAAGAAAAAAAAATCGTGTTTTTTTCTTCTGGGGTAGTTAGCAAAAATTCCAAACGGCTGACCTGCCAAAAATTGAAAAGAATTCTGAAGTTTAGTTGTCCGGAAATATGTCTGATTGGTTTTCAAGAGGCTGAGAGACTTACACGATTTTTTGAGTATTTTTGAATAATTATCATTTAGCATTGATTCCTATGGGATCACACCACGAACCGCTCTCACGGCTCCTGTGATAGCGCGCGGTTACGGGAATGATAGCGCCCTCTAGTGGTGAGTGGTGAGTGGGGATGGGTGGTGAGCAGTTTAGAGAGAGGTTAGGTTTTCGTGACTACATGTGTTCGTGACTACATCACTGGAGCGTCTTGGAACCAAGACTACTGATCGCCCGATAGAAAAACAAAGACTAACTAGAAAGCACAGGAGCTGTATTTGAGCAAATACGGGTATCTCTGCCCAATTAGACGCGGTGTTGTCGAGATTTTCTCGATCCAGTTGGCAGCCGCAGAAGTTGACTAAAAAGCCGACAACAGAAGACATACAGTGTGAGCTGCGACTTGCATTATGTTAAACAAGTTGTCAGTTGTTGTCGCCAGTTGTCGGTTGTTTTAAGTACGGCCCGACATCTGGGTACCATTTTTTGTTCCAATTGTGGCCGTTTACAAAACCACGACTTGAGCTTGCGCCACTGATCTCTATATACTGACTGGATAGCGCTTCGGGTTCGTGCGATGAAGGCGCCGCATCGATCGGGCCGCCATCTTACTACTCACATCATCGGTCGGTCCGATCCGGTAACTATTGTCAACAAACGGCTGATGAATAAAAATGAGTAGACTGTCCTGTCTTCTTGTCTCCTTTTGATCATCGTTCTTGACTTCAACAATGCCAGGGAGGATGTGGAAATACATTTTATGTGTAAGCATTTATGGTTTTATTTTTTAATTTGGAAATTAATATATAGTCAGTATATAGAGATCAGTGGCTTGCGCTCCCATTTGGGCTCCGGCTTGGGCCTAGCCTTTTGTCAAGGCCATCGTGGCTTGGACAGCTTTGTAAACAGTGGAGCGACTGAAACGAGAGACCACGCGCGCGAGCCGAGTGGCGAAGCCACGAGGGCCTTTTCCAACTTGTTTGCGATTTTTTTAATGAATTATTCATGAAGTTTGAAACATGCGTTATGCACTCCTGATTGGTTTGGACTTTTGCTACCGTAGCAAAAGTCGAGATTATAAAGAAACACATAAGAAACCGCAAACAGGTTGGAAAAGGCCCTCGTGGCTTCGCCACTCGCGTGCGTGGTCTCCCATTTCAGTCGCTTGGGATCGCGGCTCTACAAAGCTGTTCAAGCCACGAAGGCCTTGACAAAAGGCTAGGTCTGTCCAGGTCACGAACTATAGGCGCCGTGTGGCAGCGGCAACGCTCGCCTTTTATAGATTTCTATAGCCCGCAATTTAGTATGCACGCATGAGCTTGCGACCAAAAGTAACTGGTTACGCTTATTCAAATTAGCGCGTGCGACCAAACGTGATTGGCTAAACATGCTTTGCAGGCGTGGCCTATAAACACTAAACCATTGGTAAAGTTTACATGTAGTTTTCCTATTGCAAGGTCAAAGTGCACATAAAATGTAATACAATTCACGAACTTGCTGTGTACTGGGCCAGATTTTCCATCCGCGGATTCGAGGGTTGGCCAGCCGCATATTCAGGAAAATTAGAATCCATGCGTTTAAAGGTGGTGAGATTTCTGTCTCCTTTTTTTACAATTTTAACGAATTTTTTAATAATCTTGCTTTTTCAGTACAATTTTTTCAATATTGTTAAAAAACATATCGCTGACCATACTTGAAGGAAGAATTAGAATATTTGGCTGCCTAATTAGTGAGTAATTAGCCGCCACAATTAAGACCTAATCATCCAGAACATAACACACAACTGTTGGAAAACTTGCACTCACCCAAAAGTAAATGTACCCTTTATGTTGCATAAAAGATAACATTTTATTTCATAATCTGATAGACCACACCACTGGGCACACTTAATTTTGGAGGTGGTTAAATCGGATCACTAATTAATACCTAATTAGCCGCTAGAATTAACGCCATTTTCTATCATATGTTAGCGATATGGTACTTGTACACAATACTTACTATTATACTCGCCGTAAAGTAAATGTACCCTTCATGTTTTATAAAAGATGAAATTTTATTATATAATCTGATAGACCACACCACTGGGCATACTTAATGTTGGAGGTGGTTAAATCGGACAACCAATTAATACCTAATTAACCGCTAGAATACACGCCATTTTCTATCATACGTTATGGTATATCACTTGTACTCAATACTAATTTTTATATGAATGAAACTCGCTGTAATCAAATTAAATTTAAATTTTATTCCATAATTTTATGTGCTTATAAGGTTGGCTAATTGAATACTCACCTCGCTGAAAAATTGCTAATTAATTACGAATTTTAACCATTATTTACAATTAGAGTTAAGTTTATGTACTAATTGTTTCAACTTGATATAAAATCTAACTCTTTCATAGTTGTAGAGTAGACCTAGGTTTTGCGATGTACAGTTTTAATAACGCAAGAAGACTCTTTCGGTGATAATTCTGTCTTGTTATCAGCTAGCTTTTATTTCAATCAACAATCATAACTTTTTACACATCAAGAAGGCCGAAGCTATAGGGGACGCTCTCTCCGGTGAGCGGGTTTCCCGATCGACCGGCAGGGGCGGCCAGCGCTGCTCCACTCTGCGGAGTCGTGCTGGCTATTCCTTCATTGACAGATCTTTCATTGGCAATAGAGTAAAATGCAATTAAAATGTAAAAAAATCTCTAGGCAACTCCATCCTCATATCAGAGAACAGTTCTCACAAGTTTAGTACAAAAAGTGAACTAAGCTCTGTGACCTGATAATTTACAAGTCAGTACATGTACGTAAGCGAACTCACCCCTCATATCAAAAAACTGGTCTCACAAGTTAGTATTTAAAGCAAACTAACCCCTCATATCAAGAAACAGGTCTCACAAGTTAGTACGTAAAGCAAACTACTCCTCATATCAAGGAACAGGTCTCATAAATTAGCAGGTAAGGAACAGGTCTCACAAGTTAGTACGTAAAGTGAACGAACTACACCTTATGTCAAGGAACAGGTATAAAGTTAGTATGAAAAGCGAACTAACCCCTTCTATCGAGGAACAGGTCTCACAAGAATAGCATGTAAAGTAAGCCTGTGACGGTTACACGGTTAACCAACCGATAATCCGGTTAAACGTTTACATTTTTACGGTTGTGATAAACGTAAAAAATCACTCGACAAGTGCCGCGAAATGCTGACCATAATAATTGCGATCACGATTTACACAGCACACAATCCCATGCGACACACACACATCGTTTCCAATTTACAGGTCTTTGTTATTTCATTATACTGTGCGTGCGGCAATAGTTGCAAGAAACATTGAACGCTAGAAGGCGTTCCAAAACAATTCAATTGCGCATGCTCGTTTATTTTGCAGGGTGCACTCAACTAAATCAACTCTCATTGGTTTTAGTGGGAATGCTAAATAAATATAAAAAAAACGAAAAATACCTAGAAGTCTTACAGCTTTTCACAGTAATGAGACAATTATTAAATGACTCTTGAACTTTTATTATTTGCTCAATTTTGATATGGGGAGTCCCAAGGCCGGTCGAGTTATTCCCCCTCCAAATAAAAACACCCCTGCACCGGTGTAATTTAACAACCGTCGCGTCCGAGCATCAATCTTGAAAAATTCCCCTACTCTTGGCAAATAGAACCATTTTTAAGGGCATATGTCGTCCAAAGTACCTCAAGTTGGAAGTCAACAACCCCCATGTCACAATAATTGGACAACAGTTTTACACGGTATTCCTGTTGGGTCGCTCTCAAATCTGTCTAATATAGAATATTTTGAGGGCCTAAAAAATATTCATGAGGCCGATGCTCTGTTTTCTTTCTATTTAGTGGGGTGCCACATGCAGGGTGATTGCGCGAAGTCAAAATGCTGCAATGAAGACGCAATGTTTTTGATCACATGCGCGGTTGTGTTAACGGTTTTTTTTTACTCGAAACGGACGGTTACACGTGTAACCGACCGTTTAAGAAACGTTTACAAAAAATAACCGTAAATGCACAGGGTCAATGTAAAGCTTGGTCAATGCTGTTGTATTAAAATCGTGATTGTAATAAAATGTTTGCCCTTTAATACCGATCGAGTGTGTTATTCTTGTTAGGAGGCTAAAATAGTAAATATATTATGGGATATGAGTTTATTGTTAATTTTGGCTCTTCACACCCAAATCCAACACTGACCGTATAGCCATCAATCAATCTTGCACCATATCCCGCAGGACGTTGGCTCCACGATCTTTCAATCTCCATTCTTGCCTATAATTATTGCGCTTTTCGGTGTTCCAGTATATAGAAGGTGCTGTTAAGGATGCTGATGTCGTTTTCCCATCTCTTGCCTACCCCGTCTATTTTTTTCAGTAACTGTTTCTAGTATATAGTAGGATGCGCTGTTGGGAGTCTGTTGTTTTTCATTCTCATTATTGTAGCCAAACCAAGCAAGTTGGATCTTGAAGTTGTAGATGCGTGTGGTGATTGACTCTGGCGGGTCACCACCAGCTGATATTCTCCCCTCCACACCTCCTCATTTCGCACCTTGTCTTGCAAGGAGATGTTCAGGGTTTTGCGGAGGCCATGGAAAAGGTAATTTCTCTTTTGTAGACCTTTCCTCAATCAGCTCTTTTTATGCAAACCCCACCAAGTTTTTTGTTTACTACGAAGTAATGCGTTCGCATAAGAACCCTAAAACAAGTTTTTTTTCCCGGGCGAATTGGTGGTCCCCAGCGTAAACAAGTTTGTCCCCAGCGTAAACAAGTTTGTCCCCAGCGTAAACAAGTTTATCACACGCGCAACATCGTCCCAAACACAGGCGGTCTGTTTTCTACGTTCACGCTGAAACCTGAAAACGGAACTGAGCGGTGATACACACAACGCTGAGACAGAGAGCAAGCACCATTCTTCTTGATTCTTGTGAAAACTTAGACTTGTGTAAGTAGGCGACCGTAATGACTCTATAATGTAGATTCTACAAAAAACGCAATAACACTGGCCATAAATGGGTTTAGCACTTGATTGAGTTTGAGTTTTACAATTTTCGACAATACAAATTTATTTGCCTTGGAATTCGGGTATTTTCTGCTTACAGGGTTTGAATAAGTTTTGATGTTTTTAAATTGACCTTTAATAAAATCTTTCTTGTTTTAAGAAATATTTGTGTAATCTAGGACAATTAATTTGAGCTTAATTAAAAAATTAAGTTTCTGAAAGTCGAATTTGTTTTTACTTTATCCTATGTGTTTTGTACATGGGTGAAAACGCTTAATAAATGAAGTCATGGTGACGTCGTCCCGCATTTTAGACCGGCATGCACATAATAAACAGTATTCCCAAAGTCTAAAACTGAAAAAAGTTTGACGATCGGGGATATACCTTCTGAGATATGGCGCTTACAAGGTTGCCTAATTAAATATTCACCTCGCTGAAAAATTGCTAATTAATTAAAATTTCATCTTTTATGCAACATGAAGGGTACACTTACTTTACGGCGAGTGCAATCATAAAAAAGTAAGTATTTGTGTACAAGTGCCATACACTAACGTGTTATAGAACATTGCGTTATTTCTAGCGGCTAATAAGGTATTAATTAGTGATCCGATTTTTAACCACCTCCAAAATTAAGTGTGCCCAGTGGTGTGGTCTATCAGATTATGAAATAAAATGTCATCTTTTATGCAACATGAAGGGTACATTTACTTTTGGGTGAGTGCTAGCCCTGGCGGCCTTTCACTTTCGTAATACACTACAGTGACGTCCTGGATATCAGGTTCCATTTCTGGGGCGGAAAAATTTCAAAGCTTACCTGCAAGAAGCTACTAATTTCACAAGATTCACATTCCACGGCGGCACACATTATTCTGGGGTGGGTTTTGGACGTCATATATTCCTCTTAATCCGTCAATTTCGTGAAATAATGCAGCTTCCAACGTAAAAAAACACCCGTTTTGTTCGTCTTGACAGTGTCTGCCGTGCGTACGCGCATATTCGCGTGTAAGACGCAGAGTGCATGACGCACATATCCTCACACTGTCTGCCGTGAAAGTGAAAGGCCGCCAGGGCTAGGTGAGTGCAAGCTTTCCAACAGTTGTGTGTTATGTTCTGGATGATTAGGAGCGTGTTTTGGCGACCATGACCGGAAACAAGTTTCTGACGTAAAATTCATTGACTGAAACAATTTCCGAGAGCTACGCGAAAACGGGTCGGTAACCAGAAACCAGTTCTAAAAATATACATCAGCCTTTATTTTATTTTCAAGTAATGGAACTTGGTCTTTGCACTTGCTCTATGATGGTCTTAATTTGTAATGTTATCAACATTTGTGACTACTAATGCTTTATTCTTCTATATTTTTAAAAGAATTCCATTGACTTTTTCCGATAGTTTTTAGAGTCCGCCATCTTGAAACCAAGCCTAACCGAGCCAACAAGTCGGTTACAGTTTGGGTCGGAACAGCTGCGTCACCGCGGTTCAACCGACGAACACGCGAAAACGCTCAACCAATGACCAAAGCTCAAACCAGTTTCTGGTTGGGGTCGCCAAAACGCGCACCTTATGTCTTAATTGTGGCGGCTAATTACTCACTAATTAGGCAGCCAAATATTTCTAACTCTTCCTTCAAGTATGGTCAGCGATATGAATTTTAACAGTATTGAAAAAATTGTACTGAAAAAGCAAGATTATTAAAAAGTTCGTTAAAATTGTAAAAAAAAGGGAGACAGAAATCTCACCACCTTTAACCGCATGGATTCTAATTTTCCTGAATACGCGGCTGGCCAACCCCCGAATCTGCGGATGGAAAATCTGGCCCAATACGCGGCTAGCTTCAGTCTGGTAGCAAGGCTACGTGGGTAGCGGAGCTAGCTGGAGTGAGATTGAAGAAGAATAGCTCAACAAATAGTGAGTAATTTCACTTTCCATTCCACCGAAGTGGATCAAAGAAATAAGAAAGAACTTGCCCAAACTACCGTTTGTTTTTTTATCTATGTACAAAAATTGGGTATGAAAAGTAGCTAAACCTTCGGGAGAATGTGGGTTCAGTCTACTCCTAGAACTATGACTGAGGTTCATTCCGCTATCGTCTCCATTACCCTCATACTCATAGAGTGACATGTACAAAATCCTATTCGAAACTTTTTTCCCTTCACGTTTCTGCACCTACAGTTAATTTCCCAAACCGGATCTCGCCAAAATTAGGCTCTATGTGTTTCTTATACTCTCATCGAGGTCGGGTTGGGTCCAGAAAATCCACTCCGCAAAACAAAAGTTGCAAAAAGTGATAAATTCTCACCGTTTTCAGAATCCTCGCCTTCCGTTAACAAAATGGCCGCCGTTGAAATTTTCCTCCTGGTAATGCTGCGCGCTACGATGGTAACGATTATCAACGATTCACGTATACAGAACATTGGTTGTTGTGGACCAGCATTGCGCCTATGATTGTATACGTGAACCGTTGGGTTTGTTACCAGCGCAGCACGCAGCATTACCAGCTCAAAAATTTCATCATCATCATCCGTCGTCCTTAGACGGAATAGCAGAAGCAGCTTTGATGAAGTGGTGCCAGGTTGCTTTGTCCCTCATGAGTTGTTGAGTCTCGTTTGGATTGAGATTAGTGTCTCGGGTGATGGTGTCAGTGTAGCTCATTTTCCTCCTGCCGCGACTTGGATGTCCGCCAGGGGGATTCCAGAAGACCAGATGCGATATAGGTTGATCCGCTGTTCGCAAACAGTGGCCAGCAAACTGGAGACGTCTCTGCATTATGGTCTCGGAAAGTGGTGGTAGATTGCCATAAACCTCCCTGTTTGTAGTATGGTCCCGCCAGTGGATGTTGAGAACTCTACGCAGCAGTTGAGTGTAGCAACCGTTGATGCGATCATTCATTTTTTGTGTTGTTGTCCATGTTTCGGCTCCATATAGCAAGATGCTTTCAACACAGGCCCTGAAAAACTTGATTTTGATAGCTCTGTCAAGATCAGACTTCCAGATCTTATCTAATTGGTTACATGCTGACCATGCTTGCGCTTTCCTGCATTTGAAATCTTGGAATGAGTCAGGTAGTGACGAACCGAGGTATTTGAAATCTGAAACAGTTTTAAGTTTCGTACCATCAAGAGTCTGTATACTGGATGTTGGAGGAATATTCACGAGGAGAGTCTTCGTTTTTCCTGTGTTTAGATGAAGCCCTACACAATTGGAAGCCTCCTCAATACTGTGAAGTAATGATTCTGCAGTGACAATTGATGTTGACAAGAGTGCTACATCATCAGCAAAGTCCAGATCATGGAGACGGATCTCTGGATAACGACTGCTCTTTCTTTCTTTAAGCACAATTCCTGTTTCCTGCTGAATACCTCGTAAAGCGTGCCTCATTATATAATCCAGCACAACCACGAAGAGGAAAGGTGCTAAAGTGTCGCCCTGTAGTACGCCAGCATGGGTCTGGAAGGATTCCGTTTCACCATCTGGTGTGATTACTGATGCAGAGGAGTCGTCATATATTAGCTTAATGGCTTCAATTATACTTGTTGGAATACCATATGCTTGTAAGATGTTGAACATTCGTTCTCTGTGGATGGAGTCGAAGGCCTTTGAATAGTCTACGAACACAAGAGCCAATGGCAGGTTCCTTGACTTCATGCCCTCGATGATTCGTCTGAGTGCCAGAATTTGGGAGACAGTTGACCTCTTTTGTCTAAAGCCATTTTGATTCCATCGCAGTAGAGGGTCCACATGAGGTCTGATTCTGTTCAACAGCATCCGATTGAAAATTTTGGCTCCGATGCTAGTAAGAGTGATACCCCGGTAGTTGGACGGTTGCGACAGGTCTCCTTTCTTCGGTATGGGTATAATACCCCCCTTTGACCACTGCTTCGGTTTTTCATGTTGCAGTAGCAGTTGATTACAGTAGTGTAGAAGGTGGGGTTTATAAATGTAAGACTTCCATAGCTCAAGGGGGATGTTGTCCAATCCCACAGCGCTGCCAGTTTTGGTTTGTGCAAGTGCTTGGTTCACTTCCTCTTCAGTAAACTCAGTGATGATTATGGGTAGATTTCCATCATAGATTCGAGTGATGGTAAAGTCACTGTCAGGGATGGAAGGTGGTTTCCCAAGTAAGTTTGAGAAGTTCTGCACCCATGCTTCCTTTCTTTCTTGCGGTGTTCCATTAAGATGTGCAGGTTTGGATTCCTTTCTACCACAAATGTCATTTATGATTTTCCAAGCCACGCTGTGTCTGCTAGAGAGGGAGGCTTGATGGATTTGCTCAACATGCTTCACAAGCAAAGCCTTTTCTTCTGACATGTACGATTCTTTCAGAGTCTGCTTAGCTTGCTGAATGTTGTTACCCTCCTTGATTGCAGTATTAAGTTCTTTTCTTGCAGCCTGAACTTTCGGCGATTGAGAAATGTTCTTAAAATTTCTCTTTGGTTTCTTTGGCAGGACGTCTTTTGCTGCCTTCTCACAGGACGTTTGGAGAAGGTCATACCGCTCTTGGTTTGACATGGTATCAGCCTCTTGAACCAGTGGGTCGAAGTAGTTGGATACTCTGATTGTGTACAAATCTTGTAATTGCTTGTCCTGACTGAGTGCTTTGAAGTTCAAGGAGCGTGCTATGCTTGTCTTGGCTCTTGGAGCACGTAGACTGAGTTTAACTTTAGCTGTAACTACTCTATGATCAGAGCCAACTGTACCAAAAGTGCTGTAAGCTTCAACATTCTGGACAGAGTTCAGCCATTTCCGCCTTACCAGTATGTAGTCAAGTTGAGCTTTAGTTGAGTTTGGGTATTGGAACGTCCATAATTTCCTGCTTGGTTTCTTGAATTGAGTGTTAGACGTAACAAGGTTGAAAGTGTTTACGAAGTCCAGTAGGTATGTACCGTTCCGGTTTGTTGATGGATGGAAGGAGTGTAGAACATCTTCTCCACCTAGTTGAGCATTGAAATCTCCACCTATTAGTACCACATTATGAGCAGGAATATCTCTAAGAGTGTCTGATAGGATATTGTAGAAGTTGATGACCTCTCCTTCATCAGAACAGTTTGTTGGACTGTAGCAGCTGATAATTGTTGTTGCTGGGTTTCCAATAAACGATGCAGATATGATCCTTGGGCTGTGACTCTTTATTGATGCTAAACATTTCATGGAGCTAGAGTTAATCAAAAATCCAACTCCACCTACTGCAGCTCCGATAGAGTTTTTCGTGGCAGAGGATGTTATTATAGTGTAGTCTTCCGACAGTTGGTTGTATTCTAATATATCACTGTGAGAAAATCGATGTTCTTGAATGCAGACAATGCTAACGCCATATTTATTTGCTGCTTCGATCATTTCTCCAGTATTATGTTGGTGTCTAAGAGTTCTGGCGTTAAAGGTGCTGACTTGGATGTAATGTTTACATCTCATGAGACCTTTTCTGGTACTTCCTCGTTCCAGTCTGTTATCAACATCTGCCCTCCTAGATAGGTTTAAGGCAGCTGCGTCATTAGTCCGATCATTCGGATTGGATGTACTTAAGGAAGTGGTTGTAGCAGGGGCTCTAACCCTGGTGCTGTTAGTTGCTTCCATTATTCTTTCATGGCTAAGTTGACTCCATTGATGCGCCAAGTCTAGTGGAGTTTGAGGATGCCGTTGGCTGTTCGAGGAACAGCTCCTCCGTCTCTAGCAGAAAATACTTTCTCCAGGGATCCCTCTACCCCGCTGAGGCTGCCTGAGTTGGTTGAGCTGAATAACAGCTCATAGCCTGAGCAAGCTTGGTTTGAGATCAGAGTTTTCCTTCTCCTAGGTGAGCTGCCTACCATGGCTAACGAGCCCCATCTGCCCGGGTTTAGAATCAGAGTTGTCCTTCTCATAGATAGGCTGCCTTCCAAGGCTGTCGAGCCCCATCTGCCCGGAGCTTCTGGATATGGCGCCAGATACTCGCCTTCACACCTCTGCCTTCGGTTCGCAACAGGGATCGGCACATGAAGCCAGGCAGTAGGAGTTTGGTTAGGAGAGGCTATTAGAGACGCTGACCCTATGGGATATTTGTAGAGAGAGGCGGCTCATTTCCTCACCCTGTCCCGGCCATCCTAACCCTTAGACCCCCGGCGGCCATTTTGTTAACGGAAGGCGAGGATTCTGGGGTGGGTTTCGACCGGAAGTAGAGGTCGCGTGAGGTCACGCACACTGAATAAAATGAAGACCTAATTTATCCCTACCCAATCCCACAAACAGAAACCTACGGTCTCTTGTGGCTGATTTGATACGGATTTTCAAATATTAAAAATAGAAACCTTTAAGATGACGTCACGTGACAGGTGATGACGTCATCATGACGAATTTGTTTTAGGACTGTCCTTGCACCAATGCCTTTCATCACTGAAAGTTTCATTGCAATTGCTCTTCAGGAACTATGCAAAAGGCCGCTTAGAACGAATTGTGCGTTATTTCAATGACTTCCGGAAGTCTGATTCTGAAACATTAAAATAACTAGACATATTTGCATTTGTGAACAAATGCAGAGCTGTTTCGCTAATAATATTTTCAAATTACTCAAGTGAATATGAAAGTTTGTAGTGTGTACATAATCAAGTTAATAAATGCAATATTGAATGCCTTGTGAGATCCAATTCATTGTCTATATCTTGTAAAACTGTACCTTTAATTTAATATAACATGGCGAATGATGACGTCATGATGACGTCAATTATTTTTCGAATCAGTTATGACATATCAAGCCTGTTTAAAACATAATTTAGATTAAAGCATGTTCCGTTAGTAATTTCTGACTTAAAGGGGCAAAAAATAAAAAAATCATAACAAATCGTGTGATGACGTCATCATGACGTCATTACAAGTTTAACAGGCACTTGCCATTATCTAACGACCTGCCAAGTTTCAACTTAATCAGACCTATACTTTTGGAGATATACGACTTCAAAAAGTGCACCTTTAATGTCACGTCACGTGACCCCTGATGACGTAATTAATCTAAAACTTCACACATATATTGGCTGCCTGACGTTCATCATGTGTATCAATTTTGAAGCGATTACAAAAAACTTCGCAACACACATCTTCTCAAAGTGCATTTTGAACAGTTTTCCAACTGCCGCTAGAGGGCGCTCTTTAATATTATTACGTCATTGGTATTTTTTTTTAAAAGTACATCTTAGCTGCACACTAACATTGTTAAAAGCAACTTCATAACTTTTGCCACTTTTGAATTACGAGGGCACTTCCGATTTTGACCGGTTTCGACCGGAAGTAGAGGTTACGTGAGGTCACGCACACTGAATAAAATGAAGCCCTAATTAATCCCTACCCAATCCTGTAAACAGAATCCTACGGTCTCTTGTGGCTGATTTGATACGGATTTTCAAATATTTAAAATATAAAACTTTAAGATGACGTCGCGTGTCAGTTGATGACGTCATCATGACGAATTTGTTTTAGGACCTTCCTTGCCCCAATGCCTTTCATCACTGAAAGTTTCATTGCAATTGCTCTTTAGGAACTATGCAAAAGACCGCTTAGAACGAATTGTGCGTTATTTCAATGACTTCCGGAAGTCTGAAACAGACAAATTAAAAAAACTAGAGCTCAATTGCATTTGTGAACAAATGCAAAGCTGTTTCGCTAATAATATTTTCAAATTACTCAAGCGAATATGAAAGTTTGTTGTGTGTACATAATCAAGTTAATAACTACAATATTGAATGCCTTGTGAGATCCAATTCATTGTCTATATTTATATCTTGTAAAACTGTACCTTTAAGGTAATTTAACCTGACAAATGATGACGTCATGATGATGGCAATTTTTTTTAGAAGCAGTTATGACGTATCAAGCCTGTTTAAAAAAGAATTTGGATTAAATCATGTTCCGTTAGCAATTTCTGACTTAAAGGTGCAAAAAATGAAAAAATCATAACAAATCGTGTGATGAGGTCATCATGACGTCATTACAAGTTTAACAATGCCATTAACCAATGCCATTATCTAACGACTTGCCAAGTTTCAACGTGATCAGACCTATACTTTTGGAGATATACGTCTTCAAAAAGTGCACCTTTAATGTCACGTCACGTGACCCCTGATGACGTAATCAATCTAAAACTTCATACATATGTTGGCTGCCTAACGTTCATCATGTGTATCAATTTTGAAGCGATTACAAAAAACTTCGCAACACACATCTTCTCAAAGTGCATTTTGAACAGTTTTCCAACTGCCGCTAGAGGGCGCTCTTGTGTATCGTGACGTCATCGGTATTTTTTTTTAACTGCACACCCTTGCCGGACACTAACATCGTTGAAAGCATTTTCAGAACATTTGGCACTTTTGAATTACAAGGCACTTCCGGTTTTGACTGGTTTCGACCGGAAGTAGAGGTCGCGTGAGGTCACGCACACTGAATAAAATGAAGACCTAATTTATCCCTACCCAATCCCACAAACAGAAACCTACGGTATCTTGTGGCTGATTTGATATAGATTTTCAAATATTTAAAATAGAAACCTTTAAGATGACGTCACGTGACAGGTGATGACGTCATCATGACGAATTTCTTTTAGGACCTTCCTTGCACCAATGCCTTTCATCACTGAAAGTTTCATTCCAATTGCTCTTTGGGAACTATGCAAAAGGCCGCTTAGAACGAATTGTGCGTTATTTCAATGACTTCCGGAAGTCTGAAAAATACAAATAAAAGGAAAAACAAAAACTTTAACAAAAACAATAGCTGTTTCGCTGCGCTTGCCGCGAAACAGCTAATAAAAATAAAAACTAACACAAAAACAATAGCTGTTTCGCTGCGCTTGCTGCGAAACAGCTAACTAGAGCTCAATTGCATTTGTGAACAAATGCAAAGCTGTTTCGCTAATAATATTTTCAAATTACTCAAGTGAATATGAAAGGTTGTAGTGTGTACATAATCAAGTTAATATTACAATATTTTATGCCTTGTGAGATCGAATTCATTGTCTATATATCTTGTAAAACTGTACCTTTAAGGTAATTTAACCTGACAAATGATGACGTCATGATGATGGCAATTTTTTTTCGAAGCAGTTATGACGTATCAAGCCTGTTTAAAAAAGAATTTGGATTAAATCATGTTCCGTTAGCAATTTCTGACTTAAAGGCGCAAAAAATGAAAAAATCATAACAAATCGTGTGATGACGTCATCATGACGTCATTACAAGTTTGACAGGAACTTGCCATTATCTAACGACTTGCCAAGTTTCAACGTGATCAGACCTATACTTTTGGAGATATACGACTTCAAAAAGTGCACCTTTAATGTCACGTCACGTGACCCCTGATGACGTAATCAATCTAAAACTTCATACGTATGTTGGCTGCCTGACGGTCATCATGTGTATCAATTTTGAAGCGATTACAAAAAACTTCGCCACACACATCTTCTCAAAGTGCATTTTGAACAGTTTTCCAACTGCCGCTAGAGGGCGCTCTTGTGTATCGTGACGTCATCGGTATTTTTGTTTAACTGCACACCCTTGCCGGACACTAACATCGTTGAAAGCATTTTCATAACATTTAGCACTTTTGAATTACGAAGGCACTTCCGGTTTCGACCAGAAGTAGAGGTCGCGTGAGGTCACGCACACTGAATAAAATGAAGACCTAATTTATCCCTACCCAATCCCACAAACAGAAATCTACGGTCTCTTGTGGCTGATTTGATATAGATTTTCAAATAGTTAAAATAGAAACCTTTAAGATGACGTCACGTGACAGGTGATGACGTCATCATGACGAATTTGTTTTAGGACCTTCCTTGCACCAATGCCTTTCATCACTGAAAGTTTCATTGCAATTGCTTATCGGGAACTATGAAAAAAGGTGCTTGGAACGAATTGTGCGTTATTTCAATGACTTCCGGAAGTCTGAAAAATACAAATAACTAGAGCTCAATTGCATTTGTGAACAAATGCAAAGCTGTTTCGCTAATAATATTTTCAAATTACTCAAGCGAATATGAAAGTTTGTTGTGTGTACATAATCAAGTTAATAAAGACAATATTGAATGCCTTGTGAGATGCAATTCATTGTCTATATATCTTGTAAAACTGTACCTTTAATTTAATATAACATGGCGAATGATGACGTCATGATGACGTCAATTATTTTTCGAAGAAGTTATGACGTATCAAGCCTGTTTAAAACAGAATTTGGATTAAATCATGTTCCGTTAGCAATTTCTGACTTAAAGGGGCAAAAAATGAAAAAATCATAACAAATCGTGTGATGAGGTCATCATGACGTCATTACTAGTTTAACATGAACTTGCCATTATCTAACGACTTGCCAAGTTTCAACGTGATCAGACCTACACTTCTGGAGATATACGTCTTCAAAAAGTGCACTTTTAATGTCACGTCACGTGACCCCTGATGACGTAATCAATCTAAAACTTCACACATATGTTGGCTGCCTGACGTTCATCATGTGTATCAATTTTGAAGCGATTACAACAAACTTCGCAAGACACATCTTCTCAAAGTGCATTTTGGACAGTTTTCCAACTGCCGCTAGAGGGCGCTCTTGTGTATCGTGACGTCATCGGTATTTTTTTTTTAACTGCACACCCTTGCCGGACACTAACATCGTTGAAAGCATTTTCATAACATTTAGCACTTTTGAATTACAAGGCACTTCCGGTTTCGACCGGAAATAGAGGTCATATGAGGTCAAATAATGACGTCATGATGACGGCAATTTTTTTTCGAAACAGTTATGACGTATCAAGCCTGTTTAAAAAAGAATTTGGATTAAATCATGTTCCGTTAGCAATTTCTGACTTAAAGGGGCAAAAAATGAAAAAATCATAACAAATCGTGTGATGACGTCATCATGACGTCATTACAGGTTTAACATGAACTTGCCATTATCTAACGACATGCCAAGTTTCAACGTGATCAGACCTATACTTGTGGAGATATACGACTTCAAAAAGTGCACCTTTAATGTCACGTCACGTGACCCCTGATTACGTAATCAATCTAAAACTTCATACATATGTTGGCTGCCTGACGGTCATCATGTGTATCAATTTTGAAGCGATTACAACAAACTTCGCAACACACATCTTCTCAAAGTGCATTTTGAACAGTTTTCCAACTGCCGCTAGAGGGCGCTCTTGTGTATCGTTACGTCATCGGTATTTTTTTTTAACTGCACACCCTTGCCGGACACTAACATCGTTGAAAGCATGTTCATAACATTTAGCACTTTTGAATTACAAGGCACTTCCGGTTTTGACTGGTTTCGACCGGAAGTAGAGGTCGCGTGAGGTCACGCACACTGAATAAAATTAAGACCTAATTTATCCCTACCCAATCCCACAAACAGAAACCTACGGTCTCTTGTGGCTGATTTGATACAGATTTTCAAATATTTAAAATATAAACCTTTAAGATGACGTCACGTGACAGGTGATGACGTCATCATGACGAATTTGTTTTAGGACCTTCCTTGCACCAATGCCTTTCATCACTGAAAGTTTCATTGCAATTGCTCTTTAGGAACTATGCAAAGGGCCGCTTAGAACGAATTGTGCGTTATTTCAATGACTTCCGGGAGTCTGAAACAGACAAATAATAAAAACAAAAACTCTAACAAAAACAATAGCTGTTTCGCTGCGCTTGCCGCGAAACAGCTAACTAGAGCTCAATTGCATTTGTGAACAAATGCAAAGCTGTTTCGCTAATAATATTTTCAAATTACTCAAGCGAATATGAAAGTTTGTTGTGTGTACATAATCAAGTTAATATTACAATATTTTATGCCTTGTGAGATCGAATTCATTGTCTATATATCTTGTAAAACTGTACCTTTAAGGTAATATAACCTGACAAATGATGACGTCATGATGACGTCAATTATTTTTCGAATCAGTTATGACATATCAAGCCTGATAAAAAAAGATTTTAGATTAAATCATGTTCCGTTAGCAATTTCTGACTTAAAGGGGCAAAAAATGAAAAAATCATAACAAATCGTGTGATGACGTCATCATGACGTCATTACAGGTTTAACAGGAACTCGACATTATCTAACGACTTGCCAAGTTTCAACGTGATCAGACCTATACTTTTGGAGATATACGACTTCAAAAAGTGCACCTTTAATGTCACGTCACGTGACCCCTGATGACGTAATCAATCTAAAACTTCATACATATGTTGGCTGCCTGACGGTCATCATGTGTATCAATTTTGAAGCGATTACACAAAACTTCGCAACACACATCTTCTCAAAGTGCATTTTGAACAGTTTTCCAACTGCCGCTAGAGGGCGCTCTTGTGTATCGTGACGTCATCGGTATTTTTTTTTAACTGCACACTATTGCCGGACACTAACATCGTTGAAAGCATTTTCATAACATTTAGCACTTTTGAATTACGAAGGCACTTCCGGTTTCGACCGGAAGTAGAGGTCGCGTGAGGTCACGCACACTGAATAAAATGAAGACCTAATTTATCCCTACCCAATCCCGCAAACAGAAACCTACGGTCTCTTGTGGCTGATTTGATACAGATTTTCAAATATTTAAAATAGAAACCTTTAAGATGACGTCACGTGATAGGTGATGACGTCATCATGACGAATTTGTTTTAGGACCTTCCTTGCACCAATGCCTTTCATCACTGAAAGTTTCATTGCAATTGCTCTTTAGGAACTATGTATGCAAAAGGCCGCTTAGAACGAATTGTGCGTTATTTCAATGACTTCCGGAAGTCTGAAACAGACAAATTAAAACTAGAGCTTAATTGCATTTGTGCACAAATGCAGAGCTGTTTCGCTAATAATATTTTCAAATTACTCAAGTGAATATGAAAGTCATTTTGTATTCTAAGCAGTTATAATGTATCAAGCCTGTTTAAAAAAGAATTTTGATTATAGCATGCTCCGTTAGCAATTTATGACTTAAAGGGGCAAAAAATGAAAAAATCATAACAAATCGTGTGATGACGTCATCATGACGTCATAACAGGTTTAACAGGAACTCGACATTTTCTAACGACTTGCCAAGTTTCAACGTGATCAGACCTATACTTTTGGAGATATATGACTTCAAAAAGTGCACCTTTAATGTCACGTCACGTGACCCCTGATGACGTAATCAATCTAAAACTTCATACATATGTTGGCTGCCTGACGGTCATCATGTGTATCAACTTTGAAGCGATTACACAAAACTTCGCAACACACATCTTCTCAAAGTGCATTTTGAACAGTTTTCCAACTGCCGCTAGAGGGCGCTCTTGAGTATCGTCACGTCATCGGTATTTTTTTTTAACTGCACACCCATGCCGGACACTAACATCGTTGAAAGCATTTTCATAACATTTAGCACTTTTGAATTACAAGGCACTTCCGGTTTCGACCGGAAGTAGAGGTCGTATGAGGTCAAATGATAACGTCATGATGACGTCAATTTTTTTTCGAAGCAGTTATGACGTATCAAGCCTGTTTAAAAAAGAATTTGGATTAAAGCATGTTCCGTTAGCAATTTCTGACTTAAAGGGGCAAAAAATGAAAAAAATCATAACAAATCGTGTGATGACGTCATCATGACGTCATTACAAGTTTGACAGAAACTTGCCATTATCTAACTACTTGCCTAGTTTCAACGTGATCAGACCTATACTTTTGGAGATATACGACTTCAAAAAGTGCACCTTTAATGTCACGTCACGTGACCCCTGATGACGTAATCAATCTAAAACTTCATACATATGTTGGCTGCCTAACGGTCATCATTTGTATCAATTTTGAAGCGATTACAAAAAACTTTGCCACACACATCTTCTAAAAGTGCATTTTGAACAGTTTTCCAACTGCCGCTAGAGGGCGCTCTTGTGTATCGTGACGTCATCGGTATTTTTTTTTAACTGCACACTATTGCCGGACACTAACATCGTTGAAAGCATTTTCATAACATTTAGCACTTTTGAATTACGAAGGCACTTCCGGTTTCGACCGGAAGTAGAGGTCGCGTGAGGTCACGCACACTGAATAAAATGAAGACCTAATTTATCCCTACCCAATCCCACAAACAGAAATCTACGGTCTCTTGTGGCTGATTTGATATAGATTTTCAAATAGTTAAAATAGAAACCTTTAAGATGACGTCACGTGACAGGTGATGACGTCATCATGACGAATTTGTTTTAGGACCTTCCTTGCACCAATGCCTTTCATCACTGAAAGTTTCATTGCAATTGCTCTTTAGGAACTATGCAAAAGGCCGCTTAGAACGAATTGTGCGTTATTTCAATGACTTCCGGAAGTCTGAAACAGACAAATTAAAATATAAAACTAGACTTATTTGCATTTGTGAACAAATGCAGAGCTGTTTCGCTAATAATATTTTCAAATTACTCTAGTGAATATGAAAGGTTGTAGTGTGTACATAATCAAGTTAATATTACAATATTTTATGCCTTGTGAGATCGAATTCATTGTCTATAATATCTTGTAAAACTGTACCTTTAAGGTAATATAACCTGACAAATGATGACGTCATGATGACGTCAATTATTTTTCGAATCAGTTATGACATATCAAGCCTGATAAAAAAAGAATTTAGATTAAAGCATGTTCCGTTAGTAATTTCTGACTTAAAGGGGTAAAAAATGAAAAAATCATTACAAATCGTGTGATGACGTCATCATGACATCATTACCAGTTTAACAGGAACTTGCCATTATCTAACGACTTGCCAAGTTTCAACGTGATCAGACCTATACTTTTGGAGATATACGACTTCAAAAAGTGCACCTTTAATGTCACGTCACGTGACCCCTGATGACGTAATCAATCTAAAACTTCATACAACATGTTGGCTGCCTGACGGTCATCATGTGTAAGCTTGGGCGATATTGCCATTTTTCATTCACGATACATCGTCAAAAATATATCGCGATATTCGATGATATCGCGGTTAATTTGTGACGTGCGTTGATGAGGGAACCCACTTCAGATTTAAAAATAGTGTTAAAACTGAAGTGCCGCGAATTGGTTATTGATGTAAGGAAATTTGATAAAGGCTGTAAGACTCTCCATTCTAGCCATGGTTTTATTCTTCATGTTACCCGAAGCACCACGAACGCAATTGGCACAGGCTGATTGGCTGATTCCTGACCGGCCGCTTTCCGATTGGCCGATCGCGTGAATAATTATGACGTGGTGCTTCTCACAGCTTTTCGATTGCCCGATCGCGTGAATAATTATGACGTATTGCTTCTCACAGCTTTCCCATTGGCCGATCGCGTGAATAATTATGACGTAGTGCTTCTCACAGCACTGCCATAGTATTCATCACCTCGATCCCGCAGATGTGCTTGCATGCTCCTAATGTGGTAAACTTTATAGTTAGGGGGTGAAGGAATGGCGTGTAGCTGTGGGAACGAACAGGCAAGGGAAATTCCCTTTGTGAGAAATCGCCTGGTGGTCCGGTCGGGAAACGTCCGAGGAACGTTTTTATACATGTACGTGCGTGAGCAATACCGCACAGTTTTCGTTTGTTTGATGTTGGTCTGTATGAGACCGTCTGTTTAATGTCGGTCTTTTCAAAGAATCCCAGTCGGGGATCAATAGTAGGGAATCTTGCGGTTGCGGTCGGTGCCTTTTTATGTTTTTAAACAGCTCATATCATCTCGATTAGGAAATGCATCGCGATACTTCATCGAAACCGCGATTTGCCGATATTGCGATTTAAAAAAACAGACACGATATCGTAATCGTTAAAAAAATTGTATCGCGATTTTCGATAATATCGTGGTATCGCCCAAGCTTAATCATGTGTATCAATTTTGAAGCGATTACACAAAACTTCGCAACACACATCTTCTCAAAGTGCATTTTGAACAGTTTTCCAACTGCCGCTAGAGGGCGCTCTTGTGTATCGTGACGTCATCAGTATTTTTTTTTAACTGCACACTATTGCCGGACACTAACATCGTTGAAAGCATTTTCATAACATTTAGCACTTTTGAATTACAAGGCACTTCCGGTTTTGACCGGTTTCGACCGGAAGTAGAGGTCACGTGAGGTCACGCACACTGAATAAAATGAAGCCCTAATTAATCCCTACCCAATCCTGTAAACAGAATCCTACGGTCTCTTGTGGCTGATTTGATACGAATTTTCAAATATTTAAAATATAAAACTTTAAGATGACGTCACGTGTCAGTTGATGACGTCATCATGACGAATTTGTTTTAGGACCTTCCTTGCCCCAATGCCTTTCATCACTGAAAGTTTCATTGCAATTGCTCTTTAGGAACTATGCAAAAGACTGCTTAGAACGAATTGTGCGTTATTTCAATGACTTCCGGAAGTCTGAAGAATAAAAATAAAAACTAGAGCTCAATTGCATTTGTGAACAAATGCAGAGCTGTTTCGCTAATAATATTTTCAAATTACTCAAGTGAATATGAAAGTCTTTTTGTATTCTAAGCAGTTATAATGTATCAAGCCTGTTTAAAAAAGAATTTTGATTATAGCATGCTCCGTTAGCAATTTATGACTTAAAGGGGCAAAAAATGAAAAATTCATAACAAATCGTGTGATGATGTCATCATGACGTCATTACAGGTTTAACAGGAACTCGACATTATCTAACGACTTGCCAAGTTTCAACGTGATCAGACCTATACTTTTGGAGATATACGACTTCAAAAAGTGCACCTTTAATGTCACGTCACGTGACCCCTGATGACGTAATCAATCTAAAACTTCATACATATGTTGGCTGCCTGACGGTCATCATGTGTATCAATTTTGAAGCGATTACAAAAAACTTCGCAACACACATCTTCTCAAAGTGCATTTTGAACAGTTTTCCAACTGCCGCTAGAGGGCGCTCTTGTGTATCGTTACGTCATCGGTATTTTTTTTAACTGCACACTATTGCCGGACACTAACATCGTTGAAAGCATTTTCATAACATTTAGCACTTTTGAATTACGAAGGCACTTCCGGTTTCGACTGGTTTCGACCGGAAGTAGAGGTCACATGAGGTCACGCACACTGAATAAAATGAAGCCCTGATTAATCCCTACCAATCCCGCAAACAGAATCCTACGGTCTCTTGTGGCTGATTTGATATGCATTTTCAAACATTTAAATTATAAACCTTTAAGATGACGTCACGTGACAGGTGATGACGTCATCATGACGAATTTGTTTTAGGACCTTCCTTGCACCAATGCCTTTCATCACTGAAAGTTTCATTGCAATTGCTCTTTAGGAACTATGCAAAAGGCCACTTAGAACGAATTGTGCGTTATTTCAATGACTTCCGGAAGTCTGAAAAATACAAATAAAAGGAAAAACAAAAACTCCAAGTAAAACAAGAGCTGTTTCGCTGCGCTTGCCGCGAAACAGCTAAAAACTAGACTTATTTGCATTTGTGAACAAATGCAGAGCTGTTTCGCTAATAATATTTTCAAATTACTCAAGTGAATATGAAAGGTTGTAGTGTGTACATAATCAAGTTAATATTACAATATTTTATGCCTTGTGAGATCGAATTCATTGTCTATATATCTTGTAAAACTGTACCTTTAAGGTAATATAACCTGACAAATGATGACGTCATGATGACGTCAATTATTTTTCGAATCAGTTATGACATATCAAGCCTGATAAAAAAAGAATTTAGATTAAAGCATGTTCCGTTAGCAATTTCTGACTTAAAGGGGTAAAAAATGAAAAAATCATTACAAATCGTGTGATGACGTCATCATGACGTCATTACCAGTTTGACAGGAACTTGCCATTATCTAACGACTTGCCAAGTTTCAACGTGATCAGACCTATACTTTTGGAGATATACGACTTCAAAAAGTGGACCTTTAATGTCACGTCACGTGACCCCTGATGACGTAATCAATCTAAAACTTCACACATA
Organism: Leptasterias polaris; assembly: GCA_037783415.1. Lineage (NCBI taxonomy): Eukaryota > Metazoa > Echinodermata > Asteroidea > Forcipulatida > Asteriidae > Leptasterias > Leptasterias polaris. The sequence goes on from JAZGTN010000246.1 coordinate 214,744, forward strand.
TGTTGGCTGCCTGACGTTCATCATGTGTATCAATTTTGAAGCGATTACCATAAACTTCGCAACACACATCTTCTCAAAGTGCATTTTGAACTGTTTTCCAACTGCCGCTAGAGGGCGCTCTTGTGTATCGTGACGTCATCGGTATTTTTTTTTAACTGTACACCCTTGCCGGACACTAACATCGTTGAAAGCATTTTCATAACATTTAGCACTTTTGAATTACAAGGCACTTACGGTTTTGACTGGTTTCGACCGGAAGTAGAGGTCACATGAGGTCACGCACCCTGAATAAAATGAAGCCCTGATTAATCCCTACCCAATCCTACAAACAGAATCCTACGGTCTCTTGTTGCTGATTTGATACGCATTTTCAAATATTTAAATTATAAACCTTTAAGATGACGTCACGTGACAGGTGATGACGTCATCATGACGAATTTGTTTTAGGACCTTCCTTGCACCAATGCCTTTCATCACTGAAAGTTTCATTGCAATTACTCTATAGGAACTATGCAAAAAGCCGCCTAGAACGAATTGTGCGTTATTTCAATGACTTCCGGAAGTCTGAAACAGACAAATTATAAAAAAAACAATAAAAACAAAAACTCTAACAAAAGCAATAGCTGTTTCGCTGCGCTTGCTGCGAAACAGCTAACAAAAACTTTAACAAAAACAATAGCTGTTTCGCTGCGCTTGCTGCGAAACAGCTAAAAAATAAAAAAACTAACACAAAAACAATAGCTGTATCGCTGCGCTTGCTGCGAAACAGCTAATAAAAACAAAAACTCTAACAAAAACAATAGCTGTTTCGCTGCGCTTGCTGCGAAACAGCTAATAAAAACAAAAACTCTAACAAAAACAATAGCTGTTTCGCTGCGCTTCGCTGCGAAACAGCTAAAAAAATAATTTAAAAAAACTAACACAAAAACAATAGCTGTTTCGCTGCGCTTCGCTGCGAAACAGCTAATTAAAACAATAATCATCATCTAAAACGACCACAATTATGTACACAAATATGAGTTGAAGTCTAGTAATATAAATGCAGAGTAAATGAAGATTTAGTAGAACAAGGGTGGGAATGGATCCCTCTGGAATCTGCCTTTGTCTGATCGAATCTTGAAATACTTGTTATCACAATGAAGTTTAGAAGTGAGCTGGGCTCAGGCTAGCCACACTGCACCACCGCTGCACCACGCTGTGGGCATAACTTAAGGCCTTCAGACAGTGGGCTGTTGCTAGGGCAACCAGTGGGCCTTCCTTGCACCACCACCCAGTTTACTGTTAAAGGGGCAATGCACTTAAAGTGCTGGTCACACTACTATCCCACCAACCTTTAAAGTCCTCTTGTCCTCCAAAAATCGGAAAACTCTGGTCACTTTTCCGGAGCTCCAAACAATCATTTCCACACCCTTATAGCGCCCTCAACATTCCATTGAAGATGACTTGGGTGCGACGAGATTGCCTACAATAGTGTGCCGGTGTCAAAGGGAAATTTGTCCTCTGGAGATTCTGTCCCCCATATGGAAAATTAGCATGGTCTGGAGGAGGAGGATTCAAAAGATGGCGCTATCAGAGGCAGTTTGTACACAGTTCGCCATATGGGGGACAGAATCTACGGGGGGGGACAGAATCTCCTGCCACACTGGCACTGAACAGGCGCAGTGATTGTTCTGTCCCAACTATATCTGGGCCGTCCCAAATGTAACACTCAAGTTGGGTTTAGTCCCTACTATAGAATTATCCTAAAGTTGGGACCAAACAACTCTTTGGAGGACTTCAGGCTTTTTATTTTCCTTTAAAAAACTTCGGGAGCCAAAACCTAGGGGGGAAAAAAATTACTATCTATTTAAATGGTTGAGTGAACTGTAAAAAAACAGGCCCTTAGCGGGAATTTGAATGTGGAATGTGTCGGTTCATAAGCCATGGAAGCAGGAAGCATTCCACTGAGCAGATGCAACAATCTACATGTACAATGGTCAAAAATCTCTTTGTTATTTAATGTTGGCTACTAAGTACGCGTCAAAGAGGGCGCTATACATGTAGGTCAGAGCTGTGTATTGTGATAGTTCTACAATTAGAACTTACAAGCCATTTTCGGTCCAAAAAATGCATGTGTGCACACAGGGTGCCAGACTAGACTGAATATTGGATTGTGCTACATTTAGACCGAACTAAATGGCTTCTAGTAGCAACCATGTGACTAAAGAAAACTGGTCCCTCCATGTTGCAACTCTATCAATACACAGCTCTGTATAAGATTTGCCGCGGCTTGATAGCCTTTAGTAAAACTGGTCCCTCCATGTTGCAACTCTATCAATACACAGCTCTGTATAAGATTTGCCGCGGCTTGATAGCCTTTAGTAAAACTTAACCTTGGTTTACTACGTCGGCTTTTCACCCATACACTCAACACGCAACACTCAACCCTTAGCGTTGTATGCAATTTGACCCCTGGCCAAACGGAGCCCGAAGACAAAACAGGAATTGAAAATTTAGGCCCACAACGCAGAAAGTTTTTCTACATTATTACGCTTTTTAACAAAAAGGGCATATAATAATAAGCATTTATATGGCGCTTATGTAAAATACCCCAAAGCGCCTCACAAAAAAAAATATAAAAGTATAAAACCTAGGCAATAAGAAACTGTTAAAAAAATAAGCCAATTATTATTTTATTTAGATACTTTGTGTATAAAAGAAAGCAACTAATCAATTATTATTATTATTATTTATTCAGCCAACACACAACAATACAAAACAATACAAAAATACTTCCAGTGGGCTTGGAGAAACAAAAGCAAAGTAATTACTGTGGTCCGTAGACCTGCTGCCCCACATCTGGTTGTAAACAAGTAGAGTAAAAATATAAACAATTTATGTGAAAAATAAGAAATAAGAAATGAACTATAAATAAACCTATGTACATGTACATCAAAGGTCAAAATTTCAAATAAAACATTTAAAGCATGAAATATGTGAGAGAAAAACCAGTGTTTAAGAGTGGGAAAAGGGGGTAAGGGGAAAAGGAAAACTGAAAACATTGTGATGTGAAAATAAAATGCACAAGGCATCTCAAGTTAAGAATGTGAAAAGAATCAATGTAACCTACGAGAAATGGGCATAGCATTGAAAATGAGTAAATTAAATACGGAAGTGAACTAAACTAAATGAAGATAAAAAGTAAGGAGAAAACAATTTTTCTAAAAAAGGCAAAACAAAGCAATAGCAAACAAAAAACTAAATGATTGCACAAAATGGTATACAAAGTACCAAAACCCCAGAAACCACAACGAAAAGACAAAAACACCAAGTGGACACCAAAGTGTCCAGTGATTCTGCTTGACAAAGCTTGGTTGGCAGGTGGTTCCACTGGTTAACTGCAGAATGGGAGAAAGTTCGCTCTCCGTAGTACTTAGTGCATGGTCTTCCGCATGAAGGCTGAAGGCGGACTTCACTAGAGGAACGCAAACTCCGGGCTGGGGTGTAGAGCTCAACCAGATCAGTTATATAATGAGAGGCGTGTCTGTGGATGGCCTTGTGTGTAATTAGTAGAAATTTGAAGATGATCTTTTCCTAACCGGCAACCAGTGAAGCTGATTATATAGGAGTGGTGAGATGTGTGTTCTGCGAGATGTACGTAGAACCAGACGCGCAGCAGCATTCTGAACACGCTGGAGTTTAGATATTTCATTTTCAGGCAAACCATTGAGCAGTGAGTAGCAGGCATCGAGTCGTGATGTAACAAATGTATGCACCAGCCTAACGGTAGTGTTATCATCCAGATATTTTCGAATTTTACCACTTATCCTAATTCCAAGCAGGGCGGACTTGCACATAGAGTTCACATTAGGTGTCATACTGAGAGACGAATCCATGACAACACCAAGATTGCGAGCATGGTTTAGCTGGGTAGATGTTACCCCAAAGTGATACATGTAGCTGGTGAACGAGATACAGTGCTGAACTTGGAGGTGAAGTGCAACAGCTCAGTTTTGTTGCAATTCAAACCTAATTTATTGGCGACACACCATGATTTGATGTCATCCATGCAGTTCACCATTTTTTGGATGGCTTGGTCGTGATCCTTAGGGTCGAAGGTAAGGTAGACTTGAACATCATCAGCGTATACAGCGAATCGGAGATGATGGGCAGCTATTAGTATAATGTCCTGGAGAGGGGCACTGTACATAGTACAAGGAAAACAGCACTGGCCCAGCAACAGAACCCTGTTGTACACCGCAAGGGACCCTTATTGAATAAGACACTCAATCTTTAATGGCCACAGATTGAGTTCGGTCCTGTAAGCACAATATGAACAATCTCAGAGGCGTGCCCTTGATGCCATAATGATAATACAGATGGTCGATGAGCAGTTGATGATTGATAGTGTCGAAGGCGGAACTGAAGTCTAACAGTTTAAACAGGGCCTCTATTGCGTTTATCTAGAGCAGATACAATGTCATTATGGGCACAAAGAAAAGCCATCTCAGTACTTTAGCCTCGACGATATAGGCTGACTGCATGGAAGGGTACAAACTAAAATCTTCTAAGTATTCCTGAAGCTGAGCCAGTGCAATTCTCTCAATCAACTTTGACAAATAAGATAGTTTCGAGATGGGACGGTAATTGGAGAGAACGTCTGCATCAAGGGCAGGTTTTTTCTGCAGGGGACTCGTGACTCGAGCGTGCCTAAGAGATGTAGGAAAATGACCCGTCAATAATGAGGCATTGATGATCCTGGTATGCTAATAGATACTAGTTGGTTTATACAGGCCTTGGAGAGACTGATAGGAAGAGGGTCTAGTGGGCAGGAGGTGATGGATGTAGGTTTTATTAGCCTCAATACCTCATTTTCAGAGACCTCGGAGAACTCACTGAAGGCGTTGGTGCATGCTTCAGGCTGTTGGAGTACCGTGGACTGGACAGACGCAGACACAAGTCCATCCCGGAGCTAAGTGAATGGCTCCATATGAATGGGAATAAGAGAATAGTGACTAGGTCTCAAATTGCCGTTTAAAACTTTCCAGGGTCGTGGCCATGAACTGAACATCTTTTTGGCCTAACCAACAATATTGTGTAATGCCATGACCAATGTTTTCCAAACTCAATCAATAGTTTGTGTTCAATTCCCTTAAGATAATATTTTAGGCCCTAATGAATATTCCCGAACATTAAGTGAATCGCTAAAAAGCTTGAATAATATTCTCACTCTGAAAGCGTTAACTTCTGAGAAATTATAGGCAGGTGTACAAAAATGAATCTTTTTACATAATTGTAACTGTATGATTAATAACATTTTGACAGAGAAAACACTGGGAAAGTGTAAAAGCTAGGAATAAAAAAACGATTGCTGTGCTCCCCCAAAATATGGGAACAAATTACATGCATAAATATCCCAAAACGTAATATTCGTAAAAAACTAAAGAATATTGATTGATTTATACACCACTTAATAATTTATTGTATCTTTTTTATTTTCAATACACCTAATGTATTAGTAATTATATATCTATTGTCTAGTCTCACTCATGCATAATATGTCTGTGTCCGGTACTGTTTTCCTTGTTTTACGTCTTCTTTTGTCTTTGTCTTTATAGGGAAGGGGAACAAAAAGCATTTGCTTCTCCTTTTTCCTACATGTTAATGTCACATATTATCTATTTATTTTTCAATATTTTGTAATGAATGATGTTGACATGAAATAAATGTTTCTGAAATTAAAAAACAAAACCACACTTTCCAGGCTTAAAAATTAGATTTAGCTTCTGCACAAAGAAAACCAAACAAAATCCTTCAAATTGTTGCTAGCCTGGTTGAATATGGAATACTAAGTGCTATATTTGTCATTATTACTCATGTTTGTCAAATAATATTAACAGTAGAATACATGAAACATCAACACAACTTGTATTCAAACTTAATGCACTACATGTTACAAGCTACAGTGTAATAATGTCATCCATTTAAAATGACACATTCTTTATTTTATAGATTGTATGGAAGTGTACTACATCATGCTTATCCTCTAAAAAACTGAAAAAATTTTCTTTGTTTTCTTGACTTTAGTTTCATTTTAAAGATTGTAAAATGGCAGCTAGAGGTTTGTTTGACACTGACAGTGAGGAGGAGTTACCAGCTGGATGGGAAGAAAGAAGCACCACAGATGGAAAAGTGTTTTATGCAAAGTATGTAGCGTGTACATGTAACTTTACCTTTTATCTATCTGTAAATGCTCTCAAACAAAAACACTTTTGTTTACATGGATTTATCATTTATAAATTTTTTTGGAAGGAAATGCATCCATGTACCTCAAAAGGAAAAGTGGAATAATGAGAAGTATTTTACTAAAATATTTCAGAGCATAAAGAAAAACCTAAATAATTCTTGCTTGTATTCAAACAGTTTTTGGAGCCATGTGTTCTCACAATAGGCCTAAAATTGCCTTTAAAACATGAAGGAAACAATTGAAGACATGCAGTGATGCGGAGCACATATGAAGGAAACAATTGAAGACATGCATGATGCGGAGTTCTGCAGTGATCAACATTTGTTGTCAAAGGTTTCTCTTGTGTTCCAGAGAATCTTTAATATTAAAACCAGGGATGAAAAACTTCCAGCTTTTGTCTGAAATCCTACTTCATGTACAGTTTTAAAATTCAAACTTAAAATATTACTACCCAGTTTCTGTTTTCACAGATTTATTGTCAACAAACTTAGTTCTGAATTTTTCAAACAGTTGTTACTAAATAATATTGATCTCTTTAGTTAAAAAATTGAATCATGGATAAAGAATACCGTTAAAAATAATAAAAAATTGTGTGTGTTTTAACTTTTAACCCTACACTTATATATGATAAGCACTGTATACTCTGGCATACTACTTGAGTGGGATTTGAAGCCAAAACATTAGCCTTCTAGAGCAGATGTCATGTCACCAGACTGATCAGTGTGCCTAGTAATAAGAGAGCAGTTTGAATACAAAGGATTAAAACTGGACTCTTGTCACCAAGCCTGCTCAGTAGTCTAGTTGTAAGACACCTGCTCTAAAGAGGCAGAGGGTGTGAGTTCCAATCCCACTCGAGTAGTACATGTATGCCTGTGGATTTTTTTCCAGAGGAATTTTGTGAGTATTCGTTTTTGAATGGATTTTCATCATAACATATAAATATTTAGCCTATTTTTTTCTCAATGTAATTGCACATGTCTGTTTACATGCATGTAGCCTATACAGCTGTAATATACAGGTTTTTCAGAATTATGTTTAGATGGTGGAAACATTGGCACTATTTTGATCATTTGGGTTTATCTGTTTGTTTACACCCAAGCTGAACAGTGCACTAATTTACATGTAGCGCCACCATTCTCAAAAAGACTAAGGGAAGTAGGAGTAAAAAATGTGTAGTGAATATAATGGAATAGTTATTGCAGTTGAAAATATGATCACATGGCATGAAGTGGACGATACATATTAACTTACTTTTGGGGGGATGTTTTTCCCTGATAAAGGAAGGCTATCGCAATGTATTGACAATTTTAGATTAGTTGTAGCAAATAAAAGTGACATGAGAATTAGTCCCTTGAGTTGGCAATGATAAATTGGCTGGCCATGGACTACATATTTACAAGTAGGCCCTACATTTACATAAACATCTACAGGGAATAACTGGCTAAGGTGTTTTGGTTATGGTTAGCTTTTGGATAACCATTTTCCCAAATGTATCAATTTTTAACCTCCCTGAATTCTTTGATTTGCTTTGCACGTTAAAAAATCCAGCCACCAGAGTTGTGAAACACAGTGGGAACACCCTACAACAGGCAAAAAGAAAAAGATAACTGGGGGTAAGTAGAAAATAGGCACGAAATAGGCCTACATGCATGTCCTTATTGGTAAACAGTGTCATTTGCACACTATACATGTACCATTGATCCAAATACAAGATATCTACGGGGGGGGGGGGGGGGGGGGGTTGGGATGGCACAATCCCCTGTACATCGTAACATGTCAACCAATCACTCTGCCTATTCTTTGTATTCTTACTAATGATATATATCCATTTGAACCTCTTCTTCCATGTACATTGTATGGACTCAGGCTTACATGGAAGGGGATTTTTCGCCCTGGCTAGTACAAAATAAAAATGTTAGGGCTAAATAAGAAGGTCAGCATGCCTGTGGATTTTTTCACAGGACTCAGGGGGGGGGGGATGTACTGAGTATACAGTGCTTTACATACATCGGTGTGTTGGTAAAACCAAATAGTGTTCTTTATCCCCGATGCAAATAACAATTATCATGTTACTTAAAGGCCCTGTACACTATTGGTAAGATCGAAAAACACAAATGTTCACAGATTCACACATAACTAACATGATTTAAAGTAAGTAATGATAGAAAGGGTTCCTTAAAATATTTCTGCCTAAAATGCTATCGTTTCTGAGAAATGAGTAAAACAATAGTTTTTATCGCGCCCGATAATGAACTCGATGTTTGAAAAACAGAAAACACATAAGGTCTCTTTTCACTATTTTCTCGTGACCTCGATGACCAATTGAGCTCAAATTTTCACAGGTTTGTTATTTCATGTATGTGGTTGATTACACAAAACATGAACACTGTCTGTGATTATTTTGTCAGCTCTGCCAATCCTGTATAATACCTTAATGTGTAAAATATGTTTGGATTGATATTGATGTATATTTGCAGAACTTCCATATGGTTGGAGTGCTGAAACAGATAGCCAGAACAGGAGAGTTTTTGTTGAGTAAGTTTCCTTTGTCTAAAAGTATCAACTACATAAAATTAGCAATTAACTGACTAGGTAACTTTTAATTAAATGTGGCCCTTATGATGTTGGTTGGGCCAATTATAAATGGCTTAAAGAGGAATTGGCACAGTTGATGCAGTATATGGTGTTTCCGGTGTATCGTTTATTTCTGAAAATACAAGAAGACGGACAAAATTATATAATGTCCAGAGTTTGAATCACTTAAACAATTAACAATAAATAACAAATGAAGAATGTTAATAAAACATAAACCATAATTATTCAACTTATTCTGAATGGCAAATCTACTAAACCAAGGAACCTAAGATGGCGGCGAGGGTTCCCACCAAAAGGTCAATGACGGTCACCATCTTGGAATTAATCAAAATTGCTCCATAACTCGACGTAAAAACATCCTGCCATTTGTAACGAAACCACCACAGTTGAAAAAAGTAATAACATTGTTATCAGGAATGGCGATTTATACAAACTATAAGTAATGACTTAACTTGCTCAGAGAAAGTCTCTTCTCAAGATCAATTAAATGACATTAAATTAAGAAATACAAAATACACAAAGTAATAGAAAATGATTTGCGTCAATGATAAATGAGGTAAGAGTATGAATTATAAAATGAGAAATCGGTTACCTGAAAATACAAGAAGACGTACGAAAATATATAATGGTGTTTCTCCGTCTTCGTCCAGAGTTTGAATGATTTGGGGGGAGAGTCTGCCACCAACGGTGAGAAGTTGGAAGCAAGACTTGAAATAATGAATATTCATATAGTTGTGTAATGAGTTGAATATAATAGAAATTTAGAGGGGGGCGGGGTATATTCCATACCAGTTACATAATTTGGGTTGAACAAAGAACAATTGGCAAGAGTGGGATTTGAACCTGCAACCTCCAAATTAATGTACCGGTGCTCTACCAACCGAGCTAACTAGCCGTAGTGTTTGGGGTCTTCCTGTTTTGTCAATATCCTTCTTCTGGACGCCAGTCAGAAGCCATTGAACCTGTAACTGTCACATAGCCAGTGATCACACCCTAGTTTACGATACAACCTGGGAAGTGGCAGCAGAGGGATCACCTTAAGGGGGTGCAAAATGTTAAGTTTAAACCAAAAGGGTAACTGACTGGGTAGTTCAACCTAAAATTATATAAATAAGCATACACTTGTAACCTCATATTTGATCCACTGGTTTAAATTCTTGTAATATGTTGGTTTTTCTATGTTAGTCTGTCTAAGCTACAGAACTTCTTGATATTATTACATTGAGAAAATAGAATCAGTTGTTGCAAACTCCTTACCAAACAAAAGGAACTATGGGATAGGCATTTTGGTTGCTGACCATTTTATTTCTTCTGCTCTATGAATAGATTATTTAATACTTACAATCTGAGATAACCAGAAATAAAAACTCTTCCAAGAAAATACTTTGAGAAAACCCTGCTAACAATCATATTGAGAAACTAAGGAATTGGAACTGTGGCTTGAAGAATTTCGTTGGAACAGCATATATTAGTTAGGAACCCATGATAATCATGTCGTTGCTGACCATTTGATACTGCTTTTTCATTAATGTATTGTTTATAAGGATCTCATTTCATCGAGGTATTCAATGTAGAATGGAATCGGACATCGATTCAGTATATGAAATTACATTTTTTGTTCCTGGCCTTTTCAAGTATAACAATTATGACATCATCACACAATACCCTATAGTGGCAATTTTTTTTGTTTTAATGATTTTTCAAGTAAAAATTTTTTTGAGCCAAATTTAACAACTAATACTTTCTTATGATAGTAACAAAAGATATGGTAAAAGGAAAATGCTGTTCTTGGCACGATCGAAAAGCACATGTCTACATAAGCATTGTTCTCCAACTCTTCTTCATAAAACAAATATAATTGAAACTGACTTGAGCCTTGAAAAACAAAATAACTTTTTGGACGCTAGGTGGCAGCAGACTTACCAAGTAAATCTATTGTTCTCGGTAATGCGCGCATGCTCAGATCTGCAGAAATTTACCTGGTAAGTCTGCTGCCACCTAGCATTCCAAAGTTTCCCATTGAACCTCAATTTAGAGATAAAACCAGAACAATTACATCATGATGGCTTCAGCAAAGATCCAAAATGCAATAATTCAAAGTATCTTATTTGAAAAACTCCTAAAGAACACAGTAGATTTCTACAATCTGTACATCAATGGAAAGATCTTGAAAAACTGAACAAATAGTATTGTATTTGAATTATTCCTGTGTTTTTTAGTACCCATTAATTTATTAATTATCTATTGTCTTTTCTTTGATTAATTGTATTATTGATTGATTATTGAGCGCCGGCACGTTAATAATAATAATAATAATTAAAACTTGTAAAGCGCCATCTATCTAAGACTAAACTTATTCCGAGGCGCATAAAAACCAAACAAAAACAAAAAACAGAAAGAGTAACCAAAAAGATTACAAATTACGTAGCTTAGAAAGAAATAAGAGCACATTGAATAAAACAGATTTACATAAATGTGTCGGCAAAAACAAGTGGAAAAAATAACAAACAGATAGTCAATCATAATAAATATTGAACAGGTGAGTTTTTAGCAATGTTTTGAAAATGTCCAGAGACTTTGTAGCTCGGATATGTAAAGGAAGAGAGTTCCAGAGAGTGGGTGCAGATACAGAAAAAGCGCGAACGCCGTTGGAAGTGGTTGTATTAGGGACAGTTAAAAGAAGTTGGTTTGTAGAGCGAAGATTGCGAGTTGGCGTATATGGTGAGAGAATTTCTTTGAGATAGCAGGGATGTGATTCTTCCGTTTTTTGACGGAAATCCGTTTTTTTCCTCCTCAAAAGTCCACCAACGTGAATCGTGTGAATTCGTTGAGAAAATAGGGGGGTAGAATGTGATAATTAAATATTCATATCGATGTCTGTTTGCCGAAATCGTCCAAAATGAACTTACGTGCGTTAAAATGCATCAAAAAACAACGCAACTTTAACGTCAGCTCGATTGTAATTTGGTTCGCTCGACCCCGCGGCCCGGCCGAGGTTTGTGAATAATTATTTAAGGTAGTTCCTTTGCCAAAACTCGTGATTCACGCAGATGGGTGCAACCTCGTCCACAATAGCAAACCCTGGAACTCTTTCCTTGAAACCCTAAATGGACGCGGGGCGTGTGTGGTCTAATCTGAGTGGCCTTAACTGTCCTGGGAAAAAAATGTACACGATCGAGCGGGCTGAGAATGAAGTCGGGTGCCTTTTAACGCACCCACCGTTGTAAAATATCTCACTTCTGGGTACCAGCCGTCGTACACATGTTTTGAGCCACCGCTGATTTCTCTTGCTGATTTTGTTTCCAACATGGCCGCGCTTAAAAAGACGGTCCTGTTGTATGGAGACGCGTCAGTGCGAGAGATTGATAATGGAGTGAAGAACAAGTTTCGCTGGGAATGGCTTCAAAAGATAGTCACAGTTGATGGAGATCAACATAAGCTAGAGGATTGTTTTAAGAAATTAGCGACCAAGTCACAAATGAAAATTATTTATGTAAAGTCAAGTCGGACATCAAGTGTTCTCAAGTCAAGTGGATTCATGTATCAGGGTTTTTATGTCATTAATGTATTGCAGTACATAAAAGGAACTTTTCAAGTGAGTAGTCTGCTGTGTTGTTTACTGACATGAAATAGCAAATAAAAACACATAAATTGTTTGTTATAAATGTCTAGTGTTGTTTGATTTGTTGTGGGTATTTCTTTGTTCTTGTCAGTGTCACTGACAATGTCAGTAATACCAGTGTATTTAAATGAAAACAATGAGTGACAAACCAATAGTGATACTGATGAACTGAAAAAGTTAAAGAAGAGACAACAAAAATGGCAAAATATTCTAACTTAAAAGATGTCCCAGAATGGCTGAGATTGCACCACAGAGCATCTACATTTCAAAATTTTCCCAGGGCCCTTAAGCGGGCCCCGGACCCCACGCCGTAATGGCTTCGCGCTGCGCGCTCGCATTTTGGGATAATTTCGATTTTCTGTTTTTTTCATAATACTCCAATCACATCCCTGAGATAGGGAGGAGCCCTATCATTCATAGCTTTCCAGGCAAGCAAAATGATTTTGAATTTAATTCTTTGACAGACTGGGAGCCAGTGAAGCTGTTTCAACACAGGTGTGATGTGATCATATTTACGTGTTTTAGATAATACCCGAGCAGCAGCGTTCTGGACATTTTGCAGTTTTTTGATAAGATGCTTGTTAATACCATAAAGCAATGAGTTTCCATTATCAAGCCTGGATGTAATGAAAGCATGTATAAGGATAGAGGCAGACTTTTTATTGAGGACTTTACGAATGCTGCTAATGTTTCTAATATGGTAAAAAGCAGATTGACAAATTTTCTTCACATGGGATTCCATGCACATAGTGTTATCAAACATGATCCCAAGATTGCGAGCATTTGCAGACGATGTAACAGTAGCAGTGCCAATTTGCATCTGGTGATTGATTATTTTGTCTTGGTTATGTTTAGACGTTATTATGAGCAGTTCCGTTTTATCATCATTGAGTTTTAATTTATTATTGGTCATCCATGACTTTATATCAGAAACACATTGCTCAACACGTTTGCGTTCAGATTGCTCATCAGAACAATTTAAATCAAATGAAAGATACAGTTGAGTATCATCTGCATACAAATGTACATGGAGTCCGTGGTTTCTTGCAATTGCAGCTATTGGTTTAGAGTAAATGGTGAAGAAGAGTGGCCCAAGGACAGATCCCTGGGGAACACCAAACAAGAGCGTGGCAAGTGATGATAAAACTCCATTAATGTTGATGGCTTGAGTTCGGTTGCTGATGTAAGATTTAATCCATTGGAGAACTGGTCCTTTGACACCCAAAGATTTCAGGCGTCCCAGAAGGATAGTATGATCTATGGTGTCAAAGGCTGCGGAAAGGTCTAAGAGGACTAAGAACACACCACGTTTATCATCCACAGCGCGAAGAATATCATTATGCACGCGCAACAATGCACTCTCTGTCCCATGATATTTTCTGTATGCAGATTGAGAGGTCTCATACAGATTGTGTTCAGACAGATGATCAGTCAGACGGGCGGCAACTACTTTCTCAATTATTTTCGACATAAATGAGAGGTTGGAAACTGGGCGGAAATTTTTGAGATTTTCTGAGTCAAGCGATGGCTTTTTAAGGAGTGGAGTGACGATAGCACTTTTGAAACGCTGAGGAAAAGCTGCATTATGAAGCGACAAATTGACAATTTTTGTGATAGGGGTAGACAGGACAGACAAGTGCCTTTTCAACAGCCAAGTTGGGATGGGATCAATGTCACAAGATTTTGAAGGTGATGAATTTATCAGTTTCCGGATTTCAACTTCAGAGGCCGGTTCAAACCTGTCGAGTGTAGGGATATTGGGGTTAGACTCGTAGTCGTATGTACCTGCACTGATAGACTGAGTAGAGGCGGATGTGTCAAGATCAGTCCGAATATTTCTTATCTTGGTGATGAAGTAATCACTGAATTTCTCAGCCAATTCCATAGTGTCACTGTGAGTTGGTAGCTTGGTTTTACTTTTATTATGCAATAAAGATTCAACAATCCTAAATATTTCTCGTTGATTCTCACAGCAAGATAGTTTATCTTGGTAATATTTTGATTTAGCATCATTGATCATGTGGAGAACGCGTTGACGTTGAGCTTTAAACGTTAAACCGGAGGTCGTTGGTTCAAATCCCGCTCTAGTCAATTTTTCTTTGTTCAACCCAAAATCATTTTAAAAATTACCCAGTCAGTTTCCCTTGTGGTTTATTATTTGATATCTGATATAAAAAGTCGCATTCCCTTAAGGTGATCCCCTGGCTGCCGCTTCCCAGGTTGTATCGTATACTTGGGTGTGATCCCTGGTTACACGGCAGTTTGCGGTTGAATGGCTTCTGACTGGCACCCCCCGAACAAAGATATTGACAAAATAGGGAGACCGCCATCATAGGGCTAGATAGCTCAGTTGGTAGAGCGCCGGCATGTTAAACCGGAGGTCGTTGGTTCAAATCCCGCTCTAGTCAATTCTTCTTTGTTCAACCCAAAATCATTTAAAAATTTACCCAGTCAGTTTCCCTTGTGGTTTATTATTTGATAATTATATTATTGTAACATAGGCCTATCTAAGATTTATATTTTGTCCTTGTAAAGTGCTTTGAAGCTTTTATTAGAATTAAGGATTGGTGCTGTATAAAAGCATTTTATTCTTAGTGTTGTTATTAGTTTTTGTTTTCCCGTAGTCATGTGAATAAGCGAACAACCTATACAGACCCTCGTCTTGCCTTTGCTCATGAAGATTGTGGGAGACCTGACGTTATATCCCAACGGTTTGATGCTTACAGTTCAGCACTTGGTGTGTTACAGGGCAGAGATCTCTCTGACAGGTATGCAGTGGTAACTGGGGCCACTTCAGGAATCGGTAGGTGACTCTTAGAATGTTAATTTGAAAACAGGGGGCCACTACATGAATTGGTAGGTGGCTCTTAAAATAATAATAATAATAATAACTAGTTCTTATATAGCGCATTTTACAATAACGTATCAATGTGCTTTACATTAGTGCCCTGGTCATTGGGCCAATAACATTCCTTTAATCTTTCTCAGCTCCCTGGGGAGTATACAGCCTGGGCTGCCGTGATGGCGCTCCGAAGGCTTTTTCAAACACAATATCAACCTCTACCCTTGCAGGTACCCATTTATACCCCTGGGTGAAGAGAAGCAATTATAGCAAAGTGTCTTGCTCAAGGACACAAGCGTCATGACCGGGACTCGAACCCACACCCCAATGACTAAACCACCAGAACTTGAATCCAATGCTCTTAACCACTCGGCCATGACACCCTATGTTAATTTGAAAACAGGGGTCACTGTATATGAATTGGTAGGTGGCTCTTAGAATGTTAATTTGAAAACGGGGGTCACTACAGGAATCAGTAGATGGCTCTTAGAATGTTAATTTGAAAACAGGGGTCAGCAAAACTGTCGGCATCACCCAGGTCACCAGTCTTAGAACCACAAAAGGGAAAGCCATGCAGACGACCAAAGTTCAACTGGAAAAGGCTGCAAGATCCTGCAACAAAAGAGAAGTTCCAACTAGAACTATCCAACAGATTTGAAGCACTCCAGAAAGACAAAACCTCAACAATTTCTGAACGGTATGACAGCTTTGAAAACACTGTAAAAGAAGTGGCTGTAAATGTGGTTGGAAAATGCCGACCATGTGGAATGCCAAGCTGGGTTTTAAATAAGACCCTGAAACTTAAAGAAGAACAGGATGAGGCCAAGAAGAGGTTCTCAATATCACACCAATCAAGGGGAAAATGGAGGAAACTTAACACCTGCCTCAACGAATCATATACACTGTAAGAGGGATGAAACTGCTGCTCTCAGCAAGCAGATAGATGATCTCCAGTTAGCTGATGAGTTGGGACACTACACTACCACATGGAAAATAATCCATGACCTCTCTGGGAAGAACAAGAGACAGAGTGCTGAAGTCAGAAAGAGAGACGGAACAGCCCCTGCTAGTGACACAGAACTGCTTACAGAATGGAGAGAATATTTCAACTCCTTACTCAACAATGATGATGGCCCACCATCTGAACTACATGTACCCCCACCTGATGCAAAGGACTTGCCCATCAATACTGACCCACCAATACTGACCCACCTACTCGGGATGAGACAGCCAATGCCATACGAGCTATGAAAACCAACAAGGCAGCAGGTCTTGATTGTGCAATAACTGCTGAAGCTCTTCAGAGTGGAGGTGATAAGATGATAGACATTATCCATGCTTTCTGTGCTGAGGTGTATACGACATTATCACCACCATCAGTGGACCACAAATGTCATTGTACCGGTACCCAAGAAAGGGGATCTCTCTCTCATGACTAACTACCGGGGGATTACTCTCATGTCAACTGCAAAAGTTTTCAACAAAATTCTATACAACAGAATCCGCCCCATTGTTGATCCAATACTGAGGAGCAACCAAGCCGGCTTTCGTCCCGGCCACTGTTACGCATAGCAGATACACATCCTTTGAAGGGTAATGGAGGGATTTAAAGACCAACAACTTCCTCTTGCTATCACTTTTGTTGACTTTAAGAAAGCCTTTGACTCCATCAACAGAGCTGTTATGTTTTCCATATTACGCCACTATGGTATACCCAAAGCAGTGGTCAGTGCCATTCAAGCCCTGTATGTTAATTCTAGAAGCACCGTTATGGAAATATATCTCGGAGTCTTTTGATGTATCCACTGGAGTTCTGCAGGGTGATGTACGTGCTCCTTTCAATTTCATCATAGTTGTTGTCTACCTCCTAAAGAAAGCCACAGCTGGTCTGGATTCTGGAGTAGTAAGACATCACCGTCAGTCTAGGAGATATCCGGCAAAGCTGCTTAATGACCTTGACTTTGCTGACGACATCGCCCTTCTAGAGTCTAGCTTACCACAGGCCCAGGAACAGTAATCTAGGACAGCTTCAGCAGCAAAAGGTATATGGCTAGTTATCAGTGTACCCAAGACAGAATACATCACGTCAAACAGTGACCCCCGACCATTACACCAAGTCTATGGTAGTCCAATCAAACACGTGACTGATTTAAGATATCTGGGATCTATGGTGGCAACTTTAAAGACGCAAGGCACTTGCTTGGACGGCTTTTTGGAAGTTAGAGAAGTTGTGGAGATCAAACCCCTCCACCAAAGTGAGGTTGTTCAACACCACATGCGTCTCAGTTCTCCTCTACGGATGTGAATTTTGGGTCATCTCCAAAGACATGGAAAGTAAAATAAAAGTTTTGCAACCTCTTGCTATCGCATTATGCTCAATATCAAGCGTACTGACCATGTCACCAATGTCATAATCTACACTATGACCAACTCAAACCCTCTTGTAAGAGCGTGTAAGAACTCACAGCTCAAGTTCCTTGGGCACATTCACCGAATGCAAGATGAGGAACCTGTCAAGATACGTTCGATCTATACACCGACCGTTATGGGAAAAGAAGACCAGGAAGGCAACGCACATCATTCCTGACATATGTTCAACGCCTGGTTGGAGATGGTGAAGGCATGTTGCGACCAGACCAAATCGCAACACTTGCCCAAGATCGTCGTAGTTGGAGGAAACTTGTAGTCGCCTGCTTGGCAGCCGAAGATGATGATGATGAATGCAGAGATTTAAGAGAAGAATTATAACTTTCTTTACTCTGTTTTCTCTGGTTAACAGAGATCCTGAGCGTGCAAGTGGAGTGGAGTTTCTTCTTAGTTGACGACGACTGAAGAAAAGCACTATGAGACAATGTATGGGTCTGCTCTTATTTTTATTATAAGAAGACTTCTATCATACAAATATTACAGAGGTGCTGAACCTAGCTCATACACCTGTACATGTAGGTGTTTTAGAGGCAAGTCTCTTGCACTAAGGCAAATTAATCGGAGTAGTCAAGGCCCAGAGTGAAAGTTGGTGAGATGTTTTATAGGACTTTGATGGTGGGGGAACTCTTGATTTAGAATGATGTCACACAGAAATAACATAAGATTAGTGACATAATTTCCTAGAATAAGGTTGGATGAGGTAATGGTCAGCAGGGGAGTAATGGTCAGTACTGGGGGCCTTGGGGTCATAGCCTAGGAATGTGTGTGGTGTGACCCACTTTTCTCAATGTTGACACATTTTAAAGATGTACAAATGTTAGAAAGAAAGGATCCATAAGTATCAAATCATGTGCATAATATGAAAAAACAGACAGTTAGTTCTTGTAGGAAGTGTTGTAAACAATTAGTATGCAAACAAGATGCAAAAAAGTATTCCCACCAAACAATGACACATTTTCTTAACATCATTATTTTCTTGAGATCATGTTGTATGAAATCAGGTTTAAATAGATTATTTGAGACTATAGTCTTGTTATGGAGCTAGAAATATACATACAAAATTGTTTGTCAATTTACAGGATTTGAAACTGCCAGGTCGCTTGCACTTCATGGTGTTCATGTAGTCATAGCTAGTCATAACCTGAAGAGTGCCAATACTGCTGCAGCCAAAATCAAAGAGGAACTTTCACTGGCTGATGTCAGCACTATGATTCTTGACCTGGCATCTTTCAGAAGTGTTAAAGAATTTGCTGACAGCTATAAACTTCAGGGTTGGTAAGTGTACAGTTGTAGCACTTGGGAATATTTGTGTGAGGAGACGATATTCAATTGTGTGGTAATGACTGAATGGCCGGGACTGTGGCCCTTAATGGATCATGCTGAAAGTTAAGTGCAGCGGCCAGCCACCAACCTGTAGTAATGACCTTGCATTAAGACCAAGTCAGTACACTGTTATTCGCCAACCTTTGGGGCCATTCAAAATTATCATTGAATTTAAATGTATTTGTTTGCAAAAATGTTTTTGACTCACCCCCCCCCCCCCCCCCCAAATGTTCAGTTTTAAAAGCATTGACTTGTTATTCAATAAATTCAACCAAGTCAATTGTGATGCACCATATGAAGTGGAACCATTGAATCACTACTCTACTATATGTAGCTCAGTCCTGACAGATCTTGACAGAATTCACACAGGGCTTCTTCATTCATGGAAAGTTAATGAAATTGTACACGGTTCATACAAACGTATACTGATGAAATGCAATGACATTCCAGTTGCAGGTTTTAAGGACAATTTAGTAGTTTTATATCATATAAAATGTGAACACTATTATTATTATTATTATTATTATTTTATTAGCCATAAAAACAGTACATAACAAAATACAAGACAATATACCCCAAGATGGGCGAGGGACAGCAAAAGCAAATACATACTATGATCCGTAGATCTGTTGCCCCACATCTGGGGTACACAAAAATATAAATAAATATTATTTTTTGTACAGTATGCAATAATAACATCAGGTAAATAAACAATAGCAAAAATAAATAACTAAAATAAATAAATACAATATTGCACAAGTTAATGCAACAATTAAGAGGGTGGGTCACCAAAATAAAGAACACACCGCGGCCAGCCATACACAGCAAGAAAAGAGTGCAAAAACCCCAAACCAAACACCAGCCAGAAGGCAGAACTTGGCTGAAACAGAGGAATTGAAATCAATGGTCTTAATGAGGCCCAATGTTCTATTGGCACTAGAAACTACATTTTTACATGGTTGTTCCAAGAGAGCTGAGCATTCAAAGTGACTCCAAGGTATTTGACAGAGGAAATCCTGAAAGAGTGTAAACAGGGGGGTTGAGTGAGTGTTTACGGGAAATATGCATAATTTTGGATTTGGTAGGGTTGAAAGTCATACCATTGGAGACACTCAAGTGCTCAGCTCATCGAGGTCATGCTGGAGGGAGCTCACGTCTAAAGATGAACGGATTGGACGATAAACTAACACATCATCGGCGAAAAGAACACAATTAGAACTGACATTATAAGAGATATCGTTTATGAACAAATTGAATAAAAGAGGCCCAAGAACACTTCCTTGAGGAACACCAGAGCTAACTGCAGACCAAGAGGACTTGGTACCAACAAATGTGACTCTCTGTTGTCGATCGACCAGAAAATCTTTGATCCAACTCCAGAGAGAGCCACAGATGGTAAAATTACTAGCAAGTTTACGGACAAGTATATGATGGGGCATACAATCAAAAGCCTTACTCATGTCCAAGAAAACTGCATCAATCCTTGGGGGACTGCGCTGATCTAAAGTGGTAGCCCAGGAATGATACACATTCATAAGTTGGGTGACACAAGATTTTTGAGGAACAAAACCATGCTGCTTATCAGACAATAAACAATTAGATGATAAATGATCTTTAACAACATTAGATAAAAGTCTCTCCATAATCTTGCTAACGAGAGAAGTAAGAGCAATAGGCCTATAGTTATTAAGCAGGGAACGATCACCAGATTTGAACACGGGGGTAATATTAGCAACCTTCCAACCACGGGGAAGGCGTCCACATGTGACTACATTTCTCCAGGACCATGGACTAGGTGGATTAAGGAATTAGAAAATATCAAATTTGATTATTTTCAGTTGTACTTTTACTGGAAGAACAAAATAGTTATAACACCACCAGCTGACATACATGTAAGGGGAATTAACCACTGTTGTTGTGCCTTGATCATGCTTGGCTTGGCAGGTCTTAAGGCAAAATTTCATGGCATTTGCCATTCTAGGCTCTTCAAGGTCAAAACATTAATGTGATTTCCGAGCATGTGTTTATTAAAGTTGTTCAAAAATCCCTTGCAGCATATCATGACAACATGTACCATCCCGTGTATGTTTGCCACAGTCCTATTGTGCTACCTGTGATCGATTGATTTCATGTTTATTAAACAAGTACCATAATGAGGAAAGTGGATTCATCTAACATTGAAGTAACCTTTTCAAATTTCCTTATTTGGACAATCATTGATTTCACATTAAAACATACCGTGGAGCTGCACTCTGATTGCTTGAAGACTGGTCACACAGGGGAGTGCATTAACATGTGATTATATAGACTGGCTCTGTGGACTAGAAAATAAATTGCCCTTTTAAACAAGCATATTAAAGTTCTATATGCACTGTACTTGTTATGCGTGAACTATAAAAACAACAGTTTCTTTGTGCGAGTTTTTGTGTTTTTTTTGGCAAGGAAAGATGGTGCTGCGCGCATACCACACGTACTCATGAATGCACAGACAATTAATGTATCAATTTAAGGTAAATGTAGCTGCATGGTACAAGCATAAAACCAACATAATGCAAATCATAAAGCCGAACATCAACCAAAGTATTTCTATTTATGGTGATGTTAGTTTTCAATGCTCATATATATAGTCTGGTTCTTGCAAATATGCATTAATGGTTCAAATATGTTTGGGTATGAACAAAATGGAGACCGCCAACATAGGCTAGATGGCTCAGTTGGTAGAGTGCCTCAGTACGGAGGTTGCAGGTTCAGGTCCTGCTCTTGTCAATTTTTCTTTGTTCAACCCTAAATTATTTCAAGTTTACCCAGTCAGTTTCCTTGTGGTTTATTACTGGATAGTTGAACATGTGTAAGAGATTTGGTAGGCCCCCCTCTGCCAGCGAATGCAGATACAGTTTCACACCCGGTGAAAACGTGAAAGACTTGGAGAGTCAGACACTGTGTCGGATTCATCGTGGCAACCATTTTGTGAACAGCTTTGTACCGAAAGCTTGATTCGACACCAAAGGCAACCCACAGCTCATCAGGAGCTGTCTTGCTGAATGAAGCCACAGCCAGTACAACCTCATCAGTATCAATCCCTTTTGCACAGCATCTGCCACATGCAGAAGTAGACGAGTGTCGGCCTCCTCTTGCGAGCATGGGGCAAGGTGGGCCAAGTGTGATTCAGCATGAGAGCAGAGTCCTCCACTTCCATCTGTTGCATACAGTTCCTTGCCCTGTGGTAGCGGAAGATGAACAGCTTCGCGTGACAGGAAAGCAAACAATTCGGTTTTTTCTCATTGACTCGAAGGAAGTCCTTCCAGTTTTTTGGCAGCACAGTAGAAGGAGCCACCTTTTTCCTGGTGCCCTTTCCCCTTTTTCTGTCTTGTTGAGGCTTTCAGGCTAGCAGGTAAGTATAAATGCCATACAAGGTCGATGCGGATGGTTTTCTTGAGTTGAGCAAAGATGTATGGTGCAAACACTTTTTCTCCATACTCTTGAAATGTTCTTGATGCATTTAAACCACAGCTGCATTATCAAGAATTGTTGCATCGGCCACAGGTGCACTATTGTTTACGAGCAGATCTGATTCCAGGCAGCGAAGTAGATCTGCTTTAACTCAAATCCGCATTTTTCCTCCAGTTGTCCATGTCCTCATCTTGTGTCTGACACAAGATGTACAGCCTCGAAAAGAGACCACAGTCACTCTTCAGTGCTGCGAGCTGTGCATTCTGTTTAGACGAAACCTTGACCGGTGGCTAACTGAAAAGTGGCAACTTGTTCTTAGGAAGTGTTTGTGTGACAGGTGTTGTACACTGCTCTAGCCTTTCTGTCACAAACTGTGTGTACTGCTCCTTACCAAGGTTCTCAATCCTTCTCACCATTTCAGCCACTTGGGTGTCCATGATGTCACTTGTGTCAATGATTAGTAGGTCTTGGCTGTTTTCTAGAAATGGATTCCCCATCTCTTTCAGAACTGTCACAAGTGCCTTAACATCCCTCAGGAATGCTGCTTGCACTCCAGGGGTCGATTTCACAAAGAGTTAGGACTCGTCTTATCTCGAGTTAGGACGAGTAACTCGTCCTAACTTAGGATGCGTCCTAGGAACGATTTCACAAAAGATAGGAAGGGTTCAACGTGTCCTAATTACCTTGGAAACGGCCCAGAACCCTTCCTAACTTAGGATCGGTATGAGGGTCGTCTTAGCGGATGATTTTGCGTTATATTTGTCTGTTAACGTATGTTGCTTAATACAATGGTGCTGCTACTGTTGGCTGACTGCGAAGAAAGACGGGCGCTACGAAGAAAATGCCTCTTCCGTGACAGACGGAATCCGTTAGATAGTCTGAATTAAGAGGAAATTGTCCGTAGATACAGATTTACAAGGCAGGGGATACTGCAACTGCTAGACAGGGTTGGTGAACAAATACAACATGAAACACGGGTGAGTAAAACCATGCAAAACAGACGTTACTCTTAATAATAATACTAGTTTATTGCAACGACTATCAACCAATAAATAACATACCGCCCGCAAGAGTTTGTTGTAGTTTTGCTTAGCGCTACCAGTAGTCAGTGTGGTGATGTGTAAATGGATTGCGTTAACCACAGTCAGTCAGTTCGGATGATACATCTGTCGTTCCAAGCACAAACACCTTTTAATGGGCGACAGTGGTGGTTAATAGATTTACAAATAATTCTGGGCGGCTGAAATTGGCTAAGCCCTAATTTTCACATTAAAAATAACTTTGCAAAGCACAATCATCGTTTTAAATTAGAACATTTTTACCATCGGAGGTACCAATATTAAACCTAGCGATTGTGCATTGCTTTACAGAAAGCTACATGATGGATCTTCAAGTTATCAATTGTCAACCCTGAATGGCCATTGAAAACAGTACTAACGTCCCATATATAATTTCTGGGAAATATTCGTTTGAAATTAATGACATCATACAGGAACACACATGAGTAAATGCAAAACATGACGTGGAGTCACATTGTTTTATTTATTCATTTCAGATTGATTACAATTATTTGACCAAACATGTCTTATCATTAAACCAAAAAACAATAAGTAGGCCTAGTATAATAGTGTACTGTTCCAAAAGAAATGTAGGCCTATATAACATAATTGTATTCCCACAATAATTTTATTCGTTCATACCCATCTCTTAGGCCATGGCTAATGACACCCATTGACGTTCCCGCCACAAATGCAGAGAGACGCTACAACAGGTAAACTGGTTTATGTTGATGAGCGGTTTAAAAAGTTCCACATGGACACCATCGGTATTTTTTTCTTCCATGTGGAATCCCAGCAGTAACTTGCATTCATTATCTATCCTCGTATGAAATATGGCACACATTAGTGTGAACATTCACTGCTTTTATCCTGTCCAGTATTTGGCGGTTTACACCGCTGTTAAAAAATCATCCACTGATTACAAAGAGAAGTTCTAGTTGATGTATATTTTTTCACTTTTAAAGGTCACACAGAGGAACCAGAGTGAAAATTGAGCAGACATTTCGTCAACTGAAGCGGCGCTTTTCATGTTTGTCAGTAGGTCTCAGAGTAGCTCCAGAGAAGGCTTGTCAGATCATCAAGTCCTGCTGCTTGCTCTTTAACCTATCAAAGGAGTTTAGAGAGCAAGAGTTGCGCTTTGAAGGTGAAGAGGATAATGAAGATGACAACTGCTACAATGGGCCCATTTGTGATGTATGATGCAGAGAAATATCATCATCAATAGATATTTCTAAGTCAAGTGTTGTGCTCTGCAAATTGAAGTCAAACAATCTTGAAGAGAACAAATAAATTGAGATCTGTAAGTTCACTTTTCCATTTGTCCTGAGTGTCAGTTTTTGAAGGACTCTTGTTTCTTCACTTGGTGTTCTTCCAGCCACCAATCTGCTTACTTTTCCTTTGCATTGTGATGTTCAGATCACCAGTCTCGCCTCATCTCCACTACCATAACTAATTGTATTTAAAAAAATAGATTATTATTATTATTATTTATTTGACCAAGACAAACAAAATAAAATTACAAAGAAGATTATATAAGATTTGGAAGTAAACCAAGCAAGAAAGTAGGTCCAAGAAAAATAATCTATAAAAAGTGTGAACAAAATAATAATAATTAATAAATATGTAAATAAATAAGTAAACAGATAACACTTTAGAATAAAAAATAAATAAAATAAATACATAAATAAATAAATAAGTAAATAAATAAATAAATAAGTAATAAAACGGAATGAGCGAATGAGGGTGGAGCATGCAGGAGGGGGAAAACAACAAAAAACTAGGACAGAAAACACAAGCAAAACAAAGACAAGTCATGCGGGTCAGGGACAACAAAAGTAAACTGAATCACTGTTGCTCGGAAGCATGCTGCCCCATGCATGACCTGTAACAATAAAAGGATTAACTCAACCCTCCATGTTACACACAAAGGACAGACAATCTGAGCCAATAATGGCTGTATTCACGACCTGCATGCTCCCAAGTGAACATCTAATGCAAAACTGGGTTTAAACATATGTCTTTTAGATGGTGGAGAAATGTTGGGAGAGGATGTAAAACAGCAGACTCCCGAGTTTGGGGAAGAAAAATGTCCCATAATCTGGGAAATGATGAGAAGGAGAATGGAATAGCTAGTCAGTGCGAGCAGAAAGATGACGGAATTTGAGCAAGTCAAGATGACGAGGATTAATGGAAATACTAACAAGAATTGATTCGCAGTGACAAGTGCCATGTAAGACCTTGAACACAAAGGAACTGAGCAAATAGTCACGCCTGTTTGTTAGAGGATGCCAGTTAAGGTGCCGCAATCTATCCTCGTAAGACATTTCTCCACGTCTTTGTTTCAGAGCAAGTCTGGTAGCTGTTCTTTGACCCCTTTCAAGCTGATTTTGTTGGGCTGAAGCTTATGGATGCCATACTGGAAGACCATACCCTAGGATTGGGAGAACGAGAGATTTATACAATGAAAATATAGCCTTTGGACAGGAACCCCTTGCAACTGTTCTAATGAAACCTAGGATGCGATTTGCTCTAGCTACTACGGATGAGGTATGTGTGGCCCATGAGAGTTTGGAGTCAATTGTGAGCCCTAAGTACTGAAATGATTTAGTAGTTTCGATATGAAGTGTACTTAAGCTGTATACTTGAGGGTTGATATGCCTGCATCTAGTGATATGCATAACTTTAGTTTTACTGACATTGAATGTCATTTCATTGACATCGGACCAGTTTTTGAGCCTATTTAGATCAAGTTGAAGCGTGTGTTCATCCTGAGGATTATCTATAGTGCGGTACAAAAGAATGTCGTCTGCAAATAAAACACAACTAGAGGAAATTGAATTGGATAGATCATTAATGAAAAGATTGAACAATAACGGCCCTAGAACACTGCCTTGAGGCACGCCAGAGGTAATGTCAATCCAAGAAGAGACTCTGCCCCCAAACAGAACCCGCTGTCTCCGACCCATCAGAAAAGATCAAACCCAATGCCACAACTTGCCCTGGACATTAAAAGAAGTAGCAAGTTTTTCAAGTAGGATTTGATGTGGCATTGTGTCAAATGCCTTCGGCATGTCTAAGAAAACGGCATCTACTTTGGAGGGACGGCGTCTATCTAGGGTGGATGACCAAGAGTGAAGAATGTTCACCAGCTGTGTAACGCAGCTCCTGTGTTTAACAAAGCCATGCTGATGTGGATTAAGAAGACCAAGAGTGTTCAAGTGATTATTTATAGCAGCAGATATAATGCGCTCAAGAACTTTGCATAGTAGTGATGTAGAGGGCTACAGGCCTATAATTGGACAACAACGACTTATCGCCTTTCTTATTACTGGAGTAATGTTAGCGCACCGCCAAGCATCTGGCAGTTGACCAGTGCTCAGTGATGCTTTAAACAACAAAAACAGTGGATGAGATAATTCTGATGATATTTTATTAAGAACACTCGGCAAAACACAATCAGGTCCAGGAGACTTATTTGAGGGAAGTTTTGTGAGCAAAGCAGCAATTTGGCTAGCAGAAACTGAGATATGAGATAACTCAGGAATATGCAACAAGCAAGGCGGAGGACTGTGGGGAATAGGACCCGATTGTTTACAAACAGAAGCAAAGTAATCACTAAATGCAGAGGATATTTTGTCTGGGCTGGTCAGTTTACAATTGTTATGAATAAATGAAGGAGGAGGAGGAGATTGTTTACGGCTTCTAACAAAGGACCAGAAATTACGTCTGTTATCACTTGATTCAAATAACTTATTAACATAATTCCAGTAATTAAGCCTTACGGATGGATTTTTGAACTATGTTACGAGCAATCTTGTACTGAATCCAGTCAAATGAACGACCAGATTTATGAGCTAAATTGAACAGCCTATGTTTTTTTGTTTATCATGTTCTTCAGTTCTGTAGTAATCCAAGGTGTGTGACGGGATTTTGATTTAGTGACCTTTAGGATGGAATCACGGATAGCAGCATCAAGTAAATCGTTGAAGTTCTCTGTGGATTCATTGATGCCGTTGGTATCTATGAACACAGACCAGGGCACAAGATGAATTAATTGGCGTAGATGTTCGAAGTCACCGCGACGGGTTTGTAAAAACGTCCGAAGGATGAATGGAACAGAAAGTAGTCTGGACGGCAAGGTGATCAGAGTTGACAGGGTTTTGAACAGTACAGATGGCTGAAATGAAATTTGCTCTGTTGGAGAAGACTAAATCGATGATTGACCCCATGGTAGGATTGTTATGACAAGGTCTTGTAACTGAAGGGACGAGCTGTTCTAAGTTGTAGTCACTTGTGATATCAAGGAGTCGAGTTTGATGTGGGTTGACTGTGATCGTAGGGGAGAAATCAACATTAAAGTCACCTACAAGGAGGCAGCTGTCGAATGTGTCCACGTTGATGGTTTCCATGGCCTCGGCAAGCCTATTCCAGTAAGCCGCTGTGGAAGAGGGTGGTCTGTAGAGTAGGCCCAGTAGGAAGGACTCCGTGCCGAGCTTCATTGAAATCCACACAAGCTCAAGGTCATCACGCTCGTGAGTTAAAAGTCTCACAGGGGACAGTGACGTCTTAACTGCTGCCAAAACACCACCGCCCCGGCGTCCATGGCAACGGTCTTTACGTATGATGACATAATCATCAGGAAAGCCAAGAACACTATCCAGATCATTAGAAGAAAGCCAGGTTTCGGTGAGACACACTATGTCGGCAGGTGAGGAGTTCAAGTAAATTTCAAGTTCTTGATGTTTGTTGCGAACACTGCGGCAGTTATAAAGTAAGCAGGAAATGTTCTTGGAATGGTTCTTTGTAGCGTTGGGACCAGGATTTGGGTTTATGTCACCACATGCCAGGATGGGTATTGAGAAAGTAGCAACCGAATTATTGTAATAAGGAATGCGAGCCTTTAAAAATCCCTTGATGACAGCAGGATGAGATAATATTTTTGGAGAGTGGATCTCAGGTGTACCTGATGATGAAGAAATGCTTAGTATGGTAATGGTCAGCCATATAAGCGTTCTTTGGTTAGGTTGCATTGTGTGGTTATTGTTCAAGTGCATTGTGACATATCGGTAAGTAGGGTGGTTCTTAACACCTATTGATGTGCTAGCTCTGACGAGCTACATACTGTCAAAAATTCCAGATGCAGAAATTGCTATCTTTCCAACACTAGCAGACGATGGAATATAAATGAAGAGCAGCTATGACGATATATGAAGGAGATCTAAAGCAATCTGGAAGCAGAAATGGGTCCAAGCCGGAAAAATATGCAGAATAAAGGAGCTGCGTATGACAGTATTCGAATAAGATGTTCACTGTCTAGCGCCCTCATCATCACACCAAAATGAAAACATTTTAGGTTAAAAAGTATCACAACTGCTGAGTGGAGAACACAGAAAGAGTCTTGGGAACTCTCTTTAATTTTAACAAGAGATTGTTCCACTAGGTGTACGAGGAGAATAAACATAACTTCAACTGCTTTAAATGCTTTCTAAACTATAGTGCTTAGCAATGACCTTAGATGGTGGCTGGCTGCTCTTAGTGGACCTTGTCTTCGGCTTGGTCTCTTAAAAGCAGCCAGCCACCGTGTCATTACCATGCAGTGAAGACCGGCTCCTCTTACTGTTATTATTACTGTAAATAGGAAATATGAAACGTAATGAAATTTGAGTTTCATTGATGCCATTACTAATTTCCTCCTGTGCAAGATTAGATGTAATGCTCTTAGTTAAACGCACCATTTTCAAGTGATCAAAAGTTGCTTTGGTATTGGCTTCATCACATCATCTTGAGACATCAATCAATGTCAAGATGGCTTAGTGCCTCCTTTTCTATTAATTTTTCTCTGCCACCTGAAAATAAAATGAAAATGCAAAGTTCCTCGTTCAATATAAAGTTGTTATTGTCATTGGCTGATGTATTGAACAGATCTCTGCTGGGGGTCACTGATTTTATTTCCTTCCAAAAAAAATAATCAAGTTGTCACAAAAGTTATTTATCTGTTGTAAACCTTTCATGGTAGACTATCTGTCAAATAAGTAACAAACTAGAGTGATGATACTGATAGTTACCTTTACACTTACAGCTTACAATTAATCTAATCTTAGCTTTCATATTTCTAGTTGGAAGAACATGTTTTTATCTGGATGATTACACACTTGAAACAAGATTTGTTTTCTGTTCTCGCAATTATTTTATTAATGAAGTTAGACAATATTTTTAGAAAGCTGTTGAAAAATGCTTTGAACACAAGATAAATTCTCTTTATTCAGGTGAGTGTAACCTTTATTGCATACTATAATAAATAACAAACACCAATTAGGTTGTCACAGAGTAATGGTCAACCAGAAATATGCGGCTTCAAAATTATTGTTGTACATGTTGTATGTTGTACAACGACTTACTACTTAGGCCTATTTTAACAAAATTAACAGCAAAAGGCCAAGCATACGTCGTACGTTTGATACAATTATTAAAAATGTACCAACAACAGACACGAAAAACTATCACATCTACTGAGTCTGTCGCAAAAGCTCAGCCAGCAATCTGTACGTTGACATGAAAGAAAATATTCACTTGCTAAATTTCCCTTGATACGTATTATACTTACGGATAATTGAGCTTGCAGACGACATTTCCCAAACAGTTTGGAAACCAAAAATGTTGCACGGCGTCAACTTGCCAATCAGCCATCTTAAAAAATGTGCTGGAGAAGGTTCAGAGGGCCATTTTATTAACGAAGCAATAGAGGCATCAATAGCCGTTGCACTAGCGAATTCAGACTCGTCCAAGAATAATTTTGTGGTTTTACATTGTTTACGACTCTTCCTGCTTAACCCTTTCCTTACCGTAGGCGACTTTAGTCGACTGCACTAATACCCCCTCTTCCTTACCATTGGCGACTTTAGTCGACCAAGCTTACACACAAAAAAGCACTCAAGCCTGAGCACAAAGGCCATTTGTAATAAAGCTATAGTTTTGTCCATGTTTGCCCTCCATACCCAAGCTTACCATCATTGGAAAGGGGAAGATCGGATCTTTCCAATGATGGTCAAATAAAATAGGGTTGCTATTTTGCAATCTCTTCAAACTGGAGTTGAAAGATCCGAAATGCCAAACACCTACGGAGCGCCATATGGTTGTGTGCAAAAAAGTGTTTGAGATTACAGATCACACCAAGGAAAGAAAGACAAAGAACTTTGACATTTATTGACCGATCTCAATGATTTTTGAATTATAAGAAAGGAAATTCAATAAGTGAGAACTTTTTCATTACTTATTTTGCTGTAAAACAATGTCTTCAAGGAGATAATGGGGTTTGTAAAATTGACCTTTGAACGAAAGCTTTATGTTGTGTAAGAATGTGTGCTTCACGCTTGAGTGGTCAAACAATGTGGTTATCAGCAGTTGTTTATGTCCAAACAATTCGGTAAGGAAAGGGTTAAGACTGGTTTTGTGAAATCGATCCAAGGATCGTTCTTAGCTAAGATCGATCTTACAGCTGGGACTCGTCCTAAATCCTACAATGTAGGATCAATCCTAAGTTAGGAAGAGTTTTGTGAAATCCACCCCTGGTTGCTGCAGGTCATGGTGATGGTGACCAATGTCGGCCTGTTCCTCAAACTCTGTAGTGATCCTGTCAATTTCTGGCCCTGCTACCATCCAGCGACGGAGTGCTCCTGGATTGCCAGTCAGTCCAATAGCCCCACCAGAACCTTTCACCATTGCATTAATGTTCTGCTCATGGCACTGGTCAAGTGCCATGGCAGAGAATTTGTTGCTGGTTTTGTGCACCACAACATTTCCAGACATTATTTCTGCAAGGACATCTTGGTGTTTTTCAGCGAGAGTCGTCATGTCACAGATGTGTATGGGAAGCTATCTGGAGTAGTGCGTGGGATCTTGTGCGAACATCCAGGGCATAATCTACGCCAGGGATTCCACGTACAGCTGAAAGTTACTTTCGTGAAGAGACCTGATGTACCGCAGCAAGAGAAGCTCTAATGACAGGGTCTTAAGCCAGTAGTCAAAGTGGACACAGGCCTTTGCTCACTGTATGCACCACTCCTCAAAAGGTGGACTATCTGGTTGAATGGCATCAGTATCATCGGATGTGCAGTCTTCAATGTACATGTAAGCTTGTTGGAGGAGTGTATAAAGGCTTGCAGCTGTGACCTGGTGGGCATGGCGGGTCTTGGTGACATGGCTGGCAAGTATGAAGGAATTTGCTGATCCGGAACTTGCAATGTCGGCCTGTACCAGGGCGTTGTTCAGCTGCTGTCTTCCAACCAGTCTCCCAGCAACTTCAACGTGGCCATCTCAATGTGTAGACCACCAAACATGATCACAAAGTGATCCTCTCCGTGAGTGTCTGGCCAGGTCCAATGGACTTTCTTTGCAAGAGCATACAGGGGTTGGTCAGCAGCAATGACAGGAATTTGACCTGGGTTCAAATGCTGAACTGCTGCCTTGATGATGTTCATGGAGTGCCGTATCATTGCCACGGTGTGTGCATTGTCAAGAAACAGAGGCAATAGTGTGTTCGAGTGCTGCAGGTGGGATGACAGCTCGGTGTGTGTCAGCATGGTAGGCAGACCACGATCTCCAGCCGTCCATGGTAGACTTTTCAACAACCGTCTTAACTTTGCTGAGCCACGCCTACTCATCTTCTGTAGCAGATGCAGCAGCCAGGAGGTTGGAAGGTCTCACGGGACCTTGTACAGCCGGCGCACTAAAGTCCTTTGTCTTGAGGGCAGCTGGTGGCACAATTGCGTAGGCCAATGACAGAGGTGTCACTGACTTGGTGGAAGAGCCACCCTGACTAATCACTGGTACACTACGTTCAGTTTCACCATGTGTGTGTGACCGATGCTGAGATTCCGGTGCCGTGGAAGGAATCTTTTGCAGTTGCAGAGCTTGGATTGTGGTTGATGTTGTCCACAGCTCCTGTTGTAAACAGTCCACGACCCACTTTTGGTGAGAACACTACATCTTCCACCCTAAAGTGCTGGCAGACACCATTGGCGATGTCGGATGTGAGTTGCAACAGCCTGTCATAGGATACACACATTCCCTGAATGAACAATGTGTCAACCAGCCCTCTACTTCGTGTAACTGCATGGATCTTGAGGGACAAATAGATTGGGAGTGGAGTTTCTTGGCTGCGGCTATGACGTGCTGAGCTTGACCAGCTGGGTCTGATGCTTGATGTTTGCCCCATCAAGTATCATGTTGACTAGAGCCAAGAGGGATTGTGGCACAGAATCCTGCTGGCAGTTTGCCTGAAACGACCCATTGAAGGAGAAACTTGAGTCAAAGATCTCTTTGAGCACCACCTGTGCTGCTTGCATTAAGTGCATGGCATCACTGTCATGATGACAGGCCATCATGAGGCCTGGTCCAATGTCCTTCTCAAAACTAAGAAGTGTGTCTCTTCCCTGTGAATGTGCCCTCAGATCAGGAAGTGCAGAAAGCAGTCTGTTTTTCATACTGGTGGTGTGAATCCGGTCTGACCAAGCTGCTCCAGTCTGACCTTGTATAGCTGAGCAATGTCTTTAAGTTTGAAGACAGGAGAACTGTCCTCATCACTATTCATGTCTCCCAAGAATGCCACTAGCTCAGCAAATGCTATGCCATGCAGGCAAGAAGCATCTCCATCATTGCATTTGGGTGCAGCCTGCCTGGCTCTGTTGTACAATGAACGTAGACAACCCTGATGGTACTTGGCCTCAATGGCAATCATGCCTCCTACTGCAAGCTTGGCCAACAGAGCAGTTTCCTCAACTTCCAAGGGCACACCTCCTCCGCACGTTTGTGTCAATGTTGTAGGTTGATGCTTTATGTAAGCCTGCAGAATCAGCAGGCTCATAGCAGAAGAGACAAGTAGGGTCTGTGGACTGTGGATGGCTGTGAGCAGATCGCGTGTGAACAGCAGAGGTACTTTGCTAACGTCCTGTAAGTTATTTCTTTCAGACTTTGCTTGTCAAAGGCCTTTTTGTTTAATTTTAGCAGCAATTCTTGTGCCACTCAGCCCTGTGTGACTTCAAAATGGATTCTATGCCATCACCGTCATCCAATCGCTCCAGGTTGACGATTATTGGCAAGTGCTGAAGGGTCTGGAACCGGAGAATGTCTTCTGCCAAGGACGCATAGCCACTACCAACAGGCCTTTTCGTTGATCTGAGAGGACACTATAAGGATTCATCTGTTACTATTGGCAGAGGACACAAATGTCCCAGTTTGTGTTGGGGGTGGCTTTGATAGCTTGGATGTAGAGGGCTGGGTGGGGTATATCAGATGGAGACGCTTCGATAGGATTCTGAAACACAATTAAAAAACACAATGTTACTTTAGGGTGGGAAAATGGTCACTTTAAATAAAGGATAAAAGATAAAAATAAAAATAATGGCAAATGTGGAAAGCAAATGCAAGGACCTGACACCCAATGATGAAATCGAAGACTTTTCCTAAACAAACAGGACTAAGATAAATTGTTTGTTGTGTGTTAATTTGTTTTTAGTAATTATAAGAAATGTTTTTAAAACTTGTTTCTGTCAAACTTGAATTATAAAAAAAAAATAGAGTAAGCCCCCAAAATTAGATAAATGAATAAATAAGTACACACAAAGTAACAGACACAGTAATAAAAACCAAGAAACAACACAACCCTATGGGACTCATTAGGTATGCAAATCCCAACAAATTGGGGAGAGAGATAAAGATCAAGCTGCAGTGCAAGTGGCATGCTAAATGAATCACTAGACTCAATAACCAAAAGGCGTCTATACTATTTACTAGCATACAAATTTGTACAATATAAAAATGGTATTAACAAAAACCAGAAACTAAATCAAAATTCATAAAAGTTTCAAATAAATCAGGTTTTTAATAATTAACTGTCCAGAAACTTCAAAAGTTTCCCACCCAAAAATCTTGAAAACATGAACAAATCAACATGACAAGAGAACTTTCTTTGGAAACCTACCAATGTTTGGTAAACTTATAGTTTCTCAACTTTAAAAGTTAGAGAAAAAATTTCCTGCACAATTTATAAGGTTTACATGCAAATTGGACGGGAGATCAAACGACCTGTGTCTTCAAGAACATCGGAGCTCTTGCCATAAGCTAAACAAACCAATGAACTAAACTTTAATTTTTTTAGAACCAAATAAAACACAAAAAAGAAAAATATTTATACAATAGAAATTATCAAAAGTAACTTGTTACATGTAGGAAAAACTTACCAGTATCATTGAGCAGTAAAGGAGAAGGAGCAGTTGTCCAGACTTGAATTGAGGTGTTTGCCATTTACTGCCTAGCTGCTCACTGACCATGATGTGCACTTAGGCCGAATCCGAAATGGCATGAGCTACGGCTAGGGCTACGACTGTTGTTAAGGGTGTTGCTAAGGACGTCCTATACTTCAACGCATGATGACGCGGCAATCCAGCCGTAGCCTTAGCTCTTGGATTGGTGGTCGGTGCAGCCATTTTTGGGTTGCATTCCTGAGGCCATCGGGGTGACATTGTTACGACAATGTGTTCGCACGAGTTCATTTGGTTCCTCTGAGTGTTTTGGGCGGGCTTCAAACCGAAAACTAGCTGAGACTCTTTTTCTCCAATAAATGCAAACAATCATCACTACACAAACAAAGAATAAAGAAACCTTACCTGCTCGCGCAAATCCACCTGCCCGTGCGCGGCGTTCAAAGCCTCTTGGTATTGCCTTTTCCAATATCAGGGGCTTTCGTTCCAACTTCAATTCCGTTCAGTCCTTTGTTCTCAACAACTCTCCTGATTTTCTAGCTCTATCTGAGAGCAGACTGAATTGTGACATTTCTTCAGACTCTTTCAAGTTACCAGGATATATCTTTCATCGCCTTGACCACCCTCCATCACATGGTCTGAGTATCTATGTCAATGAAACTCTCCCCGTAGCCCGTGAAAGCACTTTGGAATGTAACAACCATGAATACATGTGCTTTCGCCTTTCACTTCTCCATTCAACAACCTACCTGTTTTTCCTGTATCGTTCACCTTCTTCATCATCCTGCGCTGTGCTTGATGCTATCTCTGATAGCATTGACTCTGCTATTTCTCAGCACCCTTCTGCTCAAGTCATGGTATTTGGTGACTTTAATGTTCATCACAAGGAGTGGCTGACCCATTCTCGTAATATTGACATTCCTGGTATAGCAACACATAATTTTTCCATCTCCCAAGATCTTACTCAGATCGTTTCATCACCTACTCACATTCCGGATCGTGCTTCCGATAGAAGGTACTTGCTTGACCTCTTCTTGTGTTCTAACCCAGATGACTGTGTTGCCAAAGTCTTGCCTCCAATTGGTAACTCGGATAACTCGATTGTCTCTGTTTCCGTCTCATATTCTTTTCTCCAACAACTACATTTCAGCCTTTTCATCGTACTGTTTTTCAGTTTGGAAAGGCTGACTGGGATGGTTTTCGATGTTTTCTGGCAGATGTGCCATGGTTTTGGATTCTAAGTCTTGGTCCTGATTTGGCGGCAGATGAGTTATCCCAATGGATTAACCTTGGTATGGAGATTTACATCCCCTCACGTACCTACCAGATCAAGGCCCATTCTCAACCTTGGTACACTCCAGCCTGTGCTGCAGCAATTGCCCATCGTAACCATTTTTTAAAGAAGTATCATCTTTCAGGAACTTTGGACAGTAAGCGTCTTTTCCATGAAGCTTGAAATCGATGTAAGAGAGTTTTAGAGGATGCTAAGAAGCAATATGCCAACTCTGTTGCTAGTTCTATTTCATTACAACGGCTTGGTTCAAGGGACTTTTGGCGAATTGCCAATAGTGTACTGAACCGCAACAAGTCCTCCATTCCTCCTCTTTTTCATGGACCTGAAGTTCTTACTTCTCCTCAAGATAAGGCAAACCTTTTTGCTGACAACTTTGCATCTAACTCCACACTCAATGATGAGGGGCATCCACTTCCTGCCTTTCCATCTCGTACAGCCACTATTGTATCTGAACCTTATCACTCCAAAGAAGATTGCCCGGATTATTAATTCCTGGATGCCTCCATGGCTACTGGCCCTGATAGAATCCCTGTAATTGTTTTGAAAATGTGTTCCCCGAACTTTCACCCATTCTTGCCAAGCAGTTTCTGTGTTTCCTTCATCTTGGAAAGTGGCATCCGTTGTCCCTGTCTTTAAGGGTGCTGGTGAGCGTTCTGAAGCTACTAATTATCGTCCTATTAGTCTGCTTCCCATAATAAGTAAGATCTTTGAATACTTTGTCAATCGACAGCTCCTTGGATACTTGGAGGACAATGACCTTCTAACTGACTAGCAGTTCCGGTTTCGCCATTCCCGCTCAACCGGTGACCTGCTTTCCCTAATTACTGATCATTTTAGTAGGGCTTTAGATTGCAGGGGTGAGGCTCGTGTTGTAGCATTGGACATCTCCAAGGCCTTCGACAAAGTATGGCATACTGGCCTGCTCCACAAGCTTCAGTCATATGGTGTGTCAGGAAGAATGTTATCTATAATCTCTGCTTTCCTTTCCAACCACAAGTTGAAGGTTGCCCTTGATGGTCAATCTTCTCCTACCTGTTCTATCAATTCCGGTGTTCCGCAAGGCTCAGTACTTGGTCCCACTCTCTTTCTTGTTTACATAAATGATCTGCCCGACGAAGTTTTGTCTCACCTCGCCATGTATGCTGATGACTCAACTCTCTTCTGTGTTTCCCCTAACTCTTCCAACACTTCTCGCTGTGAGGTAGGTGTCTCACTAAACACTGACTTAGAGAATGTGCTAAAGTGGGGGATTGATTGGCTAGTAACCTTCAATGCAAAGAAAACTAAACTTCTGTCTCTGTCTCGCTCACGAAATGATACATTTCCATCTATTCATATGGGTCCTTTGACTTTCCGTGAGGTAGCAGATTTTCGCCTTCTTGGACTTGACATCTCCACCAACGCCAGTTGGGAGAGGTATATCTCAGGCATTGCAAAGAGTGCTTCCATGCGAGTTGGTTGTCTTTACCGAGCTCGGAAGTTCTTATCTCCTGATGCTACTCTCTACCTGTATAAGACAACTATACGACCCCTATTGGAGTACTGTTGTCACATCTGGGCCGGAGCTTCTGCCTGTTATTTATCTTTATTAGATAGGGTGCAGAAGCATATTGTTAATCTTGTTGGTGAAGTGTTGGGATCAACGTTACAACCTCTTTCCCACCGTAGGTCTGTAGCCAGCCTGTGTCTTTTCTACAGATATTTTCATGGTAAATGTGCCACCAGTGTGTCTGATCTAGTTCCTCCTGTCAGAGTGTTTGAGCGTGAAACCAGACTTTCTGCTTCTTCTCACCCATACACTCTTAATTTGCTGAGATGTAGAACAAAGAGCCATTCCAACAGCTTTATTCCACGTACTGCATCTCTTTGGAACTCCTTGCCTGGTGCATGTTTCCCTCCATCCTACAATCTAGACTGTTTCAAGAGGAATATCAATTCCTACCACCAGCTCTCCTGAGTTCTTTTCATGTTTTATCTTTTTCTTCTTGTAGCCCCTTACCAAGAGTGGCTTTTAGCCTTGTTTGGGGCAAACTTGCATTAAAAAAAAGAAGGAAAAAAAAGGAAAAAAAGCTGTAGCCACTAATTCGGACACGTCCGTAGTCAGTTACAGCACAAAAGAATGGTCTGGTGCTATAGTGAAATAACTAACTGAAAAGGGATTAAGCTAGGGGACTATGCAGGGGAACCACTCCTAGAGAATTTTGAGAATGTAGGGGAGAACTTATGACAAATAAATGGGAAAACTTGTTATAAACATTCGCAAATAGTTATTTTTGGGTCAAAATTTACCTTGACTTAAATGCATATCCTTGAGTTCTGGTGATCTCAAAAGTATCCTCAATGGAATTGGCATCCCCAATTTAGGTGGAAATGACACCTTAAATGTTTTTCTTCACTGTTTGGTTCCACAATTATGCGTGTTTGTACATTAGACCGGGCAGACTGGCAGCCATTTTGGATTTGACGTCTCACGGGCCTCAGAGGTCAAATCTGACTTTCCTCCACATCTGAAAACTTTCATGCTTTTATCAAAAAGTTCTCAATTTTCATAATATGACGATGACTAGAGCAAGCTAGTCGAAACGTTGAGACCTATTAAGAACTCACTCCGCGGCAGTGTAGTTATTAACGAAAAGTCCCCCCGATCCACATAGCGAAAGTAGTAGTCCCGCCCGATTTCCTACCTCCCGCCCGATTTCCTACCTCCCGCCCAGGTAGTAGTTAATAAGCAGGACAATTCTTTTCAGAAATGAGAAGTCTCCCGAATTCTGAATATTCTACTCCGCGGCAGTAGAATAAAAAGCAAGACAAGCTCTCAAAGAACAAAATCTACCTAGCAAGTAGATATATATACACATGGTGTTACTGCAAACCAAATATATATTGATACCTCACCATGCAATGCCTCAAATCCCATATAATATGAGTGCTTATCCACTTTACTATAAATAATGTCTGATGTGAAAAGGTAATTAATGTCCAATGTGCTTGGACAATGATTTCAATTGACTTTGTCTTCTTATATTGCAGGCCTTTACACATGTTAATTTGTAATGCAGCAGTATTTGGTATTAAGTGGCAGCTTACAGAAGATGGCTTAGAAAAGACTTTTCAGGTCAACTATCTATCCCACTTTTATCTTGTAAATCAACTTCAAGATGTTCTTATCAAGTCTTCTCCATCAAGAGTGATTTTGTTGTCCTGTGAGTCTCATAGGTAAGTAGATAATATTAAGAAACACGTTTCCTTTTTAATGTTTATTACATGTGATTTGGAAAGAGTACATTCATTAACATCCTCTTTACATACCATCCAACTAACCTGTGAAAACTTCCTAATATATACTTCATTTTCAGTCATATTGATTGCTGCAATTTTTGTTGCAATTTTATGGGCCTTCGGTTTTTTTCTTCTCAACTTTGACTGTACTTCAGACTGCTATATAATCTTTGTGGTCAGTGAAAGGTTCACCTTGAAAACATTCCCCTCCTTTTTCTCTCTCTTGATAATCAACAATCCTGTACTTTGTCTAAGGTTAAATTACACTCTCTGTAAGGAATTTCACGCAGAATAAATGAGGAACATTATATTATTGATTTCAAAACAAACTCAGCTGATTTAGGTTTATTTCCAAGCTGAACTTTTCAGAAGAAAATGTACTATAAGTTCTCTAACGGGTGCCCCTCTTCAAGAAGTCAATTTTATTAGATAGAGTTGCAGTGTGTGTTCTCTTTGATGCAAGTTCCACTGCAATATGAATGGTGTGTCTGGCAAAATGATTCTTTAAGGTTGTTGGGCAATCTAGAAGCAGAGTTTGAACATGTCAAAGTGCAATATTCAAGCATGATGATGTATGTTGAGTTTTGGGACACCCACAGCTTCTAAAATCTGAGCAGAGAAGAATAAGAATCTATGGGTCTTGTGAATACCTTGTCCAGATAAGGGCTGTGTCTTTGTCACCTGAATGTATCTAGGCAAGTGACTATGACTACCAGTGGTGTTTATTAACTACATTGTGTTACTTTTGCCAGTCCCCTAAAACCAAAGGATGTGAAGGTTTGTGCAGTTGGAAGAGTCAAAGAGTTTGTGAGGCTTTGTTTTTGAGTATTTTTGCTGCTGGTTGAGTATTCTCGCCTTTAGTTTCTCATTTTTACCATTAAGGGTCATTCAGAATCATCAGTGTTTTGAAATTTTGATTGCTTTCCCGAAATAGGGGTGGGTGGGTCACGGACAAAATATTGAAAATAAAAGAATTTAAAAAAACCAGACATTACCTGTGTATAAAAATGAACATAGAGATAGTTGGTGAAGTAAAAAAAAACAAAAAAAAACTCTTCATAGCTACGGTACTTTTTATTTAAACCTAAATGTGCATTCAGAAAGAGAGCATCTCTATGGATGATTTCACATACCAGAAACTATATACTTAAATTTTAACCATGGTGGCTGTAGATTGACAACATCAACTGTTTTATGTCAACTTCGCAACTGTTTTATGTCAACTTCTGGTTTGGACCAGAAGGAAAGGTCAACATTGGGTCATGTCTGTGCATACAATAAACCTATAGATCTAGAAAATGGTCCAAAGATAGTAAATTGATATACATCATGTGGTTCAGGAGATACATATATGACTTTGTAACAAAATCTTTGAGTTAATGTATTTTGATACCTGATGACATCATTGATGTACTTTGTTGAGAGACTATGTTAAGTATAAGAATATCAGCTCATGAAATTCATGCACAACTTGTTCAGAAGAAAAACATAATGATAATCTGGGGAAAAAACAGATTGGCTGAAACCCCCACAAAAATGTAATAAATAATTAATTAGGGTGAAAGCATGGGTAGCAGTGACAGTTCTGAATAGTCCTTTACTGTTGAAAACTTTCTGATTTCAATGGAAAATGTGCAGCTGAAATTTGGGGCGACACTCATTTCTGGCTGCATGTTCATTGCTATACCCTTGGTAGTGCACACATGAAATTAACCACAACAGGTAGGCCCTTCACATATTTTATATAATGTCAAAGAACACTCTTTTGCAGTACAAGCATTGATATGTTTACAACATGGAGACATACATTGTAACTTTTGTATTCTTCACTCCAAAATGCATTGTTCCATATTTGCAGATGAAACTTGACCCACAAAATCGAGTGCCTCATTTACCAAAGACTTTCAATTCAGCAAGGGTACATTTTATTGAGACATTATATACATACTATTTTGTTTAATACTCTTAATTAAATATACTCTTAAATATATTGTGTTGCAAATTAAATGCAAATTAAAAAATACCAAACAAAATCTTTTGAACAAAAAAGTTTGTTTCAAACAACAAAATAAAACGCTGATGCTTATTTCTGAAAATAGTTAATTTTTAAACTTTATACAAGGAAAAACATAAATGTTATATAGTGCTTCTCAACTTCTTCAACATGTTAAATTTCATTCTGTGGCAGTTTAAGTACCTTCTATAAGAAAATGCAAAACATATCAAACATTTTAAAAACATAAAACATATAACAAACATTTAGCAGTACGGTTTTCTAATGGTTGTGATAACATTAGTTCTATTTACAAGTTAGCCGTTTAATTAAAATGTTTCAATTTTGTTATTGTATTTTTTCACTCAAGGTTCCTTGATGCATCATCTACCAGTTTGGACCTGAATAAACTCTCAATGCCAAAGGCAGATTATCAATCCTTATATGCTTATGGACGATCCAAGTTATGCATGATCCTCCTGAGCTCTCAACTAAATACACGCCTAATGAACAAGGGAGTAACATCAAATTCTGTTCATCCAGGAAATATGATCTACACAAACCTACAGCATAGTTGGTGGGGATGGCAATTGCTATTTCTGCTAGCAAGGCCATTTACAAAATCGAGGGTAAGTATTATTTAGTATCATACAATAGATTGAGATGGATTGACCTTGTACATTTACTGTAGAAAGTAAACATAGAGTCCAGAAGAAACTTTCTCAATGAATTATTCAAAGCAAAATGAAGTATGGTAAGAAAGAACATTCAATCAATAGAACTATTAAAAGGGTGACGTACAATGCCGCTCTGCAAATCGGCCCTACAAAGCCCTCTGCAATGCCGCCCTACAAAGCCCTCTGCAATGCCGTCCTACAAAGCCCCCCCTACAATGTCGCCCTGCAATGCCGCCCTACAATGCCGCCCTACAATGTCGCCCTACAATGTCGCCCTACAATATCGCCCTACAATGCCGCCCTACAATGCCGCCCTACAATGCCGCCCTACAATGCCGTCCTACAATGCCGTCCTACAAAGCCGCCCTACAATGCCGTCCTAAAGCCCCCCTACAAAGCCCCCCCTACAATGCCACCCTACAATGCCCCCCTACAATGCCCCCCTACAATATCGCCCTACAATATCGCCCTACAATGCCACCCTACAATATCGCTCTACAATGCCGCCCTTCAATGCCGCCCTTCAATGCCGCCCTACAAAGCCCCCCCTACAATGCCCCCCCTACAATGCCACCCTACAATGCCGCCCTACAATGCCGCCCTACAATGCCGCCCTACAATGCCGCCCTACAATGCCGCCCTACAATGCCGCCCTACAATACCCCCTTACAATGCCCCCTACAATGCTGCCCTACAATGCTGCCCTACAATGTCGCCCTACAATGTCGCCCTACAATGCCCCCCTACAATGCCCCCCTACAATGCCCCCCTACAATGCCCCCCTACAATGCCACCCAACAATGCCACCCCTACAGCCCCCCTACAATTCCCCCCTACAATGCCCCCCTACAATGCCCCCCAACAATGCCCCCCAACAATTCCCCCTACAATGCCGCCCTACAATGCCGCCCTACAATGCCGCCCTACAATGCCGCCCTACAATGCCGCCCTACAATGCCGCCCTACAATGCCGCCCTACAATGCCCCCTACAATTCTCCCCTACAATGCCGCCCTACAATGCTGCCTTACAATTTCGACCTAGAAAGCCCCTCTACATTGTCGACATAAAATACCACCCTACAATTCCCCCTACAATTCCCCCCCTACAATTCCCCCCTACAATTCCCCCCTACAATGCATGGTTGAGGCGGGGTCTAACTTAAGATAGGCATTTCGGGCCACTTCGGTCTTCCATCTGCTACATGTATGTTTGGAGATGAGGAAGAGAGGGACATTTGCATTACATGCGGCTGTAGCGCCTCCAGATCTGAGGCTGTGAAGACCATATATGGAAATATCGGGAACAATGGGCCGTGTGCGAGTGTAACTTAAAGGATTGTTGGACGGGGTGAAATTTTGTTTAGTACGTAGAAGCCTCCGTAGTACGGCTGTGAAGTACCGCTGTGCCGCAGCTACTGTACGGGGCATGGTTTGAATGTTACAAGAAATTACTACCTCTGACCCCTGTCTGAACTGATCTGTTTTTGATCTGGAAAGTTGGATTGTCAGGTTGTCACTGGCTATTTTTACAGTCCTTGAGCTTAAATGCCGATAGGTCGTTAAATCACAGAAAACCTGCATAGGACACGAGGCAAACAAAACAATTTGAAATCGGCCAGTGCGGCGTTATTGTGACCATGACGATCCATGATTTTGAATAGTATGTCTGGTGTGATGGGTTCTTTTCGAATAGGAGCTGATGAATGGAGTCGTTTGAAACCTTGCAGAGCGGTCTTCACCATCGGGTTGTCTGTTGGGGAAGGTAAGACAGCCAGGCTGTGAACCCACTTGATTGCCGCTGTGGCTGATTCGGCGATAGACTTTGGTCCGGACGTTGCCAGTTGGGTGATGTACAGCGTGAGTTGGTATGGGTTGACAGGGAATGCCGCGCCGGTTTTAGATGATGCCCAGGTCTCCCATCTTGCCCAACAAGCCATATATTTCTTGTTGGTTGAAGGTGCTGTAGCTGACGGGAGTAGATTTTGTAGGCTGGTGGTGGCCAGTTTGCGTAAGGTTGGGTCTTGTAGGGAACTTGCGAGGTTGCTCTAAATGGCTGAAAAACACGGGCAAAGCAACAGTCAAACATTCAACAAAGCGCAATCAGCTTTATGATGAGACACAATGTCTCACAGTTTTGAGTGGCTCGCCCTTGAATGAGCTAGACATTGATGCGGGGACATAGTCATTCGGTGTTGAGCACCAGTCTAATGTTAATGATTAGCGCTCAGAGGAAACGTGGGTGCATCCCGGGTGCTAGACTGGGGTGCACTCCCCTGTCCCGAATGCTTGAATAAAGCTAGATAACTGTCAATTTTGCTGGGTTTTGGGGTGTTTTTTTTGTGGGGTAGGGTTGGGATTGGGTGGGAAAGTAACGTGTGGATAGGTTGACTGTTGAACCGAGAGTGTGAGTGAGCTCAGAGCAGACTTGGCTATTTATACTATTCAGTAGTTACGCAATACAAAATGCAAATGCATTCGCACCAATCTTACGTCAGAAAGTTGATTTCTATTCTATTTCTACCTCATGTGGACAAAATAACAAACACAATAATCACAAATTCAAAGTGTTTGCTTTAGGTGAACTTTTGGTGCGGTCGCTAGTCAACCTTGCTAACGAGAACGCCAAAGAAAGGGTAAAGTATGTCCTGACAGTTAGTTGCAAAATGAACATAACAGCACATCAAACAGCACGTTGATTAATTAATTGGC
This sequence comes from Leptasterias polaris, assembly GCA_037783415.1. Taxonomy (NCBI): domain Eukaryota; kingdom Metazoa; phylum Echinodermata; class Asteroidea; order Forcipulatida; family Asteriidae; genus Leptasterias; species Leptasterias polaris. Next base: position 259,498 of record JAZGTN010000246.1, read on the forward strand.
CGGCGACAGTTACCGGGTTAACTGGCGAAGAGCCGATAAGCCTCAAATCTGCTATCGTTCTTCACAGAACGATCAAGCCATGCATCATAGGCACTTCTGGCAATAGCCCACCTCTGAGCAACAAAAGCCTTTCAATGTTATCCTTGGCATTATACAGCTATGATCAATGCGCAGAGCTAAACACAAGAATGTTGGTGTGTTGTTAAAGATTGAATCGTCAGGGGCGGATCCAGGATTTTCCAAACGGGGGGGGCGTGAAAATTTACCAAGCAGCAAATGGTGAATGCAATTTGTGGCTCCTACGAGCGCGTAACGTGAAGCCCTTACGACATGGGCCGGTTCCGGGGCCCACTTAAATGCTCCGAAACAGTTAGGATTCTAGATGCTCTGTGGTGCGATCTCATGCAATATCTGACCACTTTTGTTTTAGCAAGATCATCATTAAAACTTAATTTTCGAGTTGGGAGTCATTGATTTGAATCAGCCATCCTGAGTTATAAAAATCAAAATGTAGGCTACAATATAATACTTATTCAGGGGAAAAAACTGTTGGGTGAGACAAACGATAGTGCAATTTTTAGTATAATTAACCAAATAGGGTCTCTTTGTCTATAATTGTTCACATACTTGAGGATTCGAATGTGACATGTTACTACTGATAAGAACAAGTTGTGCTTGTCTTCAGTGACAGCGCGATCGAGCAACAATAACACTAATGTACGAAAATGTGAGGGTAGGCCTATTGGCCTAGCACCATTGCAATCATATTGTTGTGTCCGATGTAATTTTTAAATCCGGGTTATAAAACTTATCGATCAAATAATGCTACTGTAGGCCTACTCATTGTAGAAAGCCCTAATGCTAAACTTTTTTTGTTTAAACATCACGGATTTTGCGGGAAAATTGGATGCCTTTCGAGTCGCGAGAGTGAATTTTTTGATCACGTATTAACAACTTGCGCGAGAAACATACTAGTTGGGTTCCCTGAACAATTTCACAACATTTATACGATCTAATGGGGACCAGACTGGTTTACATAACGCATAATATCTTTTGCGCAGACGGGCTTAAGATGCGCACCGCATTACACGTATTTCACAAAACCTTGATGGCGCGCTGAGTGAATCAGTCTGGTCCCCATTAAATATCAGCAGATTCGAAAAGCAAACAATTTTCCAAAAAGATCTGTGATCATTAAAAAACAATTAAGCATAAGGGCTTTCTACAAGTACAGTAGCATTTGATCAGTACGCTTCATAACCCGGATTAAAAATAAAATCGGGCACAAAAATAGGAATGCAATGGTGCTAGAGCGAAGGATACGAAGTGGATTGGCCCTATTCATGGGGCTATGTCTTTTTTTATCTTAATACTAGTTTCTGAAGTTCGTACTGTAAAAGTCTCATTGTATTTAGCGCGCGCGCGTGCTGACCTCCAGCCAGAAACTTCTTTGCACAATGTACACACACAGGTGGCATGGTCGACTCACGCTGCGGGTGTATGATCTTCACGCCCCCGGACCCCGCACCAGGCATTTGCACGGTGTTTCGCGCTTATGTTCAGTGTGTGAGAAGACACGATGTCCACACAAGTCACAGTCAGTAAGTTAGTGAATAGTGGTCCACAAATGAGTGTACGAGGTACAGATTATTAGTAGCTTTTTTGATAAAACAAATTGGTAGGGCCTATGTCATTATTAACTTTGTCTCTCCCTCATTTTTCCTTTTTTTTCTCAACCAAAAGGGGGGGGGGCGTGAATAATTTCTTTTAGTTTCGCAACTTTGGCGGATGGAACATAAAAAGTCAGTTTGCGGGAATCTATGACGAGGCCTAGGTAAGTGATGGAAGTTTGTGTCTGCCATATGCACTTTGTTTTGCTGGGAACAAAGCCACTAAGAATAACTAATTCTTTGATGGTGACTGAGTTACGCAGACCATAATGTAGATTGGGTGAGATAATTAAGCCATCATCAATGTATATGGAAGAGCTTATCCCTTGTGCTTGCCAATGATAGACTAAGGGTCTTGTAAGCTTTGTGAATAAGTAGCATGCGCTTGAGAGACCGAAAGGTAAGACGCGGAACTCAATATCTCATGGCATGTTCAAATTGCCAAGCGAAACCTAAATAGGTTTGATGTGGGAATAATATCTACATGATGATAACCCAACTCTAAATCAAAACTGAAATAATACTGATTTGAATCCAGGACTTGTAATATATGTGCCTGAGGTCCTCGTACTTGAACTTTGTTTTGAATATGAATTGGTTTGGATGGCGTAGATCAAGGACCAGTCTAAGTTTCTTTCCTTTTGCAACAGTTTGGGAGTTGCAACAATGGGGTAGTGTATCCACTTCTGCGATGCAATGTTTTTGCAAGATTTCTGAAATGGCAGATTTAATGAAGTTGGGGTGATCAAGGCTTGATCTATTGTTTTTTTGCATAAAATGGGGGAGGGTTCTCAACAAATGGGATCTTATCACCTGAATCAATCACACCAATTACAAATTCACTGACTTTTAGCACATTTTTCCAATAAGGAAGACAGTGTTTGAGTTTACCTTTAACTCCTTCGGGGGGCCTGGCTGTGTTCCCACTCTCTATTTGTTCCTGGTATCGATTGGTATGGGTGTCCATACTGGCGCTGGAGAACTTGTAGGGAGGGGCAAGCTGATCTGACGTGGCAGTTAAGGCCGCATTGGAAGCAGGTGCGATTGTCGAGGGTAGTGCTTTGGTATTGACGAAAAAACGGTCGTCGTACGTACATGTAGGGCAGGAAAAGCAGCAGGAGCCCTGGTAGGAAAAGCAGACATAAGCGGTGCATATCTGCTGCTTGTAGATCTCTTTTTGGGGCTGGTTTCTCAGCTGCGGCTGCCTTTTCTGCTTTTCTGATGTGCTTTTCGTCGCTGGAATCTGAGGCCAAATCGTCTGCCACGTACTCTTTCACCACGCCTGCAAGATTTCTTGATTGCCTTGGTTGGGCTGTTGTCTCCCGTCTACAGACATCATAGGTGTGGCCGCTTCAGCAGTGTGTAATTTTTGCGTTGAAAATTAACGTGTGGATAGGTTGACTAAGAGTGAGCTCAGAGCGGACTTGGCTATTTATACTACTCAGTAGTTACGCAATATAAAATGCCAATGCATTCGCACCTGTCGTGCGAAATCGTCTACATATTTCGAGTACATGAAAAGATTTTGTGAGCACGAAATCATTTCAAGTGAAATTGAATTATTTCTGTGTTCACTTTTTCTACTCCATCTTATGCCCCTTTAGCTGCTACACGTACATAGTAACAACTTTTGCTCCATGAACAACTTGCCAGTGAAGCTGTTCTATAAAATTGATGATCTCTTTATAAATAACTCTTGGAACATTTTGACAATTGAAATCCTTTGAGTGTTGTTAACAAACATTGCCGGAAATTTTGGAAAAAAACAAACAAGACAAATGGTAAATGCATAGGGATGAAGATAAACGATCGTCACCAATCCATATTGTGATCCATATTGTGATGTAATGGTTCAGACCCTGTGAGGGCCCCGCCAATGCCCCAAAATAACCACTAGTTTAAAAAAATTAAATTGGGGGGGGGGGGCTAGTTTTTGAATCAAATTTTAACAAAATTGCAGAAAAAAATTCAAACTTATGACAAAATAATAACTCAACACATATACATGTATAAAGAGTTGTTAATGTATTTGAGTGTGTCATTTTTGAATTCTTGTTTGTGTTTTATTGCAGCAACAAGGAGCAGCTACCACTGTATTTTGCGCTACATCTAGGGAGCTAGAAGGCAAAGGTGGTATGTACTTCAACCATTGTCAATTATGCCAAGCATCACAAGAGGCACAGAATCAGGATCTAGCTGCTGCCTTATGGGATCTTAGTAACAGTATCATCAAAGAACATCTAAGCAGATACTCTCTCTAACATTTGCATGTCAAACCAAGTTGTTCTACAAAAATATTTTAGCAAAAATGTTAACTAAGTAGGATTTGAAACTTTGCATGGTGGGAGTACAATCAGGTGATGTTTGCGGTGACACCATGTGTAAATCTCTTTTGAGTAGTGGTTGTTCTTCACAATCAGAGCATACTGATCAAAGAATCAAGTTGTCAAACTACCGGTTCTTCTCTGAACCACCACTACTCAAAAGAGATTTTACACAGGTGTCACCGCAAACATCACCTGATTAAATCTGTTTAATTTTACACATGGTGTCACCGCAAACATCACCTGATTAAATCTGTTTAATTTTACACATGGTGTCACCGCAAACCTCACCTGATTAAATCTGTTTAATTTTACACATGGTGTCACCGCAAACGTACCTCACCTGATTAAATCTGTTTAATTTTGGGCAGCTTTAAACAGCGTCCTACAACATGAAGTAGTTCTGAAGTGTAAGCCTAAAACTTATTCTTTTATATTTATGCTTGAAATCATGTTAATGGTTATTTGTACCATGTAAATAATTGTATGAGGCATTGTACACAGTACACATGTTTATGTGTCTTATAACTCCCAAGGTAGCAGATATTACTTTTATAAACACAGAATTTAGATTGTTTTCTTTCTTTCTGACTGCATGTTTTCATATGCCACATAATTTTTGCTTGCCGTTTTGTCGTCAAGTTAAAATCAATCTAACCATGTACTGACGTCGCACAAAGATACTGTCTGCCATTTTGGGAGTCAAATTGCATTGGAAGTCATATGGTGCACATCTAATTGAATGTAATTGCATGTGTATTGCCTAAAATCCTGCACTACATAGGAATACACAGGAAATCAGTTGAGAGCAAGCCTGTAATGTTGTCATCAACCATTCATAAAAACAGCTTGTGGGAAAAAGAGGGGTCTTAGGCTTGATAGTAATGTTAAAAGGTAAATAGCTTCATACCCAAACGGTATTACCATTTCCCAGACCTAGTGTATTACAGCTAGTGTTACTCATGATACATGTATGTGTAGGTTGTAAACGCAGTGTGCAGTGCAAAATTTATATAAAGTATGACACTTAAAAATGCGTACCTACCTAGCCTAAGGTGCAGTACTTGCTACTGAAGGAATACAAGTTTTTCCTTGACTGTTAAAATGGAGATGTATTCAATAGCCACATTGTGGTTTATAGTCAAAGTTGTCTTCCTCTCTGAGAAGTTTATGTTCTGAAAACTAAGGTTACAAAATTGCATTTGATAATTGACACTAATCTCTGCTGCAAACTTCAGTAGCCACTTTCTCCATGGTGCTCTGGGTGCAGCACAAAAATCACACACAAAAAACCTGACTGTTAATGTGAAATTTTCAGTGCAGCACATACATGTACACTAACCACATGTGGAAGTAAAACTTAAGAGTCTGAGTTTACAGGCAGTACATTAACATAAAGTCTGTAACTTTTTTGTTAAACTTTAAAACATTGCATTTTTACTCTTCAGTAATCCATTTTATCCTCTTATTACTACAGGTTTAATGTGAATTTGAATTTTTACTCCTACTTGTTATAATTCAGTTTCTTGATTTATTAAAAAATTTCCATATAATTGTACCTGTTTAGCTTTTGACTAATACAATGTTTTCATAAAATTATGTTCATGGCCTTAGAGCATGCTTGCATGATTATGGCGCTTTATAAATGTTGGTAGTATTATCATGTATTATTATTAAATCCATATTTCAACAATGTAATAACAATAATAATAATAGTGGCTTCTTATATAGTGCACAATTCCATTACGCAGTGACGCTCATGGCACTCAACAATCTGAAAAAGCGAAGCGCAGAAAAAAATATACTAAATTGGATTAGAGTGTGAACAAATGGGTTTTGAGCAATTGTTTGAAAGAACTGGCTGATGAGGCTTGACGAAGGGCAAGTGGAAGATAGGGCTGTGATATTTCCAGTATCCATTTGTTGAAGTACATCATCAAACCTCTCTATGGTGTGCCTGATGCAGCATAAAACCAAATATTGTTATTGGCACTACACTACCATGGACTTCTGCAGGACACATTTTCAGGGTGTCCATACAAAAGGAGTCCATATTTAAGTTTGGTTCTGGACGCTGTTTGAATTCAAAACTCTCTAAGTGATCAAATATGACCTTTTTGAGATAGCTCAGTTGGTAGTATAGAGCACTGGCACGTTAACCCGGAAGTTGTTGGTTTCAATCCAGCTCTTGTCCTTTTTCTTTGTTCAACCCAAAACTTTTCCAGTCAGTTTCCCTTGTGGGTTCTTATTTGATATCTGAAATAAAAAGTTGCATATCCTTAATTGATCCCTTTGCTGCCGCTTCCCAGGTTGTATGGTAAACTTGGATGATCCTTGGCTTCACGGCAGTTAACGGTTGTATGGCTTCTGACTGGCACCCCCGAACAAAGACATTGTCAAAATAGGGAGGAATTATTAAGATATATGTAATTATTTTAAATATTTTAAGGTATGTCTGACCTGTAGTCTGTATTTACAGATCATTTGTTGATTGTCCCTGTAAACCTAAAGACTATGAAAAACATTATAGGCCTTTGAAAAACTGTCATGCTTTCAATTGTAACAATTTGTTTCTGTTTATCAGAGGTCAACCTCCAAATTGTGATCTTTCCATTTCGAGTTCGCTCCCTCAGTTAATGACATTCAAGATATCATTCAATCCCTTCCTGTGGAGATCTTGACGATTGAGAGGCATAAGCAGAAACAATATTCATAAATACCCCAGACAGTTTTGCTATTCCTATTGGTGGAGAGCACATCACGTGGGGGTGTTTAAACGGCTGATAAAGACATATTTGGAGCTGTTTAAGACCGGCTGGCTTCGCGTGTTGGGCGCGCAAGCTCATTTACGCCAATTTACTTACGCGGAACGCAATACATAGCTATTGCTACCCATAATCTTTTTGCATACACACAACCCAACGCGCACAAAACAGAATTTTACAAAAGTTTTTGAAAATGTCATACTTCGAAAATTCGCAAAACAAACAGATTGTCACAGATTGTCTTTTTTACCACCGATTTTCCTTTTTCTTTCACTTTTTAACAAAAGGGCATTTATGAATGGGAATAAAAGAGTAGTGGCTCGGGCCTTTATCGCACGGCCACGACCTTGCCGGTTTTAAACGGCCGTTTAAGAACTCGTCGCCACTCTTTTATTCCCTTATTGGAGATCTTCTTGACGATTGAGAGGAAATCTACTCTAAGATGTGTAGTAGTTAAATACAAAGAACCCAAAACTGCAAGTTTATACATGCAAGTCAGCTGGGGGCACGTGTTTAGCGCATTGGAGAACTGTGCCTTTCAGCGAGTAAAACCATGTCATAGAAATACAGTTCCATAGAAATCCAACAAAAAATTGACATCGGAGGCTACCTGTCCTCAACACAAAGCAAGCGCCCCCCCCCTCTCTCTCGCTCATTTGCATCCCAAATTGCCTTTGAGAAAAGAAAAAAAAAAACTCTTCTCCGAGACAATAAAAGTATCAAATTTTAAAACATCCATTATAAGCAGAGTAAAATTAAACTATAGAATTATACATGTTATTCCATTTGCTTTGGTTTATTTTCAACTTGATCCAACTGGAATCAGAAAGACTGAACGCCTTTCTACCATTGTTAATTAGTGTCAAACAAACAGCCAATTTCATTACTCTGAATTTGCAATAGCTTACTTAGGGCTTTGATTTATTAAGTATTTATTTGTAAATAAAGTTTAACAATTTATATCACTAAAGAATAAGTGATGTCTTTACTTTAAACGAAATATTAGTTTTGTGTGGATTGAATGGTTGACAAAATGTAACTTAACAAAACATAATACCAAGAAATCATAGAATTTTACAACGAAGTTGAAAATGACACAACCTGTGACATGTTATTTTGTACCAATGAAGGTTGTCTCGGCTAATAATCCTCAATTTGGCTGTAAAAACAAAACTAAAATAAAGTGACATTGATTTCAGACCAAATATTACTATTTTAATTGGTTTTGGTGAACAGAGCTCGACTGATAAAAGTGAAGGCACACACAATGATTGGAAGCCGGTGGCCCTGGGAATTATTCAAATATCAGGGAGATGTACAACTTTATTCGGGACTTGTTAACAAATAAAAAACATAAACACACTGGTGCAAAGCGTGTTTATTCTCAAATCCAAACAAATAGTAATTCCTGATGAGGAAATTTGTCACTGAAAGTGCTTTCTTCCTTTGCAAATTAAACAACCAGACTAAACATAAAAGTTGGCCCTCATAATATTTGCCCACATGCCAATTATTTATTCACCCCCTACATGTACATCATATATACATATCATTTTAAATACAAATGCAGACATAAGTGGAGAACACAAGCTGTATTTGCAATTAATAATGAAGGTGTAGATGCTAAATGTTACTTGACTGCTTTAAGTTAGACCTTCCAAGCACTACTTTACTGCTGAATGCACTTACATTATTACTACAGCATACTATAATTTGTACAGTTTAACTGGTAATAATCAGCAGCCATTCAAACATTTTGACATTAGTTTAAAAGAATTCCCAGTATGTCCATAATTGTGTTGAAACAAACCGTCACTGAATTGACTATGCTGTACAATAGAAAAACAAACAAAATATATCGATTAACTTGTTTTCCCTGAAATATGATAGGAACCAACATGCATTTATTTTTGAGATTTGTATACAACAGTATGTTTTATATTTCTCCATGATGTTTTGAGCATAACATGTTTTGTGAAACAAAACATCTTCAGGCAAAACAATGAAAAAAATGCATCTGGACGAAGTTAGTTCAAGAACATCCTAAACCACTGTATGTTATGGACTGGAGCTCATATTAGATGTAGGTAAAAGTCAATTTCAATGCAACACACTAATTTTTTAATAATTACACTTTATAACATTGGGCAAACAAATTTGCAAAGCACCAAATCATTTTTGCCAATAAAAGCAACAATCCTGAAAGTCGCTTAGAAGTTAAATACGACAGATGTAATTATCAAATAAGCTCATAATGGCATCTACCAAACACACAAAATAAGGCTAGTGAAGTTTTGAATAGAAAGGTGTGTACCGGTGTGTACCGGTATGTCAAACCCTTTTAAGTTTATTAAGCTTAATATTAAGCTTCCAATTACTTTTCATCCCTAATAATGCAACATAGCTATGAAGAAAGTCCAAACCGAAACTAAAAATGTTGGAAATGTTTATACTTTTTCTCATCGTATGATAGTTTTTTTGCAATGGTACTGTAAAGCAAAACTTGAAACAGTTAAATCACATTTTTTGTGTGAAGTGAAACAAAGTTTTCGCTATTCACTTGCAAGTTGCAGAGTTTGTTGGCAAATAACATGGATTTCATTACCAACGCTGTGGATATTTTATGGGTCAAACAAGTTTCCCATGCTACATTTAGGAAATGACACGTCAGTAACACTTCACAGTTACAAATATAATACAATACCATGCAAGAGACAGGTTGCTGTCGCGTACACACCGTTTGTATCAAGGAACAGAATTATGAACAACTGCAAAACCTTTAAACCCAAAATTACAGACAGCTTGTGTGAAAACACCAATTCAAATGAATAGTTTCCAGAAAAATAAAGAACTACATGTACAAATCAAATTCAGAGAGACCAAGTTGCTATGTTTTCAAATGACTGTTTGATTGTTTATCTACACCTGTACACATCTACGGAAGTGTGAGTGAATGAAAATCCTGAAAACTGGATCTCAGGACCCTTTTCAACCAGAGATGACGCCCAGAATATACAAGCAGATTCTCTTCATCACTTCAAACAAATAGTGTCCACATCAAGGAATGTCAGTGAAAAAACCTGACAGTCGTGCGCGATAAGATGTAATGACAGAGGCAGGCTGGTTATTTGTAAATTTCAGTGAAAATCCAAAATGAGATAGATTTAGATTACTTATACATGTAGCAATAATGTGACATTTGAATTAGACCGTTGAGTTGGGAACAATAAATTGGTTGGCTCATGGATGCATTTTTGATTTTAACATAACACCAATTTTACATTCTTTAAAAATGAAGGGCAAATGGATTGCGCAGGCAAACCTTGAGGATGTCTTAGATATTCATCAAGAACTTTAATAAAAATGCCTCAGCTTTAACCACATTCCAGCATACCATGGCAGATTATCGGCAGGGTTCTGTGAATCACAGTGAGTGCCTAATGATATTTTCTCAAAAGAGAGCAACACATCCTGGTAATAATTATAAGAACATTTGTTGTATTTCCTGTGTCAAGTCAGGGTTTCATGTTGTAACAATATTTTCTAAGGAAAACTATTACTCCAAAAGCTCAAAAAGTTCAAAAATAATACTGTGCATGGGGTATGGAAATGTTTTTGGAATACCCGGCTGACCCAAAGTGGTTAAAAATGCTTATAATATATTAAATTAACTACAACAAAATGTACATAGAAATGTATTTTTGTTTTCCAGGATGCAAAAGTTAAGAGGTGTAATAAAAATTTAAAAAAAAATTTTTTTTAAAGGACAAATTTTAACTTAAACGAACTTGTTCAAACTTCAAAAGCTGAAATGAATCAAATAAGCAGTTCTGTACTTAATTACAATTGATATACATCAAGTTTATAATTCCTTTGTAAGCAAGTCATCTATTGGTCCATCCCTATCACTTATTTGTTTAGCTAAAAACACTAACCTTCCTGCAAACAGACACCTCAATAAAAAACAATGAATTGTACATGTAGTTATATGGACTGAGTGTCAGCATGGTACTATTATTACAAGAACCAAACTAAAATCATTTACCAATAAAAAGTGGTTACTTCTTTCGACAAAAAACAATGATTCTAATGAAGTATTGTCCACAAGTTGTACCAACTTTTAATGAGTTTTTAGCCATACATGTACATTGTGTGTACACATATGATTTACCACACACATTGAAATGTAGTCATCACTTTACATATTTTTACTAAGTTAGGTACATTCCTTGATGGGGGTCTTGAAATGACTGTCAACTCATTATCCTCTGGACCTAGTATATGTTCAACATCTTTAGTCAAGTATTGCAGACTCATATATGTTAATAAACCCAAGACCCCCCTCCCCCCAAAAAAAAAAATAATAAAAATAATAATAATAATAATATAATTATCATAATAAAAAAGGGGTACCAAGTAAACACAATTCTTTTTAAATAACACTAAACAAAAAAAAATCATTTGAACTCAAACAAATAAAAGTCAGTTTTAATGCAACAGTTATGGAATGAAACAGCACTTCCATGAACAGGTCGTAATAACAGTTGCTCCAAAAGTCATTAATCTTGTGAGTTGTGCACCTCTTCTAAATATAGTGAGTGATTACCAATGTGACTACTTTGGAAGCATGTAACTATGATGTAGTGCACAGAAAACAACATGGACACATGCACAATAGGCACACATGCACATGGGCAGACATGCACATGGGCAGACATGCACATGGGCAGACATGCACATGGGCAGACATACATGTACTTGGGCACACATGAATATGAGCACAATGAGCATGCATGCACAGCTGTGTTGCATACTCTGTGGTCATTCCTGTGTTCTGTACACTTACATGTAGAAAAAACATCTACCTCAACACTGTATACAAAACACTGTGGATGTTTGTAAGTCCACATAGTGTTTCAAGTCCAACAATGTATGGACCTCTTTTGTTCTCAGGTCCACATGTTTGCTGTAAACAGAAACAGGTGTACACACACACACACACACACATATGTACATGCACATGGGCACATGTGCACATGGGCAAATGACCACATGTATGCACATGGGCACATGCACATGGGCCACAGCATATGGTCACAAGCATGGTCACAAGCACATGGGCCATAGCACATTGGCACAAGTTCACAAGCACATGGGCAATACCACATGGTCACAAACACATGGGCCATAGCACATGGTCACAAGCACAGGCCATAGCACATGCACACCAGTACAATGCAAACCAAACGCCAATCATGTACAATATTTTTCACCTACATGTGACTAGACCTCTAAACTGACAAACAAGAAAGATTTGTAATTTTACAAGGGTTGATACAAGCCGTAGCATGATAAGAAAACTGATGTCTGATTATTGGCAGTTTGAAAAATTCACAGTATGCAATCAATGTTGTGCTCTTTAGTATTAACAACATATTTAAACAATGACACACAAAACCGCTCTGTGTTTGAATTACAATTAATCAAACTTTGCTGTATTAATCACAGCTTCAAATCTTTGCTGGAATCTCAAAGACCTACAGAACAAAAGCCACCTTTTTCATCATCTTCTTAACAATTGTCAGTTAATTTGTACAGTTATTTCCCAAGTAGATTTTATGGGGATTTGTTTTGTTTTGGGTTTTTTTTTTTTGTGTGCATTAGAGGTCTAAACTGAATATCCTCAGTATACAAGGAACAGAATGTGTATTGTTTTAACAGTCCACTAACTTTAGTCAACCTGTAAATATCTCCAAAAAGTTCTGTTGTTACTCATGGTATCTTGTTATTACTGATTAGCCGGTTAGTTAGTAAGTTAAGTTTTGATCCAAACTTCTGGTCCCCAATTCTCAGACAAGAGGATGGAAACAGTAAACAGATGGCTTCAATGTTCACAACTTTTACAAGATAACCTTGCCAATAAGAATTCCAATTATAATGGCCACAACAAGAGCAACCACAGATGGCATGTTGTTAATCTTGGTTTCCATCACAGATGGTTGAATGGATGTCATCTGAGAATCTCCACCAGCTCTGCGCTGCCGAACACCATCCTTAAACAATAAATCAAAGACTAAAATTAAGTTCACCAAAACCAAGAAATTCACTTTGGAAAGTAAAACAACCATCCCAACACTATCAATAACCAGGTACATGTATGTTGCTGTTTTCTGTATCTTTATACTCAATTAGTTCCATGTTGCTAGGAATGTAATACTACGTAATAAAAAATAGGAAAGCAAAGTCAATTCAACAAAATGCACAAAAGGTTCACAGTCTTGAAGGTTGCAGTTTTTGTGTCAACAAGCCTAGCAATTGTATGCTACCTGCAGGAAAAAAAAGTACCACCCTAGAGATGTCCATTGGAAATCAATGCTGTAAATGTCGTTTTGTAAATGCCTTTCGTTTATAAAGAAACAATCATGAGTCAATTAAATTGGTCCTTTGCTAAGTTAGCGATATTAAATCAATTATTTTATTAACCCCTTGAAAGTCATATAAATGCAGACTCTGGCTTTGACACCCCCCCCCCCCCCCCCCCAATGCTTTGTACAACCTTGAAATCATTGGGCAGCCTCTTACATGGGAAGTTCGCAGAATAGTCACGGTTTGTTTGGAGTTAAATGACAGTGACTTACCCTTAAGTTTGTGTTTTCTGTCCTAAGATTACTTATCTCCTGTCTTAGATTCCTACAATCTTCCAATACAGACTCAAGATCCTTCTCTGTTGACTTCCCTGGACTCTCCACTTTACCAGTTTTTCCTGAGCTGCCTGTCTCCAACTATTATTATTTCATAAAAACAAAAAACACTCGCATTAATCACAATGGAAATAAATAGGAACAAAATATGTCTACTTTGTAATGCTTTTTAAGGCCTTAAATTTAGATAATCAAATTTAAGACCTTTTAACACTTAAGGATCTGCGGACACCCTGTATGAAAAGTTAGCTTCAGTAAAGAATATCTCTGCGTTACCACATTTTGTACATTTATTTAAATCACATATGTACCTGCAGCATCAATCAAAATGTTAACTTTAAAGGTTTGAGTTCCTACATGTACGAGTAAATACGCTTGTAGAGTCATTCATACAATGGTCAGCATTACAACAACAGAAATGTGTGCACTGTGAATGCACAAGGGAATGCAGCATAGCCTACATGTACATTGTAGGCTGTGGATTTGTAAATATTTCCATGTTATTCTGCTGTACAAACTGACTGTCCAACACAACATTTTGATGAACTTGGGGTTCCCATTCACATTCAGGATGAGATTCTAAGAAAATGAAGGTCTTAAATGGATAAGCAAGCACAATGCCATAATTGCACAAGGGCCTGATAATTTAGCTTGAATATGTACATTGCAGAGAGGAAAATAAAATTTACATGTAGCACTTAAGACTACCTAGAAATAAATAAATATCTGCATAAGCTTCACCAGATGCAATGAAGAAAAACAACTTCAACCAAGGTTTATATACAGTTCAGCAGTCTAAACAAAGGATTACCATCCTTTGATGAGTCAGTGCTATAGTGTGACAATAAGCCATGATCCCTATTCAGTCCACTACCAACACAGTCCAGTGTTAAGATAATCTGATGTTCAAGTAACAAAACAAAAGAATCAAAGAAAAACTGACTTGAGCAGGACTTGAACCTGGGACCTCATAATTAACGTGCCGGCGCTCTACCAATTGAGCTATCTGGCCCTAATGTTGGTAGTCTCCCTATTTGGTTGATATCTCTGATCGAGGGAACCAGTCAGAAGCCATTCAAACTCAAAGTTTACAGTGCAACCTGGGATGTGGCAGCTGATGGATCATAAACCATTTCATATTGGTATTTATTTTTACAATTGTCAGTGCCCACAGGTCTGTAATATATTTTTTTCTGAACTTTTTGGAGCTTCTTATCATTTTCCTAAAAAATTATCACTGCCACAGCAAAGGAAAGAAAACAAAAGTTCTCATTATTTTTTCATGCAACTTTTTATTTAAAATATCAAGTAATATACCACCAGGAAAACTGACTGGGTAAATTTTTATTATTTTTGGGTTAAACAAAGAAAGTATGACTAGAACGGGACTTGAACCTGCGACCTCCTCAATTTTGGGTTGTAAAAATAGTGAAATAGTGCGACAAGTTTATGCCTTTTTTGTACATAAGTAGTTTATTCCAGTTTATTGAAGTAAAAAAGGTTTTTACGGTCGAAATGCAAATGATGGTCGGTCTGACGAAAACAAACAAACAATTTTTTTTTTTTCCAGCCTAAGTATTATGGGGTTGCTGTGGCTCAACAGACTCCCTTCGTACATGTACTTGTACACTGGGATTGGCAGGGGTACAGTGTATGTCATTCGGCAAAGTGAGCGCATCGTCAAGAACTTTTTGAGATTTAATTCATTAACTCTCACAGGAGGCTTTGAAAAAACACACACCACCTCACTTTCCATTTTCAAAAGACATTAAATAAAAAATGGCATTCTACTATTAGTATAGTTTATATGTAACCCTTCCCCATGGTGATGGGGGAATGTTCCTTTGTGGAATAAGAAAAGAAATCAATACATTTAAAGAAAATTTTATGAGTCATTTCACATGAAGTAACAAATAATACAACACAAAAATAAGCATACATGAATCTACTTTAATTTTCATAAAGGAATGCAAAGGTCGGTTGTTATTACTCTACTTGTTACACAAATCGTCACTGTCTTCACGAAGAGGCAATTTTTGAAAAAATTATACATTTTGGCAAATCAATGTTTTTACACATTTTGGATGTAACATTTTGGATATTGACATCAACATTTTCCCCCAAGTTTCAAATGGTATAACGCTCAATTAGCAAATGGACCATTTTACAAAACTCCCATTTTTGCGTTTTCATGAACAGACACATTTAGATTTGCCAATTGTTACATTGAAGTACATAGCGCTGGCACGGTGCCAATAAAGGCTACTCTGCGTTTTGAGTTTTCACGAAGGGGCAATTTGTATGACCTACATGTATATAAATTTTAGTTTTCACGAACAGACACTCGTCATTTACGCATTGGTTTGTACACGACGCGCTGCACACAAATCTCGTTCGTGCAGTTTTCACGAATCATTCATTAAACTAACTATAATTAAAATAGCAACAGATTTGCATGAATTAGGATCTCCACTTTTATGCTTGGAAAAATGTCAACGTTTCAATGACAAACAGTGTCTGGAAACAATGATTTCAAAAATAGTTTAACTTTTGCTGCATGGGCTAAATTGCCTCTTCATGAAAACAGTGACATCATGTACAATGTATAGTATTTTAATACTCATTTTTGTATTGTACAAAAATGGAAGGAATGGCCCTACCCAAAAAAGTGCAATTCAGCAATTTGGGAGGAATACTTTTTAGTTTTAATGAAACAATGATCATTTATCTGGTTGTAACAGATGAGCTATTTGCGAACATTTTTGAGCAATCAAAATATTACAAATTTAACTGTCGTTTGTGACAATTTATTTCTTAGTCTTATTTTTGTAAAGAAAAGTCTTCATCGGGAGAAAAACTTTCTAGAAAAAAATTGGAAATTGAATGAACTTAAAATATGAATTGTTGAATATTTTGGTGCCACATCAAAATATGGTTTGTATGCTTTCAAAATGGCAGCCTTGACTAAATCATAATCAACACTTTTGTCAACTGGTAAAGTTGAATAAACTTCCAGTGCTTTACTAACTAGTACACTTTGTAAAAGAAGGGTACACGTGTCTTTTTATTACAAATTTAACTGTGCTTTGTGAACAATTTATTTTCCTTAGTCTTATTTTTGTAAAGAAAAGTCTTCATCGGGAGAAAACCTTTCTAGAAAAAAATGTCTGGGTGCAAGAATACCATATACAGCAACTCAACATCAACCTGGCAACTTGAACTACTCAAGTCTGGTGACATTGATCCGAATCCTGGCCCATGTCCCAGAGATTCACTAGACGTGTTAAACGCCGGCTTGAATGCAGATGGCGGAAGTCCAAAAGTCTGGTTGATTGCCATGTCTACGAAGCCCATCTATCAGTCCTCTCTGACCTCATCACATCTGCCAAAAGTCGACTTACTTTAAGAACAAGCTGTCTGATTGTAATGCCAAGGATATACATCGGACAGTACACAAACTCCTTAATAACAAAACAACTGTTTATCCTAATGCCAATTCTAAGCAAGAACTCAGTAATCATTTTTCCAAGTTTTTCACAAACAAGATTGTTAAGATCAGATGTGACCTTGATAGTATATATATACTCATTATTATTATTATTACTTTTGGCGATTCCATTCTACCGCTACTTTTTCGAAGTGAGCAAAATATTTGTCGACATCTACAATAAAGTCGGTAGGATCAAATTTCTGTTTTCTCTTCTTTTTTTCACCTGAAACAGCTCTTACTCTTGAGCCTTTTCTTTTGACCCAATTTGCAATTTTGTTTGTCTGCTCCAAATGAATTTCTAACTCTGACTGTTTCAGATTCATAGCCGTCTCATCTGAGTGGCCATTTACATCGACTGTTAGTTTGCTTCAACAAGTGACTCTTCCAATATTTCTTCATCAATTAGAAATTCTATAATTACTGCCCGAATGAAACAAATTTGCGAGCGTTACGGTCTGTTAGTAATGAACTTTTAGTTCAACCTAGGTCGTCAACAAAAACCTATGGGGACAGAGCGTTTTCCATATATGCACCAAAACTTTGGAATAGTTTACCTTTATCCTTGAGAAAATCAAGCTCCACGAAACAGTTTTAAATGGGGTCTTAAGACCCACCTTTTGAAGGAGTTTTTTTTTATAGCTATTCGCTTTGCTTGTAAATATTTGTATCTTTCTTAATCTGTAGTTTTATCTATAGTTAATATTTTTAACTTTTATCCAGTGTCATCTGTCCTATTTATCTTTTATCTAGTGCGTATGGAATTTTTTGAAAATCAAGCTCCATGGTCAGTTTTAAACGGGGCCTTATGTCCCACCTATTTAAATATTTTTTCTATTGCTTTTTGATTTCCTTG
Source organism: Leptasterias polaris (assembly GCA_037783415.1). NCBI lineage: Eukaryota > Metazoa > Echinodermata > Asteroidea > Forcipulatida > Asteriidae > Leptasterias > Leptasterias polaris. Next base: position 277,301 of record JAZGTN010000246.1, read on the forward strand.
TAAAATGTTTATCTGTATTAATTTGTTTTTTTCATTAATAGAATACTTTTTTTCTTATGTCCATTGTCATTTGTCTATCTTTTCTTTTTTCTAGTACTAATTTTTTTTTTTTTGTAAGAGTAGTATTGTAAATTGCTTGTTCATTTTATTTCTAATTTTGGCCTATTGGTTTATTTGTAAAGCGCCATGAGCATAGGAGATGTGCGCTATAGAAATAAAGTATATTGCATTCTGAATTTACTAATTATCTTCCTTTTAGTCGGTTTCCCATAATAAGAGAGATCTTTGAATGCTTTGTTAATCAACAGCTCCTTGGAAAGCTGCAAAACAATGCCCTCTTAACTAACTGCCAGTTTGGGTTTCGCCATTCCTGCTCCAACTTGTGATCTGCTTTCCCTAATTACTTAAAGAAAAATGTTAAGTTTGTTCCCGAACAAGCCCCCAATTCTGTTACGTACGGCTAATTCATGAGAGTCAGAAAGAACTAGGCACAACAGAGACAAGTGAATGGAAAGCAATCTAAGGGAAAAGAAACAATTTTTTACATGTACAAGAAACATAATTTAATGCAATTGTGACCCACTCTGCAAAAATGGCCCTTACATTGTAGGTCACAAAATGGCCCTTACATTGTAGGTCACAAAATGGCCCTTACATTGTAGGTCACAAAATGGCCCTTACATTGTAGGTCACAAAATGGCCCTTACATTGTAGGTCACAAAATGGCCCTTACATTGTAGGTCACAAAATGGCCCTTACATTGTAGGTCACAAAATGGCCCTTACATTGTAGGTCACAAAATGGCCCTTACATTGTAGGTCACAAAATGGCCCTTACATTGTAGGTCACAAAATGGCCCTTACATTGTAGGTCACAAAATGGCCCTTACATTGTAGGTCACAAAATGGCCCTTACATTGTAGGTCACAAAATGGCCCTTACATTGTAGGTCACAAAATGGCCCTTACATTGTAGGTCACAAAATGGCCCTTACATTGTAGGTCACAAAATGGCCCTTACATTGTAGGTCACAAAATGGCCCTTACATTGTAGGTCACAAAATGGCCCTTACATTGTAGGTCACAAAATGGCCCTTACATTGTAGGTCACAAAATGGCCCTTACATTGTAGGTCACAAAATGGCCCTTACATTGTAGGTCACAAAATGGCCCTTACATTGTAGGTCACAAAATGGCCCTTACATTGTAGGTCACAAAATGGCCCTTACATTGTAGGTCACAAAATGGCCCTTACATTGTAGGTCACAAAATGGCCCTTACATTGTAGGTCACAAAATGGCCCTTACATTGTAGGTCACAAAATGGCCCTTACATTGTAGGTCACAAAATGGCCCTTACATTGTAGGTCACAAAATGGCCCTTACATTGTAGGTCACAAAATGGCCCTTACATTGTAGGTCACAAAATGGCCCTTACATTGTAGGTCACAAAATGGCCCTTACATTGTAGGTCACAAAATGGCCCTTACATTGTAGGTCACAAAATGGCCCTTACATTGTAGGTCACAAAATGGCCCTTACATTGTAGGTCACAAAATGGCCCTTACATTGTAGGTCACAAAATGGCCCTTACATTGTAGGTCACAAAATGGCCCTTACATTGTAGGTCACAAAATGGCCCTTACATTGTAGGTCACAAAATGGCCCTTACATTGTAGGTCACAAAATGGCCCTTACATTGTAGGTCACAAAATGGCCCTTACATTGTAGGTCACAAAATGGCCCTTACATTGTAGGTCACAAAATGGCCCTTACATTGTAGGTCACAAAATGGCCCTTACATTGTAGGTCACAAAATGGCCCTTACATTGTAGGTCACAAAATGGCCCTTACATTGTAGGTCACAAAATGGCCCTTACATTGTAGGTCACAAAATGGCCCTTACATTGTAGGTCACAAAATGGCCCTTACATTGTAGGTCACAAAATGGCCCTTACATTGTAGGTCACAAAATGGCCCTTACATTGTAGGTCACAAAATTGACTTTTGGAGATACATACGTGATTGGAAAGTCCATTCTAAGCTTTAATTCGGTGTATGTTGGAGCTCTAGCATTTTGCAATCTGGAGATAAACCCAGCTTTGCATATTAAAATCCCAGCTTTGCATTTAAACATGTGCAGTGAACCAAGAGATTGAAAAATATCCGTACCGTAGCAAGGTTTTTGTAAAGCACCCTAGCAACAAACATTTTCCTGTCTGAATTTGGGTCTAAAATTTTGACCAACTGTTGGTCATGACTCTTAAAATATCATATCGAAATTTGACAATTTATGAAGCACGGGATTGCATGTTTTTACCAATTTGCATAATCTATTAAATCTGAATTTTATTTGTTAAAAATTCACATTATTGAGTGGGTCAAAAGGATGGATGCATCAGCCTCATTCCTCATGTTGTCTCCTCATTTATTACACTTTTTAAAACAAGTTGTGCTCCTTGTATCACACAGTTCTTTGATTAAAAGTCACTCAATTTGCATTATGAAATTGGATTACGAGTTTGAAGCATTTCTTGAATTTTTAATAAAAAACATGAAGCTGCTAGAAAATTATAAGCAAAACCTCTGAAAATACATAAAATAAAATGACATTTTACATCATTTTAACATGATGTTAAAGCCTTATAATTTTGTTCCCACTTTCAAGAGGACTCTATCTATTGGAAAATGAGAGCATCATAAAACTCAATTTGACAATAGGGACCGTCTTTAAAATTTGGGTTGTATAAATGCTGTCCACTCCCTCCTGCTACAATTTTTTTTTTACATCAGCATATCTGCATATCTGCATTTGACAATCGTCCGATATTAGATCTGCTAGTGCATGTGAACAGTGGCAAATAATTGTTATTACTGCAGATTTGTTGTGGATTTATTTTGGAATGGTTGTTGTGTAGTTCTGAAGACCTTTTCATATTAACTGCATTTCTGTGACTTTATTTCCAGGATGTGAAAATTGTCTTAACATCCCTCTTAATATCAAAACGTGTTATAAATACAAGTTTTTGGATTTAAATCCCCACCCCTCACCAAAATAACTTTTTTAATCATGCACCTGAATTGAAATCGGTCTTTATCTGTTTATCTGACAGCACATCCACCCTACCCCTAAGCATACAGCACATCCACCCTACCCCTAAGCATACAGAGGACCACTTAAGCATGTAGCAAGTTAAAAAGATGGGCACACCTTTCTGCCATATAATGTACTTACCACTGAAGTGGCAGCTGTGACTTGGTTTGCAGGCAGCTCAAAAACACATTTCAACTTGGTGTCCATTAAAGCACCACCTTCTTGTGATTTCCACTGATGAAGAGAAAGAAACCAATAAACCAACTACTGTATAGACATGAAAATGTTTTGTACAAATATATTGGATTGGGGTAGGTACATGTACATGTTTGTTGGTCTAGGCATTTTCTACCCTGCACTTATTTCAGAACTAACCTTATGCACGATATTTCAAAATGATGGTTTAGTGTAGTTCGCTGAAAAAATTAATAATCCATTTGCACGATTTATCAGTTCAGACATGATAATAATTTATTTGCAGGGTTTATGTTATGTGTTCAAATGGTTTAAGAAGTCACGCACATGGCTTGGTAATTCATTGAACAAATTCGTAATCTGTTCTCAAGGATTAATTATCTGTCTGAAAATTCTGTCACCATGGTTTACCATAAGGGTTAATGTATAACCAAAAACTTCAACCCTTTGCCAAATTAAAGCTTTTAAATGCGCCCTGGTTTTGATTGCCTGCACTTAACCCACTGACTCGGTTTATTTGTTTCAACATATTATTAGTATACATGTAACATTCAAATAAATTACCATGCCATGTGAACACATTCAAACTACAATCAAAACAATGCATATAATGATAGATTATTAATTTGTTCCCATGAATAACTTAACCTCATGAAAGGTTTAATACTTTATTAAACATCTATTCAAAAGAAAAATTAATTCAATCAAACAAATTAATAAACCACACAGATAGGTTATTAAACCAAGCAAACAAACCGTGCAACCAGATTCATTTGAACGAATTTGAACGGATTTCTTAACCTGTATTTTAACCCTTTAAGAAGATTATTAATTTGCTTGAATGGAACCCGTTACTATTTTGTTTCAATATGACAGATTACTACCCTTTGAATTTATTATTATTTAGAGTTGTGAGTTGGATAAGTTTGCGCAAATACTTCACCCTGGAAGTCAGGATTACGAAAACCATGAATCAGTCTTTTGCAGAATAAAGTCGTCAATTTTGTTAAGATTTATAGGACCCTGGATCCCAAACCAGCGGTAAGAGGACTTCTTAGATTTGACTAGTTTATCCTTACTTGTTAATGTTGTTGATTTTGAAGGTTAACTTTGAAGGTTGAATGGGGGTATATTTGCTACGGGATAGGATCTTATTTTGGTTATAAATCTAGTTCACATTGTCGTTGCAGTGTATTCACTAACATAGTGTATGTACATGTAGTAGTGTTAGTTTAGTTGGACTCAGACATTTACTCTTTCTCTACCCAGTTTATTCTAGCCATTATGACAATGTATTGTAATGTGTTGTTACTTGGAATATATTTTGTTGCCAGGTGTGCTTGTAAAATATAATAGGGTCAGTTCGTATTTATATTAGCGTTGTAGGCAACAGCACCCTCTCGGGTTAGATTACATTTTCCACCATTTCTGTATTTTGTTTTGTTTATTTGTTGTTAACCCTTTCAATGCCATTGTCGAGTTTACTCGACCACGCGCAGTGTAATGCTTTCTTACCATTGTCGAGTTTACTCGACGTTAAAAGCCGCGGTATTTGGGGGGGAAAAACGCGGTGTTTGGGAGCCTGTATTTATTTTATTTAGCGCCCTCTGTTGTTGAACCTTATATGGACTGGTAGCTTGTTTACCATGCATTACAATGGTGTGTGTTGTATAGGGGGTTGCCATTACGATTTTCCGAGAATAACAACATTGCATGCAACAGTACGTCCAGATTTCACGCTTCCGTTTTCCCGGCAAATAATCACCAGCATAGCTGTTCATTACCTAGAGGTTTTGGTTGAAATGTTTGTCAGTAGAAACTCTGAATTGGAATCAGAAATATCTGAAGAAGAACCTAGTGAATATTCGGATGAAACTTGTGATGTTTCGTTGCAAGGCACGTCTGATGTTGACAGCAATCCTTACGATATACCGGTAGCTGGACCGAGCACTTCAACGCCGTGGTCTTGGGCGTGGGCTCGGCGGGCCTCGACCCATTCGTGCCGACTAAGGTGGCAAAGGACATGAAGATAATATAAATTGGACATCATATGAAAGGTCATTTCATAAGCTACAAATTGTATGTACAAAGTTTTTCTACTAAAGTATGTCTTCACAAAAAAATAAAGATTGGAAAAAGTGAACACCACTGCTGAACATTGCACGTTGCTTTTTGTGTGAAAAAATGCGGTATATACACAGCAGCGTGACCCCTATAAAAAATGCGGTATAGACTGTGCAAGTCTCGCGCGTAATCGAACTTCCGGGACCATTGTGGTCCCAACCATATGGAGTTTTACGTTGGCAAGATTTTGTTTCGTCTATTATTTTAGTTTAACGTACTTAATGACCATGAAAATTAAATATGTTGTTGGGAATGTACTACTAAGTGATAAAAAACATGAAAGTAAAATCAATACAACACAACGTTGAAGAAAACCCAAGAATTAAACTTGAACTCAGCTTCCGGTTACTTGCAAAAAATTAAGAATTTGTGCCCACCTCCAATCACCAAATTTGTTTTGGTCGCGCGATGATAATCGCCAGACACTAATTGTCAGACGCTAAGCCTTTTCATTGCAGTCTATGGTTGTCGAGGTGTCAGCGTCCTCTTTAAACTGCGTCACGCGTTAATTCTACGCCCGTGCGATCATCACGCATCTGCGTTTAAACCTGCTTTTAGTGGTTGCTCGTACTCAGGCGTGGATTTGCAAAAGGGTTTCCTAAAAAGTTAAGATCAAATAAGCATCCTTGTCCCAGAGTTTTCAGTTTGTTTCGACAAAAACTAACACATGATGTGTGTGTTAATTATGAAGCTATACTAATTTTTATACAAATTGTAATGATTATTTTTGTTGTTCAGATTTTTTCCAAAATCTAATTGAAAAACAACGATTTGACTTCAGAGAAAAATATGTTTTTCGCTTAACGTGTTTTCTCGTTCCGATACGCGCGAGACTTGCACAGTCTATTGAAAGGGTTAAACACAAATTATTGTTTACTGGTTTTCTGTGTTTTAATCATAGTTGATGTGGCATCAGGCAGCTGCAGTGTCATTAAAAAGCAGTTTGTATGTTGGTACAGAGAGAAAAGAAAAAAAAAAAGTAGTTTCATTTAAACTGTTGTTACATTTAGCTTGAATGGATTACTTAATTGTGCAAAACCTAGTTGTGAAAGAATTGTTATACCGTTTGTTGATATATCAATATTACTCAAATATGTATGTTAAGTTTTCATGTTCCTAAATAAAATTGAAAACACAGAAAGAGTGTCAGATTATCCAGAAAATCGGCAATGTCATCATTAGTTAAAGAGCTATTTCTGAGTCATGTTTTTTCCCGTTCTGTTTTTTCATATCCATTCCCAGGTTTCTTGTCAGTCCCGTTACTTTTTTTCCCTTCCCGTATTAATTCTCAATCCCGTTCCCCAAAGAATTTACGCAAGGCAAAAATAACATTAGAAAACATCATTCAATTGCTACAAATCTTTGTAACTGTTTTAAATTCACAAAAACAACTTCTGGTTATTTTTCCTGTTCCATATTTAAAGTTTTCCCGTCCCGGGGTATTTCTCAGTCCCGTTTATTATTTCCCTGTCCTGTTTCCCCGTCCTGTTGTTTCCCTTTGTGTCCCCTTTTATTTTCCGCCCATCCCGTATTAATTCTCAATCCCGTTCCCCAAATAATTTACGCAAGACCAAAATAACATTGGAAAACATCATTCAATTGCAACAAAACTTGGCTTTTGTTCCTGGCTTTTGTTTTGTTAATGTTTGTATTTTTTATGTGTTTTAATGCCGAATAAATAATAATAATGTCTTGTTTTCGCAAATCAGTTTCGTTTGGAATTTAAAATGTATACATTTTACAAGTATATTTCTTTGATGCGACATCTTAATTTGGAAACCCAAAATCAACAACTTAGTTGATACTTATAGTACACTGATTCTTGGATCAAAGCACGTACACAACCACCATTGTATAGTATCCCGAGATTATACTGTCGATAATTGTTCAATAAATTTTGAGAAAAGCATCTTAACATTAATGCTGCCTATGTGAGGTTAAAACAAACTTGTTTCCGCCCGACTATTTTTCCTCTCCTTGGATATTTCTCTGTCTCGTTTATTATTTTTCCGTCCGTTAGGCCTATACTTCTCAGTCCCGATTACTGTTTTCCTGTCATGGGTTATTTCTCAGTTAAAAATAATATTTTTTTACCGTCCCATTTATGTTTTCCCATGCGCTTTATATTTCATCCCGTCCCGTAATAATTTCTGAAATCTGAAGTGCATACATTTTGTAGTATAGTCCTTAGATGTGGCATCTCGATAATAAAAAATTAAACAACTTGGCTTTTACTAACGCATTTTTGGTGGTTGAAAATGCAATTTATACAAACCTTTCATGAAATGCAAGCGTTTGAGAAAACGGAGACAAAATTCAAGTCATTTGAAACATTATTTTTTCCCTCAGTTAGTATGTCTTTCAGTTCCCAAAACGTGACCATTACTGAAACCTTTTGAAAGACTAGTTATAATGTATCAACAACGGATTAGCGCTTGTCCAGTGGAGCGAGCAGCCATAACAAAGCGGAACAATCAAAGTGTTGCATCTCAATTTCTGAAGAACTGGGGCAGGTCCTGTTGCATGATTGTTAAGTATCCCCAGATAAGGTGCTGATAATTGGTCCCTTTGTGAAGCCACTGCCCCAGCCTGCTTGAGTAGAACTCATGCATATTCGTCTGACATAATGCAGCTATGTGAATTGACCTGAAGATAATGAGCTCATTAAAGTGGTGTTGAGACTATCCTGCAGGTTTCGGTGGATATTGAGGGTTAGTTAAAGAGGGCTTCCCTTATTGACAAACTGTTCACTTTTAATGGCTTTTTGTTTAAGAAAATCCAATCTCTTGTTTCTTTTTGGTTATTATACGAGAGAGAGTGGACTTCTCATTTGCCAATCAACATGTCAAGTTTTTTGCCTCTGTTAAGTCTTGTTGACATAGTTGCAACAATAAAGTCCTTAGCAGTTTTAGAATGAGGTTTTTGCTTTAAGGATGATAGAGTTGTAACGATCATTGGTGGTTTGCAATCGTTTATGTACCTGACATCTGACAGACCATCCACCAATATAATGCCATGCGCATGCGCATGTGTTGTGACACCGCCCGGGGTTGATGTCTGATGGTTGTGTAGAATACTATGCAAGGTCATGTCTTAATATTGACAAATTAGGAGCTGATGGTCAGGATGTTGGTGGGCTTGTTTCAAAAGTCTCAAAATCATGTCGGACGGAATTCGATAGAAAAACTTGCTACAATTTTTAGTTGAGGATTTTTGAACAAATTTTTTGTATCAATGCTAATACACAGACTGTCAATAATGTCACAAAACATTTTTTTTCCAACTTAACAACTTTGTTTCCTTTTTTTTTGACAAAACGTCAACATGTCGGACGGAATCGATAAAAATGGATCTTCTGGGATTTTGATAAACAAATAAAAATTTTATCAAAACTTAACAGAGTTTTCTTTACTCAGGTACCATATTAGCAACAGTAACAATTATTCTTCATGTAAAGGTATCCCAATTGCAAGTTTTATAGTTTGCTAATTAAATAGGTGCAGTAGAATAAACATCATGTCGGACGGAATGGAACATGTCGGACGGAATTATGTTGACCACCCCAAAAAAATCACTGAACCCTAGTTTTTTTAATATCATTTTTAAGTAACTTGTGTGAGCCTACTATTTTGACATGAAAAAGAAAAAAATGCCTGGCAAATAACAAATTATGCTTGAAAGTTTGGAAAAAAATCCGTCCGACATGCTTTCTTAATAATAATAATAATAATAATATGGATTTATATCGCGCTTTATCACACCCAAGGGCGTCTCAAAGCGCTTCGAACATTATTACCCCTGGTCACTGGGCCATTTATTTCATTCCTTAAACCATCTCAGCTCCCTGGGGAGTATACAGCCTGTCCGACATGGTCAAGAGTAAAATATGAGTTACACAAAGTTAAAACTATAAAAGACCATCACAGGGCCAAATATTGAATTGAGTATTGAACATACATGTATTAAATGTTTGAAATTGCTGATAGGGCCTCAGGTTCACTTTAATTAGATAAGCTTGAAGTCTGGCTCAACAGTTTGAAGAACGATGAACAGTGGGACGTCATTTTTCTTGCAGTGTGGGCAAAAATTGTGACACACGCAGTAATCAGTATGCAAACTAGGCTTTCGATATTTACCAAGCTTTGTGTGTATCTCTTATTTGAGTAAAAAAAAAATTGTTACACTGGAAAAAGTTGTAACATGCATATTAAATTGGCGGATGGGTCCAAAGTTATTATTTTCATGGGGACAGAACAAATTCAACACATTGCATGCTTTCCATTCAAGGGTATGTTTACTTACCGTAAAAATTCCGTCCGACATGCATCTTTTTATCAAACCCTTTATTTAAACTTTTTTTTAAGGACTTATTTATTAATTTTTATTTTTTTTTTTTACATATTTGTAAAATTAGGGATATTACCTTCAAATATAAACATAGGAAATTATTGGATAGAGCTTTTCAATTTTTGACTGTTTGGGTGACCACTTTTGAAACATGCCCTGGTTAAGAGTGTGGTGGGGGATTGTGGGGAGGGTTTGGTAGGGAGACAGAAGACGGAAGAAGGAGAAAGAGAGAGGAGTGACTGTATGGAAGAAGAAGAGTGGTGTAGAAAGACAAAAGAGTGGGCGGGTTTGCTAAAGGGTGGTTAATAGAAGAAATGGGGTTCATCTTGCACCCTGGAAAAAATATATATATCAAGTAGACCCATTGCACAACGCGCAGCGCGCATACATGCGCGTAATTTTTGGGGTCAAAACGTGCACAAAAGGATGGTACACGTGTTTACGCACAATGCGCTTGTAAACACGTGTACCATTCTTTTGTGCACGTTTTGACCCCAAAAATTACGCGCGTGTAGATGATGACATCATATGCAATGGGTCTATACTCGATAATGAATTTTGATATTCTTTCTTCTTCTTTCTAGCCTATTTCACTCCACTGCAGGAGGATAGCCTCTTCACCAATTCTCCATTTCATTCTATCCTGCGCCGTCTGTTGCCAAGCAATGCCCCTATACAGTCTACTCTCGTTAATACGAGGTCCGCCGGACTAGCCCGTTTTCCTCGTAATATCCGAAGCTCGCAATATCCGATCGCGGTAATATCAATGCACTATATGCACAAAGTGCATGACATAATGGCCGCACGTGTACACATGGCTGCATGCTGCATGCAATACAGTGGATAACTGTGTGCATGTACCGCACAAACAAGCACACAATTGGGCGAATAAAACTGTTTTAATTTAGTTAGTTTAGCTTGAAAGTTAATTTATAAAATCAATTTACATTTTACATGCTTGAACAAATGTCTGAGATTTTAACTTGCTGTTCTTGTTTAGCGAAGTTTCCGTGCAAAACTCGGGTCGCAGCAGTCAACAAATAGAATCTTGATTTTGATTGGTAACCACCATTGTAATGCTAGATGGTTCATTGCTAACGCGGGTACCAGGGAAATCTTGCTGTTGCATTAAATATTGATCGCGCAAATATTTTAGTTTTCAGTTGCGGTGGGGCTTTTTCTACTAGAAATGCACATCAAGCACTTCTAAAACTCAATGGATCAGTATGTTTTGTGAAGATTTCACATGAATTGATGAATGCTGACTTAGTATGGAATCTGCTCCGTTGTTTGAAACATGCAAGACTCCTAATCCCACCATTGTCCGGGGTTTGGAATTAACAACCTGCTCGCTGACTCGCGACTGCAGTCATGAGTCATTGCATGCTTGCGATAGTGTCCAGTTAGCACCTCTATTGATTGTCTTACAAGCCATAAATAACGATTTTCAGGCTGTTAAAGGTATTTCCTGGTTTTTTTTATTATTCTCGTTTCAAAAGGGTTGAAAACAATGTTTTGCTCGTAACGGGCCGACAAAAATACCTCGTTGTAACCGTGTTCTCGTTACTGCCGTGCTCGTATAAGCCGTATTTAAATGCATTGAAACACGCACGGGGCAGTTCGGGACCAGCAAAAAACCTTGTATTAACCGGTACCTCGTAACATGCGACCTCGTAATATTGGGAGTCGACTGTATGTACTTTGTTCATCTCTCCATCTTCTGTTTTGTCTCCCTCTTTTTCTTGTACGGTTTCTTGGAGTCCAGTTGGTTATTTTGCACGCGCACCTGTTGTCATATCTCCTTGCTAGGTGACCTGCCCATCTCCACTTCCTCGATTTAATGGTCTTAATAATATCCTGCACTCTTGATTTCTTTCTTACGTCCTCGTTCGTCAGCCTGTCCTTCTTTGTTACTCCTATCATTATTCTTTCCATAGCCCTCTCTGTCACCCTTAGTTTTTTCTCAAGTCGTTTGGTGGTTGTCCATGTCTCGGCACCATACGATAGGACAGGTATGATGCACTGATCGAATACCTGCCTTTTCAGGGATATAGGAAGGGTGTGGTCTCTAAAGATGTGGCTGAGTGTGCCAAACTTCACCCATCCTAACTGGATTCTTTTCTTTATTTCATCTCAGACCATAATTTTAAAGGAGCGCGATCGCGCTCGCGCTCCTCCGCGCTCCTTAATGTTTTCCAAGGAGAGCAAAAAAAAGCGCTCCTTACAAATTTAACAAGAGTATGTTTTTTCAAAACCCTAGTTGTTGATTAAAATAAGCCGCTTGAATCTCGGAGTTGGCAGTGGCAACATCTAAAGAGTGCACGCTTTTTCTTTTCCCCCGTTAATTTTACCTTTATTTCACCGTTCGTAAATAAATTGCGGCCCGGCGGCGGCCGGACCACCATGCGGTTATTTATTTCTTCCATGTGCGTCGTGTATTGTATGCAGCTAGATCTATTGATATGTGTAGACTTCTCTCATTCCCCGCTTCATTCGCGATACAGTTTGACCGTAGTACATGTACATGTATGTTTACTGCTGCAGCAAAGGAACATGTGTGGAGACATTGAAAAGTCTACTGACAACAACGCACGGTGTGTTGTGTGGATGCCCGCGAATCGTTAGACTTTTTTCACCAGTCGTCACTACCCACGTTCATAGGCAAAAGCGCCAGTTCTTCGATTCGTTTAATGTGTTTTACGGCTCGAGATATTTTTACGCATTGAACTATGACCTGGAAGAAACTTCGAGATAATTCATGCAATGAGTGTGCGTCACACACGTGTGGGGGATTCGTCGACGACGTTTGAGTTGACGTCTTACATTATTTTTCCAAAATGATTTGGTTTGCAATCTTCGAGGATGTGTTTCAAGAACAATTTTCAATGTCCAAAAGGCAACACTTAACCCAATGATTCACTAACACAGGTAAAGACCCCAAACATCAAAATTTCTTTTAACAAAAACCATTGAAAACGTCATGACTGCTCCGTGGATTATTTCGGACGATCATTATGATTGTATTTTTTTGTTTTTTTAGACACTATACGTCTGATTTCATCTTTTGTAAAAGTATTTTCCTCCTATTTACTCGTCCCCGGTCCCATCTATGGTCCCAATAATGCCCGAGGGGTTCACAGAGTGCGGCGCTGACGCACGAGTCAACTTGCCCAAATTCCGGACACCACAAATTTGGACCTTGCCCAAAATCCGGACAAAATTGTTAGCGTTAGATTTTTCCGTATTTTTTGTCATCGCCTATTCTCATGCACATGGGCAGTAAATTCAAATCGCTCTCCTTAATTCACTTTCTTGATTTAAGGAGAGCAATTTACAGCTCTCCTCAGATTTATTAAAATGAAGGCCTGTCATCTCCTGTTTTGTTATTAAAGGTGATCTTCTTTCCCAGATAGATGTAGTGGTCAACAATCTCCAAATCTTTTCCCTGAGCAGCTATTTTGAAGTTTTGAATATTGCTACTCATCATGACCTTTGTTTTCTTGATGTTCATGTTAAGGCCCACCTTACTACTTTCATCAGCAAGCTCTTGAATCATTCCCTGGAGTCCCTCTGGGGTGTGACTGAAAATGAGGATATCATCAGCAAATCTGAGATGGGTGAGATGTTCTCCATCTGTCAAGATCCCTTTATCACTCCAGTCGATGTTCTTAAAAACTTCTTCCAGGGCTGCTGTGAAGAGCTTTGGTGACACTGGATCACCTTGTCTGACACCCCTCATTACCGCTATCGAGTCAGTGATAGTAACATCCAGGTGAACTCTTGCAGTCGGCTCTTTGTATATTTGATGATTTTTATGTACTTCCCATGAATACTTTACTTTTCCAAAGCTGTCAGTGTCAGCAGTGACTGGTGGTCTAAGTTGTCAAAGGCTTTTTCATAGTCTACAGTATGAAACCTAGGCAAAGGTTGAACTGGTATTCCTTTGACTTCTCAATCAATTGGCTTAGTGTTTGTAAGTGGTCTGAAGTTCGAAAACCTGATCTGAAGCCTGCCTGCTCTCTAGGTTGGTTATCGTCTAGCTGCTTCTCCATGCGAGCCAGAATAACTCTGGTAAAAAGCTTGTACAGGTGAGGTAGTAAGCTGATAGGTCTGTAGTTTTATATGTATTTTTTTTCCCCTTTCTTGAATATGAGAATGACTTTGGACTCGTTCCACTGGGAGGGAATTTCTTCCTCCTGCAAGATTTTGTTGAATAGGGTTGTGATTGTTGTGATGGTTTCCTTGTCCCCTAGACTGAGGATATCTGATGTTACTTGATCCTCACCAGGGGCCTTTCCATTCTTCATTTTCCTCAAAGCGTGTGAGACCTCTTCTGGTAGAATAGGAGGTACCTCCTCTGATCTACCGTAATTTTCGGATTATAAACCGCGGTTTATACGTTGATTTTGACTTTTTTTTTAACTCCTGCGGTTTATTCTCCGGGCGGCTTATACGCCGACGTATAAATATGGAAGAGAAAAAACAGCATTTTTATAAAGAAAGATCGTTTGTAAAATGTTCTAAATAAAAACAATGTTCTTAAACGATAAAAAATCCTGCAAAACATGCCTGTGTGGTGACAAAATCCTGTTGAAAATGCCTGTTGAAAATCCCGCCTCATTTGTATTCCGTGTTGCCTTTATAAAACGTTTATCAACCGCCCTATTGTTAGAGTTCAGTCCCCCCTCAGAGATGAACAATCGAGTTAGACTAGACTGGCCCCCTGTCTATTTATCCCAGTGATCTCCATATGCTGATATATCTCCGATGCTCCATGCGATCTCCATACGCTAAGCTTGGGCGATATACCACGATATTATCGAAAATCGCGATACAATTTTTTAAACGATTACGATATCGTGTCTGTTTTTTTAAATCGCAATATCGGCAAATCGCGGTTTTGATGAATGATCGCGATGCATTTCCTAATCGAGATGATATGAGCTGTTTAAAAACATAAAAATGCACCGACCGCAACCGCAAGATTCCCTACTATTGATCCCCGACTGGGATTCTTCGAAAAGACCGACATCAAACAGACGGTCTCATACAGACCAACATCAAACAAACGAAAACTGTGCGGTATTGCTCACGCACGTACATGTATAAAAACGGTCCTCCGACCACGAGGTGATTTCTCACAAAGGGAATTTCCCTTGCCTTTTCGTTCCCACAGCTACACGCCGCCATTCCTTCACCCCCTAACTATAAAGTTTACCACGTTAGGAGCATGCAAGCACATCTGCGGGATCGAGGTGATGAATACTATGGCAGTGCTGTGAGAAGCACTACGTCATAATTATTCACGCGATCGGCCAATCGGAAAGCTGTGAGAAGCACTACGTCATAATTATTCACGCGATCGGCGAATCGGAAAGGGGCCGGTCAGGAATCAGCCAATCAGCCTGTGCCAATTGCGCTCGTGGTGCTTCGGGTAACATGAAGAATAAAACCATGGCTAGAATGCAGAGCCTTACAGCCTTTATCAAATTTCCTTACATCAATAACCAATTCGCGGCACTTCAGTTTTAACACTATTTTTAAATCTGAAGTGGGTTCCCTCATCAACTCACGTCACAAATTAACCGCGATATCATCAAATATCGCGATATATTTTTGACGATGTATCGTGAATGAAAAAAAGCAATATCGCCCAAGCTTACCATACGCAGTTAGTTTTGCGAACTTCACTTCCGTGTTTTGAGGTTAGTTTTTTTTACATTTTGGCCGCGGTTTATACGCCCGCGCGGTTTATACGCTGACACCTAAATATTTTTTCCATATTTTGGAGCATTGCGGTTTATACGCCGGGCGGTTTATAATCCGAAAATTACGGTACTTGACCAGTCTTCCTCAGATCTCCAATCAGGCTGATCACTGGTGTATAGTGTGCTGTAAAAGTCCTTTAATATTTGACTAATCTTGTGTTGATTGCATGTTTCAGTCCCGTTAATGTCTTTCATGCACGACATGAGCTGTCTCCCTTCTTGCAATTTTCGGTTTATGATCTTTGGGCCCTTGTGCTTTACCAGGACTTCCTGAATCATCTTAGACCTATGTTTTCTCTTAAGTTCTTGTCTTTTCTTTCGTATTGTCTTGTTTAGTTCTGAATATTCTACTTGTTGCAGCGATTGAGTGCTTTCCTCCCTTTGTTCATCTGCTGGATTTCGTCCCTACTGTACCTGTGTTGCTTGCTCTGGTCTGTGCTGAGTCACTCTTCCCCAGTTTCTCTGCAGTATCCAGTATGGCCTGAACAACTTGGTTGTAAGTGTCACTAACAGTAACAGCCTGATCCTCCACTTGATCAGTTAATGGTGATAATCTATTCTTCAGTTCTATGCTGAACTCTGTCTGATGTTCTGACAGCTTCTTTAAATCAATTCTTCTTTTCTTAGGTCTTTTTAACATCTTCAGTCGTTCAAGTTTCTTGTCTATCCTTATTTTTGCTATCACTAACTGGTGGTCACTTCAAATGTTGACTTTTGCAACTGTTGCAACATCCATTAGGATCCTTCCTGTCGCTTATTATATAGTCGATGAGGTTGTGTGTTCTTGCATTTGGGCTCTCCCATGTCCAGTATCGTTTTGGCGATTTCTTAAAAAGTGTGTTACCAATAAAGAGATTCCTGCTTGCTACAAATTCCAGTAATCTTTCTCCCCTCTCATTTCGTTCCCCGGATCCAAAAGGGCCCAGGCATTTCTCTTACAAATCCTTCCTCAATCCCACTTTTGCATTGAAGTCGCCCATAATGATTGTGTAAGTTGTTTTGTCGTCTCCAAGTGCTTGGTCTACATGTACTTCTTCATAGAAAGCTTCTATTTCTACATCTTCATGACTTATGGTTGGTGCCATGTAGACTTGAATTATTTTCATTGTAGATTTCTTGTTGATGTGGAGCTTCAGCATTGCTACATGTACATGTACTCTGTCTGAGTATCCTTTAAACTCCACGATATTGCATTATATGTTTTTGTTAATGAGAAAACCTACTCCATTTAGACTCCTTTTGGTGGCTGCTGAAGTGTATAAAATATGACCACAGTTTAGTTTGTTTTCATGTTCTGGCCTTCTGGTTTCTGCAAGGCCTAATACGTGCCAGTTGATTTCTTCTATTTCCTCCAGTAGAAAATCTAGACTTTCCTGAGTGCGCAGTGTTCTTACATTATACATTGTACATGTAGGTGCAAATGTGCAGTTCAGTGCGTGTGCTGCGGCTGTGTCCAGATCCCTTATCAGAGCTGGATCTTCCTCGCGGGTTTGGATCCAGATCGTCATGAGCTGGCATGCTGCCAGAGGAATCTTTAACATCCTTTTTCCTAACTCTGTGTGCAGAGTTGGTCCCATTGGGTTCTGGGGCATTGCGACCTCTTATCTGTCTCGTTTCTATCATTGGTAAAGGTAGAAGCCTACTCACACCACAATTATTAAAAAAGACTGACATCAACCTGTTAAATTTCTAAACTATTCAAAAGGATTACTAATTAATTCAAACAAATTAAGAAACCATGCGAAGGAATTATTAAACCATGCTAATGGAATACTATTTTGTGTTAGTGCCATAGATAACTACATGTACACCGTGCGATCGGGATTATTTATATTTTTGAATGGATAACAAAAAAAATTTGAATGACAAACTGCCAATGGGTTCACTAAACTGTTCAAATGGATCATTAGTTTGTTCTCGAAGCAGAATACTAAACCATGCAAATGGATCATTAATTTGTTCAAGCAGATTACTAAACCATGCAAATGGATTATTAATTTATTCAAGTGGATTACTGAACCACATGAACAGGTTATTAAACCAAGCTAACTATGATGTTTAATAATTGTTCCTGTTACTGCCTGTTCCTGTTACTGCCTATTCCTAGGCCTTGTCGGTTTTGAGGTCTATAGTATGCCCTGAGGCTCCTTTTAAGATATATCAAGACTGAATAAAATTTGGGGTTGAACAAAGTTCTCCGGATTAACAAGCCTGCTCAGTTGGTAGAGCGCCTGTACGTTAATCCGGAGGTCAATTGTTCAAATCCTGCTCTAGGCAATTTTTCTTTGTTCAACCCCCATTAAACACAAAAGAGTGTACATGTATGTACATGTATGTACATGTACATAGGGGGGAAAAAAATAAATGGTTCACAGAGAACCCAAAAGTGCAGACCTTGAGCAGCATGAAATTTACAAACAGTGGCACCATGATTCTTATTTTAGAATCCAGTGTTGATTCTACCACAGAAATGTCCAAGCCCACTTGAAAAGCACTGACTATAAAGTGCTGTATCACATACATGTAGACCAAGGGGAAAACTAAAATCTATTGTTTAGTATTCCTAATGCAATAATTACATCATACTAAGTACAACAAAAAACAAAGAAGCAAACAAATGCTATTCAAATTAAATAATTGGCTGTTCATAATCAATCAACCAGCTAATTTCGCTGATATATAAAAAATGCCAATGTTTCGTTTTGCTGATAGCTAATGTCATCAGTTATCAGCAAAACGAATGGCTGTTGTACAGTATGTAGCTGTAGTTACATGTCCGCCAAAGTTAACAATATCAGCTAGTATTAAACAAACTAGAAAGGCATAACTTACGATGGATTCCTGATCCACTTCACCAGGAGGAGCAATGAGTGACTGCACCATGAACTTATGTTTGTTTTTCTCATTTGGATCATACTCAAAAGGCTGCAGCATAACTAAAAAAGGAAAAAGGAAAATTATTACACAAAATGTATTCTATAAAAGTATACAATGCATATTTCATAAATAATGTATCAATCTGTCATATTTAAAACATAATCTAGAATCCTGCTATTTTTTTAAAACATCTCTGTTCAGAAATAGAATACAAACTTCATTGTTATTGTCAATCAATGGACCGACCTTTGGAAAATTTATTTAAAAATCTGTTCTGAATAAGATGGTAAGTCGTTCATGCTTGAAAATCTTTGTTAAACTAATTTTTCAAGTAGAAAAATATAACTTAGATCTCATATTTGTTTGCAGCACTATCAATACCAAGCCTTTTGATCCAGATTTTGCTGCTGGAATTGACTCAGTTCTTTCTGATGGCAATGAGGACATTGATACATGTACTCTCTGTTGGTGTTACAACCAGGCCTGTCAGCAAGTGCTGGCAATGAAGACATTGATACTCTCTGTTGGTGTTACAACCAGGCCTGTCAGCAAGTGCTGGCAATGAAGCAGGGCTCGAAATTAACACTGGACCGCAGGCCCGAGGCCAGTGATTTTAGCGTCGGTCCAGTAAACTTTATACCGAACAAGTCCGGCGGTCTTGTGTTTTGGGGGTTTTCTTTTACATAATAAAGGTATTATTAACATGAAATGAATAATCTTGCATTAAATAAATATATTTAAATCTCAGTTTGAATGTTTTTGTTTTATTTGTTGTCGTCAAATTATTTCCGAGCGCGGAACATCCAACCCGGCCGACCGTTCTTCGTGCAGCAAGTTCCCTATTCAGTTTGCTCATGCCCAAGACCACTGCACTGGGCTCAAACCATTATGCTTTAGGCCCCAGGCGCCCAGGGGGACGAGCGAACGGCACCCTCCGTGCATGCGTGATGTTTGTATTGGTGCCCGGCGGGACACCACAGTACAGCGCTTCGTTCGTTTACCACTGACCATGTGCATGTCATGATGTTGTGGGTGCAACACATTGGATGTAGTCACTTTAAAGTCTGATACCTTACCAACAAATTATACAGTGTTGAAATCGTATTAATGACGTCTAGGTTTTATTCTTTCAACACCACACATCCCTGTGTTGCATGGATTAAAAGTAACGTCTTGTTTCCACACGTCTTTTCATGCTTCGTATGTTAAATTTTGACAACGTTGTTGTCCTGTCAAAAACGATCATCAAAACTTGCATTGTATTTCATTTTTTCTATGGCAGCAAACATCGTGTAAAAAGAAGGTATGTGGAAATTTCTCGAAGGGGTTTCAAAGCCCAAACTGCCTGTTAAGCGATCTGCAAGTGAAAAACTTGCAAAGGCGCAGAAGTATGAAAAAACAAGTTAACTTTTGTTGTGTTTTTGTTGCGTTTTGGATTTTTTCTTCTCATATGACTTAGGTCTTGTAAAAAATGTTCCGGTCCAGTAAAAATTCTGAGCAACAAGCCCTGCGGTCTAGTGGATTTTTTCCCCAAATTCGAGCCCTGTGAAGACATTGATACTCTCTGTTGGTGTTACAACCAGGCCTGTCAGCAAGTGCTGGCAATGAAGACATTGATACTCTCTGTTGGTGTTACAACCAGGCCACTCCATTGACAAGAGTGAAGATAACATGCTTTACACGTTACATATTCAAAGTTCGGATAACCATCGAAAATTTCACTGGAATTTGCCGCGGAACAAATGCAGACCACATTGCAATCATGCACGATGTATAGCCTACAATGTACACAACGCACAACTTGTGCGACATGCAAGCGATCACGTCTTTCCAATTTACAGGCTTGTAGTCTTTGTTATCTCGTTACTTTACTTTATTGAACGCTAGAGGGCGTTTCAGAACAATGCGATAGAATAAGATTATACGCCCTCTAATAATGAAATATACAAATCCATTCTGCGATAAATGCCTTAATGAAAGAATTGATGTGTCTGTGCATGCTCAAATGCAATACTCATTATCGCTGGTGTACGCGCTATCATGTTTTCAGCACTGTCTCTCGTCGCTGGTCCGCACACAAATTCCATCAACAGCATGGTCTCTGGAACATAGACTTTCCATTATTATTTAAGCTTGTTTACGAAAAAATACACAACATGTAGGCTTTTTTTCACAAAGATGTCACTATTTAAGATACCCTGGATAAACAGAAGGTTTATTTTACTGAAATGTAAGCTTTGTTAGGTGTTCGGGCAATATGTTCACGAACACCTCTTGTTTTTGTTTGTTTTTTGTTTTGTTCTTCTTCAGAATCTTCTTCTTCCACGGAACTCTTCTCTGTCGTTCAACTCAGAATTGAAATTTAATTGAACCTTGAAACTTGGGACATACCTGTGGTTAAACCTTAACATGAGGACGGCACTTGAACAATTGCGTCATGATGACGTCATCAGGTGTCGAATTACAAGGTTTTTAAAGTAACAAAATTACCATTTGCTATTCGCTGTATCTCAATGAATTTGAAAGCTAAGATGTTCATAGTAGGGCATCTGATAGATCAAGACTGGGGCAACATTTGAAAAGTTAACGCCAAAATCGTATGACCTTTACTTCTGGTCGTACCGGAAGGTCAAAGTTTGCCTTTGGGTTTTTTCTTTTAAAAAATCATTTTCGGGCTTATCTACAGAATAACTAAACATTGAGATTGAATTGAACATTGAAACTCATCAGATAATTGAACCTCAGTATCAAGACGACACAAACTTAATGACGTCATCGGGCATCAAATTACAATAAATCAAAGTTTAATATTTGTAAAAAATCATTTGGAACCACATGTTGGATTTTTACAATCTACACATCATCGGATAGGTCATTAAAAGTTCAAAAACGCTACACAAAACCTAACACAATTTGACTTCGACTTCCGGTTCAAATCAGAAGTTGAAAATTTCAAAATATCTAATCTTTCTCATATCTTAAAAACTATAATTTCAGCATAATTTTTGTACCAGGTTGTAGAACGTTAAGCCTGCTCAAACTTTTGCACAGAGATGACAATATTTTGGCGAGCTGACGTTTGTCATTTTCAACAGTTGACTTGTAAAGCCCCCTCTTGTCGAGAGTTTTCAGATTTCTCATACATGTACACCGCACGAAGTATTAAATACGGAGAGGTTTAAGGGTTATTAAGAGAAATAAAAAGTATTAATAGGGAAGCCCCTTGTAAAGTAAAGGAATTTCTCCCAACACAATTTAATTGTTAACAAAACCAATCATTTCCTTTTAAAACCAAATTTCATAAAGTCATAATCTTTGTACTGTCTTGTAGGCTACATGTACAGTACAGCCCGAAATTTAGTAGACTCCGCGCGATAACCTCCACGCAATAAAAATAGGCTTTACGCGCTAACAATTGCGCCGCCTAGCGCGTGGAGTTTATCGCGCAAGAGCTTAAAAACGCGTAAACACTAAACAGCCGTCGGTAAGTTGTCGCGCGTAGGCTGTACTCTTTCGCGAAAATCTCCACGCGGTAGTCTCCACGCGTAACGATTCTTCTTGCAAGGTTGCACAAGTGCTTGAGACTTGATTTAAATTCATTGATAAAATAGGCCTACCGCCTGGCCGTCCAGTGATGATATCAAAGCAACCGCAGGAGGCAACCAATTACGTCTTTATTTGGAAGGAATCAGCTGGTTTGATTGGAAGAGCTAGTTACTGAAAAGAAGTCTGAAACCTAGCGGCATCACAAAGGCAATGTTGCATACCGGCAAACCCCGTGAAATCAGCCTGTTCAAAGGGGTTTAAACAACTCAGCTGTCAATCACTTTCAGAAGAGTTCTTTAAGAAATTAATATAAGTAAGTTAATAAACCGTAAGCCGGGACAATTTTATTAGACACAACAGACATTAAAAAACCAAACCATAATGTACTGGAGGGAAAATTCGGGGCAACCGGACGGCAAATTAACAGAATAATTTGCTTGCGGAGTTAAAACATAATTTTTAAGAATATCGCCAGCCCACACATTTGTTTTATACATGGCAATGGAATCTATGGTAATAACCTACATGTATTTGCTTTCTACCTTGCTTTCTCAAGCAAGTAAAAGATATACATGTACATTTTTGCTGTTGAAACGAAAGTTCTGAGTCATCATCCCTTGTCCGTTCCGATAAAGCTCTCATCTCAGAAATATTGCAAGTAAACCCCAATGTTCTGAACGTACACTGGTGTGTAAATTATATTTAGTTTTTTATGAGGAACGTCCGCTGTCTGGCAGCAGAGAAATGAAAATTGTCTTGCTTTTAGTTACGCTGGTTTAACTTGCCGAGCTGAAACTCAGGACCGAAGAAAAATCACAAAACAGCTTTCAGGCATGGACATTATTCGAAAGGTCGAAAAATAGACATGTCTGAGTATTTATAGGAACAACAAAATAATTCATACAAAAGGTAATTGTAAATACCTACCGAAAAGAAAAAAACAAAAAAAACAAAAAAAACCACAGTGGCATCAGATTATTTTCAAGCCTGCACTATTTTTGAAAAATAACGGTAGTTTGATTATTTATAATGGTTTTTGTTATAACTGGTCACGACCACATACGACACATATCAAAGGTAAGAGGCAACACTCCATGGCAACACTGTTGCTAGGAAGGGCTTGAATCATTCCAATACCAAGGCACATGGTCTGTCCCCACCCAGATTAATTTCAATTGATGGAAAGTGCGACACATAAAAGACGACTCTTTTTAAGCAAAGCTTCTTCCATATTATTCCAGCGGCACAACAAAGGAAACGTTGTAACAATAGAGCTGTCAATCACCCTGAGGCCAGGGCGAGTCCTTATTTTAGTCGGGATTAATTTATTTTAAAAACAGTCCCTATACAGGTAGTCCTTGACCTTTCGTGCCTTTCCCCCCATTTAATTTTTTTATTATTATGTTAAGTGCTCCAAAATAACAAGCAAAATTTGCTTCAAGATAATTCTTCATATATTACCTACATTATCGGGGCTCTGGAAGTGTCACAACTTGTTGAGGTGCTGAGATAGTTATGATACTTAAAACGTTAAATGACATCCCGAGATAATTTATCCGGAATGTCGTTTTTCTAAGATAATTTGTTTCCTTACATGACGACATCCCGAAAGTAGGGTCGTCTTCCAGATATATTTTATACTGGGATGACGACTTTTTTAAAGTATGTCATCTTCCAGAGAAAATTCATCCCTAGAAAGTTGACAGCCTAACGGTAGGATGTTGTCTTCTTGATATATTGTATCTAAGGATGATGGCATCCTTGCGGAGCTCTGGAAATGCCGCAAACCTGTTGAGAGTCTGAGATAATTTACTGCAGGATGATGACATCATAAATGTTTAGATGATGACATCCCGAGATAATTTATCTCAGTATGACGACATCTTGAAAGTGGAATGTCGTTTCAGATACGTTTCTACGGAGTTCAGCAACTTCCATCCAACTTGTTGAGATCCTATGAGATAATTGACTGCAGTATGATGACATCAAAGACAGTATGCTGACGACATCTTGCATGATTTAATCTCGGAATGACGACATCCTTGCTGAAGTAAGATATCATCTTCCAGATGTATTTTACCTACAGATGTCAACATCACGAAAGTTGTCAAATATTCTTTGTATGTCAAAATCCTGAACATATGATGTCAACTTCCCGAGATCCATCTTGGGATGATAACATCCTGAAAATGTCGAGAACCAAGTATGAATTATCTTGGGAAGACAACATACCTACTTTCAGAACGTCGTCAACAAAATACCGAGACAAAACATATCTGGAAGAATACATTCTACTTTTCAAGGAGTCTTCATCCCGAGATAAATCAATTCCTGGTGTCGTAATCTTACGTTTACGATGTATTCATCCTGCAAGAAATTGTAACAGGACCTCACTCAACAATTGGATGCACTTTTAAAGCTTCATAAATGGCAGTTCCAGAGCTTTGTTGAGTCTTGCAGTTGTCAAGAAAATAACATTAAAGTCACCTGGAAATAGATTTTTTTTTTTTTTTTATATAAGAGTATATGTTCATTAACAATAAAACAAATTTTTGAGTAATTGTTTGTCAGTATTTATATGTAAAAAAAATAGATAAAGTTGTTTGGGGCGACTCCGCCCATCCCTTTTTGTGACGTCAATCGAGGAAGACTTCGCCTCGATCGAACATCGACCCCCCTCGAACTTGCCTGCATTTACGTGGTATACATGTATACACGTGTAAGTAGTGAGATTGTACGTTTCCTTGCATTTTTCCGGCAAAAATTGCTGCTGGATGCAGCAAAACGACTAAAGATGGGGTCAGCCAGAATTTTTTCCCTGCAGATCCCAAATATAGGCAGTTACGGGCATCGAAAGTCAGGCTAACGAGGGCAAAATGGTCCGGTCCGACGTCGTTTTCAGCGCTATGCAGCGAACACTTGGATACCCCGTCGTGCTTTGATATCGGGGATTTTTTCGTTGGTAGTAGTGTGCAAGGGAAGTTGCAGTGAACCTTAGGTTACCAGCGAAATGTTTCTGGTGTTCGGTTCGACTTGAGCTTTATGCCACGACGCCGCGGCACGCCGATCCGATAAATAGTTTGGCAAAGTAGGAAAAACAATACCTCGTATTATCCGTGTTCTCGTTATGACTATGCTCGTATCTTCCGTTTTTAAGACATAGAAACGCGCATGGGACAGTTCGGGACCGGTGAGCGACTGTACACTGTCCTAGGATTGCATTGGGTGGTGACGTCCGAATACGAAAACGCATCATACTGATCAGGTACCCAGACGTAATGTACGGGGCCAGACTACACATTTTCTCCTGCCTCGATTGACGTCACGAACAGCGCCATGTAAAGGGGGCCTATTTTTTAATTTGTAATTAAAATAAAAATACAGTTTTTTAAACCTTAGATAATTGTTTATTCTCATTCCACTCATAAAAATGTATATATTAATGACAAAAGCTTTATTTTGAAAAAATACCACTGCCAGGTGCCTTTAAACAAATAAATTGTATATTTGTTGTTATTTGATTTTTTTAAAGCAAATCAAGGGGATATGAACCAGAAAACCCTTTTTTTTTTTTTTTTTAATCAAAATCATTTGCTTTAAAATACTTCTCTTGTTATCACAAGTAGATATATTCCCATTTTTTTTGTTGAACAAACACTCATTAAAAAAACCTTTTAGAGGGTTTGAAACAATTTGTTTTTAATGGCATGTTATAAGTAACAAACATTTAAGTAACAGAATCCTAAAAGAGGCCCATACGATTTTTTTAAGGAGCAGACAGTTTAATTTTTTACCCCCACGCATCCACGCATTTATCTGGCATTTTTAAGTTTGTTCTCAAGCCGCAGTAAACTGAACAACATTTAGTTGATTAAATAGCATAGGCTTTGAAACGAAAGCAAGTCACAAAAGGCTCCAGTGGCCGCGCATATCTTGGCAACACTGTTGCTAGGCAGCGCAAGAAATGGGTCAACGTTGCGCTGACGCGCCTTTGCCCGTCGGCATTTATTTCAGTATTAAGCGTTGTAACCAATGACGGAAGTGCGATCCTCTGAAATCGACCAATGGCGTCTTTACTTGGACGACAGTGGCTGATTTGTATGAAAGACTTGTTACAAACTCTAGCGGCACCACAAAGGAATAACGTTTCTTCGAAGCTGTACCACTTTGGACGGTCCGTTTGAACGTGGTACAACTGAAGTGTCAATCACTTTTGGTAAATCTAGCGGGGGTAAATTTAATAGACATGGCCAGACATGGGTTTTTTTTAAGACGTAAAAAGGGAATAAACAAAATAATTATTGCTGACTGATTGAGGCTCAAACATGTAATGAACGTCAATGTATGCCCTAGGCCTACATTAAAAAATTAATCTCCTTTCCAAGCTCAAGCAAGTAAAAAACAAAGGAAAATTCGAATAAAGTTATATGCATCAATTGAAGACATGATATTTATTACTTGAACACAGTGTTCGAAGCGTCCAGGCTATTATTTTCTCAACTCCGTTTCCTCTCAGGACCACTTCTGTAACCATTTCCACATAAAAGACAAATTTTACCCAACCATCGTTTCGGCTTACTGTAACAGATGACATTTTGAATTACAACATTAAATTAATGTTTTTTCGAACGAGTAGATAATTATTATTTTCAAACCTTGTCATATTTCAATCACAATAAGGTGTTATTTTTTTATTATTTCCCTATCCCTCTTTCAATCTGGAAGCCGTCCCTGTGCGCTAACTGAAGCAAGCACACTGTCCGTTTGCTGCGTTCACCAGACTATATCCCCCCTTTCAGGTGCACTGTTGTTTTTCATGTGGAACGTCCACTGTCGACTCTGGCGGCAAAAGAATACAAATCTAGCTTATGTGCAGATAGTAGCTGGTTTAACTTCGCTTAATAGAAACCCCGGACCCAACTAACAACACTGTGAAGGTGTCAATTCTCCGTGTCATAGTTTACGGATGAGCAGCAAAAACATCACACTAAACAGCACTTTTTGTTTATAGTCAGAAACAGGTGTATGTCGGAATATTTTAATTTAGTGAGAACTAAAAGTTAACTCTTACAAAAATAATAAAAATCATAAAAAAGAGAAGAAAAAAACCACATTAAACAAAAACCAAAAGTGTCAATCCCTTTTGGTAAATCTAGCGGGGTTAAATTTAATAGACATGGCCAGACACGGGTTTTTTTAAGACGTAAAAACTTGGGGGATCAACTTCGACTGGAGGAAAACAGAAAAGTTAACAGAGAACAATTTCCAAGGGAATACAAAAAGAATCATTGCTAACTAATTGAGGCTCAAACATGTAATGAACATCAATGTATGCCCTATGCCTACAATAAAAAAATAAAATAATCTCCACTCCAAGCTTAAGCAAGTAAAAAACAAAAGAAAGTTCGAATTAAATTATGCATCAATTGAAGACATTTTGACATTACTTGAACAGTGTTCGAAACGTCCAAAATATTATTTTCTCAACTCCGTTTCCTCTACATAAAAAACAGATATTACCCAGTACACAGTTATTGCTTTCTTATCATTATTATTAATTTGTGGACTGGAAACAATCGTTTCGGCTTATTTCATTGGCCTGACCAACAGATGACATTTTGAATTAGGCCTACTACATTAAATTAATGGGGGGTTTTCGAATGAGTAGATATTTATCATTTTCAAACCTTTGCATATTTCAATCAGAATATAAAGTAAGGAGTACAATATTTTCCCCCCTATCCCTCTTTTATTCTGGAAGCCTTCCCCCTGCTTACCGAAGCAAGCATGTTGTCCGTTTACTGCGCTCACATTAAAAATATCACCAGTGTATACCCCCGATTAATCTGGTGCACTGTTATTTTGTGTTTTACGTGTGGAACGTCCACTGTCTCTGGCGGCAAAGTATTGCTTATGAACAATAGCTGGTTTGAATTCGCTTAATAATACTATAGAAACCCCTGACCCAACTAACAGCACTGTGAAGCTGTCAATTCTCCGTGTCATAGTCTACGGAGGAGCAGCAAAACATCACAAAACAGCTTTCAGACATATATTTTTGTTTAAATAGTCAGAAACGGGTCCCTATGTCGGAATATTTTATTCAGAAAGAACAAACATCGAGGTCACGAGAAAATAGTGAAAAGAGACCTTATGTGTTTTCTGTTTTTCAACATCGAGTTTATTATCACGCGTGATAAAAACTATTGTTTTACTCATTTCTCAGAAACGATAGCATTTTAGGCAGAAATATTTTAAGAAACCCTTTCTACCATTACTTACTTTAAATCATGTAAGTTATGTGTGAATCTGTAAACATTTGTGTTTTTCGATCTTACCAATAGTGTACAGGGCCTTTAATAATAATAACTACCGAGAAGAAATTAATTAATAAAACAAACAAACAAACAACTATTTTCGTCAAAGAAATGGACAAAATTTGCTTCTGTTATTGGATGATGTTTTTACATGTACTTTTAAAAATAGTTTTAAACTACAAGCCATTGGCTAGGTAGTCTATACGTGCACTGTTTTGCTAAAGTACAAATAAATTGATGCATTTAATTTAACGTAACAAACTACGGGTGGTGGAATGTATACGTGTTATTGTACATAATACTTCCCTATCTATACGTGCACACACACAATGTAGGATTAATTTACCCTCTTTAAGATAGGAACAACTAATCGATAATGACAGTTAGCTGTGTGGATAATGATACGCGCTTGTAAGTACAGTATGATCTAAGTACAAAGTATTAAAACCAGTACATGAATCTGTCAGGTGAAGTAAAACATTGTATCAAAACGCCAGCCAGCGCGTGAACACCTGGGAAATTTCCTCAATGCAGAGTTTGCGGGTCATGTATCGCTGCGTATAAAATTGTATGTAGTTGTTGCAATAGGCCGATGCCACAGTTAAGTTGCATGACCCGATTTTTAATAACCTAATTTCGCATATGGCACGGAATACGTTACACATCCAACGTTATTTGTGTACGTCTGATGGACAACATTTAATTTTCAGTTTTTAATTATCTACCACTAATATCAATGACATCTTTTTTTTTGCAATAATTTTAAATGAAAGCTTATAGCTTTCTCGAATATATTAACGAAACAAATAACAAAACAAACAAACAAACCAACAAACAAACAAACACAACAAACCAACAATACTTTAATTCAAAATTTATGCGCATCGGCCAAATATTTGACCAACCTTTCAACCAACGAACAGTCACAAAGACTCACATGTCTGAGCCCCTTGTCAAAAATACTTTAAGAAAACATGAGAATACTAAACAATATCATTAAAAAAATTTGTGGTAAAATTTATATCAGGCTCTAAACAAACTGGATGTGACTTCTAAAGCTCCATATGGCAGTTCAAGATATTTGTTAATGTTTCAGTCTAGCATTTGTCAAAAAAATTAATAAAAAATAAATAAAATATGTTTGTTGGCATTTGCTTTTCTAAAAAAAGCAAATCGAGAAGATTTAATGGTGTAAAATCAAAACTATTTGCTTTAAATTATTTCTTTTGACATCACAAGTAAATAGGCCTATAGTCCAATTTTTGTTGAAACAAAACACTCTTTCAAAAACTTTTTAGAGGGTTAAAATAGTTTTTTGTAATGCTAATGGCATGTCAATAAAAATATTTTAAAAAGTAGAGAACAAAAATCCTAAAAGAGGCCGATACGATTTTTGTTTACGGAAGCAGAAATTTTTTTTTCCCACCCTACGCAATCACGCATTTATTGTCATTTTAAAGTTCGTTCTCAACAGCAAGGTAAATCAAAAACTATTAAAGTTTAAAATGTACACGCATAGGTAGAGTAGAAACTTAGCTGTCGGATTTTGTCCAAGTAGCACTCTATACCTGAACAATATTTAGTTGATTAAAATAGCATAGGCTTTGAAACGAAAGCCAGTCACAAACGACTCCCCCGTGGCCGCCGCGCATATCTTGGCAACACTGTTGCTAGGCAGCGCAAGAAACTTGTCAACATTGTGCTGTTCGTGCCTTTTGCCTTCGGCATTTATTTCAGTATTGCGGTGTCACCAATGACTGAAGTGCGATCCACTGAAATCGACCAATGGCGTCTTTACTTGGACGACAGCGGCTGGTTTGTTTGAAAGGCTCGTTACTAACTCCAGCGGCACCACAAAGGAATAACGTTTCTTCGAAGCTGTACCGTGTTGGATGGTCCGTTTGAACGTGGTACAACTGAAGTGTCAATCACTTTTGGAAACTCTAGCGGGGATGAATTTAAAAGAATGGCCAGACTTGGGTTTTTTTTAAGACGCAAAAACTTGGGAGATCAACTTCGAGGAAAACAGAAAAGTTAACAGGGAATAAATTCCAAGGAAATAAACATAAATAATTATGGCTGACTAATTGAGGCTCAAACATGTAATGAACGTCAATGTATGTAAAAAATTAATTAATCTCCTTTCCAAGCTCAAGCAAGTAAAAAACAAAGGACAATTCGAATAAAGTTATATGCATCAATTGAAGACATTATGATATTACTTGAACACAATGTTCGAAGCGTCCAGGCTATTATTTTCTCAACTTCGTTTCCTCTCAGGACCACTTCTGTAACCATTTCCACATAAAAGACAAATTTTACCCAACCATCGTTTCGGCTTATTGTAACAATAATGAAATTTTGAATTACAACATTAAATTAATGTTTTTTCGAACGAGTAGATAATTGTCATATTTCAATCTCAATAAGGAGTAATTTTTTATTTGTTTCCCCCTACCCCTCTTTCAATCTACGTCCCTGTGCTGAAGCAAGCACACTGTCCGTTTGCTGCGTACACCAGTGTATACCTCCCCCACCCCCACCCCCAATTCAGGTTTACTGGTGCACTGTTGTTTTTCATGTGGAACGTCCACACTCTCCTCTGGCGGCAAAAGAATACAAATCTAGCTTATGTACAGTTAGTTAGTCGCTGGTTTAACTTCGCTTAATAGAAACCCCGGACCCAACTAACAACACTGTGAAGCTGTCAATTATTCATGTCATAATTTACGGAGGAGCAGCAAAAACATCACAAAACAGCTTTCAGACAAAACATATAATTTTTCTTTATATAATCAGAAACAGGTCTATGTCGGAATATTTTATTTAGTGAGAACAAAAAGTCAACTCTTACAAATATAATAAAAATAATGAAAAGGAGAAGAATAAATTATTTAAAAAACTAAACCAACAATTATTTTTGTTATTGGATGATGATTTATACATCAACTTCTTCAACTTCAAACTCACATTTATTTCCATACTTCATACTTCTATTTTGTTTGTTTATAGTTTTAAACTACAAGCATTTGGCTAGGTAGTCTTTACGTGCACTATTGTGCAAAGTACAAATACAAATTAATGATGCACTGAGTTTTGTAACACTGGGTGGATGTTGTATGTATAAAAAATGTCCCCATCTCTCTCTACACACACAATAATTTGTATGTAGAGCAAAATAATCGATAATGACAGTTCATACGCGCGTCTGCATGACTATGTGCAGTATTATACAGAGAGAAGTAAAACATTGTATCAAATGTCCATGGCTGGCGCATGAACACACACCTGGTTGAAATCCTTGCTGAAAACACTGTATACCTAGTTTTTGCAATAGGCCCTATGCCATGCCACAGTTACACGGCCTAATTTAACCTAATTTCGCATAGGACTCAGAATACGTCACACATCCAAAATTGCATACAGCCGATGGACAACAGTTCATTTGTTTTATTTTAAAGATTTTTCGTTTTTTAAGTGTCGGACTTTCCATCAGTTGGAATTTAATCAGGGTGGGGGTGGGGGGGGGGGGGGGGGGTGGGGGCAAACAATGTGCATTTGCATTTGAATGATTCTAGAGCTTCCTAGCAACAGTGTTGCCATGGAGCATTGCCGCTAACCTTTGATATCTGTTGCATGTGGTTGTGACTATATTTATAACAAAAAACATTTAAATGATCAACATCAATCGATACACCTCTTGTCACTAACCCATGGTGGAAATGAAGTGCTGAAAGTCACCATCCAGCCAGGGGTTACGATCGAGCAAGGTGAACTACAAATATCGTGCGGCGTTCTAAGTTTGCTCCCAAGCTATCCTGCGCAATTTTCATTTTAAACCATGCAATGAAACATGTGTGGGCCGTAAACACATATATATAAATGAACAATTATTTTTTCAAAGACTGCGTCCAACCATTGCGTTTATGGTAAGTTGTAAATTAGAGTTAGTCCCTCAAGTTACTTGCGGCAAGTGTGGTTGGCTCATGGATTACTTGTCTTCCGGTACAAGACAAAAAAAATATCGTGTAGTAGGCATATGGAGACCCAAGGCTCGGGAGAGGGCACAACAGGAAAGTTTTATTAATCAAAAAATAATGTATGCCCTATAATAGGTTAACAGATCCCATTAGCCGTTGGATTCGGGAGGACCCGAATTTGCGTTTGTAAATTATTAAAAATGAGATTATTTATTTATTCAAAGCTATTATATATATTTTCCTTACATGGGTCCCAATTATAGTTTATACTTGGATTCTTTTTATGTATTTTGTTATTTTACTTTTCTCTTGTGTATTTGGGTTTTGCTTTTTCGATCGTGTTATTTCTTAGCATTTCAATAACTTAACTCAATGTTATTATTTTTTACTTCACAGACGGATATTTTGCCCATTACCAACAATTTGGACTGCTGATAATGAAGCTGAAGTTAAATCCAAACTTCCTACTATTTTGTTTAAATGAAGTCTCATATTCAAGCCATTTTGAAAAAATTTGTGCAAACTTGTCTCTCTCCCTTTTCCTCCTTTTTGCGCACAAGTGTTTTTTTAATTTTGGGCGGACTTTTTTTCTCTTAATTTTTATTTTTATTTTACGGATTATTATATTTTGGGGGGGGGGGGGGTCTCCCCCTTCTTTCGTTACAGGTCTGGAAAATAACGTGTGTCCACCAATCAAACTACATGGATCTCTGTGTGGTCGAATTTATTTTTGTTTCGTTTTCATTCGTAGATCCAACATGTGTTGCAACCCATGGCCCTCATAAAACAGGACTATAGTTGCCTTTATATTCAGGAGTTGCCATGACAAAACTGTTACTTACAGAAACAGAATTAAACAATACCCAAGGGGCGACATACTACCCTCTCCAGACGGCTGGTAGCTTTGGCGTTCCCGGTCATCAAACCAAACTTACGAACATATTGCTTTTAAGCTCACCCATCAGTAGCTCTGGGTAGTAACTCACGCATGTTAAAATGATGTAAAATTTACTCCGAAATTTTGTACATGACGTCTTGGGTATGAACAACTGCGTCTGTACTTTCCTGAGAGGAATTTCTGTGTCAATAAAAGGGGCATATTCAATGACTGATTAATATAAAATTCAGGAATGAACGCAAATGCGTCAATATTTTATGACTGGGCCAAAAGTCCCGAGTTTTATCGTAACGTTGTCGTCAAAATGCAATACTTGAGTTTTGTTATGAATGGCCAAAGGTATACGTCGATTTGTGCCCTACAGAAGTCTTGAGTATTGACGCTAACTATTTCCAATAGATTCGCAATGTGCGGCCCAAACTTGTTGTAATTATCGACACCAATGTTTATGACAAATTTACAACTTTAATATAAAAATGACGTAACAAATTGTTGATACATTTTCTGTCGGCAAGCCGTAAGGTCCAGATTTTCCGAGAGATATAATTTTTGTTTGAAGGGCCTAATTTTGGTGTTTCGTTTTTTCGAGAGGGACCATTTATTTGTTAGGCGACAGCGTAACTAATGCCACTAATAAAAGTACCCCTGGAGAAAAAGAATGCAATCTGAAGGCTTGGCCTTTTATTTTACTTCTAACCGCTACTTATTGTTTGCGGTTAAAACTGGCGATGCAACAAAGGCCTTTGTAGGCTGCCGCCAGAAGCAGCTTCGGTGGGAAAAGGTTACAAGTTATTCTGTTCTCAAAGTGTCAATCTTTTAGGGCGGCATTGATGTCTGTGTTTGGGTGTGAGTACAGTCAAGTGGATGGTATGGATCAAAGGAAATAATATTTACTTTAACAGAGGGGCCGCGAACCTCTCAAACCATAAGGCACAAAGGTTCAACAAAACTCCCTACGATCTTTTCCCGAAAACATAACATCGACCAAGCCTTACCAATGACGACTCAGGCAGATGCCGAAATGATAATGCGGGAAAGTAAGAACCTTTTATTATTTTCTGTCACAGACACAAATTGCCGCGGCCGACTCGCTTTTCATTTCACAACAAATATTACAGGATAAAAAAAACCAAACACCTGGGGTAAGGCATGGACCGGTGAGAAAAGGAATGTTGATTGCATCGGTTAAACCGCGCGCCATCAAAGCACTGTACATTCTCGGGCAATCCCGCAAAATGTCGCGCGGGTACAACAAGTTTAGCGCGTGGAGGTTCACGCGTGAGTTGACCGGTTACAACAAAGGAATGTTGATTCCATCCGTAAAGAGCAGCGCGCTATCAAAGCACCGTACATTCTCGGGCAATCCCGCGAAATGTCGCGCGGGTATTACAAGTTTAGCGCGTGGAGGTTCACGCGTGAGATAGCGCGAAAACATACCGACGGTTGTTTAGTCTTTTTTTAAACATGTTTGGCGCGTTAACCTCCACGCCATTTGGC
The DNA here is from genome assembly GCA_037783415.1 of Leptasterias polaris. Classification (NCBI taxonomy): domain Eukaryota; kingdom Metazoa; phylum Echinodermata; class Asteroidea; order Forcipulatida; family Asteriidae; genus Leptasterias; species Leptasterias polaris. The sequence goes on from JAZGTN010000246.1 coordinate 311,941, forward strand.
GCGTTAACCTCCACGCCATTTGGCGCGTGGGTGTTATCGCGTGGAGTCTACTAAATTTCGGGCTGTACTGTAGCTTACAGCACATGTAACATTCTATTTCATAACATGACCCACTTTCACCTTCACTTCCGGTTCAAACAGGAAGCTCTAAAAACAAAAAAACATATATCTCCATAAACCACATGTCATAAAGTCATTATCTTTGTGCTGTCTTACATATATGTATATCTTACTACACATTCAACATTTTTATTTAAGTTATAACCCCACTTTGACATTTTGTTACGGTCCAAACAGCAAGTTCAAAGATAAAAAGGTCTAATGGTTGAATTAACTTGCTGTGACTGGCCATTTCATCTTGGATCTGATCTGAGAAATGTAAGTGCAGTGCAGGCCTCGACCCTGTTGAAAGGGCTCAGATGGTTAATTGTGAAGGAAGTGAAGGTGAAAGTGGGTCATGTTATGAAATAGAATGTTACATGTGCTGTAAGCTACATGTAGCCTACAAGACAGTACAAAGATTATGACTTTATGAAATTTGGTTTTAAAAGGAAATGATTGGTTTTGTTAACAATTAAATTGTGTTGGGAGAAATTCCTTTACTTTACAAGGGGCTTCCCTATTAATACTTTTTATTTCTCTTAATAACCCTTAAACCTTTCCGTATTTAATACTTCGTGCGGTGTACATGTATGAGAAATCTGAAAACTCTCGACAAGAGGGGGCTTTACAAGTCAACTGTTGAAAATGACAAACTACAGCTCACCAAAAATTATGACAAGGAAGTGAAAAAGAGGATTGGCTGCCAAGAATTTGAAAACATCTCTAGTAGAGGTAACTGTGACACAATCATCAGGGAATGATTTTGTCCTAAATTCTTGCATACACTGTAGCAAAACTGCTGTGCCTATTTTTTTTGTATAGCAAAATCATACTTTTGCATAGCAGTCCATCACTTGTGATTTCATCGTAGCATCTCCCAAAATTTAGCCTGGAAACTTTAACACGTTTCAAAATTGAAAACATCAAAATTGAAAACATCAAAATTGTGAAACGTGTTAAAGTTTCCAGGCTAAATTTCGGGAGATGCTACGATGAAAATGCAGTGTGAAGAGTACAAATGGCCTTTGTTCCAGTCTTCCACTGTGACATGAAAATTCGAAAGTCACATCTTGTGAGGAAAAATTGGCATGCTAACTCGACATCCAGCGTCAAAATGATGTGATGAAGACGCAATGTTTTTGATCGAATACGCGGTTACAGTGTTAATTATTTTTTTTAACCTAAATTTTGTTTCTAAAACGCACGGTAACAGGTCCTGTAATTGACCAGTTACAAAAATAACCGTAAACACACAGGCCTAATTGCTATTTATATAATTCGCGATCATCACAGATAGTTGGCCGGCAGATACCCGATTACCAAATTCTACTTTTTGCCCAGGCTTCGTACACTTATCGTTTGTACAATGTAGAAAGGTTTGCACCAGTGTTTTATGATATGGCTGGCTGCAGGATTGTGCCAAAGCCTCTTGGAAACTGTTATTAGTTGCTCGAGGTTAATAAATGGGTCTTATATTTTAAACCTACGTAGTATGCATTCCTTGTTGAAACAACAATGAGGGCCTTGAGACTACCTCTGGTGTGATTTTAAGCGCTACCTAAGAAATGTGCATTATTACTGTTATTATTATTATTACTGGATAGTTACTGTCTAAAACTTACCTGAGACCTTAACGGACTCTTTAGGACCTACAATACCACTGTTTGGTCTCACACAATACCTTCTGGGAGCTGTTGTTTTGATCTTGAAGCAGACATTTTTTTCTGAGGGGTTGATCAGCTTCAATTCAGAAGACACAACTTCAGTAAAAGGACCTGTGATAAGAAAAGAATAGAACTTTATAGTTTTAAGAACAACAGCACATCTTTAGGAGACCTCATACATTACATTTATTACACTTTACATGTAGTATGTAGGGCAGAGCATGGAAATACAGGCATTCTATTGATTGATAAATATTCCAGTTTGTCCAGGAGTTGTGGTGTCAGTACTTGGTTTTTACTTCAAATTAAGTTGTTTTGCGTGAAGCTGTTTAAATTACAAATGGCCCACAGGAACCTTTGTTCCCAAAAGGGAAAACCTTTAGAAAAATATAAGCAGATGGGTCTGTACATGATTTTAAATTAATCCTGTCCATTGCTTTCTTCATATTTTCAAATATAAGGCCCAAACTGATATCAAGTCAGGTAATACTAATAATCACTAAGCCCTAAACAAAAATGTGTTTCTAAAGCTCTGCTTCTGGTTACCTGACCAAACCTAATTTTACAGCGCAAACAATTGAAAGAAAAAATGAAAAAAGAAAAGGCAATTCCAGGAGGAAAACAAGTCTGACTTTGACCAAAATGAAATGTTTAAAACAAATTTAGGTGGGAAAGAAAGACAAATCAGAACACATCAAAGAAAATTTTCTAATGTCTCTGTTGTTTGAGTCTATTTTATCCACTGTGTAACCGATCCAGCGAAATATTGCAATGGTTTCCAGTCATGCTGATCATAGCTTTACACAGTTGGCATAACATGACAGACGTTAAGACCATGCTATTCCATGCTGTAAAAGTACCCCCCCAGCCTTGCGGTGGCCACGGTGAGCTAGAATCTTGAATTTACCACCTACACAAGTATACTATATGCCGAATACTATAAATAATGACAGCCTATTGATCTCTCCTAATCCTTGTTTACTACAAAGATCTGGAATCGGGATTACACAACAGCCCCCGGAAAGGGAGATTAGGAGTATAAATTCCAGTACCCTTTGTTCTGCTACACACAGGCAAAGCATAGCACCTGAAGTATTGAGTGAATGCCTGTGCACGTAACACAGCAACCAAAAGAGGACATTCCAAACTGTTCCACAACGTGTATTCAATGTCCATCGTTATTCAGTTTTGAAAAATCATTTTGATAAAACGTCAATCTGCATTTGGTTTAAGACATGGCTATGTTCAGGATGCAACAAGTATAAATTACAATGTGCTGTCATATCCAAGGTTGGATCAAATGTTATGAAATCAACACAAAAAATCAGCTCCAAATATTGTTAAGCTAATGTTGTTTCAGAAGATTTTTTTTCTACATTGTATTAGCCATGGCCAACAACAATACAACATTAAAAACATATGATCCCTGCCCTCCCCCCTCCCCCCCCCCCCCCCTAATCAGTGGGTTGTAGTCATGTGAATCTGTAAATCTGTAAAACTTGTGTTTTGTAAATTTTAAATTCATGTCTTAAAACTCAGTAGGCCTACTGCATGTATTAGACCATACATGTAGGCCTATGCATGGTGGCAATGTGTATTATTGGCGCAAAAAGGATCTTGGTGAATTCCGAGTCCAAGCACTGATTTTGATGCAATGCGATACACAACTACAGAAAGGCATCCATCTTGGTAGCTACAATCCCGGTTAAAATGCTTGGGCCAGGTGACACTAAACATAATGTACAATGTACACCTGTACCCTCCATTCCTCAATGTTGTTAGGAGCGCAGACCGCGCAATGAAAGCCTACATTGAACGGGGGCCGGGGGCCAAACAAGATATGGCCGGGATTGTAGCTTGATTTCTTTTTAAACTGTAATCAGTTCCAAAGATGCACTGCGGCATATTTTTAAGATGGCGCTTGCGCATGTGGGCTATTGTGTTATGTATGCAGTCTATCAGACTTGGTTGATACGCAGTGACAAAATGATAATTGAGGATCTTAAACCCAAATGGATGCTTCAGGCACGCCCCATGTATTTAAGCAAATCTGGAGAAGGTGGTATACAGCTAAATCAAACCTTTCTGTAAAGATTCAAAACATTGACCCACATCATTTGAATCTCTGTACATGTACATACATGTATGCTGAGATTCCAGAGTAACTCTTATTCAGTGTCCGTTGTCGTAAAAGTAAGGATAATCATGGCCATTGATATAATAATAATAATAATAATAATAATCCAACTCACTGTCATGGTCCCATCCTTGACCTCATAATTACACATGATAATTAACAGCTTATGACCAATTTCCAAATTTAACCAGGACCGTCAGACAGATTTGAGGAAGCTTCTGGACAAACATGCCCTGGTAAAATCAAACAAGACCACAAAATGACCAAATACTCGGTCAGTGGTCCAACAGTAAAATCCACAATGCTACATGCGGGTATGAGTAAAGGAGGCTTGAAAGGAAATGGTGAAGATCAAAGTTAAAGATAAAACACAATCTGAATCAAAAGCAGCTTGTAAAGAAATTGATGGAAAATGCAAAAAAAAAACTATTCCATGTTGCAAAAACTTTACTGCACTAGAACAGAACTCCAGATTTTCTGAGTTATGAATTTGATCAAGCTCTTGCAGATGTTTCCCATAACTATTTTATTAATGAAACAGTACACCACACCATCTTTTACTGCTCAAAAGGCTGAAATGCTCAGGCATACATGTACATCTGGAATGGTGCAAGTCTTTTCTTAATAATCAGATGAAGTGTTCTTGTATAAGGAATTCACTTTCTAAAACATCGTTGCTCAACTATTCAGTGCTTCAAGGCTTACATGTAGTTCTAGGCCTGCAATTGTTTGTTAAACCTCTCCAATCCAGCATATTATTGAAAGTTTCCTGCTTTAATACCACATCTATGATGATGATACCCAGCTGTATCGGTACCTACATGTATTGTAAATTCTTCACAGCGAGTGGTAGAAACATATTGAGGCTTGTAAAGTTGAGCATTGTCTCTAGATGGAAATGAATTACCTTAAACTAAATGCTGGTAAAATTGAATTTATTTTGAATGGGTTAAATTAAATAGCTTGACAAAATTTATGTTGATCACATCACTGTCAAGGATTCTATTACTCATGTCAAACATGCCCATAAAGTCGTTCCAATTTTATTAGTTGGTTTACGGATTGCGGCGACTTATTTTGTTGAAAAAACGAAAAAGAAAAACAATTTTGAAATCCATACATTTTATTTTTTTCGCCCAGCTTCGAATATTCAAACTTTGGTCAGATTATTTAAAAATTATATATTATAATCAGTCGACTTTTTATTGAGAAAAAGGGTCGCGAAAAAAACCCAAAAACATTGTGTTGCGATTCGATCACGTATTGCGTCGGTACGATCCGATCATGGTCCGATGGATACAGTGCTTCGCAGCCCGGCAACGCACGGCACACAGTTGTGTGGACGGTGTGGACGGTACGTAAGAGCATGGAGCTACATATGTACATGTATAGACCATGTTACCTTTGTTTACATAGTAGTGACCTTGTACATTTTAATGCAATTCCTGACGGGCAAGATACTACACAGGCTATATGGGAAAATTTACATTTTGTGTCATAATTTTCACATAAATTCAAACTTTACAAAAGCAACAGCTGTACAGCTTTTGAGTCGTCCCCCCCCTTTCTTCATATCAAAAGTTGAGAAAAATCAGACAGTGCAATCTCCATAACATTAGATTTGTTGTATTCTTCCATTGAGCTGTGTACAAACTGTGCCTGCAGGAAGTCCAGGCTCTGTGGCTCTTTTGTAAACATGTGATGTCACAGGTCACATGGTCTATACATGAACATGGTAAGAGCTAGCTACAGTACATGTAACTCTGTGCCTCCCTCATGTTTCGGTATCAAATACACACAGCCCATGTGGACCGTTCAGTAGATATCAGTCGGTATGCAAGACCAGAGACCCTGGTGTTGGATGTTAGACGGGAAGTGTAATACGCGATGGAAACGAAATAGTCTGATACTTGATGATGTAAACAAAATGCTACTGTATGTCGCACGTGATTCAAGTGCAAGATTCAGCATTCTGTCAAGTCAAAGTTTAGTGGATCCAAATCACGATGGCAAGCGCAAGCAAAAAATACTTGTTCAGTGACTGTATAAGAGGAAAGCTGGATAAAAACCTTATTGATTGCTGTCTCACTGGATTTAATTATCGGTTTGTTGTCCAATGCAGTGGGTATCAGTGAAAAGTCCCTTCAGAAGTTCAGGTACAATTTACTGCAACAACTAACAAGTGCCGTCGACATGACTACCTCCTGACCTCCTATTCGGGTGGAAATTAATCCAGTTGAGTGACAAAGAACTGCTCCAAAATCCATCAAAGACCTCTATAAAATACTTTAAACTTACCTGAGGAACACAGGAGATGTTGCTGCTTAACATTGTGGTACTATTGTGTCAGGTACATTTCTCGAAAAAAATAATAATTTCGGCTAAAAATGTGAACCGATGTCGAAGTGGATCGTGAAAATTTCTGTTGTGAGTCTAAAGCTTTACTTGTTTAGCACATTCTTAGGATTTGCACAATCTTGAGATAGCGCACAATATGAGATTGAACTGCTTAACGCTTAACCTTCACAGTGCAATCTTCAGATTGTGCAAATCCCAAGAATGCGCTTCTCGAGGATAGACACACAACAAAAATGTGGACAACGGTTCATATTTTTTAGCCGGAAATTGCTCTTTTTTTGATAAATGTATCTTACATATATGTACACAACGTACCACCATATTAAAGTATTTTATACAGGTCTTTCATGGATTTTGGAGCAGTTCTTTGTCACTCCCTGTTTGGGGGTTGTGAATCTTGTACGTACATGTAGGGCATCTGTGTTCCTACCTCCATGATCTGACAGTGAAACAAACACATGAGCGTTCACTTCGACCCTACATTATTTATAGTACATACGCCAGACAATGTCCAAAATGTTAGGAAGCAATTTAAAATTAAGCAGCAATTAAAAAATCCTTTTCGTTCTTACATGTAATATACAGTCCAGAACCATTTATCTTCATTTTATAAATTTGGGTGGGTAGTCCAGAGTTTTTAAGTGTTCCAAATAAAATTTTCTCACAACCCAAAAGCACCTTTTGTATCCATCCATTCACAAGGTTTTAGCCAGGATTTGGTAAAAGGGTGTCCAAATCTGCTGGAAATTTAAAAACTGGGTGTCCAAATTGTTCACTTACAATACATTTACATGTAAATGACAGATGAAACAGGGTGTCCAAATTTAAAACAGGGTGTCCAAAAGACACCCAGACACCCCTCTGGCTAACACTATGTCCATTCATGTGTTCGGTGGCAGAATAATAAATAAATGGCTTACTATGCAGTTTATTTATTATAATAAATAAATCTCAAAAAAGAGAAGAAACAAAAATAAAATTATTATGGTATTAAACAGAAATCTATGCAAAATACTTTAATAGGCTTATTGGAACTGACATGGAATAGCGAGATGGATATGGAGGCACATCCCAGTATTAAGCAGATCTTTGGTTGTCGGCCAACGGATTTTGACACTTTATCATCATATTTTTTATTTTATTTATTTTCCTGTCTGACAACTGTTTTCAACACCTAAAAAATCCGTAAACCAACTAATAAAATTGGAATGGCCTAATCTAGGGATTACGATTTCAACAATGTCTCTTCATCAACCTCTCAGGCAGTAAAATCCACATCCAACTATCTCAGAAATTTAAGCATAATATCTAAATTTCTTTCTCAACAGGTAAGCAGATTGGTTCATGCTTTCATCACTTCTCATTTGGGTCGCACAACTCACTCCTACATGTACATGTACATGTACATGTAATGGAATTTGTCAAAAACATTTTAATCATCAACAGTTCAGCAAGTAAAACATCTTCTGACCAAACAGAACCACGATCTTGTTGTTCTCGGGGAGATGAACCTTTCCATGTTGCTTCCCGTCGTTTTAGGAGCAGCCTTCTGCACAATGTTCAAACAGCTCCAGCTCTGTGTCTCAAACAGATTAACAACTGGGTAATTGCGATCGTGTCGCCGATTTCCAACCAAAAGGATTGCTAAAACGATCATGGGGGTGTTTTTGAATATTTTTTAAAATTATTGTTTATAATATTCCTTCTGGATAAATCTACGTCTTTTTTCTTTTCTTCATTGTAATTTTCTATCTTTATAAACCCTCCTCCTACATTACTATCAGGTAGATTGTGGAACCCAGCTGTTTCACCATTCAAAATTCACAAGCTTCACTGATCCGTAAAAAGGGTTGCGTTGCCTCTTCATCATCGCGGCACAGAGGCGCCGTTCACGCAATCCATAGCGCACAAATAAAGACAGCGCGGTGTGCGCCGGAAGCCTGGTAACAGCCCTTTCCACGGAATGGTTGGTCCGACCATTCGTGTTCATTATGCATTGAGTGCTTTGACAGCAAAATAACCGTGAGTATTACGTGGGAAATTTCATTTTTTAAAGATGTTTTTGCAAGTAACCCAGCAAAAAGGCCTTGTGAATGTATGTCAAGTGTGTTGGGAAAGTTTTAGTTTTGTCGTACAAAGGAAACTGAAGACCAGAATATGTTATCTACAATGTATTAATGACTATTTTGAAAATGTGTAGCGTTAAGAAGGCCCAAAATGTTAGACCCCTAAGGCTCACGGGGGAGCCGTATAGTTTCTAGAAAGTACATATTCGGCATGTTTATGTACATTATGTACATTAATTCAAATTTGTAAATGTCCTGTCCCATTTTGCACTATAATGAAAGAATTTCCTTATTATTACTATTTATTATCATTATTATTATAGTTGGCCATATTATATTCGTTTCAATGCCTTGAAATGTAAATGTATGCACATGGGAACAATCAATCCTAAAAGAGGTTATACTCTTGGGGATGAGGACATCTTGACGACAAAGGAGGAGAAGGACCTGGGAGTGAAATTAACAGATGACTGTAAACCGCCCCTGCAATGCACAAAGGCAGCACCCAAAGCCATGACCAGCCTTCGGATCATAAAGAGAACATTTAACCACATCAATTAAATAAGGAAAGCTTCGCTATTCTGTTTAAGGTGTTTATCCGCCCACATACGGAATATGCTGTCCAGGCATCTACATGTACATGTATCTATTCTTCTACATGTACTTGTCAAAGCCTGTTCAGCATCTAGACAAGGGTGCGGCTGCCGACGGTGGACGGCTTGTGTACTTGGGTGCCAAAATATATACAAAAATAGAAATATGTGCAAGTAAAAACATGACGCTGGATGACTACTCGCATCTGATGGCCTCCTTGAACTGCTCCAAAGTGGGCAGCTTGGAGCAGTTCAAGGAGCCCCTATCAAGTGAACGACATCAAACAAAAAGCGAGCCACCAGACTGGTCCCAATCCTACGAGACAAACCCTACCAACAGAGACTTGAAGAGTTGAACCTGTACCCCTTGGAGGTTAGAAGAATGAGAGGTGATTTGATTGAGGTCTTCAAGATTGTAAACGGCCTGTAAGATATCAAACCAGAAGAGCTTTTCCCAATGTCACACAACACAAGCACAAGGGGACACGACTTCAAACTCTTCAAGAAACAGCTCCATAAGGCAGTGATTCCAACCCTCCCGGATCTTCCGGGAGTCTCCCGGATTTGAGTGTATACTCCCGGTCTCCCGGATCAGACGAAAAACTCCCGGAATTATTAAAAAACAAACCAAATAGTGTTTAAATATCAAGATAATTCTCATAAATACAAAATTTCATTTTGAAATGGCGACGTTCGTTTTGTTACCGAACAGTCGCCAATATCGCAATCGTTCGTTTTTTGCCGTACGGTTGCCGATATCGCAATATGAACTACTACTGGAGAAGAAATTATCTGTATCAAACAAACGTCTGCCCAGTCCATCCGAGCCAGTCAATGTTACGCCCTCTACCGGTGACGATGACGTCAAGTGAATTTTGTTGCAAGAGAGAAACCTCCTGGATTGAGGCATCGGAAGGTTGGAATGTCTGCATAAGGAAGGGAAAACTTCTTTTCCCAACAGGTTGTCGAGTTGTGGAACAATTTGCCTGAAAATGTAGTCAATGTCAAATTTCAAAACAACAAACAAGTTCAAAGAAAAAATTGACAAGTTCTGGAAGGAAAATGGATAAAATAAGGGGTACTACTGTGATGATGTAACAGATCGATTGTATTAATTCACTGATTGCTTTATACCGAATCTCCCATAGTTTAAGTTGGAATGCTTTATTACGTAATTGAATACCTTTAGCAGTATAAAACCCATTGGTCACACACCCTCGTTGTCTGTCGTCCAGAGGCGTGTGTGTCAGGTCATCATGACTATTTACTTGTTCGTATGGTCAAATGCTTTACCGGTGAGTGTTTGGTCTCATATACCAAAGTGGGAGATTCAGCAACCCTTGTAAATTATATTAATGTAGCAACTTAATAAATTATCTGAACACGGAGATTGTGCCTGAATGTGTTTACTTCTTATGTTCATGTTGGTCAACACGATCCCACGGATGGTTGGAAAAACCCCAACCATCACACTACTAAAAGGCTTTGACCTATAACAAATATAGTCCATAACCTGCCCATAACAATTAACAAAACAAGTTAAAGGAAACAAGCGACAAAATAAACATGCCCTTATTATTATTAGTCATACAGAAACCAAGTCAAAATGAAGCTGGAAGGGCAAGGGATTGGGTCGATTGGAAAGAAAATGGAAAAAGCTAGCAGGGATTGGCTGCGCTGCTGAGGAAGCAAGTAAGTAGGCCTACAGGAACAAAGACAGAGATTAAAAAGTTGAGGAAAACCTTCCATACAGAGATGAGTTTCAGTTAGAAGTAAAACTGCTGTTAACTGCCAATAAGCATAAGTATGGTCAGAATGTAGTTGAAATAATCGTAACCCTTGTCCTTGATCATGTTGATCCTACCTGGGCATGGCTGATGGCATAAAAAGGGTTCAAATTTAGCAAATTTTGTTGACCTCTTTTATTTCAGTACAACTTTAAACGTACCGAAAATTTGGTACATATGAATTATTGGGAGAAAAAAAATCTAAACTTTTGCTAAATTTGAACCCATGATCCGTAGTAGCTGTTACCCGTAGGTCTCAGGGACTTGACCAAGACTGCAAGAGCTACGATTATCGCAGCTAACGTCGTAGATAGATGGAATTTTCGATAGATGCTTACCTCTAAATCTGAGCTCATTCGGAGGTTCAATTTCGAGAATTTGATCTGTTTTCGACATTATAATGATCGTCACCTATTGATCTGATCACAACAAAAGGGGCCTTCATACGCTGGTTTTCAAGTGGTCAATAAATTCATCAATTTGTTTAAAACCAACCACCATTTAAAGTGAATTCGGAGAAATTGTAAGATAGAATTCCGAAGGATAGTCCCTTAATCTTTATTGCCAGCTACACACTGCAGCAATGGGGCTTTGGGCGACGTACTATTTATTTTGAAGACTGGAGTGGTAACCTGTCTCTTGAGGTGAGTACAATTATGAATAAAGTGAGCATTGTCGTAAATGGAGATCAGTGCTCCCGACTATATTGGCATTAAACCAATAAATGGGGGCGCTCTCCGAACATTGACGTCACACTTCGTTCGCTCAGGCCATTTTCGAAACTACGGCTTCTATTTTGGCGTCGCCGAAATCGCAACCGATTACTGTCCGCAACATGATATACTGGAGAAGAGATATCTGTATCACACAAACATCTGGATCAAAACGAACTTCGTTTGTTCATGGATAAAGGAAAATTAACGGTTTGTTTCAATCCAGATTTATAGACTTTGCGCAGTCCCTCAGAGTCAGCTTCCAAAACAGTCGATGTTGCGCCTTCTTCCAGTGAATAATACGAAAACAGCGTCGCCAATCAAGACTAACTCTGGTGCAAGAGTTGTTGAGTTAGTAAAACCATAGGGCCTACATCACTGATCTCTATTATACGGAAGCGTATATGACCATCATGTTACTGCGTTATACCGAGATAATTTATCATTGAAACACAGAATCATGTCCTGGTTATTACGGCGGTTTTCAGAGTTATATTTGTCAGAAATACAGAATTCAAAGATAACATATCTAAGAAACACATACATCAATGATAACATATCTCGGAAATATGGAAATCAAAGATAACGTATCTTTGAAATATTGAAATCAATGATAACATCTCTTGAATATACGGAAATCGAAAATAAGATATCTTGGAAATACGGAATTCAATGATAGCATATCTGCAGTGGAAATGCGGAATTCAATGATAACATTTCTGGGAAATACGGAAATCGAAGATAACATATTATCTTGAAAAGGGGTGGAATTTCGGGCCCACAGTTATTGAAAATGCCTGAAATACCCCTTCACTGCTATTGGATGTTAGAGATCTGTACCTAGACATTACCTATATCTATACAGGCAAACTGACTTTCCATGTTGGCTCGGGGGGGGGGGGGGCTTCAAAATTTACAAGAAGACCTTGAATCAGGATGGGTGCGTTCGATTAGCTTCCCCGGGTCGACCCCCGGGGTCGATTTCACAAAACTCTTCCTAACTTAGGACTAGTAGGCAATGCTAAGAGATAGGACTAGTCTTAAGTTGGCTGGTCCAAACTTAAGACTAGTCCTAGCTCTTAGCATTGCCTATGACTAGTCCTAAGTTAGGAAGAGTTTTGTGAAATCGACCCCTCAGGTGTGCTAATCCGGGTGAGCCCCTGACATGAGCTAATCGAACGCCAAATTCCCCCAGCTTTCACACCGATGCATCATGGGACAGCCGACCGAAACTATTTTCCTTGTGTGCATTACGTACGAAACTTTTTTTGGATTCACGAAAAGATCGTAAAATAATTATTCTCAATGTAAAACTGCAACCTTAAATAATTTTACAAGCCTACAGTATGATAGTAACAGGCTTCGAGTCGAATTAAAAAATGATTGTTGCTCACAAAAACGCTGCTTTAATGGTGAAAATGTATGTCAAATGAACTTCCTGAAAATGTCCCGTTGAATTACAAACAAAATGGTGGCCATTGAGAAAGTTTTTCGCCGTGACGTCATGAATTACCAGGGTCAGCCCCAAGTAACCTGCTCCACAAGCAGGGCACTTGGGTCTCACCCGGGTGGGCCACAACAATGACTTCAGAGCTAATCGAACGCACTGGGGTCACTGAGACCTTGGTGGGTCAACCCGGGGAAGCTAATCGAACGCACCCAGAATTTCATGTATTTCCCAGAAATGTTATCATTGATTTCCGTATTTCCAAGATATGCTATCATTGAATACCGTATTTCCAAGATATGCTATCAGTGAATACCAGTGATTTTATCAGTGATTTTATGTGAAATATTAGGGGCCTAGTTTATTAATTTATAGTGTGCAGATTTTTGCAAAATGTGAAATGTAAATGTTCAAAAATTTGCAATTAGCTTGGATTAGGAAAGAGGGTCACAGTGTAACAAATTTTCTTTCAATAACTTGCTTGAAATTCTTAATTTTTATTGTATTTATTTGTAATTTTTTTTTTTTTTCATAATTTTTTTATAGAATTGATAAAACCAGTTTCGTGTTGTAAAATTTTAATGAACAATAAACAGGAATAAATACCACTTAAACAACTCATAACATGCTTGTTTGTTCTTCAATGTATTGTCGTGTTATTCTTTAATTTACATGATTTTATACAATGCTTCATCGGGATTATTTTTTGAAATTACTCAAAAAATAAATGACCATCAAAGGTTACTTGGCAAGAAGTTCACAAACCAAAGTATACTTTGCCTTTAAGTAAATTGGGGTGTAATTCACCGGATCAACGAATGTACTTGTCTGTACCTGGGGCTTATGTGGGTGTGAGGGTTTGAGCGATAACGCATTCAACTTTTGAAGTAACAAATTACATGTTCATAAAAAACATTGGGGGAAAGGAAAAACATGTTTATGTGATGAAATCCCTTATTTAAATTAAAAAAGACATCGTATTTTGTATACCCGCTATGTGCATTCAACAGCTTTTTGGGTGTTTCAAAATGGCCGCCGCTTGTGTGCGGTGACTTCACGGTCCTCTGTGCACACGCATAGGCCAACCCGCTATTTTTATCCAGTCAGTATAAAAGAGATCAGTGGCCTACATGCACTCAACAACACTAAACACGTCGCGACTATTCCACCGATAGAGGGCGTCCTGTGGAAGCCGCGAACCCGTCAGCACATTTGTGATGCGATCAAGCAAAATGAGTCGTTTGTCGACCCTTGTCATTTAAAAAAAATTTATACATCTGAAAAGTACGAAAGCCCATTAGCGCCACGAAAAAATAAAAATCAAATCCGTTATTACGGATTCGAATCCGTTATTACGGATTCGCAATCCGTTATTACGGATTCGCAATCCGTTATTACGGATTAGCAATCCGTTATTACGGATTCGCAATCCGTTATTACGGATTCGCAATCCGTTATTACGGATTCGCAATCCGTTATTACGGATTCGCAATCCGTTATTACGGATTCACTCGAGGATCCCTCGATGGCGCTATTTGCGTTGGACAGTAATGGTTTTTACTGCCTAACTTTTATTAGGCCCAATTAAAGGACGTACGTGATTTCAATAATCAATCTATTATTTGTTTTACAGTAACTGCAAATCGAGTTATTGAACCAATACAGCAAAATATTGAACTAATTAGTTAAAGTGCAAATTTACAAATATACAGTCCAAACCGTTGAAAAAGTAACTTTGTGTCTTTACGGAAAAACCACGTGGTTCAAGAAAGGCCGGACCTATCCCACTATTCTATCAAAAGCGTTTGTTATGAAATTAATTGAAATGAATATGGTCGAAAGATGTTTAAAAAGTAGAATATAATAATCCACACAAAAATGCCTCGAAATTGTGTGGTTTTTCATTTACCTTGTGAACTAACACCGTCCGCCATTTTGAGTCAAAAATTTGACTCCACAAAATGGCGGACCGTGTTAGTTCACGAAATATAAGAAAAACCACACAATTATTTGTGTGGATCATTATATTCTACTTTTATAACATCTTTCCAACCATATTCATTTCAATTCAATTCATAACAAACGCTTTTGATAGGATAGTGGGATAGGTCCGGCCTTTCTTAAACCACGTGTTTTTTTCCGTAAAGACACAAAGTTATTAAAATTTCAAAGGTTAGGACTGTGTATTTGTAAACATGCACTTCAACTTAGTTCAATATCTTGCTGTAGTGGTTCATTATTAAGTGTACAATGGTTGCGGTGATTTGCAGTTACTTTTAAAAAAATTAATAATAAAACATGATTATTGAAATCACGTACGTCCTTTGGGCCTAATAAAAGTTAGGCAGGATAAACCATTACTGTCCAACGCAAATAGCGCCATCAAGGGATCCTCGAGTGAATCCGTAATAACGGATTGCGAATCCGTAATAACGGATTGCGAATCCGTAATAACGGATTGCGAATCCGTAATAACGGATTGCGAATCCGTAATAACGGATTGAGAATCCGTAATAACGGATTCGAATCCGTAATAACGGATTTTATTTTTATTTTTTCGTGGCGCTAATGGGCTTTCGTAGTAAAGAGCAAAAGCTATGCTTTACTACTTTTAAAACTACATGTTTATAAAACCTTTTGTTCAAAAGTTGTGAAAGCAGAAACACCAAGTGATATGAGAAAATGAAACAGAGAAAGGGGTTTAAAACCCTTTAGCGCGCACGCATACAGTCCACAGGCGCCCTGCGTATACTTCGAATACTGGCATCGAAACGCCTTCGAAGTTTGACAAGTTGTATTAGTTCTAAACATGCGATTAACATGCAGCAAACGGCCGTAGATAGAACGCTATCTGGACATGACAACGCTATCTGGACATGACAACAGTCTAAAAATAGCACATGGGGATGCCCATAAGCAAAAATCCCCTCCAAAGGTTCAAAGGTCGGAAGTCCTATTATCACCAATGCATGTGAAGCACGAGTTGCTGTCAATCTCTGTGGATGTACAAACCGTATTGTATGTACCATGTATCACACGCGCAATGTACACAGTAATGGCAACCTTCCCCTTCTTTCGCGATAAACTTATTGGTGTTTTTACACACGGAATACCGTGATTTGATAGGATTTTTCAAAGGGTTTGAGGTGCAGAAGTTATCTGTAGGTAAAGAGAGGCACTCGTATTCATTTTCAAAAAGGTATGTTGTGATTGTTTTAAATCATTTTTGTAGTATTTTCCCCATTGAGATGACAGTACAGTTGAGTTGAGAGAACTTGTGTGCACAACTTTCCACGTAACAAACGTACGCAAACAATGTTTTCAAATTTTTCGTTGATTTCTCTTTCTCTCACATGTACATCGGCAAGTTTCCATGCTAATTTTAACCCCTTAGTAATGTTAGTTATCAGAAAAGAAGTCGCCAATGTAAAATAGATATATTTTGGCACTTGAATTTACAAAAAAAAAAAAATTGAAAATGTTACCCCTGTTGGCTTGTTTTGGCTTGTTTCTCCGTAATAAAATTTCCGACAAACGACTCATTTAGCTTGATCGCATCACATTTTTTTTGAGGCCACTTTGGGCGTGTGGTCCTTTCTCTATGGTTTTACCTACTTTCGCATGTGTGCACCAAACATGATCGTAGTATAGCCGTGTACGTGTAAGTGGCCTCATCTCTCCTGGGGAAAAAAAAATACGCAACCCGTCAGCAAGAACGAGTCCAACGTTCAGATCTATTGGAACTGTGACATTGTGTTTCGCCGGCGGAACTTTCCAGACAGCCGGCGGAACTTTCCAGACAGCCGGCGGAACTTTCCAGACATGTGAACTGATACTCCGGAAGTTGTTGAATGGATTTTATATAAAGTTAGCGTCCGTCGTTCTAAAAATAGATCGGTGTGACTTGTTTGTGTGCAGTCGTTGAGAAAGACAGAGTTGGATTTGAGCTTGTTGTGACAAGACGTGTTGTAGAGAGTTTTAATAAAGCAGAGTTGTTGTTTTGATTAAATTCTGATTTCTCTGGTACTTTCTGTCAGGCGTTTTGCAACAGTTAGTAAGGAAAACCCAGGAAATAAACCAACGTTACAGAACCAAGATTAGTGTTTTGTGTGCCTTGATCTCCATTATTGAGATCAATGGTTGTGTGCGATGTGTGGTGGTGGTTGCACCACACTAAATAAACTCCCATAGGAACCAATGCTAAATGATAAATATTCAAAAATACTCAAAAATCGTCTCTCAGCCTCTCAGCCTCTTGAAAACCAATCAAACATATTTTCGGATGACTGAACTTCAGAATTCTTTTCAAATGTTGGCAGGTCAGCCGTTGGAATTTTTGCTAACTACCCCAGAAGAAAAAAAACACGAAATGTTTTGTTTTTTCCCAAAACCGACTAATTGCTGCCACTGGTTTTCGTGAAGCACTTCTCCACTTCCCCGGTCAAATAGGGCCAACTTTAACGTCTACATTTTATCAAGTCTCCTTAAAAGTTAAAGCACAGAACCTATGGGGCGCCGTTTATGACTTTATTACGAAACCAATATATATAGAACGAAACAAAAATATATAGAACGAAACAAAAATATATAGAACGAAACAAAAATATATAGAACGAAACAAAAATATATAGAACGAAACAAAAATATATAGAACGAAACAAAAATATATTGAACGAAGCGCCGCCTACGACGATTAAGGACCAGGCCGCACTATTTATAGAACCATATGCTAGACTGGTCCGCTGTCCTTATCCGCAAACACGATACAGTTAAAGTGGAGCTGAAAAAAAAAATTATTACAAAAATAAGGGCAGCTTTACGGAAGCGTATAGACTGTGCAAGTCTCGCGCGTATCCGAACGAGAAAACACGTCAAACGAAGAACATTTTTATTTCTGAAATTAAATCTTTGTTTTAAATTATATCTCATGACAAAATCTGAACAACAAACATTAATCATTACAATTTTATGAAAAGATTTAGCTTTTAAAAAAAAAATCACAATAGTGTGTATATTATTATTGAAAAAAAATTAAAACTCTGGGACAAGGATGCCTATTTGATGTTAACTTTTTAGAAACCCCTTACGCGGATTCGTGAATGTCAAACGGGTCTTAAATGGACCCGTATCGCAGTTTAAAGAGGATGCTGACGCCTTAACAACCATAGACTGCAATGAAAAGGGTTTGCTTTGCAATTACAGCATCTGGCGATTATAGTTGCGCATCCAAAACAAGCGTTTACGTAAGTTTTATGATCGGAGGCGAGCACAAAATTCTTAATTTTTTGCAATAACCGGAAGCTGAGGTCAAGTTTAATTCTTGGGTTTTCTTCGTTATATTGTTGAATTGGTTTTTCTTTCATATTTTGTTATCACTTAGTATTACATTCCCAACAACATGTATACTTTTCTAGGTCATAACCTACGTTAAACTAAAATAATTGACGAAACAAAATCTCGCCCACGTAAAACTCCATATGGTTGGGACCACTATGGTCCCGGAAGTTCGAATGCGCGCGAGACTTGCACAGCCTATTTAGGACATTGCAACAAAAATTCACGGTTTACTATTTCGTTTCGTTCTATATATATTGGTTTCATTCTATATATTATAGATTTACTTATTCGCCCGGGCGATTTAGTTTTGTAATGCCACTCGCCGTGTAGTCAACTACAAAACACTATTTCAGAACGGCTTTATAACGCACGAGGCGTTCTAACGCTCTAATTTTACGGCGTTATAACACCCTGATTTACGGAGTTTTACTTGCCATGAAATGTTCATTCCAATTTCTACAAAATTATGACACAAGATTTTTCACGAATTTTCCGTTAGATGGCATTTTGGTAGTTTTATGCCCTTTTGGTGATCAAGAAAGTATTGTTTCCATTATATCCTTACTATTTTTCCAAATGCTATAAAACTATTTCCTTTATAGGAGGCCTATTTTTTTTCAGATGCTATGATCACAAAGGCCTAAATTCAAAATTTACAAAAGCAACAGCTGTACAGCTTTTGAGATGTTCCCCCTTTCTTCATATCAAAAGTTGAGAAAAATCAGACAGTACAATCTCCATAAAACATAAGATTTGTTATATTCTTCCATTGAGCTGTGTACAAATGTGCCAGGAAGTCCAGGCTCTGCGATGGCTCTTTTGTAAACATGTGATGTCACAGGTCACATGGTCATACGTCAAAAGGTTTAGTGGTGGATCGAAATCGAATGCAGCTTGAAAGAGTTACGGGGGAAATATGGTAGGGGCACATTGTGCGTCCCGGTCCTGAAATTTTTGTAAACCTGCAACTGTGCTTTCTCTCATCTCAAACTCGTCCCCGCCCCAGCAAAAATAATAATAATAATAATAATTTATTCATTTATATTGCGCCCATTCCATAAAATGTACACAAGCGCATAACAAAAATAATTATACAAAGATTAAAAAAGCTAACAACTGTTAAAAGTGAGGAAATACAACAATCCATAAAATAAAATAAATTAAAAAAATAAAAATTTAAAAAAAGTAAATAGGCCTACAAGACCCTTACAGGACTTCCCAAATAGTAAAAATGCATTAACATTAAGACAGTAGAAACCAAAATGTATTAGGAGAGGAACAATAAATGCACATTCAGTAAAAAGCTTCTTTAAAAAGATAAGTCTTTAGAACAGATTTAAAAACATCAAGGCTACCAGCATTCCTAATTATGGAGTGGAAGTTTGTTCCAGAGGTGCGGTGCACTGTTCTCAAAGGCTCGATCCCCAAGAGCAGCCTTACTACCACCAACAGGGTGGTTAAGAAAAATTCCGTCACCAGAACTGCGAAGGCAGTAACGAGACTGGGACTTGATAGAAACAAGCTGACTTAAGTACTGTGGAGCTAGACTATAATATGTAGAATTTTGTAAGTAATCATTAAAATTTTAAATTCAATTCTGTACCGGACAGGAAGCCAATGCAAATCCATAAATAAGGGTGTGACAAAACTTGAATGCATTACAGACGAGCCTGGCACAAGCGTTTTGCACTCTCTGGAGTTGTTTAATCTTAGTGTTAGGTAGGCCATAAAACAGACTGTTACAGTAATCCAGTCTACTAGAGATAAATGCATGAATGAGTGTCTCAGTACATTCTTTAGACAAATATTTTCTTATGCGCCTAATGTTATGCAAATAATAAAACGCACTTCCGCAAACTTTAGTAACATGAGTTTTCATTGACATATTGGCATCAAACCATGCACCTAGGTTACGGGCAAGGGAAACAGGTGATACAATTGACTGCCCAACCTGAATACCATCCAAAGTAACTTTAGATAGTTGCTGACGGGTACCGATTATCAAGAATTCTGTTTTATTGTCATTTAAAAATAACCCATTAGCAAGCAGCCATTGTCGAACATCATGAATGCAAGCCTCCATGGCAGAAAGAGCAGTCTCCTGACTACCAGCCTCATCAGGACTGAATGACAGATACAACTGAGTATCATCTGAATAGCAGTGAATATGTGGATGATGAACTTTGACAATGTCAAACAACTGGCTAGTATACAAAATGAAAAGTAGGGGGCCGAGACACGACCCTTGCGGAATTCCCCATTCAAGATTATAATTATTTGAGAGTTTACCATTTATCAAAACCCTTTGAGATCTGTCAGCCAGATATGAACGAAACCAGTTGAGGGCTGTTCTATTAATTCCAAAACGTGACTTAAGTGTAAAATGCTATGATCTAGTGTGTCAAATGCAGCACTTAAATCTAATAAGACCAACAGAGTTACGTGTTTTCTATTCATAGCCATTAACAAATCGTTTTGAATTTTCAACAGAGCTGTTTCGGTACTATGAAATTTGCGGTAAGCTGACTGCATCGATGGATATAAATCATTCTGAGTCAGATAAGACTGTAACTGACATGCTACAGCTCTTTCCAGTAGTTTTGAAACAAACTGTATATTACAAACGGGTCGAAAGTTCTCCACCCTGGCCTCGAGACCCGGCCTTTTTAACAGAGGCAGAACGAGTGATTATTAAGTCCAATGTATGACCATATGAGTAGAGGTAGTAACATGCTGCTGTAAATTCACAGATTCAAGCATATCACAGAAGTGCATAGCATCAAGGTTTTGAGTTGAATCAACATGAATGTTAAAATCCCCGGTTATCACAAGTGGTTCACTGGATAATATGAGTGATTCCAAATAATCAGAAAATTCAGCAATAAATGTTGTCACAGTAACCTGATGGTTGGGTGAATAAGGAGGCCTGTATATTATAACCAGTCTGAGAGGTTGTGATCCGGACTTGATTAGCCATTCTGAAAATTCAAATGACTGGCGTTCACCAGCGGCAAGCTTATTATTATTATTATTATTATTTATTCGGCCAAGAATTGTAACAATCAAACAACAATACATTGTACAGGAGAGTTACAGCAAATCAGTTACCCCAAACAAAGAAATCAAGGTTGATAAGCCAATACAAGAACAAAACAATGGAGGATTAATAAAGGTGAACTTAAATGCTCGCTGCTGAGTCTATGAACAACAACAAGCAATAAAAAATCAATAAAAAACCCACATGCAATTAAATGAGGAATTGAATACGGCAGCAATAGCAAAAAAGAAGTAAAGGCTGAAAGACAATACAAGAACAAAAACAGACCCATTATAAGATGGCCAGGATTAATAAAAGTGAATTTAAACACTATGACTCGAAAGCCTATCAATCCAATCTTAAAATGGAACACTGAAAACAAAAATAATCAGTGAACAACATTTAAAAAAAAAAAATAATAAAAAAAAATATATATATATATATATATATATATATATATATATAATTAATAATTAAATAATTAAATAATAAAAATATTAAATAAAAATAAATAAAACATGAACACAGTAAATATAATATTATTTTTAATTTATAAATAAAAACAATATGGCATAATCATGTACTATACTAGTCAACTAGTCAAGTAAATAACCTTGGGGGAAATAACATGAGGATGCCAAACATTAAATAACTGACAGAAAAGAAAACGATTTACATGTAGCAGGCCAACTAAAAAATAGAAACAGGCCTTTGTTTGATGACAGATAAACCAAAAACATAAAAAACCAAGAACATGATGGCTGACAACATACATGTACGTGAACAAGCAAAAAATATGCAAGCAGACTAGCAAAAAAAAACAGAATACATGTAGCAAACTAGCATCAGAAAAACAGACAGACAACCAAACGGGTAATGCACTGACAAACAATCGATGCAGCCATCAATCAATCAATAAGGGCAAGAAATGGCAACTTCGAGTATATGAAAATCTAGACATCTTGGAAATGGTTGCATAAGTAAACATTAAAACACTTAAACGAATCAATGATGAGAGAATTCTTAACATTTGTAGGCAGACTACTCCAAATACGTGGAAATGAATGGATAGATGTGTTCTTTAGGCCAAGAGTTCTAGCATACCGATGATTAAAGGTAAGTGTGTGTAAGTGCCGGGTATTAACAAAGGTATTAGAGTTTATTGTGCGACAGTCAATTAAACCGAATAAACATTTGGTGGTGAATTGAATGACTAGTCTTTGCCGTCTAGATTCTAGGCTTTGCCAGTTCAGTTTTTGTAGTCTCTCCTCATACGACATAGCTCCTTTCTGTTGTTTCAGAAACATTCTTGTGGCTCTCCTTTGGACCCGTTCTAGTTTTGATGACAAAGCTGCTGTGTATGGACACCAGGCAGGCAACCCGTACTCGAGAACTGGTACGACAAGTGTCCGGTATAGCTTGCCAACTTCCATACTGTCTCGTAAAAGAAGTGCAGTGCCTCCACCGGTTCTGTTGCTCCTCGGGTGATCCAGAAGTTTAAATCCAGCGGGTGTTGCTTCAATTCTACAAGCATAATCAGCATCTTTCAGCCAAGTCTCAGTCAATGCCAGAATATCAGCACCCGAACTGCAGACATAGTCAATGAAGTCACCAGTTTTATTTTTAAGAGATCGCGTATTTAGGGTGCACAATGTCATTGTAAAATCATTATAATAAGAGTCAATGGTCGATGAATGACAAGGAATACTGACAAGAGATCTAGGATTAAACAGTAATCTCAAAGATGAACAGGTACGCTCTCGAATGATGACATCAATTGTTTGAGTAGAGGAACACGCCTGTGGTGATGGTAAATTATTGTAGTTTTGTTGTAGATAAAGAACATCAATCAATGTTCTTGACAAAATGTTCCTATAAGATGTTACGAGCGAACGATTATGACACAACGTGCCGCACCACATCCTACCTGCATCCCTTACTCCAGATCCAGCCCCCATCAACACTCCTTCGCAGTGGTGTAAACCAGCGGGGAGGGGGAAGTGGAGGGGGTGGGTGCACTGTAAAAACGGCGTTTAGAATCTAAACACATTTCTAAACGCCTCGCTTGTACCCACTTTTTTCACACGTTTAGCCCTCAACATGTTTAGATTTTGCGTTTCTGTGACATGTTTACCCCGAGACACATTTAGCCTGTGATACGTTTAGATTGAATGTGTTTAGGGTTCATAGTGAGTGCTAAACATGTTTAGAATCCAACACGTTTCAGAGAATAAGCTTAATTTTTAAACACCTGAAGAAAAGAAAAGAGAAATGTTGCAACATTCGCCTGCCTGCTTACTGAAACATAACGCTCAAGCTACGCTCGGCATGAGAATCGATAAATCATCATCATCTCAACGGGTCATCGAGATGATTTTCATCGAGATGATTTGAGGAGCAATGATGCCATAATTTCAGTCATACTGAAAACGGTCATTTTGAAGTCTCAGAATCCGTTCCAATTATATACATTTTGGGCTTTACTTTCTACCCATGGTGTGAATATTTGAAGTGCTGGCCAATATGATACAACAAAAATTTGCTTCAATTGAATTACACACATTAAAGTGTAAACTACTGCGCAGGAAAGGCTGTTATACCTACAATGGTTTTGAATAAACACCGAGGTCTATATTTGTGCATATTTAATGAAACCCCGCCCATTTCATTCTAAACAAACTGATGAATTTAAACACATACAAAACATGTTTACAAGCAAACATGTTTAGAAATATGTTTGTAAGCTAAATTGGTATCCCTTTAACATGTCAAAAAGCTAAACGTGTTGCGATCAATGCAGGTTTGAACTGGTTTGAACATTCAAATACACCAGAATGTGTGTTCATCATTTTAGTACGTTTGCTACCTGAGCAATTTTACTTGCCATGAGGGGCTAAACGTGTGGAGCATTTTTGATACCTTTGTAAAGTTACGTATTACCAAAATGCGAATTATTTTAAACCCTTTTAATTATGTGTTTATGCCATATAGCAAAAACG
The DNA here is from genome assembly GCA_037783415.1 of Leptasterias polaris. Lineage (NCBI taxonomy): Eukaryota > Metazoa > Echinodermata > Asteroidea > Forcipulatida > Asteriidae > Leptasterias > Leptasterias polaris. The sequence continues at coordinate 336,181 of JAZGTN010000246.1, forward strand.
CTCTCCAAGGAAGGCCTATATGCCTACGTGGAAGCCTATCATGACTAGCTGCTTAGCTTTTTCATACCAATAGCAAACGTATTCAATTGATGTAAACACATTCTGGTGTATTCAAATGTTCAAACCAGTTCAAAACACGTTTAGCTTTTGACATGTTAAAGAGATAGCATTTAGCTTCAAACATATTTCTGAACGTGTTTGCGTGTAAACATGTTTTGTATGTGTTTAAATTCAAAACTGCATTTCAAACAAGCACAACAAATCTCAACCCGTTTAGCTTTTTGACATGTTAAAGAGGTAGCCATTTAGCTTCAAACATATTTCTAAACATGTTTGCGTGTAAACATGTTTTGATTGTGTTTAAATTCAAAACTTCACTTAAAACAAGCACAACAAATCTCAACACGTTTAGCTTTTTGACATGTTAAGGAGATACCCATTTAGCTTACAAACATATTTCTAAACATGTTTGCGTGTAAACATGTTTTGTATGTGTTTAAAATCAAAACTTCACTTAAAACAAGCATAACAAATCTCAACACGTTTAGCTTTTTGACATGTTAAGGAGATACCCATTTAGCTTTCAAGCATATTTCTAAACATGTTTGCGTGTAAACATGTTGTGTGTGTGTTTAAACGCTAAGCGCCGTTTTTACAGTGTGGTCAGAACCCTTGCCCTGCCCCCTCTTGCCCGCCCCCAAGTAAAATGAGATCGACAAAATGCACAAAGTGATTGGTTCGATACATTAAAAAAAGACCCCCCCCCCCCCTTCCAAGTTTTGTTTTTCCCCCCGCTATTTAGGGCGTTATAGACGTACCCATCCATACGCGCAAGTGCTGTACGCCGCACTGCGCTGGCTGGGACGCTACCTCAGACATGAGAAAACCGTTGTCTTTTTAACTTTTTAGGCGAATTAGGTGTCTTGATCAATTATTTACACATTTTCCCAGACAGGACAGCATGGCATAACGATGAAGAACATTGACCATAAATTTTTGCAACTAAAAAACTTAAACTGAATCCTGAAAACATAGCAGACGATGTGAGTTTCAAGTAAGTGTGATAGACACGGAATGCACAGTCGGGTTTGCGTCATATTATTATCAGGATTTTCAGTATTCACTTTACAGCTACTTGACCTAACAATAATTGTTAACGGGAATGCTATTTTAAAAAGTTCATAATGTTTTTGTTTATCATTTGTAATTTTGATACTTTGACACTTCTGTATTTTTCGTAATATTATTGATTACAAAATTAGGCCCACACCTAGCTCAACGTTTTGAAAAACTAGCTACACTTCTGCCGCTGACGGCTTGCGTCAAAATTAATTTCCATATTGATTGAAAGCATTTTAAATGAATTTCAGCATAGATCAATTGTTGCCGTTTTCGTTCAAACTGGTCTTTAATAATATGTTCTACATCATTATATCATGTTTTCCTGTCAGGGACATTGTGTCGATCGTTGAGGATGACTCTTAATTCGTATAAAAAGTGTTTAAAAAAAGACACAGGTTTTCTCATGCGCTGCCAGCGTTCCAGTAGGGCGGCGCGGCGTACAGCACTTGCGCGTATTGGTTAAAAAGATTGATCGATAATGCCGTAAATTTGGGCGTTATAACGCCGTACATTATATTGATATTTAGTTTTGTTCGATTGAAAGAACCAAATTAATGCGTCTGTAGCACCCCGGTCACGTGTTTAGGGCGTTGGCAATCGATTTCACCATACTGAGATCGATCGAACCATTACATTCCAAGAATCATTGAAGCATAATAGCAAACTGCTGAAGCGTATAATGGTATATAAGCTAAAGGAAACTATGCGTATCCAGTTCAGGTCTTTTAGCATTTATCAGGGCTAATTGTTACGACAAATCCCAAATTGCCTCGTTCCTTTGTTCCCTTTTTCTTTTTCGTATTGTTTTGGTTTTTTACACCAGGCTTGCCGAATGGTGTGTGCTTCAACTGTAAAACAGCCGGTCACTGGGCCAGAGAATGCCCCTTCGCTTATGGCCCCCTTCAAGGCTCAAGCCGCACCTTTCATCGGCTACAACAACTACCATACAAGATATACACCATGGCAAGCCCCAGTCGCTCAGAGACCAGTCCAAGCTCTCTTGCCCGCAACAACCAACACAGCCGGGCCCAGCTCAGAGGCACAAGCTTCAGGTTCAAGCCTGTCCTAAAGCAGCAGAACTTCAAAAGAAGTTCGGTGACGTGTTAGAGGTATATTGTAACTTCAAGTCTTGCGATGATAATGATTTAATATCAGATGAAGTAAATGTAAAGGGTAGATTAAAGGAGCATTCTCAGTTTTGGAATGAAATTGGAGCATCCTCTACAGTAATGTCAGTTATTAATGAAGGTTATTGTATTCCATTCGCCCAACAACCTCCTGCAATGTTTTCAAACAATAACAAATCATCCATGTTGGAAAATCTGTTTGTATCAACATTGCTTCAATCAGGAAGAATTACTGAAAAAAGTGAGCCTTCTTATGTAGTTAGCCCTCTATCAGTTGCAATCCAAGCATCAGGGAAGAAAAGATTGATTCTAGATTTAAGTAAACTAAACAAGTACCTCACAAAAATCCACTTTAAAATGGACGATTGGAAGTTTAGGCTTGCAATTCTTTTCAAGTGAAGCTCTTCTATTCACTTTTGACCTAAAATCTGGATATCACCACATTGATATAGCTACTGATCATCAACAATATTTAGGTTTTTCCTGGGAGTTAGAAGGGGTTCATAGATACTTTGAATTTAATGTACTTCCCTTCGGTCTCTCCTCTGCACCTTTCTCTTCACCAAAATCATGAAACCTCTTGTGACACACTGGAGAGCTTCCGGAATCATTATTGCTTTATATTTAGACGATGGTTTTTGCGTGGTTCCAAAGTCTACTACCAATCATGATTCTAATTTGTTAATAGCCAGAGAAATTTCCAGACATGTTAGGTCGACCTTCTTCGGGCTGGTCTAATATACAATATTCAGAAGAGTAATTGGAACCCAACTAACCGCATTGAATGGCTGGGTATGACCTGGGACACTGTAGCTGGCACTTTGCAGGTTGTACAGAGAAGAATAGATAAGATTTGCCATACCATTCAAGTTTTGAGGTCTTCAAATGTTACTACTATCAGAAAATTGCACTCTTTGGTAGGCCAAGTTATTTCCCTTAGTCCTGTTGTAGGCAATTTAAACAGGTTGACGACAAGACACTGCCAAATAGAAATTGCTAAGGCTACTCATGAAGATAATTGGGTCAGATTAGATGAGTATTGCACGTCAGAGATAAAATTCTGGGAGATTAACTTGCCAAAATTAGGCCATACGGGGTAAACTGTATCTTGTCGTCCCGTTCCGACCCCTGTGGGTCTAAGATAACTCTACAGTTTTTAACAGAGTAATTGCTGGAGATTACGATTCCGAAAGTTCTCCACAAAAACGCCAGTCAAATTTGAGAAATTATCGACCAAACATTGCACTAGATAATCGACAGCGATCGAACACTGTTTACGGTTGTGATACGTCGGCTCGTTACATTTTATTTGAAATACCTGCGCACAGTCACCATGTGATCTAAATTCGCCAATCACATCCTAGGTCACACGTCATGTGACACCCCAAAACAAACATGGCGGCGCCCATGCCTCGCTCGGGTGAGAAAGACTCCGTGATAAATCCGAAGTGTTTTGTTCACCTAAAATCTGTCAAAGCTGAGAAAGCACAATATATTTTCAGGGAAGAGTAAAATCATGCATGAGGCCGTGTTCAAGCGCGTCGTCATGAGATGAGATCATGTGTGTGTGAGATCACGAAAAACACAGCATCTTTTGATAGTAGGCCCCGTACTCGATATAGGCCTATACAGCATACAGTGCATAAAGGACCTCATGCGCTAATTTTTATTAGAGAACAAGGACATGCAAAGAAAATAGGACCGTAACGCAGTTAAAATGTTCAATGTAAATAAATGTTAAATAAATAATAAATGTTTGTAAATTATTAAAAATGTAGCTTCTCCCCGTGTTAAGTGAGAATCATGTATTAAGGCAAGCTTGAAGAAATGAGGCGTCATCATAGGGACTATATACAGTTCTAAAGAGGGTGGGGGATACAAAAACAATTGTTAGGGGCAGGCCTGTAAAATAAATTATTCTTCTAACCCTTTTTTTTTGGGGGGGGGGCGATTTTTAATGTTTTTTTATTTATCTATTTTATTTTATTGTTATCTTTAGGGCCTACCCTATTTATTATTATTAAAAAAAAATTTTGGGGGGCGAATATGAAAGAAAAGGACATCGGCACGTTATAAATTAGCGGCGCCCGTCGACGAGAGGGAGGGGGTGGGGGCGCTGGATTTTTACTTTTTTTTGATAATGAAGGCCCAATTCCAGCCAATTTTGTAAATTTGTGTGTTTTTGTTTGGGTTTTTTGAGGGCACCATTTTTTTACATTTTGTGTGGACTTTTTCTTCCTTTTTTGATCTTGGTGGGTTTTTTAATTATTTATTTATGCCTTTTTATTGATGCTTTTTTATTTATTTATTAATTTTTTTATCAAATGATAAACCATAAGGGAAACTGACTGGGTAAATTTTAAACGAGTTTGGGTTGAACAAAACAAATGTACTAGGGCTAAGCTAGAGTGGAATTTGAACCAACGACCTCCGGATTAACGTACCGGCGCTCTACCAACTGAGCTCTAGACCTATGTTGGCCGTCTCCCTATTTTTGTCAATAATTATCCTTGTTGGGGGGTTACCAGTCAGAAACTATTCAAAAAGTGTAGCCAGGGATCGCATCCAAGTACGATACAACCTGTGGGAAGCTGCAGCCAGATATTGAATTCACCACAAGGGAATTTGACTGGGTAAATTTTAAATGATTTTGGGATGAACAAAGAAAATTATACTATGAGCGGCTCACCCCCTAGTTACGGGCCTGGTAAGGGAAAATCCACAAGAAAGGGGTGTGTGTGGGAGGGGGGCGGCGGAAAGGAGGGAGAATCATGAGAAAAAGGGAGACGGTGTGCCTATAGGTACTTTCCTGCCCATTAATAGTGTTCCGGCGAGAGACATCGACAGAAAAATGATCAGAAAAGCGTTGAAAACCATCCTATGGATGTTGTTTTCAGTGGGAGACAATGGTCTCCCTCGAAAAGTGAAAAGGCGATAGTTAAACATACTTTTTCTTTGATGTCTGCATGCACCCTCACAGAAAAGGGGGTTATAAGTGGTAAAGGGGAATGTTTTATCTTAATAAAACAAACATTTCCCCCTTTTTTATATTTTTTTTAATTTTAATTTTTTATAGTTTACCTTAGGCCTTATGATATTTTTTTTGCAATAACAGTGATAGGTGTTTTAGGGGAAAAGTATCCTATTAATTAAGAATAAGACAAAAAATTGTCAGTTCCTTAATTTTGTTGACAATAATTGGAGCGACTCATCATTCCATCCTTGTTGTTCAATGACTAGCCTATACATTTTTTAAACTAAGCTCTTTAATTATTCTTGGCACAAAACTTTGATGGCTAACCATTCAGTGATGTTAAAAAGACACGATAGTCTAGTTTTTGAGAAATAGGCCTACAGTTTTAAACATGGCCTTAACCACACAATAGACACAATCGGCGACTGCGTCACGTGACCCATAGTGGGTATAAAATGTAAACAAACCAAGCAAGCAAGGCGCAGTGTGAATGGAAGCAGCCATGCGTTTCCATTCACGCTGCGCCTTGCTTGCTTGGTTTGTTTACATTTTATACCCACTATGGGTCACGTGACGCAGTCGCCGATTGTGTCTATTGATGTTGTTGGACGCGACGCAATTTTATTTTACGGCCCACACACCAACGGGGGGAATCGATACGGCGCGCTGCCCATGGTCAATACCGTATCTCAGCCGCGCAATTTGTTTTGTGTGTGTCGGAAGACTTCAGTTCGCACATTGCGCGCGCGCATTTTCACAGATTGCGCCCAACAACGTTTTTAGCAAACTTTGCATGTTTTTGCAAATTTGACTGGATATTTTTTGGAGAACTTTTAGTATAGTGTTTAGTATGTCTACAACTCACAAAATATACCTTCAAAAAGTAGACCCACGGGGGTCGGAACGGAAATCATTTTCCAGGCATCTTTTCGTTTACACCGTACGGCCTAAATTGAACGTGCGCAATGTGTTTGCAGCAGACAGGTTTAGCAAAATAGTGTGCTGTGACGCGAGCGCAGTAGGTATAGGGTCGGGAGCCATCATATGCAACGAATTTCATAGTGGACAGAAGTTGAAGCCAAAAAGAGTTCAACATGGCGAGAATTAAACACCATTTATTTTGCATTATGCTCGTTCCTGCCAATCATCTCTAATTCACAACTGAAAATTCTAACTGACAGTCAGGCAGCTGCCCGCATTGTAGAGGTTGGAAGTATGAACTTAGAACTACAAAAAATAGCTCAAAACATTTTTAGTATTTGTCTCAACAACCATGTATTAATAGACGTAGATTGGATTCCTAGGACCTATAACGAACAAGCAGATTTCGTCAGTAGGCTTATTGATTTGGACGACTGGGAAATAACGCCCAGCCTTTTCCAAACAATGATATATGGGGACCATTTACAGTAGATTGTTTTGCCTGCTATTACAATTCTAAGTTGCCACGTTTCTTAAGGTTTTGGAACCCGGGTTCATCTGCGGTGGACGCTTTTGCACAGGACTGGGCAAACGAAAACTGTTTGTTAGTTCCCCCAGTAGTACTGATCCCAGCAGTCCTAAAACATTTATATTCATGCAAAAGTAAAGGAGCTTTGGTTTTTCCCTGGTGGCCATCTTCACCTTTTTGGCCAATACTCTGGTCCTGTTAAAAAATTTGGATGAAAGAATTCATAACATTTGAAGGATCTAGTGCCTTGTATGTGTAGCTTATATCGATTGCTCTAATTAAAGTTCAATTTTCTCTCCCATTTGCATTAGATAATTTACAGTCAGGCTTTTTGGTCAGATTTCCCTATCGGCATAGAAGAGTCCAAGATTCACATATTTTTCGACACAATAACTGGTTATTTATACAAGTGTAGAGAATTCTTTGCCTGGATTAAGAAACAAAATATACCACTGGTGCTTCCCATTAAAGAATACGCTATGGCCGCATTCATCGTCCATAAAAGTAAGTTGGCAAATTCTGACAGTACAATAGTAAGCAGCTGCTATAAAATGGCTTCACTCAATAGTTAACAGCACGCCCAATCCCGTGGACTCACCGATAGTGCAACAGCTAATAACAAGCGAAAGGAGAAAATTACACAAACCACCAGTACAAAAAGAACCCCTTCCATTCAGTCTAGTCAAAGCTATTATAGATAAATTTGGACATTCTGGTTGCAGCCTGTTGTTTCCCTTGGCACGCCGAGATGGCTCAAATTAAAGCTAACCACATTCGAGAACTCAAAGCAGAAAATTGCCCAAGTATATTTATTCCTAGCTCTAAAACGGACATTTTTTAGGGATGGAAATACTACTTTCTTAGCAGACACCCAAGGCAAATATTCTCCTGTGAAGATTCTAAAGTGCTTCATGGCCAAATGTAATTTAGAAATCGGTCAAGATGCCTACTTATTCACTGCTATGTCCTACCATTCAAGCTCATCTTCGTATACTCCGTTGCTCAGTAGACCTCTCAGTTACACAAGATGTAGAGAAATGTTCTTGGATGCACTCAAGCAAGTAGGAATAGAAGAACCAACCAACTATGGACTTCATAGTATGAGGTCAGGGGGAGCAACGCATTTAGCAAATAAAGGAGTATCCGAAGACCTTATAATGCAACATGGGAGGTGGAAAACCACCATTGCTAAAAACAGATATGTCAAAAGAGAAGTCACACAACGTCTCAGTGTGGTAAAAATCCTCTCTGATAGTTAAAGTCAAGGGGAAAAAAGATAACACAATTATGTTGTTTTAGGCATATAGTAGATTTGATTAGAAAGCTTATACCATGATAAATCAATTGCATTCTGTTATGAAAAATGGTGAGATTATTAAAATCTAAAATTCGAGTTGGTACTATAATCACAAGCAGTCATATAATTACCCAATAAATTTGAACTTTGAATTTGACGGTTTTAGCTCATATAATTTGAGTTTTTTTTATAAAGGAGCTCATCGGTGATAATTCCTCATTGCAAAGAGGTTTTAAATATTTTGCCGTTTTGTTAAATTTGGTTTAATGTTTTACTGGTTTTTCAATAGGTTATCCGGATTGATGTCTGAAGAGCCGAGAAGGCCTTTTGTACTCTGTGGAAATCGATATGAATAAGAAAATAACGAGATCAGAAAAGAAGTGATTGTTGAGATCATTGTAACGTGTTTAAAGAAGAAAAATGTTTATTTTAAACGAAAAGAAAAAGATAAAAATGTAGAACTTGTAATCATATCAAAGAGGTCAAAAATATTTTGCCGATTTGTGAATTTATGTCTACTGTTTAACTGGTTACTCTAAAGGTTAATATCCAGACCGATGTCTGAAGAGCCGAGAGGGCTTTTTCCTTTGTGGAAATTGATATGAAGATCAGAAAAGAAGAGATTGTTGATTTTTGTGTTAAAAAAGAAAAGATAAATGTATATTTTAATCGAAAAGAAAAAAGGTAGAACTTGTACTCAGCGGCCGAATCCCGGCCTTATTCCCCTGTTTTCAAATAAAATTGAAGAATATATTCGAATGCTTATTTTTGTGATTGATTTGGTCGTTCATAAGGGTAAAACTGTTTTTTATGCGTATGAGCGTAGCGAAGGAGCATAAAAATAGTGTTTTATTCTTCAGTCACGGTATAATGCGAACAAACACTAACGTATTTCATAATAACGACAGTAAATCGCCCGGCGAAATAGTAAATCGCCCGGCGAAATTGTAAATCGCCCGGGCAAAATAGTTAACCGTGATTTTTTTTTTTGCAATGTCCTAATACGCTTCCGTAAAGCTGCTCTTATTTTTGTAATTTTTTTTTTTCAGCTCCACTTGGAACTGAATCGTGTTAAACCAGCCTGAATATAATCACTTAATTATTTGCAGTTTGTTCCCCCAAATTGGGAAAATTCTCTGTGGCTGTGTGATGATCCAAGATCATTGAAAATTTTGAGTTAATTCGTGTTCGTGAGTGAGTGTGCACAACGAATCTATTATCTAACGACTTGATTTCAAGTCCAGCATACTGGCCCTTAATCGTCGCGGGCGGCGCTTCGTGCTATTATTTTAATTTTCGTGCTATATAATATTTTGGCATAAGTATAGCTCCATGGTTCTATAAATAGTGCGGCCTGGTTCGTCGTAGGCGGCGCTTCGTTCAATATATTTTTGTTTCGTTCTATATATTTTTGTTTCGTTCTATATATTTTTGTTTCGTTCTATATATATTGGTTTCATTCTATATATATTGGTTTCAACGTAATAAAGTCATAAACGGCGCCCCCTAGAACCCACGGGTTGTAATAGATTCACAATCTATTATTGCATGACCCCCAAAACGTTGTAATTAAAAACATACTGTGGGGTTTACAAATTATGATAAGTAGGTTGGTGCATGAATGTTGGCCTATTTAGTGTGGTGCACCCCTGGAAGTTTCCCAAAACAGCGCCCGCTACTGTTTGATAGTCAATTTGCGCGGCGAGGCGCGGAGCGCGCTAAATCGCGATAGTTGCGTGGTAATTAACAACAACGTCTTGCACCAAGACTAGACTAGCTCCGGCGGTGTGGACGGAGATTCTGTCCCCCGGTGAATCTGTCCCCATCAGGAAAACTTTACCTGGTTTGTCTATGGTATGTACAATGTCCTCCGAGGCAGTATCTCCTATGATAAACTGTCTCTCGTTAGGTTATTCCGTCCGTCGTGTGCTCCACGGAGATTATGTCCAACCGAGAATGTCCCCCACAGGGCATGATATGAGCGTCCACAGACGGAACTACTTTTATAAATTTGCTTTATTACCCCCCGCGCTTTGCTGGTTTATAATAGAAGTATTATCTAAATGTTACTTAATTTAGTCAACATAAGGCCTTTTCACACTACAAAAAATCTCCGTTTTGGACACTGATATGATCCGTGTAATGTGGACTGACCTTTTCACACTACAATTTTTCAACACGGTGTCGATCCGGATGGAGTGCTCGATCCGTGTCGAACTTGCCATCTTTCGGGAGGTGGGTTGAGAATTCTCAATCCGTGTCGAAAATTCCAACACGTGTCGAAAGCCGTAGTGTGAACACCTCCGGGTTCATTTTCGATTCCATTATATCGTCACCGTTTTCACGAAGAGCCACATCTTTAAATGACAAATTATTGATTATTTCAGCAGGGGCCTTTATCTCAATAGATGCATTTTGCGTTTTCACGAAGAGCCATCGGCCCCGAAAATGCATTGTAATACGTTGTAACAGAAGAGCGTAAAATGTAGCAAAAGTCGTTTTCCAGGTTTCACGAAGATCAGAGCCACATCTTCGCGCGCGCGTGATCACGTGACACGCGCGCCCCTTTCCTAAGTTTAATACGTTATCCAGTCAGGTGTTTAAGTAGGTCATCTCACTTTTTAGGTTTCACGAAGAGACACGTATCTTTGACTAATTACTATGCCAATTAGCCAATATATCTTAAGAAATTAGTTAGTCAATGGAGAGGTTAAACTTATACAGAATCATATGAGAGGTTTATAACTGCAAACCGTGGCTTTAGTATTGCAGATTTTGCATAGCGTAAAATGTTTATCTCAATCAAGCGTTTGGACATATACGTGGCTCTTCGTGAAAACGGTGACGATATAGATATAACTTATTTAAATTTGTATTGTTATATCTTTCTTATTAATATAACGGCTCCCTATAATCTTATATTTTGTTCCAATGAAACTCAGGAAGAACTACAGTTACTAAGAAGTTCCGTTGTATAGTATGTTGGTACATTTACAATAGGACAAAATGCAGTCCTTGTACGAAAAATCACCGACCGCATTATGGGCAGGTCCTAACTATTGTTACAACGATGCCATCACAGCTTCTGTATAATTGTAGGCGGGGTTTTCCAGAGTATTTTCTCGGAAGAGTTTTTATCTCTGGTTTGTTCACTCCGCAGGCTTTGGGCTTAAGAGGGGGTAACGTAACAAAGATTGTTGTAATGGTTACACACTCGGTCGGGTGATACGTTCCCTTTATCGAAATACATGGATAAATTAATAAGTAATTTGTAATACATTGTAAATATTAATAATTTATTCAAGAAGAAGGAATAAAAAGGGTCAGCAACCGCATGCCTGTCGGTGGCTGCCAACCCAATGCTGTAAAAACAAAATTGGTGTGATGCTTGGGTTTATTAAGAAGCACTGTTTTTAACAGTACCTTTTTAAACAGCATGTTTATTTATGTATAATGTATTATTCATTTATTATTATTATATATTTGGTTTGCGGTAACACCATGTGTATAATTATCTACTTGCTAGGTAGATTTTGTTCTTTGAGAACTTGTCTTGCTATTTATTCTACTAGTCGGGAGTACATGGCTATAGCCTCCATCAGGCTATAAGTTTACTGTGTAGACTGGTTCCCCGTCGTTATCCGCAAGGATAAAAACAAGCACCGGTCTTACAGGCCCAATGATTTCATTGGATACAATGTTTTCATTGGATAAACGTGCTGTAACGTAAGCTTTCTATATCTGTGTTATGATTGGTCCGAGGTGATGTAACTTGTCAACTTACACCTATAGGGGATCACCTTAAGGGGATGCGACTTTTTATTTAAGATATCAAATAATAAACCACAAGGGAAACTGATTGGGTAAAATTTAAATGATTTTGGGTTGAACAATAACAAAATTGACAAGAGCGGGATTTGAACCAACGACCTCCGGCTTGTGACGTGCCGGCGCTCAACCATGTACCAACTGAGCTATTTAGCACTATGTTGGCGGTCTCTCTATTTTGTCAATATCTTTGTTGTGGGGGGGGGGGGGGGGTGCCAGTCAGAAGACATACAACCTTTTACTGCCGTGTAAAGCCAGGGATCACGCCAATGGGAAGCGGCAGCCAATGGATCACCTTACTGGACTCGACTGTTTTATTTCAAATATACAGTAATAAACCACAAGGGAAACTGACTGGATACATTTTAAACAACTTGGGGATGAAAAAAAAAAATACAAATAGAATCTTAATATATGTTGTGGACTTAATCCATTTCACAAAATGTTTTCTCAAAATCATTATTTTTTCCCCTCTAAAATGATATAATTATAATGAATTGTATATGACTCAAAATCACAACATTATCAAATGAATTTCCACAAAGATTACCTGAAATAAATTGGTGTGTGCGAGATCTTCTTATATCTCCAACGATCTAAACTTTCTTAATACATGCATGGTGAGTTTGCCAGGAAAAATACTGGCAAGAAAGGGTACATTGGGCCAACACTGTTGATCAACATTAAGTCATTATATAGCCTATTGTATCCATTTCGTAATTGTGTTACTTTCTGAGGAAGTCTTCAGACAACACTCATTACACCTTATTTTCCCCTCCAGTACAACCGTTTTTTTTATTTTCCCACTTATTTTCTTAACTGCTCAATAATCTCTGCATGAACAAAAGGGACACGTTGCCTTTGAGCTGGGCACTTTGAGCTGTAAACTCGTTTGATATGAAATGAATACGATTGGAAAGTCGTTTTAAAAGTGGAATATAATGATTCACACAAATATCCCTTGATCGTGTCATTTTCCTTTTACTTTGTGAACAAACATGGTCCGCCATTTTGTACAACAGCATATTTTTTATTAATACAAAAAATGCGGACCGTGTTAGGTAACGAAGTAAAAGAAAAACCACACATTTTGGGAATATTCTACTTTTAAAACATCGTACTACGAAAGCCCAATCGTGCCACTGAAGTATATATTATCAGCGGGAACTAATCCGTTATAACGAATTAATAATCCGTTATAACGAATTAATAATCCGTTATAACGAATTAATAATCCGTTATAACGAAATAATAATCCGTTATAACGAATTAGTAATCCGTTAAAACGAATTAGTAATCCGTTAAAACGAATTAACAATTGGCCCATCTCCATGGTGCGACGTACTAAGTACGCCCGAGTTCGGATGCGGCGTTCCTGCCATATTATAACCACTGCCGAAATCATCAATTCGGACTCGGCCGCACAGTCGCACCAATTAACAATTGGCCCACCTCCATGGTGTGACTGTGCGGCAGTGCCCGACCGTTGTTCCGGCCATATCCACATAGCCACTACCGAAGTCATCAATTCGGACACGGCCGTACAGTACGTCGCATCATCGAGATGGGCCAATTGTTAATTCGTTATAACGAATTACTAATTCGTTTAAACGGATTACTAATTAGTTAAAACGAATTAACAATCGGCCCACCTCCACGGTGCGACTGAACGGCCGAGTCCGAATTGATGATTTCGTATATGGCAGGAACGCCGAAAAGTTCCATAACTCATCGTTGTTGTAGTCAACGGCTATCCGCATCCGAAATCATCAGTTCGCACTCGGCTGTTCAGTCGCATCATGGAGGTGGGCCAATTGTTAATTCGTTTTAACGGATTGCTAATTCGTTTTAACGAATTGTTAATTCGTTTTAACGAATTATTAATTCGTTATAACAGATTACTAATTCGTTATAACAGATTATTAATTCGTTATAACGGATTATTAATTCGTTATAACGAATTAGTAATCCGTTATAACGGATTATTAATTCGTTATAACGGATTACTAATTCGTTATAACGGATTACTAATTCGTTATAACGGATTACTAATTCGTTATAACGAATTATTAATTCGTTATAACGGATTAGTTCCCGCTGATAATATATACTTCAGTGGCACGATTGGGCTTTCGTATCTTTCCAACCAAATTCATTTCATAATGCTTGCTGCACAAGCTCATACTACGGTATCAGAGGCAGAACCAATTAGCATGAATCTAAGGTTTCTTGAGTGGTAGGACCGAGCAAATTGCAGTCAATGGCACCTTGTCTGCAACTGCAGATGTCGTACCACGCAATTTCGAGGCGTATTTGTGTGGATCATCTTTTAAAACATCTTTCTAACCATATGCATTTTATAACAAACGGTTACAAACGCTTTTTATAGACCAACTCGACCGATCCAAGGCAACGTGTCCCTTAAAGGACTACCACCGGGAATCAAGCGTGTCTGACATGCTGACATAACTGGGGTGGAACACCCTGCATGACAGACGCGTCTCCTTCATCAAGTTGAACTCCTCTTCAACATTCTACATGGTCAAGTAAATATAGCTACTCCTCAAAACATCATGCAAAAGAACAGGCGATCAAGCCGACACAACCAGACTGTTCAACTCTATTCCTACCTCCATGGTTCAACACATATCATCACAAAGCAACCATTCGTTTGACTATAGGCTATTTTGATACATGGTGGACACACTACTATACCGCAATTAGGTTTGGGTAAATCTGTCTGTATACACACCAAAACCAAACAGTGTCCACCATATCTCAATAAAGCTAAGTATTAGCCCTTTCCAAAAAGCTGTTCGGCATTTGAACAAGTTTCAAGTGTCTGCAGTCACTGCAACGAATCTGAAAGGGGTTCAGAGAGACGCACCACTGTCAGTGTCAGCTATCAGAAGAGGGCAGACATATTGAACCCTAGTAGTAGTACATGTAACAGCACCACAGAGCCCTCTCCAGGACAGCAGCAATGCTTTTGAGGGATACATGGCGAGATACAAGCGAAATGAAGGCATTGTGTCCCTTCAAGTTACATCCTGAATTAGTCTAAAATGTGAACAGTTCGAACTTACACAAAGGTTATAATGTAAAGCTAATAATAATAGCTCTGTCTAAAACATTGTCCTTTAATAGTTGGAGGTTTTTTAAAAGCTGTTAAGTTGTATTGTGAAACACATGCATTGGTCACAACAATTATTATTATTCCCCCCTTGTTTTATATACAGAGGCAATTATTTAAGGTAAAAATTGATTTAAGAAACAGCACATTGTACTCATTTGGTAACCAAAATTTACGTTCCCCCAAAACAAACAAAAACATATCCTTGAACGCTGATGAAGAACAATAGATGGTATTTCTATATGCTATACGTTCTTACACCGAGCCAATATTGAGTTGATGGCGTTTCAATAAATTCTATCTTACCATGACCAGATAGTTCTACATCGAAATATTAAAGAGACACCTAGCTGTAAAGTTCATTTGAATGTTGGAATTCAGTCGAACAACCAATCTCCTGGTGTTTGACCAACATCGACATTCTTGAGAAGCTCTTGGAACAGGACTGGCAGCTGTATCGCTTCATGTCAAAATGGGTTTGAAGGTGAGCACGAAGGTTTGAGTGATCAGCGAAGGCACGCAGACAATGGGAACAAGAAAATGGCTTCTCCCCTGTATGGGTGCGGATATGACCTTTCAGCAGCCAAGCTCTTGAAAATGACTTGCCACAAAATTTGCACTTACATGGCAATGTGTGAGTTCGAATATGCATCTTCAAAGCTCCCAGAGACATGTAGTGCTTATTACAGTATTTGCAGGTAAAATACTTTTGGGGATCTTCCAGCTTACAATCACCACAATGAGATTGCTTATGTTTGAACAGTCCGTTGTAAGTCCTGTAACCCTTTACAAGTTCATGACACTTTTGTTTTGTTGTGGGAACGTTAAGGTGGCTGTTCCTGCTAACTCTTTTCTTGAGAATTCGTTCAGAACTGTTGTTAGTTTGTTTGGCTGTCAACACAACAGAAGGTGTATCAGTAGTCAACATGGGAGGTAACCAGGACTTACTTACATCTTGTAGTTTGGGCCCAGGCAAACATACAGTTTGATGACCTATTTTATGGATGCTGCAAGAACACGTCACTGATAATTCATGTGTGAATAAGATACTTTGTTGCCAAAAGGAGTACTCCTCTTTATCATCATATGATTTTCCAGAAGACCCATGAAGAGAGTGTGTTTTTGAGATGAAGCCAAACAATGGTACATGTACATCAACGTCATTGTCATCAGCAGCTGCAAAAAGGTGAAAATAAAGTACAATTAAAACAATGTTTTAGAGACTAAAAGAGACTAACAATACTGCTGTGCTCCATGTATTATAATGGGGACTTCACTTCATAATTCCCTCTTGCATTTCTTAACTTCTACCCACACTTGTTCCTCACAAGCCTTATGTTCTTTTCTGTAGTATATCTCTACATAATTTGCCGAAAGCTGTCTGTCTGCCTGTCTATCTGTCTGTTATTGGAACTCCTCTCTGAAATCTTCATCAAACCTCGCAAAATTTGAACAGGAAAAGAGTGTTAATTTCTTCCCCAACCTCGACTGACAATGAACAAAATCCATTCAGAATTTTCCAAGATACGAGTAAAAGAAAACACGAACAATTGTGGATTTTTGTGGCATCATTCTCAATTCGTCACCGACGCCAGAAACTGACAAACAGGTAAATACCAGTAAAAAGTAGCAGTCAGAGAAGACGTACAAGTTACATGTACAACATTGTAATTGCCAAAAACCTGTATCCACACTTGATGTTAATATACATGAAATAACAAACCTGTGAAAGTTTAAGCTCAATCGGTCTTCGGAGTCATGAGAAAGCAGTGAAAAACTCCATTATATGTTTTAACTTTTTTTTCAATTATCGGATTTTATCCTGCAGGATAAAGACTATTGTTTTACTCATTTCCTAAAAAACTATGGCATTTCAAGCAAAACTGTTTCAAGGGAAGTTTTCCTACATGACCATCTTTATACCATGTAAGTTATGTGCAAATCTGTGAACATTTATATTTTCAATCTTACCAATGTTGTACACACCCTTTAAAGTTGAATGCATTTTTAAATCAAGTTTTCCTACAAAATGTCCCCAGCGTTTAAAGTTGAATGCATTTTAAAATCAAGTTTTCCTACAAAATTTCCCCAACATTGCTCGCTCCCCAACATTGCTCACTATAGAGTTATAGGGTGCGTTCGATTAGCTTGCCCCGGGTCGACCCCGGTGTGCTCATCCGGGTGAGCCCCTGACATGAAAGGCACCTGGAAATAGATTTTTTTTTTAAACATAAGAGTATGTATATTAACAATTAAAAGATTGTTTGAGTAATTAATTGTCAGGATTTATATGTTAAAAAAATAAATAAAGTTGTTTGGGGTGACTCCGCCCATCCCTTTTTGTGACGTCAATCGATGAAGACTTCGCCGCGATCGAACATCGACCCCCTCGAAGTTGCCTGCATTAACGTTGTATGCACACGGGCAAGTAGTGAGCTTGTACGTTTCGTTTGGTTATCCAAAAAAGGGATTTTTATGGTGGCCCTGAAGGGACATCGCATATCGCAAACGTGTGCGCATACGTATGCAATGTCGTGAAACAAATCGCGAATGTGTGCGCACACGTATGCAATGTCGTGAAACAAATCGCGAATATGTGCGTACACATTGCATACGTGTGCGCGCGCACACGTATGCAATGTCGTGAAACAATTCGCGAATATGTGCGTACACGTATGCAATGTCGTGAAACAATTCGCGAATATGTGCGCACACGTATGCAATGTCGTGACCTAGGGAGTACGTGGCGCTACAGTCAGGCTCCTGTAAGCATGACTATACAAAAATGTGTACCCAGGAACTTGGCACCAGGCCAAGTCTCGCCATACCGAAGACCACCCGCCTCGCTTGCCTCACTGACAACAATGCTACCGCTGCAATGACTACCGCTTATCTCACTGTAGGCAAGAAACCCCCCAGATCATTAGACATTTTATTCAAAGGTATGCGACATGGTATGCAATAAAATTCACGACATCGCAAATATATTCGCAGACGTCCCGCACATATTCGCGAATTGTTTCACGACATTGCATACCGTGTGCGCACACATTCACGATATGTTTCACGACATTGCATAAGTGTGCGCACATATTCGCGAATTGTTTCACGACATTGCATACGTATGCGCACACGTTTGCGATATGCGATGTCCCTTCAGGGCCACCATAGATTTTTCTTGCATTTTTCCGGCAATGCCGACCGCTGTATTGCTGCTGGATGCAGCAAAACGACTAAAGATGGGGTCAGCAAGCATTTGTTTCCTGCAAATCCCAAATATAGGCAGTTATGGGCATCGAAAGTCAGGCTAACGAGGGCAAAGTGGTCCGTTCCGACGTCATTTTCAGCGCTATGCAATTTCTTGAAATAAGATCGTGGCTACATGACAAAATTTGTTGTGATGTGCCATGTAATGAATTCCTCGGTTTCGGAGCATCCTGTACACAAAAACATCACATATAAATTTAATATTTTGTATAACTCAAGATAAAAATCATAGGAAAGTGATCAAACTTGCCGTTCATGTGACAATGATGTGACAATTTTACTGCGTAGCGCCTATATGCTGAACGTTTTTTTCGTTGGTGGTAGTTGTCCAAGTGTGCAAGTGAAGTAGCATTTCAAGCGTAGGTTACCAGCGAAATGTTTCTGGTGTTCGGATCGACTTGAGCTGTATGGCCAATCCGATCCGATAAATAGTCATGGCAACGACGAGAACAGGGGGGGGGGGGGCGGAAGGGGTTGCGCCACCAGCGCGCCACCTACGTTGAAAATAATCTCATTCGACCATCGCGACGTGGATGGACTGGTCGAAGCTCCCCACGTACAAACGGATGTATTTACGGTTGCTCTCCGCTGCGTGCCGTTGAGACTGCCTGGACGAGTCCATTTTATCAGAGGGTATTGTTATCTTAAAATGTTGTAAATTCACAAAATCTTTACACCAGAAAACATTTGTAAATTTTTTTTTTGCCTTGCCAACTGCTTCAGTAAATTAACTATTTAATAAACAACATATATTTAACCTAAACGACATGTATAACATATCTGTTTTAGATGTGTATGTTGCCTCAGAATTACAATTACCTGCGGCAAATGTTCCCGTCCGTCAACAGAGATCGTTTGAACGCAAAATAAGTATTGGAGGGATCCATTCTCTCCAAAAACACTTTTACAAATCGTCAAATATCTAGAGGATGTACCGAGGGATTTTGATTAAACTTTCAGGAATGAAAGATCTATTCCTAAATATTACGTTAATGGAAAAAAATCAGAGGATGAACGATAATTTTTTTCACATTATGTCGATATTTGTAGCCATTTTAGGGGAGACCATTTGTAACGAAATTCCCACCTGGACCCATTCATACACGTTAGCCGCTGCAATAAACCAACGGAAAATTTTCGATAATATTTTTACGCACTTTATTTAAAATTAAGCATCTCAACAATTGAAAATACTCTTACGATATACACTGTTATGTTTTCAGTGCTGATAAAGAGAGAATTTTAACGGTGTACATAGATTTCTTTTTGTTTTTTAATGGTCATTATCTATTTTTAAAATGGAGTGTACCCAAACAGCGATCGCAAATGATTGCGCAACACCCCTTCCGCCCCCCCCCCCCCCCTGGACGAGAATGTACTTTCCGAACCGTGCGTAAGCTTTTTACACAACAATATTTCCAGATCTCGCTACAAAAGTTGGACAAACAATACATTTTGTCACCACGGGGCCGCTTTATACCTCGTATTATCCGTGTTCTCGTTATAACCGTGCTCGTATCTTCCGTTTTTTAAGACATAGAAACGCGCATGGGACAGTTCGGGACCGGTGAAAAAACCTCCTCGTATAAACCGGCGTCTCGTATCTTCCGAGCTCGTATTAACGAGAGTCGACTGTACACTGTGACAGTATACTGTACATGTACAGTACACTTTACATAGTCTTAGTGGCGAGTGGTTATTGGCTTGATAGCGGTTGGGTTTTCGTGACTACACAACTGGAGCGTCTTGGAACCAAGACTACACTTTACAGTACACTGTACAGTACACTGTACTAGGATTGCATTGGGTGACGTCCGTATACGAATACGCATCATACCGATCAGGTACCCAGACGTAATGTACGGGGCCAGACTACACATTTTCGCTTCAAATATCCCGCCTCGATTGACGTCACGAACAGCGCCATGTAAAGGGGGCCTATTCTTAAATTTGTAAATAAAATAAAAACACAATTTGTTTAACCTTAGTTAATTGTTTATTCACATTCCACTCATAAAAATGTATCTATATGTTAATGACAAAAGCGTTATTTTGACAAAATACCAGTGCCAGGTGCCTTGAACTAATCAAATGCCAACTTCCCCCAGCATTCACACCAATAATAATGCATCTTGGGACAGCCGACCGTAACTACTTTCTTTGTGTGCAAAGTACTTCCGAAACCTTTCGTTGATTCACGAAAAGATAGTAAAATAATTATTCTCAAGGTAAAACTACAACGTTATATAATTTTTCAAGCCCACGGTGGTACAAAAGTACCCATCTTCGAATAAATAAATACTTTATTGCTCACAAAGTCGCTGTTTTAATGGTGAAAATATGTGTCAAACTTCTTGAAAATGTCCCGCTGAATTACAAACAAAATGGTGGCCATTGAGAAAGTTTTAGTCGTGACGTCATGAACCAGGGTCAGCCCCAAGTAACCCGCTCCACAAGCTGCTGGGCACTTGTACTTCCGAAAAACAAGAATTGCTAAATATAGACTTCCAAAAACAAGACCTGCCAAATATATACTTCCCCAAAACAAGAATTGCTAAGTATAGACTTTTAAAAACCAAGAACTGCTAATTATAGACTTCCAAAAAACAAAACTCGCCAAATATTATACTCCCTTCCAAATAAAAAGCAAGACCCGCCAAATAATGTACTTCCAAAAAACAAGAATTGCTAAATATAGATTGCCAAAACAAGATTCGTCAAGCGTATACTTGCACCACATTCAGCAATGATAGCCCCACAATATGAATAATTTTGGTCAATGTGGCGTCGACGTACAAAGCATGCAAAATGTGAATAATTCTTTAAAACTTTGTATCAAGTTAAGTTACAACTATTATACTACTTGTGTAACATTTGTTTGTAATCTTTTACAACTAACCACTCACATCAAATCACACAGGGCACAGCTTTCCGCTGGGACCCAGCAAATAATCTTGGGGCGGGGGGGGGGGGGGGGGGTGCCTTAGAAAACAAATTGAAATATTCTTTTCTGTTCAACTTACAGAAAGGGCTGACCTACATGTGCACATTAAATGAGCTTTAGAAGACTTTTCAGACTATTTAATCTAATTTTTCAGAATTTTCCAAGGGCAAAAAAAACACATAATTGGAAATCAGCCCACGGCATTGTCTGGGCATTGGCATATTGGGCATTCTGGCTAATTGTAGATCATAGATGGTCTCTATAATGTTTGGGGGACTTGGCCCGATCTTGGCTCATGTTTTGTTTTTTTTTTAATCCTGTGTGCAATTTGTCATCCGTGGGCGTGTATTGTTTTGATTTGTTGGTATAGCAGGGTTTATGAATTCATGTTAATCAAAATTACAACAAAATAAATACAATCCATAAAAAAAACTTCAACAATTTATAACATCATTCGACAATCAATATTACAGTCATTTCATCATGTACACAGAATTTTGTCTTTAACATTTTTCCAACCTCAAATAGTGCTTCAGAATACTAATTTTTACTCCACAAAACCCCTGAATTCATGAAATCCAATCGGTTCTAATGCCTGCGCACCTGGACCTCAAAGGGCCTGGCTGGCCATGACTCGAACCGTTTTTAGTTTTTTGTTTGCAAGTTCGCCCCCAAACAATTTGATTTAAAAAGCCACATTTAATTTTGGGTAAGGAAGAGCTAACAGACAAGAATAAAATATTTAAGAAAAAAATTACTCTGTAGAGCTGAAGGTAGGAATTGAATATTCCTCTTTATAAAAATTGTAGATTGTAGGATGGAGGGAAACCATGAACCAGGCAAGGAGTTCCAAAGAAATGCAGTAGGCCGACGTGGAATAAAGCTTTTGGACATGTTGGAATGGCTCTTTCTGTTCTACATCTCAGCAAGCTAGTTAGTAGTAGTAGTAGTAGTATTATAATAAGAGTGAAAGACAGTCATCACAGTAAAACTAAGACTGGGTGTATATGGTGAGAACGAGCAGAAAGCCTGGTCTACGCTCAAACATCAGTGACCAGGTCACAGGTGACACTCCTGGTAAGAGCAATATAACTTATAATAAGTTATATATAAAAGTTAAAACAAAGTATAATACAAGAAAGAACCGAGAACAAGTTCAACTTTGTTTTTGTAATGTCACAAAAATTACTTTCTAACATTAACGTGAACTAATTAGTAACATTTACTAACGTTAGTTAGTTTTATTTAAAACTTACCATGCTTTACTTCTGAATCTGAGTGTGATGTTCCACTTCGATTATTTTTATAGGAGCAGTCCCGGTTTACTAAACATTTTACCAGAAAAGATTTCGGCATTTTTTACGACTATTTGTCGGCGGCATGTGTTCGCACAATCTTACCGAAACAAATCGCTGAAGGGTTGGAGCATCCTCTGAGGTCTACTAGTACTACTACCTCCTCATGTCATACCATCACCAAAAAGAGCATGAGGAATAGTTGGAGCATGACGACTAGACTGTGTTGGGGGTGGGGGGGGGCAGCGTTGTGATAATCGATGGCAGCCGGTTACAATTGCCTTTACAAAGAGGTAACATTATTACAAATAAACTTATTTGTACAGTTTGTTAAAGTATAACGTTGGCGCGAGGTTTAATTAGGTCACGGGGGATGCTGGCCAAGGCGGAAGGAGTAACACAGATAATACCAGGGGGTGCGTTACGGCGTTATAACGCCGTAAATAGTGAGGGCAAAGACACAATTTGGAAGGGGGCCTAATTTTTAAAGTATCAAATCAATCATTATTGTTTGCATTTTGTCGATTTCATAAAATTAATGGGGAGGGGCAAGGAATCTGCACCCAGCCCTGCTTGCTACAACTCTGAACGTGTTGATGGGGGCTCGGGTAGGCCAGGGGATGGAAGTAGGAAGGGTACTGGGTGGGGTGTGGCTTGTCACTGGGGCTGAGATGAAATTGATATGGGGGGGGGGGGGGGGGTATAGACAATTTGGTTGTCAAACGTTTATGGAACGCCACAGTGGACAGAAGGCGACATATTTATGTCCGACTTATATACCCCAAATCAGGACGCATAGGCGTCTCAAGTTATCTAATTAACCTATTGAGCTCTTGGCACATAGGCCTACTAATTAAACAATTGCGTAATTATAGCCAGTGTGCGATCTATGTATCATGCTAAATATTCAAAAACACACAACAAATATTAAGAAGTCTCACAGCTTTTTGGCTGTAAAGGAGATCTTATCTATGACTCTTGAACTTTATCCTCTGCAATTTAATATGGAGAGTCCCTGGGCCCGTCGAGTCTCCCCCCTCCAAATAAAAACACCCCTGCATCGGTCTTATTTTTCAAACGTCCGCCGGGAGCATCAATCTTAAAAATTTCCCTATACACTCGGCAAATGGACCATTTATTTCAGTACCTATGTCATTCAAAATACCTCAAGTTGGAAGTCACTGGGCAATTAATTTTGTTTACACAATGTATCCCTTTTATTGGGCTCTCAAATCTGTCTAATAGAGAATATTTTGAGGGCCTACAAAATATTAATGAGGTCGACGCTCTGTTTTCTCCCTCTTTAGTGGGGTGCACCCTTAGGGTGATCGATCTCGCCACGCCATTTTTTCCAAACATGCCTTGCTCGCTTCATTAAAATGTGCTAGAATCATTAATCTCCATTACGCCAAAAAAACAAAACATGTTGAGTTGCCCTCCGCGACCGACCCAAAAATGCTGAAATCTCGGGTCGGGTTCCCCCCCCCCCCCCCCGTTTTTTCATTTTTGATGAAACTTACACATTATCTGTGTTTAACCAATCTAAAACGAATATATTTATTCCAAATAAGCTGAAACAATTTTGCAAAGCAAAGATTTTAAAGTAAACATGCAAGAGGTCGATATTTTACGTTTTGTGTTTTGTGTGCCGCTACACTCGTAGTCGTACGCAACGTGCCCGGCCATCTACGGTACCCCTCTCGGATCGATCCCACGTATGGTGTTCTAAAGACGACAGATATGCGTCGCGTCGTGCCGTCGCGTCGCCTATTCCGTCGTCCGTCGCGTCGTCCGTCGCGTCGTGCCGTCGCCCGTCGCGTCGTGCGTCGCGTCGTGCCGTCGCCCGTCGCGTCGCCTGTTTTTCAATTGATTTGCATGGTGGCTTGGACATCCGTCGTCCGTCGCGTCGTGCCGTCGTCCGTCGCGTCGTGCCGTCGCGTCGTCCGTCGCGTCGTGCCGTCGCGTCGCCCGTCGTCCGTCGCGTCGTGCCGTCGCGTCGTCCGTCGCGTCGTGCCGTCGTCCGTCGCGTCGCCTGTTTTTAAATTGATTTGGACCTTATTTTCGCCAAAACATTCTTCACTTTTCTGTCAATTGGTGGCGCTCTTTGATTATTTCCGTCGAAGTGAGTCTGATGAGGTCGTCGAGATTCTAGATGGCAGATGTGTATAGTTTGATCAATCCCTGCTTGCCGTGTCATCTCAACAATATCCTTTTAATTGTAAAAACATGTCAAGTATTAGTTTTTACTACCTCGGCCTCCCTACCATGCCTACTAGCCTGTAAAATAAAGCAATGTCAACAGCAGCATCGTAGGAAAAATACTACCTAAATTATTATTATTATTATTATAATTTTTTTTTTTGAGTGGAGCTCTTATAGACTCCGTTTATTCAACTCAAGTAATTACAAGTATATACATCTCCTATGGAACATTAAAGCAAGTACTGATAGATCAGTACACACGTACATATAGGTTACTAGAAACTAAAGGACAATGAACAAAGTTGATATTACATATCAAACAAAGGCAAGATCAAAACATGAAAAAGCAACCTAGTACAAGTAAAAAGATTAAAATTAAGGCCTACACAAAGGACAGTAACTGAGAGGTGACAAAATTCGATTTTGATCAGAACATAAACTTTGGACTCTCGTCTTCATTGAAAGTACACAGGAATTTGTACAATTTGTTAAAATTACTTGTTTGGAGCCTATTCCTCTCCCTTAGTAGAAATGATCTGAGAGTTTCTTTGTAGGTCTTGATAATGTTTGTGTTTGTGAAAACGTTGTCCTCATTGAAGACCAGATCACACCGGATTCTCCAAATAACATTGATCATCATGCCAACAATTATCATAGATACAAATGACAAATTCATACATACAATTCTTATACAATCACTGAGACAAAAGAAACGGCAGCCAGTTTGTTTCCTAATTAAAAATTCGACGTATAACCAGGGTTCAACCACCTCATTACAGTATAGAAACAAATGTTCGACAGTTTCAGTGTCGGATTTACAGAAAGGACAGTCGACTGTATCTATGATTTTCATGCGTTTAAGTTTATCTCGGGTTGGCAGAATCCTGTGATAAAGTCTGAAAAGGTGTCCTTGTCTTTGGCGTCCATAATATTGTTCATGTTTAATTTGGTCCAAATATTGGCCCAGTCGAACTTATCAGTGAGGCCTAAAATCGAGGCCCACTTTTCCTGTGCTTTTGGAAAAACAAATTATTTGACCTTCAATGATTTGTACATTAATTTCGTGGTAATTTTAGAAAAAGGTACCAAACCCTGATCCCATGGTCAATTTGGAACTGAGCCACCTGCTTGGATGGTTATTAGGCCCACAACGTTTTTCTTTGAAGAGGACATGATTGATGTTTTGTTCGAAGACGTTTAGCTATGCGTCCAGCAGTGATACGATTAATTTTACACTTCAAGGTTCAAGGTTCAAGGTTCGTTTATTTCCACAGTATCAAAAAAGCAAAAGGCAATAATAAATACATCAAAAGTAATTATTACATAATGCAAAGTAAATGTTTTACAGCATAGGTTTGAAGAATATTACATGTAAAAAAAAAAGCATTATGTGACACTGCAGAGGGATCCATTTAAAAAGCAAAGCTTGTAGGCAATGGTCCCTATAGTGACATGCATATGCATTGAGATTAAAAAATAATGTTAAGTGAACCGTGGAGGTCCGTGGTCGAGTCGAGCCACCAATAAACAAATATAATAGCAGGTCTCAATGCACATGCATGTTACAAAGAAAAATCAGCAAACACTATAATACAATCAAATAACGAGCACAAACAATGGGCTAGGACTAACACAACAATCAAACACAACAATCTTGCCGGTCAGCAATATAGTATCGAACGAAATCATGAGTGATGCAAAAGCAGCGTATCCCTCGATGGATTTAACATAGTGTGGCTATGGATGATAGTATACACCATGGATCCCATGTAGGAGACCACCCGGGAGTCTGCACTGTGGTATGGTTCAAAATACAATGTACATCTGTAAAAACACTCATCAACAATAAGATTTCAGTATATCAGCTTTAAAGACACGTTTAAAAGTAAACAAGCTTTTGGAGGCTTTAAGTTTTTCATTAAGCATGTTCCAAAGCATAGGTCCCTCAAGAGCGAGGGAAGTACGAGTGTAAGAAATGTGATAATTAGAAGCTTGGCGGGTGAAATGGGAATGTACATCTGAGTTTAAAGAAAAAATTGATTGAATAGCAGAAGGTAAATTTTTACAAGTGAGTTGATACATGAGGGACCCAAGCTGAAGACAATAAATATCATTCACTTTAAAATTGCATATTTATGGAAAAGGGGATCTGTATGTGCGTTAAATTCAGCAAAATTAATGATACGAAGAGCTCGCTTCTGTAAGAGAAGAAGTCTATTAGGATTGGTAGCAGAACCTGATCCCCATGCAAGTATCCCGTAGTTAAGATAAGAACCGATCAATGTATTATAAAGAGATTGTAAAACCAGTTCAGGCATAAAATGCTTGATCCTATTGATCACACCAATATTTCTAGCAATAATTTTACACTGTAATCAACATGACTATTCCATGATAGTCTACGGTCAACAAAAAGTCCTAGAAACTTGCAACAATCAGTTTCCAGTGATTTCAATGTCATTAATCTTTATAGGACTTGGAAGGTCTCTGACTGAATTACTGAACAACATGCAGTTAGTTTTAGTGATATTTAGGGATAGTTTATTGACCGTAAACCAGGTGGCAACTAGTTTGAGCTCATTGTTAACAGTGTTTACAAGATAGTCAAGGTAAAGAATAAATTAGAGTCATCCGCAAATAATATAAATGAAAGCACACTAGAAGAATTTGTGAAATCATTAATGTATATGGTGAATAACAAAGGCCCGAGGATTGATCCTTGAGGTACTCCATACGTAAGGACATCAGACTCAGATTTAATGCCATTGACGGAAACATATTGTGGCCTGTCTGAAAGATAACTCTTAAACCATTCTAGGGGAATTCCACGGATACCATAGTTGGGAAGTTTATGCAATAGTATTTGATGGTCTATTGTATCAAAAGCCTTTGAAAGATCAAGGAACACCCCCAAAGTATGATTGGAGTCATCGATAGCATTAGTAACTTTATCAATAAAATCAAGGAGTGCCTGAATGGTTGAATGTTTGCTACGGAAACCAAACTGTTGATTTGTTAATGGTAAATTAATGGTACGGGCATAGACACATTTTTCAAAGATCTTTGAAAAACATGAAAGAATAGAGATGGGCCTATAATTGGATATATTGTTACGATCACCCTTTTTGAAAACTGGTGGGACTTTAGCAATTTTTATTTCTGATGGAACAATGCCAGTCGTAAAAGAAGTATTGACAATATGAACAAGTGGTTTACTTATGGCAAAAATTGACTTCTTGATAATGGAAATATTGATCAGGTCATGACCAGAACTTTTTTTATTTTGTAAATTTTTTACAATGTCCAAAATTTCATGTTCAAATACTGGAGTAAAAAAGAAGGAATTAAAATTAGGGTTGGGCATATAATCAGCAAAACTAAGGGGTGAATGAGTAGGTTGGATGTTTTTAGCAAGGTTGGGACCAATATTGATAAAGTATTGATTAAAATGATTGGCGATTTGATTTGGGTTGTCAATTAAATTCCCATTAACAATGATGCTGTTAATACCATGAGAATGGGTATTTTTATTCAAAACAGAATTTATAACCTTCCAGGTACTACGGATGTTATTTCTTTCTTTTTCAAACTGAAGGGAATAGTACTTTTTTTTACAAAGACGTAGAAGGCTAGTCAAGGTGTTTTTATACTTGATAGGGCCTATACTTGCATTTATGTGAGGTTGTAGGGTTGGACAAGTACTGACGATACAATTTATTCTTTTTCTTAATAGATTTGAGGAGGGAATGTGTAATCCAAGGGGTAGTTGAAATATGATTAGATTTGGTATTGTTGTTTTGTCTAACTAAAGGTGTATTTTGATCGTACAGAAAAATAAAATTATCCAGAAAAGTATTATAAGCAGTATCAGGATTATTACAACTAAGGACATTGGTCCAGTCAAAAGAGTGTAAGTCGTCAATAAACTGTTCAAGGTTCACATTAGACACATTTCGAGAAAAAGGTAAATTGTGATTATGAGAAGAACTTGAGTTTGGAGACTGAACGAACATAAACATTGGCAGATGATCTGAGATATCAGAGATTAAAATACCAGATTTTGAGGAAGGAAGAATATTTGATAAAAAATTATCAATAAGTGTAGCAGAAGTATCAGTAATACGTGTGGGCAATGGATTTGGGGGAGGAAAGAGTGAGATGTAAATAAGTCGATAAAGGACTGGGAGCTAGGATTGGTTGGAATTAATAAATTTATGTTGAAATCACCTGATCACACTTGATCCTAGCCAATTCCTTAAAGGTAATTAGTCTGTTATTTTTAACAACATGTTGAAATTTGATGATGTTATTCTTTGTTAAAACAGGACTCGCTAAATCGTTATCCTTATTAATCGCAACCACTGAATTATGCCAGAGAGGGATATTCATTACTTCCAAAACTGAGGTGAATTCTGGTCTGAAAACACCCCCTGATTTTTCGTAGGCTGCAAAAAGGTCCATATAAAAGGGAGTGGTCTGCAGTGACTTTTTCTTGGTTTTACCAAACACACCAACCAAAGATTATGGCTTTCGCCGGGTTTCTCGATCCAATAGTTAAAGAAGGATTTCCATTTACCATTACTTTTGATATAATACTCAACCACATCAGTTTTAGACTGCGTAACCTGACCCTGACGTCCAAAAGACCTGTCCCTCCCATGTATCGAGGTTCGGTGATAGTGGCACGCTTGATTTTGTCCGGTTTACCTGACCAGTAAAAACTAAAAATAATGTTTTCTATTTTCTTTACACACTCTCTTTAGAAATAAAAACCGTGGCATCATCGGCATGCTGGATAATTTTAACACATTCAGTTCCACCTGGACACTGAATACCATGCAACCATTATTGATTCTAATTAGAGTTCCTAAACCTTCTGCACAGACTGCATATAACAATGGAGACAGGGGACACCCTTGTCTGATACCTCTACTTATTTGGAAAGGTCTGCCAATGAAGATATTTACAATGACGCAACTCTCAGGATTACTATATAAAAGCTTGATCCATTGAATGAATTTGGGGGGGAATCCCCATTTTCTCAAGCATGGTAAACATATAATTCCAATTAATTCTATCGAAAACCTTCTCCTGATCGATGCTTAAAATAGCTGCTTCCTTATTGTTCCAATTATAATCTATGCTATCACGCAAAAGTGTGAGGTTGTCGTGATTTTTTCTCCCCGGTACACCACATGTCTGTTCGTCACCTATTATGAAAGGCATGGCCCTTTTTAACCTATTTGTGAGAACTTTGGCCAACAGTTTGTAATCTACATTTAAAAGGCTAATTGGTCTCCAGTTCTTGAGATCAAATTTACCTAAATTATTATCCACATGGTTGGTGGGCTTGCACAAAATTACTTTATTGATTATAAAGCGATGAAAAATTACTTTATTGATTATGAAGCGATGACCAAAAGCAAAACCATAAAGCAATAAATCAAGTGAATTCTAAACCAAGACCAACAGTAACACTACTGAACTAACAGGATTTATAAAACCACTAAAAACAACAAAACACATGTGCCAAGGAAGGTTACAAATTAAAATCAAAATGGCTCTAAAATCGTGTCCATAGCAGTAATGACTTGAAACAGGCAAAACTTAAAAACATGAAGAACTACCAGTACATAAAATCAAAGAAGTGATGGTGGGAGAACACACAGGCTGCTATCTGTAAACTATAATACATTTAATGGGTGACTTAATTACCACCATCTGAGGATTAAGGATTAAACAAGAGGGTTGTTTATTACAGACGATTCCTTGAAATGAACTTGGGTGCTACAAGAGATTAAGTTGGAATAAACAGTGGAAGGGAACATTATTAGACACTTGTCTCTCCGTGGTCCCTTCTCTATGCTCCTACTGAACACGGTTTTTCTGGACCTGTTACATAATAAGCCATCAAAAGGGATGGGTTAGCAGTAAACACAAGAAGTAAAATTACATCAACAAACTCTCACACCAAATTTAAACCAAACAGATAATTATTGTTACATCCTTCCCTGTTTAAACTTTGAGTGGGAAGGGGTAAACTTCTCTAACAATGAGAAATGTTTCGGAAGAAAAAGGTGATAAAATTAACTAGTGTTCATTAATAAAGTAAATTTTCATGGCGAATATTCAAATAGAATTACTGGCTGGAAATAGTAAGTTTGTTACTTTCGGTCATTTCCGATTGTTTTTTTGTTTTTGTTTTTTTAAACAGAAGTTATGTGTGCATGCCTTTTTCACAGTAAATAATAATATGCCATAATATGACAGAAGAGTTAATTTACCAGAGTACATGTAGTAGTGATTAAAGTGGTAATTGGCCCGTTTATCTTAAAATATGTAATATCAATAATATTTGTAATGACAACGGATTAATATATCGCCTTTCGCAAGCCTGAAAGTTCATAAGTAGCAACAATTATGCAAAAAGGAGGCAAAGGCAAAAATTCTTTGTTTAACACCAAAAAACCATTAAAAAAAAATACATGGTCATGAGTCCTTGGTGTTTCTATAAACATTAAAACATGATACATGGTCATGAGTCCTTGGTGTTTCTAACTTGATGATAAATGTGTAAGCATTCACTTGTAATGTTCATTTCAATACTGATTGGGCAATAAATATTACGGAGTGACACAATGGTCGAGTATGATTTATCTGTCACTAGTCATGTCAATATTTAGCAGGTTTATTAACTGATACCTTTCATTTGGCCTGAACGGCTTTTCCAAATTGACGGTTTCATCTTTGAATTGTTAACATGTGTGAGATTTTTAGAAGTGACAGAGTTATGGATCACACAATAGAGAGTAACGTTACACGAAGTGACACATTACAGGAAACAAATCACTTTGAGAAAACTTGAAAACGGTGTATAACATTAATAATGTGCCATACATTTCCATCGGTAACTTGCTCTGATAGCTCCCTCGGAAGCTCGGAACATGGGGGTTATTTTCGATTCATCAATGACACTTCAACCACACAACAACAACATCATACGTCTGTCATCATTTCACAAGTACATGGACAAGAGTGCCACTGAAAAAGTCATTAGTTTTTTAACTGTACCATGATGCACAGTCTCTTGCAGCGCATGCACAGTCTCTTGCAGCGCCACCAGGAGGCACAATAATAGGACGAGCTACGCGACGGGCGACGCGACGGACGACGCGACGGGCGACGCGACGGCACGACGCGACGGACGACGGCACGACGCGACGGACGACGGACGACGCGACGGGCGACGCGACGGACGACGCGACGGGCGACGCGACGGGCGACGCGACGGACGACGCGACGGCACGACGCGACGGACGACGGCACGACGCGACGGACGACGGATGTCCAAGTCACCATGCAAATCAATTGAAAAACAGGCGACGCGACGGGCGACGGCACGACGCGACGGGCGACGGCACGACGCGACGGGCGACGCGACGGACGACGGAACAGGCGACGCGACGGCACGACGCGACGCACATCTGTCACCTTTAGAACACCATACCCACGCAATAGCACATGACATGAACTGCCTGCCTAGCCTGCAGACAGAATTCGCTGGCATACAGCCCGAATTCGCTTGAGCCAAGAAGCGGATTCACTGGTGGTACCCAACACTTGTTTTGAGCGCGAGTACCAGATCAAACGGTCATTTTTAGAACTTGTGTTAACTAAATGTGTTCACCTAGCTCTTAGCTTGCCTTGTGTGTTTTGGATGTTCAAACAAATAACTTTTCAATAGGATATTTCAAACAATAATTGTGCAACTTACTCCGAATTATTTTCCGCGATGAGTACCGGGCGCCGCCATTTTGGAATGATCCTAATCATGCCAATCAAACTACGACGTCATCGGCCGGCCAGACTGTGGGAGGAGCGTATAAGTAAAGCAACCATTGAAATGTTCACACCCTCGCTCCGCCCACCAGCCGGCCGATGACATGGTATTTTGATTGGCATGATTGGATCATTCCAAAATGGCGGCGCCCGGCACACATCACGGAAAGTATTTCGGAGTAAGTCGCACAATTATTGTTTGAAATATATTTTTAAAAGATCGTTTGTTTGAACATCAAAAACACGCAAGGGAAGCTAAGAGCTAGGTGAACACATTTAGCTGGTTTAAACCACCGAATGACCCTTAGAGAATGCACTTTAAAATGGTTATAGCTTCAAAAGAAATGGGCGGGATGTGTGACCAAGGATCCAGGAAAAAGTGTATAAAATGTTTGAAAACAAATTATAAAAGATATGAAGTTAAATGTTTCTTGTCTTTTCATTCTTTATGTACTTCTGCACACTAGTACATCATTGTATATTGATTGGGATTAGTTCCAATGCATTTCAATCTTCAAATGACAGTCAAGGTAAAAAAAATAAAAATAATAATAATAATCCCGACCGACCGACCCCTTTTTTTGGCCTCATACTGGAGATCAATGGCTAGAATCCAGCACATTTGGCCTGTATTCGATCCATTCTACGCGCACTCTAGTAGCCCGCAAACTGCCGGCATCAAGTCCACTGATCTCTATGAGATCAGTGCATCAAAAGCATTGATCTCCATTATAAATAGTTCCCAGTAGACGCCGGCAAATCGCATTTTGGCTTGCAGGCGCGTCAAGCGCTCAAATTATTAACGCAGCCGCGTTATAGACTGTGCAAGTCTCGCGCGTAAGCGAACTTCCGGGACCATCGTGGTCCCAACCATATGGAGTTTTACGTTGGCAAGATTTTGTTTCGTCTATAATTTTAGTTTAACGTACTTTATGACCATGAACATTAAATATGTTGTTGGGAATGTAGTACTAAGTGATACAAAATATGAAAGTAAAATCAATTCAACAATGCAACGAAGAAAACCCAAGAATTAAACTTGACCTCTGCTTCCGGTTACTTGCAAAAAATTAAGAATTTGTGCCCACCTCCGATCACCAAATTTGTTTTGGTCGCGTGATGATAATCACCAGACGCTGTAATTGCCAGACGCTAAGCATTTTCATTGCAGTCTACGGTTGTCGAGGCGTCAGCGTCCTCTTTAAACTGCGTCACGCGTTAATTCTACGCCCGTGCGATCATCGCGCGTCTGCGTTTAAACCTGCTTTTAGTGGTTGCGCACGTACTCAGGCGTGGATTTACAAAAGGGGTTCCTAAAAAGTTAAGATCAAATAAGCATCCTTGTCCCAGAGTTTTTAGTTTGTTTCAACAAAAACTAACAAATGATTTGTGTGTATAGGCCCTATTATTTAATGAAAGCTAAAACTCATTTTATACAAATTGTAATGATTATTTTTGTTGGTCAGATTTTTCCAAATCTAACTTAAAAGCAGAGATTTGATTTCAGAAAAAAATAAGTTCTTCGCTTGACGTGTTTTCTTTTGTTGATAAACAAAGTGCGCCGGTTGGCATGGTCGGCCGAATGTTAGCAAAACATTCAATCGTGTTAAAAAATATTGTGACCAAATTCAACATTTTCTGTAAAGATTCATGAACTGAAATACCTTCCATGATTGGTTGATTTGTTTCCAACAAATTCAACACCAATTTTGAATATTTCTGTAACATTGCTACAAACTGTGGCTATCTGTTTTTGATTTGCAGTTACGGCTTTCCATAGTTTTCCAACCTGGGTCGGGCTGTGACGTTGCAAAAGAAAGGTCTATACGCGCAAGACTTGCACAGTCTATGGAGATCACTGATCTCTATTATACTGACTTAGAGCAACCTTCAAACTATGCCCAGAGAAGAAGACACACCGGCATACCAGAGTGACAAAAATCAACTTGGCCAAACTGCAAGATCTAGAACACCGAAGGAATTACTGTCTCAGTGCATATCAAAAAATTCTAGAGGGAAAAGACTTAACAGACAGCAACAAACGATGGAACAACATCAAAGAAGCATACCTATCAGCAGCCTCTGGTGTCTTGGGATATGTAAATAAATCTACTAAAGTGACACACCCCGCTATCACAGAACTATCATTGAAGCAAAAGAAGCTATTTCAAACCATTCAAGCGACACAAAATAAAGATAAAAGAAATAGCGTTCTCACCAAACTTCATAACACAATGAAAGAGATAAAGGAGCAAGAACTGATAAGAAAAGCTGAAGACATTGAAAACCAGAAAAATGACTCTACAAAATATTTCAAGGCCATCAGAAATATACAGCAGATGAAACCCAATCGGATACAGGTTGCAGACGAAAACGGTAATGCGGTCATCGATGCAATGGTCAAGAAGAGATCATCAGAAACTGGTTTCAAAGCAAGTTTGACCTGAATGATGAAGCTATAATTGAAGAATTTCCACCACAAACAATGAGCAAACCATTCACCAAAGTAGAAGTTGTGAAAGCCATTAAATCATTAAAAAATGGCAAGAGTGCTGGAAAAGACAACCTCAATGCTGAATTGCTGAAGTATGGACCAGAGATAAATTGCACAAGAAGTCGCTCTTACTCTGAAAGATATAGCAAGCACAGGTATCTACCCAAATGACATCGAAGAAGGCATTCTCATCCCCCCCTTCCCAAGCCAGGCAAACCAAAGAGACCCCCCGAAAACATAAGACCAATTGTCTTACTGACAATAATCCGCAAAATATTGGCCATGTTTGACGAGGAGAATTGCTGACAGACTAAATGACCATATACCGGCTTCCCATGCCGCTTATCGACTAGTCTTGGCCCAAGACGTCAGTGATCGATAGTGGATAGTGTAATGCGCTCGGTTACAACGCGTTACAGCGCGCCCTCTTGTGGCTTGAATTACCCAACTTGACTAGCTCTCACTAAGTTGGGTAATTCAAGCCACAAGAGGGCGCGCTGTAACGAGTTGTAACGGAGCGCAGTACACTATCCACTATCGATCACTGACGTCTTGGGCCAAGACTACTTATCGACACGGTAGAAGCACCACAGAACAAGTCTTCACTTTAAAGATCCTAGCAGAAAAGGCCATCACAGCTGATAACTACGAACTTCACCTTTTGCTTCTTGACATGTCAAAGGTATTTGACTCCGTGAAGAGAGTAGTTCTTTTTGAAGACCTTAAAGAAATGCTAGAGCAGGATGAACTTCATCTTTTGGCAATCATACTCAGAGAAGTCCGCTTACAAGTTAGAGTGGGTACAATCTTAGGTAAGCCCTTCAAAACCAACATTGGCGTACCTCAAGGAGACTGCCCGAGTCCCATTCTCTTCACAATCTACCTTGCGAAAGCACTGAGACAACTAAATGTACAAACACCAGCGGCACCACGAATCTCCAAGATCATAACTACTCTGCCAATCTACTGCAGTCTCAGTCCCAACCCCTACCTACGGAACTCGAAAACCACAACTATGCCATTTGTCCACCATCATACTTTGAGATTGGGCTGCAATATGCTGATGACATCACATGGGCAAGTAACAATGTGCTCACCCACTTAGGGAAATAGAACGGAGGGCACCTGAGGTACTTAAAGAGCGAAACCTCAAGGTAAACAACGCTAAGACAGAAAAACATCACATCAGCAGAAACGGAATTTCATGCTCCTTCGCTTCGCTCATAACGCATGAAAAACAGTTTAACTTTATATACTGACTGGGGAAAGAAAGAGGCAAACAGAGACAAGTTTCATGTTCATGAATAAATAATAATTTAATTTACAGCTTGGGATTTGGTTCAGCACGTAAACGCTAAGTGTAAAACAAACCACAAAAACATAGGTAATTTGATGAAAAAACTATCGCATTAACAATTCCTTTAGAAAAAACCCAAAAACAAAAAAACAAAAAAAATTCGTTATTTCAACATTAGGCTCTCTACGCCCTTACTTTTCATTGAAGCAAAGATCTGGGCTTCGGTAATTCAGATAACACGTTATCGAAATAAGGAAGATTTCCATTTTATTAATACTTGAAAACAGAAAATTATATTCCAAGTTCAATATACAAATGGCACCTTAGGCCCTTCCGAACTCGGTCGGGGAAAAACTTCCACTTGCCCTCACGGCACTTGGGCACTCGGCCCGAATAAACAATAACATAATACAATAGTTAAAGCTCTTAATATCCATTACACTATTGGGTTTAATTCGTGGTCAACATATTTTCTGTTTTATGATAGAACTGATTTGGAAACCAACAAACGCTCTTCAACGTCCCTCTGGATATATCTGTTCTTAGCTATGGAGGTTTTCCACCTCCCGTGTTGCATTATCAGTTCTTCAGGCACATGTTTGGATGCAAGATGAGTGGCCCCTCCTGATCTTAAACTGTGCAAGCCGTAGGCTTTGGGATTAGTAACGCCTATGCTATTAAGGGCATCAGTTAAAAACTCTCTACATCTAGTGTAGCTTAAAGGCCGGTTGTGTACACGCTTGTGTGACTGAACTTGAGTGAAAAGAAAGGGGTGTAAAAATGAATTTTTCTTGACCAATTTCAATGTCGCACGCCGTCATAAATCGGAGCAAAATTTTTACGGGTGAGTAACGGTCTGGGGTGTCCGCAAGAAAGGCAGTGTTACCATCCCTGAAAATATCTGTTTTGGATTTCGGAATGAAGATGGAAAGACCTTTATTGTCCCTTAGCAATGATATGTGGGATGCTTTCATTCCGGAAATTTCATCGTGTCTAAACAATAAGGCAAATTTCAAGGACAAATAGGAAGCTGTCCTTAACTCTAGAAGAGTACAACCAGGGTGAGCGAATTGATCGACAATGGCCTTGATTTGTACCAATGTCAAAGGTTGCTTGTGTGAAGGAGGTTTATGCAGAGCTTTTCTTGCGCTCGTCACTATTTGTTGTACTATTGGAGAGTCAACGGGATTGTTTTTGCTATTAATAATAGCATGTAACCACTTTATTGAGGCCGCGGTCGTGGTTATTACACTATCTGAATTGCATTTAGACTTAATGTGAACTAGAAAAACGGCAACAATTTCATCACTTACTGGGAGGGAAATAGGGAATTGTAAACTTCTCAGCCACGTAAAGAATTCCCTACATTATAAGTACGCATTGATTGTACCCTCCGATTTTGCAGCAATTGCTTCATGCAGAATCTGGTTCTTGATATCATCAAATGTTTGCGGGAAGTTAAGCCAATAGGGTTGGGCACGTATAATCTGTACAGAAAGACAAGATTTGAAATTATTTTATGAAAAAATTAATTAATAAATTGAAAAATCTAACTTAACTGCACCAATGAGCCCATTGAATTCTTGAGACCCAAGCAAAGAATGTTGATTTCTACCATGTTTTAGGGCAGAGTGACCAACTGTAGTGGTAAGATCTTTAACCCAAGGCTTGTAGCAGGACCATAAAAGTGGCCAGAAGGCGTTGGAAGGCCACCACGGGAAAACGAGAGTCCCCTTCCCTTTGCACATGGAGATGTGACTTAATACACTCGGAATTAGGACTACTGGGGGAACTAGTAAGGCGTTTTCTCCGGACCAGTTCTGTGCGAAGGCGTCAACGCCTGCAGTACCTGGATTCCAAAATCTTGAGAAAAACTTTTGTACTCTGGCATTGTGAAAACTAGCAAAACAATCAACTGAAAAGGGGCCCCAAAGCCGACTGATGGAGAGAAAAAATTCATCAGTTAAACACCAATCATCAGTGTCAATAATCCTACTAACATTATCAGCTTGTTCGTCGAGGCTTCTAGAATCCAGTCTACTTCTAACCTGATTGTGGTTTGTAGACAAGTGCTGAATATTTCAAAAGCTATATTTTGCAAATTTTGTTTCATGCTACCAGCTTCGATAATTCTTGCAGCACTCTGACTGTCTGTGAACACTTTAACTTGAGAACCTGAAATTATAGGGAGAAAGGATTTCAAAGCGAAGGCAATGGTGTCTAGCTCTCGCCAAGTAGAACTTTGAGCACTTTCTTGTGTCCAGAGTTTATGGGCTGTATGAGTATCATTGCACATGACTGCTCCAGAGCCAGTTGAACTGGCGTCGCAACAAATTATCTTATTTGTCTTATGAAATTCAAAAATATGACGCACATTCAAATGAGAGACATTATTGTCCCAAAACTGTATCTCTACATTACAACTTTCACTGAGCTGAATGATTTTGTTTTCGTCATTGGCCGTAGCAATCATCATTTGGCAATTTCTTGTCATCAACCTAGAGATGCTCCCGATTACAGGCGAGAGTGAAATGATTTGACCCACAAATGAATGTAATTCTCTTACGATAACTATGGGAGATTGTTGCAGAAGTCTGATAATTCCCTTTAATTTATCTATTCTTCTATCCAGGACTTGGAGAGTGCCTTTATTGGTATCCCATTTCATTCCAAGCCATTCAATGTAAGTGGATAGGAGTCCAGATGCTTTTTGTCGAATTAGCAACCAAACCAGCTCTAAACAGATCGGTCCTGATGTGAAGAGAAATGTCTTTGGCTAAGTTGAGATGATGCTGGTGAGATTGTGGGGAACTTGGAATAACAATCATACCATCATCCAAATACAATGCAACTAAGATACCACAAGAACGCCAATGTTTAACAAGAGGTTTTAGCGTTTTGGTAAAAATATAAGGAGCAGATGTAAGACCGAAAGGCAGCACATTAAATTCAAAAAATCTTTGAGACCCATTGACACACCATGAAAAGCCTAAGAATTGTTGAAATTCAGGTGCAATGTCAATATGGTGATAACCCGATTTAAGGTCGAAAGATATCATAAAGGCCTTTTGTGACAAATACTGTAAGCCAATTTTCCAATCATCTAACTTAAATTTTGACTTCTGAACATATCTATTAAGTTGACTCGGATCAAGAATCAATCTTTTCTTTGATGATGCCTGGCATGCTACAGACAAAGGACTACATACATAGGAACATTGACGTTTTTCTGTTATTCTACCAGAAGCAAGTAATTCCATGATGGATTCTGTAACAGATGAAGTTTCTCGTAAGGCTGAATGGTTATTATGAAAGAACATTGGAGGCGGGTGTGCTATGAAAGGGATTCGATATCCGTGGGAAATAATTGATAATATCATATCTGGAGTTCCAATACATCTCCAAAATTGTAGGTTTTTCTTTAACCTCCCTTTAACCAAAAAGTTATCCGACTCTGGAATGATTGTCTGGAAAGACTGATAGGAACAATGTACCTGCAAAACATCACTGAACTTGGTTTCTAATGATTTGATAGTGCTAAGCCGAGTTGGATGCTTGGGGATGTCCAGTAGCTGCTGGCCCATCTGATGGGAGGACTGTCGCGTCTCTGTAGGCGTTTGTACTAAAGTTGGCGATGGGAGATGGTAGAGGTCGTTGTGAGACGGGAACCTGCCATCTGTCGTTGAAATAACCGATGGCTGGACTGGCTCTAGCTCTCGGTCTGATACGAGACGGATGGTTGGGGCCATAACTGAATGGGCAGCTTCGTGACCAGTGGCCTTGCATTCCGCAAGAGAAACAGTTGGAACCAGCATTTGGCAAGCCTAAGAAAAGGCAAAAATAAAAATGAAAATATCCGCAAGTACCAAATGTCTTATAATGGCAATATACTTTCGTGATATTAATTTAGATCTTCGAGACGATATTTGTGTCTGGTGTTCTCATAAGCAATAATGCTGGGTGGGCGGGTGGGAATAGCCAACAGTTACGAAAAGGGTTAACTTAGCGTGTGCCGAAACCTGAAGTGACATGCTTCAGTGGGTGTACCCTTAAATACTAGCTAAGAAAACAAAAAGGCCCGAAAATGTCATGTGACATGGAGGGGCGGGAAACGTAATGAACTCTATTATGTAAGATATTAACACAAGATTGAAAAGTGATTGGAATGTGGATGGAATGCACGAACAACAAATCCCCACCAGTCAACCAAACAAAACTATATTTTCATGCTCCTTCGCTTCGCTCATACGCATGAAAAACAGTTTTACTTTATATACTGACTGGGGAAAGAAAGAGGCAAACAGAGACAAGTTTTATGTTCATGAATAAATAATAATTTAATTTACAGCTTGGGATTTGGTTCAGCACGTAAACGCTGATTGAATTAAGACAAAGTATAATTGTGATGAGGGAATCAGAAGTAATTGGATAACAGTTTACTAACTAACTTATATAAAATAATACCTCAAAAAAGCAAACGATCAGCAGGATTAGCCGGCGATTTGAATATGCCATCTTGTGAAGAAAGACGTCTTCTACGTTTTCGGTTTTCTATGTCTTTGAGAGCGTCTTCTTCCGCAGTTTTGACCTTTTTCTGCTGCTCGGAGGACAAATGCTCAGAAGAACTCTTCTCTAGGCGAGAGACGGTGACCCAATCCAGCCTTACTGTTGTCTGCAATGCGTATTTTCTTCTTTCTCTCCGCGATGAGATCCTCTGCTTCTTGGATCCCTTCTATTGCAGACTCAGTGTCGTTCTTTTGTAATAATGCGACCTTGATCTTATCCAAGATAATTTCTAGATGTCCGCGAAATTCGAACTGAGCGACGTTTCCTGGTTTGTTGAGCTCCTTCGCCTCTAGTTTGTTTTTGAGCTCTTTCAAAGAAGAATCTTCTTTGGACTTTGGAAAGGAATTGAATTTTTTTTCGTCGAAATAGTCCTTAAATTTATTGAAAATGTCCGCAGGATCAAGACTGTGTCCTTCTTGTTGCGACATAGCAAAATTTTGGATAATAGCCAACAGTTACGAAAAGGGTTAACTTAGCGTGTGCCGAAACCTGAAGTGACATGCTTCAGTGGGTGTACCCTTAAATACTAGCTAAGAAAACAAAAAGGCCCGAAAAGGCCCCGCCAGTCAACCAAACAAAACTATATTTAACACCTGCTGGAAAAAGTGTAAATACTTAGGCTCCCTACTGGACACTGAGGAAGACATCACAAGAAGAAAAGTACTTTCGATGATATCCTTCAACAAATTTCGAAGTGTTTTCAACAGCAAGTCGATCTCCCATGCAACGAAACTCTAAACATTCCGTGCATTCATAGCATCCATATTTCTATACAACAGTGAATTATGGACACTAACCAAGTCACCAGAACAGAAAATCGACGCCTTTCACAGGAGGCTCATGCGTTCAATCATCGGCCTTCAGTGGCCCAAAAAGGTATCAAATAAGGTGCTCTATGAAAAAACCAACGAGAAACCTTGGAGTGTCATAATCGCAAAAAGACGCCCGAGATGGACAGGCCATCTCCTGAGACTACCTGATGAAACACCAGCCAAGCAAGCGCTTATGGAGTGTATACGTCATCACAAGCTGCCAAGGGGCGGTCAAAGAACAACATGGCTGAAAAGAATAAATGAAGACCTGAAGGCCACGGACCTAAACATCAAGAACCGAAATACCTGGCACTTGGCAGCTGATAGAGTACAGTGGAGGAAACTTACAGAGTGCGCAATGTCAGATGCACTTGACGAAAGCGCTTAGATGATGATTATACTGACTGGATAGCGGGTTGAGTGCGTTCATTGAAGCCACCGCAGCTCAGTGGACGCCATTTTGAAACACCCAAAACGGCCACACAAACAACGTGGGGCATGCACATCTGTGCATACAATCCTGTTTTTTAGCCAACATTTTCTGGGGGAGTTTGATTTATTTTCTTTGGGGGGGGGGGGGGGGGGTGCATGTTATGTGATTTTTGACTGGTTGACTTATCTATTTATTTATTTATTGAATCTTTTTTTATTCATTCATTTATGGGTTTGTTAGTTTATTGGTTTATTATTTATTTTGTTATTTACATATATTTATTTATATAAACAAATTTGATTTTTTAAAATTTTATTTATTACATTTTTCTTGATTTTATGTTTATTAATTTATAGTGTTCCGATTTTTGCAAATTGTGAAATGTAAATGTTCAAAAATTTGCAATTAGCTTGGATTAGGAAAGAGGGTCACAGTGTAACAAATTTTCTTTCAAAAACTTGCTTGAAATTCTTAATTTTTATTGTAGGCCTATTTATTTGATTTTTTTATATTTTCATTTTGTTTGTCTAGAATTGATAAAACCAGTTTGTTGTAAAATCTTAATGAACAATATACAGGAATAAATACCACTTAAACAACTCATAACAGTGCTTTTTTGTTCTTCAATGTATTGTTGTGTTATTCTTTAATTTACATGATTTTATACAATGCTTCATCGGGATCATTTTTTGAAATTACTCAAAAAATAAATGACCATCAAAGGTTACTTGGCAAGAAGTTCACAAACCAAAGTATACTTTGCCTTTAAGTAAATTGGGGTGTAATTCACCGGATCAACGAATGTACTTGTCTGTACCTGGGCTTATTATGTGGGTGTGAGGGTTTGAGCGAATGACTGGGAAAACACTCGGCATTCAACTTTTGAAGTAACAAATTACATGTTCTCCCATCACATCGTGAAAATCTAGCCTATGTATAAATCCCCCATATGGTGTGCAATGAATATACTTACATTGTGGGCATAAAAAACATTGGGGGAAAGGAAAAACATGTTTATGTAATGAAATCCCTTATTTAAATTAAAAAAAGACATCGTATTTTGTATACCCGCTATGTGCATTCAACAGCTTTTTGGGTGTTTCAAAATGGCCGCCGCTTGTGTGCGGTGACTTCACGGTCCTGTGCACACGCATAGGCCAACCCGCTATCCAGTCAGTGGGTGCTTTCGATTAGCTTCCCCGGGTCGACCCAAGAGGTCTTCCCCCGGTGCGTTCGAATAGCTTTGACGTCATTCGCGGGGCTCACCCGGGTCAGCCCCAAGTGCCCTGCTTGTGGAGCGGGTCACTTGGGGCTGCCCCTGGTTCATGACGTCACGGCGAAAAACTTTCTCAATGGCCACCATTTTGTTTGTAATTCAGCGGGACATTTTAGGAAGTTTGACACACATTTTCGCCATTACAACAGCGTTTTTGTGAGCAATAAGTATTTTTTATTCGAAGCCGGGTACCTTTGTATCACTGTGGGGTTGTACAAATTGTTTAATGTTGCAGTTTTACCTTGAGAATAATTATTTTACGATGTTTTCGTGAATCCACGGAAAGTATCGGACATACGGCACAAAATGGAAGTAGTTCTGGTCGGCTGTCCCAAGATGCATCGGTGTGAATGCTGGCCGGGGGAGTTGGCGTTCGATTAGCTCATTAGGGGCTCACCCGGATGAGCAGACTGGGGTCGACCCGGGGAAGCTAATCGAACGCACCCAGTATAATACTAATAGAGATCAGTGATGGAGATTAATGATCAATGCGTATAAGACAGGGGGCCAGTCTAGCAGTCGAGTTGGTTAAATCATGTCGTATGAGGGCGCACTATAACGATTTACAACGAGAGCGCATAACACTATCCACTATCAATCACGTCTTGACCCAAGACTAATAATGAGATAGGGCCGGGGAGGAGGGGGGCGGTTAGTGACTGATAATTCCAGTGTCTGCACTAAAGCTTTGAGGTACTCGCCATCCGCATTGTTCTGCTCTACACTGTACATGTACATGTATGTATAATGGGTAAGTGAGCATTAATTGGGAAAATAATCGGCAAGGAAACCCTCATTCAACAGTTGATGTCAGACCCTGACAATGGCATTCCCCCGCTGTCTACTCTTTAGTCTTAGCAAGGTCCTAGGTACTCCTCGAACTATGAGGTTCATTTTCCGCTATCGTCTCCATTACCCGATAGCGGAATGAACCTCATAGTTCTAGGAGTAGGTCCTAGGTAGGCACTACCGCATGACCGCCCATTATCATACGTGTATCGTAGGACGTCCTGTAATATTCAGGGCGACCCTGAAATCGAGGCATTTCTTTTACCTCTCAGTCTCTGCGCGCGATGTTGAACACTAGCAGTCCCTGGATACAACTTTTACCATTTTGTGGTTTGACTTGCCAAGCAAAGAGTCTCCTCTCATTTGACCAAAACTTAGAAACATGATGTAAGGCTCCA
Source organism: Leptasterias polaris (assembly GCA_037783415.1). NCBI lineage: Eukaryota > Metazoa > Echinodermata > Asteroidea > Forcipulatida > Asteriidae > Leptasterias > Leptasterias polaris. The sequence goes on from JAZGTN010000246.1 coordinate 380,724, forward strand.
CTACAGTCATTTGACCAGTTCGGGATCACTTCAACTTTGCAATAACCAAATAATTACATAATTACTTCTCACATTACCAATTTCTGTTGATACATGTGAAGAATAACATCCATTAAACCAAAAAACCCAAAATAAGGTGCCAAACATCATCGACAAATAAATTATGGCCATTTTCCTGAAGTTTGTCTGCGAAATTGATCATTATTTTGTTTTAAAATGTTGGTTGAAAAACGCTGTTAAAACCTCTCACCATCAGAATTGGAACGCCAGGGCAAAAAACATTTATGTAAAATGCTATTAAAAAATATTTCCTGTAAATACTGAGCAGTCTTGTTTTTTTGAGAAGAAAAAATTACCCAAATCGTCTTTGGGGGGGCATCGTACCCTTGACCAGTTCGGGATCACTCAACATAGATTGCGTCGAATGGTGCCGCACTAAACTTACATGTACTAAGTGAGGTAAAATCATATTGCTGCAGTAGAAAGTTTATCTATTGCTTTTGAGATACATTACTTCAACAAATTCTTGTAGATTTTTTTTTTTTTTTGAGAAAATGAAACTTGGAGGGGTCAATTATGCTTTATGCGCTTCACTTTTACATTCTCCTTTGCTGTTGTTTTGTGTTTTTGTCGCTGGGTTTTTGCGCTGCTGTTGAAGACACTTGCATGACATTCACTTATGAAAGGTAGTCCAAGTCCATGCCAACACACTTCTGAAGTTTCGTGTCCTTGAGAGACAGTTTTATGAATGGGAGTATGGGTTTGCAATAAAGGGCACGCTACTGATTCAGAATAGATTCAACTGATCCTGAACTGGTCAAACAGGTGATGATACTTTTCTCAAAGCCTCTTCAAAAGTACTAATCTTTTTGTCAGTGGATACTTGGTGAGTTTTATTACATGTTTAGGTAAAATGATCAACTTTTTTGTTTAAGATTTCCAAGAGATTGCAGCAAAAAACAACATGAATTCAAAAAGTGATCCAGAACTGGTCAAACGACTGTAGTTAGTTGCACTTCAGGGCTCGAATTTGGGGAGAAAATCCACAAGACTACAGGGCTTGTAGCTCAAAATCTTTACTGGACCAGACATTTTTTTACAAGACCTGATTCAAAATGTGAAAAGAAAAAAACTTGCTGCCACAGTTTAACATGCATTTGACTGCTTTTATATGAACCAGAACTGAGACAAGTAAGAGAAGAGTATACTTGATTACTCATAGCATCGAAAGATAATTTATTAGACCCAAAGTCAACACTTGAACATAATGTGTTTCTGTTATTCAATTGAAAAACACAAGACCATCGGACTTGTTAGTTCATAAGTTTACTGGCCCAACACCAAAATTACTGGCCTCGGGCCTGTGGTCCAGTGTAAAATTCGAGCCCTGCACTTGTTTGTAAATGCAAAAAGTTGTGGTATTTTATTTTAGGCATTTCTACAAGATACAAAAATATGTCACTCGAGTCATACTCATAGTCATACTTACTGTCGGGGTCATAAACAAAAATTTGCCCACCGAAAAAGCACTTTTTCAATACACAAATTCACGATGATCAAATCATGTGACTGAACATTCTGCTGAGCATTCTGGGGAAAAAATACAGAGGCTTAAAGAAGCCATGTGCCTTATTTATATCATTTTCTAATAGTCTGGAGAATTTTTTTTGTAACCCTCATATCATTATTATTATTAATATAAAAATTTAAACATCGGCTTGGTGATTCAATAGACTGTGCAAGTCTCGCGCGTATCCGAACGAGAAAACACGTCAAATGAAGAACATGTTTATTTCTGAAATTAAATCTTTGTTTTAAATTATATCTCATGACAAAATCTGAAGAACAAAAATAAATCATTACAATTTTATGAAAAGTTTTAGCTTTTGAAAAAACAATCACAATAGTGTGTATATTATTATTGGAAAAAAATTAAAACTCTGGGACAAGGATGCCTATTTGATGTTAACTTTTTAGAAACCCCTTACGCGGATTCGTGAAGGTCAAACGGGTCTTAAATGGACCCGTATCGCAGTTTAAAGAGGATGCTGACGCCTCAACAACCATAGACTGCAATGAAAAGGGTTTGCTTTGCAATTACAGCATCTGGCGATTATAATTGCGCATCCAAAACAAGCGTTTACGTAAGTTTTATGATCGGAGGCGAGCACAAAATTCTTAATTTTTTGCAATAACCAGAAGCTGAGGTCAAGTTTAATTCTTGGGTTTTCTTCGTTATATTGTTGAATTGTTTTTACTTTCATATGTTGTTATCACTTAGTATTACATTCCCAACAACATGTATACTTTTCTAGGTCATAACCTACGTTAAACTAAAATAATTGACGAAACAAAATCTCGCCCACGTAAAACTCCATATGGTTGGGATCACTATGGTCCCGGAAGTTCGATTACGCGCGAGACTTGCACAGTCTATTTAATTTATATGCTTTATTATAAATGTTAAGAAACATAAAAAGACACAACTAAATTAAAATCAGATTTGAAAGCCAAGAATTATTTACATTTTTTTATTTTATTTTTATTTAAAAAAAAAAGTTTTTGCAAATTACCATGGTAATATTTAAAATTTAATAAAAAATATTTTGAATAAAATGAAGACAACTTCTGGCTATAGAGTCATACACTAAGTCTCACAGAACACTTGTAGTCACTGCAGATGTTTCTTCAACGTATGGCTTCACCGGGACACCATACTTTCTTGTTTGCCTCGAAAACAGGTAAAACTCAAAACAAATGGGACGCTATTGAAGTCATCGAAGATCGGTGCGTGGTGTGAAAGTTTCAATGTCCATCAAGTTTTTATATATGTTATAAACAAAGGAAGGTAATTAGGGCATCAGTTGATGGCATCATTTTTTTTTTTCAATTCAAAGAAAAAGGCATGGTACCTCGAAAACAGGACAGGGGAGGATACGTTAAGAATATTTGTTTGTTTGGGGTTTTTTTAAAGTGGGGGGCAGGGGGCCGGGGAGTTACCCTAGCACAGGTACAGAAACTGATGTCAGACAGTAGTAGTAGGTAGTAGTACTAGTAGTATAAGTTCAGGCCAATGCTTCTTCTTCGTTCTAGTAGTAGTACTACTACTAGTAGAAATAACATGTTGCTCGTCCGGACTTTTTAAAAAGTTGGTGAGGGAGGTCCTTGTTATTTGTTATTTTCAAAATTTTTGTTATTTTTTTCAAGATGGCCACCATATCGTATTTGAAGATGTTTTTATGGTTTTATGAGCATGTTCTGTATGTCCTCAAATTCTGTTTAAAGTCGCCATGTGTGTTTCTGTGTCCATTTTGATAGATATTGTTATTCTTTCAAAGAGTTCTTCTTGCTTTTGCTCAAAAATTATTCTGTGTGTGTGGCATCACGTCCTGGCCTGGTGCAAAGATCTCGTTCAAAAAAGAACTGTGGCATGCAAATGTCAAGGGCAAAACGTTTCCAAGAAATGATTGCGTTGTGGAAATAGCATTTTTTGTAGGCCTACCTGCAAGAAAGATGATGAAATTGCTCCAAAAAAATTAAGGATACATTTGAAATATTAAATAAAATTTTTTTTTTTGATAAAAAAAAAAAATAACAAATAACAAAAAATTTGGTGCGGCCTCCAAAATCAGAGCGGGCGGGGACGAGCAACATGTTATTTATTTTACTTGGCCTTACTTGTTAGTGTTACCGGTGGTGGTTAGCGCCTTTTTTATCAAAATAAAAAACATTAGTCATTACCCACCTGTCAGTGTCATGCCTGTGCAAAGTCAAGTGTTCTGTTATTAGGTGTTCGGACAAAAGTCCGAATACCTCTTGTTATTGTTCGTTTTTTTTTAGGTGTTCGGTCTTATAAGACCGAACAACTCCTTGTTTTTGTTCGTTTTTTGTTTTGTTTTTTTTTTTAGGTGTTCGGTCTACAGACCGAACAACTCCTTGTTTTTGTTCGTTTTTTCTTTTTTAGGTGTTCGGTGTTCGTTTTTTTTTTTTTTTTTCTCTTTGTTTTGCTTATTCTTCTGATTGTAGTTTGTCCGCAGAAAAAAACATACTTGCAAACCTTTGATCAACTTGAAACTTAATGTGACATTAGAACATAAAGAGCAGAAGATGTGTGAGCAATGACGTCATGATGACGTCATCGGGTGTCAAATTACAAGCCATTTAAAGTCAAAAAGTGCCCTCATGCCAATGCCTGTATGTTTCTGAATAGGAAAGCTATAATATTCATATTTAAACATTATGATAGATCAAGACACGGGCAACATTTGAAAAGTTAACGCCAAATTCACATGACCTTTACTTCCGGTCGTAACGGAAGGTCAAAGTTTGCCTTTCTGCAATTCTTAACCAAAAAACATTTCCTGCCCAAATTCTTCACTTCTGTTTATCCGATCAACCTCAAATTTACACCATGTTAGAACTTGATGAAACCTCCATCAAGTTGTTGTGACGTCATGATTACGTCATCAGGTGTTGAAATACAGTAAATCAAAATTTAATATTTCAAAAAATCATAACTTAATCATTACTGAATGGATTGCTTCAATCAATACATCATCGGACAGGTCTTTTAAAACTCAACAAATGCTACACAAAGAGTTATCCCGGTTGTTCTTGACTTCCCGCTGAAAATGTAAGTTGAACATTACGTTAGTATTAGCCCGCAGGTCTGGTCATTCTGCTCCATTGACCACGCGTAATCTTGCATGTACATGTAAACGGTACACAACACTGCGCCATTGATCTTAGGTGCAAAGTCCACGAAGACTGCATTGCTGTGTCGTGATACATTATCCATGGTGGCGCTATACCAAGTTAATGGTCCTTTGTTACTGCACTCGTCGATAAATGCAACCATCCTTCGGAAATCTACGATGTTCGACGGTGGTCCAATGAATAGCTCATTGCATAACCTTCGTGTTAGCCTTTTGTTGGCTTGGTGGTAAATATCAACTGAACGAGTGTATTTTGCTGAACTGTTTTGGTGATTTGAATAACTTTTGATAACTGAGAAAATGCAATCGGAAAAAGGTCAACATAAATTTGACTCTGATCAACAACGGTTTTTATGCGAATCTAACTTTTAGATCCTGTTGAATACTTCAAAGAAATACAATGTGACTAGCAAAATAAATTCAACATAAATTGCACATCGTGTAAACAGTAGGTTCTTATGCCCTTTTCATAATCATGACAAATGATGTTGCTTCACACATACATTGTAAGGTACATGTAGCAAGCATGCGTAGTTTGATAACATTAATTTTTGAATTGTTAGTGATAGTCTTTTAATTTATCAGTTAAGCATGTTAAGTTTGTGACTATTTACATGAAAAATGTTATACATGTGTATCTAAACTTATTTTTGGAGACTCATACAGCAACGATATCACTTTCCCCCGTGTACACTAAAAGTATAAAAGTAATAGGTTTGCAAACGACTTTTTTTTGAAAATTAAAAAACTTTCAATATAAATCTGCTTACGCATTTTAGTAACATAACAGTGCCCCATACCCGAACACCTAGTGTTTGTTCTCACAAACACTAAATCTCTAGTTTTTCTTTGTTTTGCTTATTCTTCTGATTGTAGTTTGTCCGCAAAAAAAACCATACTTGCAAACCTTTGATCAACTTGAAACTTAATGTGACATTAGAACATAAAGAGCAGACGGTGTGTGAGCAATGACGTCATGATGACGTCATCGGGTGTCAAATTACAAGCCATTTAAGGTCAAAAAGTGCCCTCATGCCAATGCCTGTATGTTTCTGAATAGGAAAGCTATAATATTCATATTTAAACATTATGATAGATCAAGACACGGGCAACATTTGAAAAGTTAACGCCAAATTCACATGACCTTTGCTTCCTGTCGTACCGGAAGGTCAAAGTTTGCCTTTCTGCAATTCTTAACAAAAAATCATTTCCTGCCCAAATTCTTCACTTCTGTTTATCCGATCAACCTCAAATTTACACCATGTTAGAACCTTGATGAAACCTCCATCAAGTTGTTGTGACGTCATGATTACGTCATCAGGTGTTGAAATACAGTAAATCAAAATTTAATATTTCAAAAAATCATAACTTAATCATTACTGAATGGATTGCTTCAATCAATACATCATCGGACAGGTCTTTTAAAACTCAACAAATGCTACACAAAGAGTTATCCCGGTTGTTCTTGACTTCCCGCTGAAAATGTAAGTTGAACATTACGTTAGTATTAGCCCGCAGGTCTGGTCATTCTGCTCCATTGACCACGCGTAATCTTGCATGTACATGTAAACGGTACACAACACTGCGCCATTGATCTTAGGTGCAAAGTCCACGAAGACTGCATTGCTGTGTCGTGATACGTTATCCATGGTGGCGCTATACCAAGTTAATGGTCCTTTGTTACTGCACTCGTCGATAAATGCAACCATCCTTCGGAAATCTACGATGTTCGACGGTGGTCCAATGAATAGCTCATTGCATAACCTTCGTGTTAGCCTTTTGTTGGCTTGGTGGTAAATATCAACTGAACGAGTGTATTTTGCTGAACTGTTTTGGTGATTTGAATAACTTTTGATAACTGAGAAAATGCAATCGGAAAAAGGTCAACATAAATTTGACTCTGATCAACAACGGTTTTTACGCGAATCTAACTTTTAGATCCTGTTGAATACTTCAAAGAAATACAATGTGACTAGCAAAATAAATTCAACATAAATTGTACATCGTGTAAACAGTAGGTTCTTATGCCCTTTTCATAATCATGACAAATGATGTTCCTTCACACATAAGGTAGCAAGCATGCGTAGTTTGATAACATTTATTTTTGAATTGTTAGTGATAGTCTTTTAATTTATCAGTTAAGCATGTTAAGTTTGTGACTATTTACATGAAAATTGTTATACAGGTGTATCTAAACTACTTTATGGAGACTCATACAGCAACGATATCACTTTCCCCCGTGTACACTAAAAGTATACAAGTAATAGGTTTGCAAACGACTTTTTTTTGAAAATTAAAAACTTTCAATATAAATCTGCTTACGCATTTTAGTAACATAACAGTGCCCCATCGATACCCGAACACCTAGTGTTTGTTCTCACAAACACTAAATCTCTAGTTTTTCTTTGTTTTGCTTATTCTTCTGATAGTCGTTTGTCCGCAGAAAAAAACATACTTGCAAACCTTTGATCAACTTGAAACTTAATGTGACATTAGAACATAAAGAGCAGAAGATGTGTGAGCAATGACGTCATGATGACGTCATCGGGTGTCAAATTACAAGCCATTTAAGGTCAAAAAGTGCCCTCATGCCAATGCCTGTATGTTTCTGAATAGGAAAGCTATAATATTCATATTTAAACATTATGATAGATCAAGACACGGGCAACATTTGAAAAGTTAACGCCAAATTCACATGACCTTTACTTCCGGTCGTAACGGAAGGTCAAAGTTTGCCTTTCTGCAATTCTTAACCAAAAAACATTTCCTGCCCAAATTCTTCACTTCTGTTTATCCGATCAACCTCAAATTTACACCATGTTAGAACCTTGATGAAACCTCCATCAAGTTGTTGTGACGTCATGATTACGTCATCAGGTGTTGAAATACAGTAAATCAAAATTTAATATTTCAAAAAATCATAACTTAATCATTACTGAATGGATTGCTTCAATCAATACATCATCGGACAGGTCTTTTAAAACTCAACAAATGCTACACAAAGAGTTATCCCGGTTGTTCTTGACTTCCCGCTCAAAATGTAAGTTGAACATTACGTTAGTATTAGCCCGCAGGTCTGGTCATTCTGCTCCATTGACCACGCGTAATCTTGCATACGTATGACTCGGCCATCTTGTCTTATCTTGGAAGTGGTATAGTAGTCAGTTCATGTGCAATACTAAATAACGGTTGGTGAAGGAGACTAGCATCCAGGTGAATGGCGCTTATATGCGGTGTACTCACCACATGACATGATCCAAAATGGCGACTGAGTTTATTTTACTCAATGTGGCGTTGATTATATTTAGTGTTAGGCAATATAAACTAAGTTGAAACAGCGTTATGTAGCACCACTGTCGTCCTAAGCAATTCACATGGCAGTGAAGCAACTGTTCTAGTAGTTTTACATGCAAAAACTCACAGATTTCTGTCCGATCTTCGGTGATTTGGCTGTGGCTATGTCGTATCTCCGTGTTTTGTGGAGAGTCCGTGGTGTCCTGTTGTGGCCTGACGTTTTATGGTATAAAACAACCATGAAATGTTATATTTTCTGGTCAAATAGGCTCTGGTTTAGGTCCGATGCTTTACCACTGCCACCATGTAAAGATGCTGGGCAGATTATATCATAAAGACTCTGTGAGAAACGGTGTTATATTCTGGACTCAACTCCGTGTGTGTTTTATTAAGGACTCCTGACATGTCTCAGCTATACATGTTATGCAAAGGGCACTCACCTCTTGGTGGTTGTTATACATAGGAATAGTACTGGGTATGTTACCTTTGACGTCATCATACCCGAACTATTCTTTGTTTCATTTACAGACTCGGGTTTAAGTACATATGTACCTGGTAAGATATATGTCTGAAACATTTCTAGTTCATGAGATGGGTTTTCTATAAGTAAGAAAGTTCTTAATATCTTAATTCCAATCCTGGTGGCGGCATTAGTGTTCTTCTTAAGAAGTCACTCAATACATGTAGTTCAAGACTTCGGACTTCTTAATTGAGTTTGAGAAATTCCTTGATGAACTTTCAACTCTTCCTTGCCAGTTGGTGTTACTGGGTGACTTCAACCTTCATATTGATACTCCTGACAAATGTGATACTAAGGAGTTTCTCTCTACTCTCTCTGCCTCTGGTTTCCAACAACACATTACTCATAAACATGGCCACACTCTTGATTTATTGATCTCCGGCATCGATGATGACATAGTTCAAGAATGGCACACACATCCTGTACTTAACTCTGGTCACCACATCATTCAGTGCTTTTTGATGCTTGAAAATCAGACCCCCTTGAAAGTCACTAGCACATCTCGAGTGTATGGAAAGATCGACCTAAAGCTGTTTCAGAATCAACTTGATGATCGCCTTGGAGTTACTTCACTGACGGAAGATGATCCTAATCTTCTGTCTGAAGCATATGAGTCCATCACTACATGTACATCATTGCTTGATGAGGTCTGCCCTGTGACCACCAGAGTTCGTACAGTCAAGTCCAGGTTCCCTTGGTACAATGACACTATCCACAAAGAAAGGCAATTCCGTAGACGGCTTGAACGCAAATGGCGCAGTTATAGACTCCTTGGGCATTGGAGATTAGCCTTGGGTAACCGTGACCCCATGTTGACCTTTACTTCCGGGTCAACCGGAAGTTGGACCATATCACAAGAACTACACAACTGATTTTCAAACTTTTTTCAGGTATAGACTCCTTGGGCATTATGCCCAAGTAGCTTTTTAGATGCTCTAAATAATTTCCTCTGGTCGGAACTATTACTTTTGATAAAGTCTTAGTGGAAAGTGCAGCGAGCTTTGTTAAGAAGAAAGGTTACCTTATTTCTTATAAGCTTATAATCTGAAAGATCAGAGGCCATGTTAGTTCGTCGCCACTTCTTTTCTGCACGTCTCCTCATCCTCAAGGCAGAGTTGATTTCTTGATTAAACCAAGGTAGACGGGGCCTAGCGGTGACCATCTTGGACTTTAATGGGGCATGTGTGTTGAAGGTACCAGCTAGTGTAGTATTGTAACATTTCGTAAGCTCCTCAAGACCTTGAGGAGTGTCAATGGATTTAATATCCCTATAAACAATCTGTTTAGCAGGAAAAGAAGACTTGTTTTGTTGCAAGTTGCAAATAACAGAAAAATGATCAGAGAAAAGGTGGTGAGGTGTCGGAGGGCTGTTAAAGAACCATCTCCGACTTCCGGGTAATAACAAGATCTAGTGTGTGACCCATCTCATGTGTAGGTTTGTTAACATGTTGCTGGAGACACATGGATTCAAGAAGGGTTAAAAAAACGTTTAGTGTTTGGATCATCAGATATGTCAACATGGATGTTGAAATCTCCAGTTATTAAAACTGGTTCAGAAGATAAAATAATGGATTCTAAATAATCGGCAAAATCAGTGATAAACTGATTAACTGTACAAGGGTGGCTAACTGAGTAAGGTGGCCTGTAAATGATTACAAGTCGTAATTTAAACGAATTAATCCCTACAGACCATTCTGAAAACTCAAATGAATCTAATTCATCTCCAGCAATTTTCTTGACATTCAAATGATCACGAAACAACAAAGCAGTGCCTCCCCCCACACGGCTTTTCCGAGGATGATCCAGCAATCTAAAATCAGGTGGAGTTGCTTCAACCTTGTGGGCAACATCCGTATCTGTAAACCAAGTCTCTGTAAGGGCAAACAAATCAGCCTTACTATTAATAGAATAAGAAACAAAATCAGCTGTTTTATTTTTAAGAGATCTGGTATTTAAGCAACAAAGTTTAAATAGATCATCAGATGAGTCGGCAGGATTTACAACAATGTGTTTAAGGACAGGAGTACGTTTTTCCAAAGCTAACCTATTATGAACATAATCAAGCCGGTGACCAATGTGAACAGGAATTGTACACTTATAGTTACAATGACTCGCTCTATTACCCCTGAACCGAACAATTCCATTCGCTTTCAGAATCGAAAACAGTCCAGGCTGAATGAAGTGATAAATAGTCTTACAGATGTAAAAAGCTGACTACTGGAATACATTCTAGTTGTATTAGACATGTTAGAAGGTGAAGTTTCTGCCGTATGCATAAAATGCAACCGGTCATTGCTAGTGCATCCAATACGAGGGCCTGGGTTAACAGAAATATCCATACATGTAACTAGAGATTCAGTTTTTGTTAATTACAAAAACAAGGTGTTCGTGGTGAGTGATATTAATAGGTACTGTAACAACATTATACCTAATCAATCCAATGTCTGGTTCAGGAGTTATGAATTGTTCAAGATTTTAGCATAAAAACTTCCGGTTTGGACCGGAAGTCAAGGTCAAAAAGCGTCACATTTTGTGTAGCACGTGATTAGTTTATGAAGACCTTTTAGATGATGGATGAATTGTAAACATCCAATATGGGGTTCAGAAGTTATGATTTTTTCAAATGTAAAGTTTCAACTTCCGTTTTGAACTGGAAGGCAATGACAAATGAGGTCGCACTTGGTAGCGTTGGTGGAGTCTTCCGAGTTCTTTCTTATGACATAAAAATCAAACATGTGGTTCAGGATTTGTGATTTTTGAAACATTAAATACCAATTTCCAACTTTAACCGGAAGTCAAGGTCAAACGGGGTCGCATATTGTGTAACACGTGATAAGTCTATTCAGACCTTTCAGATGATGTATGAATTGTTAAAATCCAATGTGTGTTCAGGAATTACGAATTGTTTCCAATATTAGATGGATTATCCGCTGGGGTGCAATATAATTTCTAACACCGATGGATGCGAAATGTATTCCAGCATGGTCCCCCACAGCACAAATACATTTACGTGCAAAATAATCACACGTGCATTTAACAAAGGATGTCAACGAAACCGCTTGGGCGATGCACGTGTACAGGAGGTTGACCCTCGATCATCAGGCCTCAAACTTCAACATTTTTAGGGCAAGGCCACTTTGGCCCTGGAGCAAGCCAAATTTTTGAGGGCACCAAGGCCAATAGATTGGGCACCAAGGCCAAAAATGCAATTTTAAAAAAGGCACGAAGGCCATCAGTAAATAATTAGTTGTAAATCAAAATAACACTGTAATGCATTAGTTACCCTAAAAAGTTTTTCACACAAAATTTAAAAAATATAAATTGGAAAATTGGCCAGAGGTTCCCCTATGGGTGGTTAACCCAATGAAACAATTTGCATGAATAACATATTGATAAATCACATCTTATTCATAAACATGTAAAACTGTAAGCCACCAGATGTCAACACACTTTCCAGGTTAAAAAGAACACAACATCCACTCCTATGAGTCACAAAACCACAAAGACACCACAGCAAGTGGCTAGTCTTTTGAGTGAAGCAAGAGTATTACAAACTGAAACAATTGTATAACAATCTGTAGAGGATTAACCACAAAGATACTGCACAGCCAGCTTAACAAGAGTGCCAATTGTATAACAAACTGTAGAGGATTAAGATAAGAGTAATTGGGTCTCAATAGGAGTGTCAATCATTCTCCCAGGTGATGCCTGGATAGTGTCTGGGGCCAACATTAAAATATAAAGAAAAGGATCTCCAACTGTCGGCTTCGTCTGTGTAGAAAAGTTTGTTTTTTCGTAATCATTGACAACTGTGTAAAAAATATTCCGCAAAATCGCGGCAGCTGGTGCTTCTGAACAATACTGATAATGTATTTAACTTCTATTAAAAAGGGCACCACGGCCAAAGGGAATTAAGGGCACGGCAATTATGGCTTTGAAGAAGGTGATTTTTGGAGGGGCACCACGGCCAGTAACAAGGGCACCGACGGCCATGGCCGTCGTGGGCTGCCGGGAAGTTTGAGGCCTGCCTCATTGACCGTCAATGACAGTCAACAGATACCAACTGATACCAACTTGACTACATGTACAGTACAGCCCGAAATTTAGTAGACTCCACGCGATAACACCCACGCGCCAAATGGCGTGGAGGTTAACGCGCCAAACATGTTTTAAAAAAGACTAAACAACCGTCGGTATGTTTTCGCGCTATCTCACGCGTGAACCTCCACGCGCTAAACTTGTAATACCCGCGCGACATTTCGCGGGATTGCCCGAGAATGTACGGTGCTTTGATAGCGCGCTGCTCTTTACGGATGGAATCAACATTCCTTTGTTGTAACCGGTCAACTCACGCGTGAACCTCCACGCGCTAAACTTGTTATACCCGCGCGACATTTTGCGGGATTGCCCGAGAATGTAGAGTGCTTTGATGGCGCGCGGTTTAACCGATGCAATCAACATTCCTTTTCTCACCGGTCCATGCCTTACCCCGGGTGTTTTTTTTTAATCCTGTAATATTTGTTGTGAAATGAAAAGCGAGTCGGCCGCGGCAATTTGTGTCTGTGACAGAAAATAATAAAATGTTCTTACTTTCCCGCATTATCATTTCGGCATCTGCCTGAGTCGTCATTGGTAAGGCTTGGTCGATGTTATGTTCTCGGGAAAAGATCGTAGGGAGTTTTGTTGAACCTTTGTGCCTTATGGTTTGAGAGGTTCGCGGCCCCTCTGTTAAAGTAAATATTATTTCCTTTGATCCATACCATCCACTTGACTGTACTCACACCCAAACACAGACATCAATGCCGCCCTAAAAGATTGACACTTTGATAACAGAATAACTTGTAACATTTTCCCACCGAAGCTGCTTCTGGCGGCAGCCTACAAAGGCCTTTGCTGCATCGCCTTCATAGGTCGGCCAGTTTTAACCGCAAACAATAAGTAGTGGTTAGAAGTAAAATGAAAGGCCAAGCCTTCGGATTGCATTCTTTTTCTCCAGGGGTACTTTTATTAGTGGCATTAGTAACGCTGTCGCCTAACAAATAAATTGTCCCTCTCGAAAAAACGAAACACCAAAATTAGGCCCTTCAAACAAAAATTATATCTCTCGGAAAATCTGGACCTTACGGCTTGCCGACAAAAAATGTATCAACAATTTGTTACGTCATTTTTATATTAAAGTTGTAAATTTGTCATAAACATTGGTGTCGATAATTACAACAAGTTTGGGCCGCACATTGCGAATCTATTGGAAATAGTTAGCGTCAATACTCAAGACTTCTGTAGGGCACAAATCGACGTATACCTTTGGCCATTCATAACAAAACTCAAGTATTGCATTTTGACGACAACGTTACGATAAAACTCGGGACTTTTGGCCCAGTCATAAAATATTGACGCATTTGCATTCATTCCTGAATTTTATATTAATCAGTCATTGAATATGCCCCTTTTATTGACACAGAAATTTCTCTCAGGAAAGTACAGACGCAGTTGTTCATACCCAAGACGTCATGTACAACATTTCGGAGTAAATAAAATGAAATTTGACACCATTTTAACATGCGTGAGTTACTACCCAGAGCTACTGATGGGTGAGCTTAAAAGCAATATGTTCGTAAGTTTGGTTTGATGACCGGGAACGCCAAAGCTACCAGCCGTCTGGAGAGGGTAGTATGTCGCCCCTTGGTATTGTTTAATTATGTTTCTATAAGTAACAGTTTTGTCATGGCAACTATAGTCATGTTTTATGAGGGCCATGGGCAAGGGCGTCGATGGGTGGGGGACGGGGGGGACGGGGGGGACATGTCCCCCCACTTTTTAGACTGGGGGGACAGCATATCAGATGTCCCCCCCACTTTTTGATTGACTGTTCATTAGAAATATGCAACAACATATAAAAATATACACCATTTTCTTGATTTAATATTTCATTAGTTCAAATAAAAAATTAAGGTAAGTTCAGTGTTATAATTATTTTTTATTCTAAAAACAAAATATAAATTAAAATAAAAGAAAAAAGAAAGAAGAAACAAAAACATCAAAAACTCTCTCAATTTTACTGAAGAAATTGTCGCAATTTGGTTACAATTAAAAGGATTGTGAATAATGCTTGTATTTGGTAGAATCTCGGTTTTACATAAGGGAAACCCAGGCCCAAACACCATTTCGGATGATGTTATTGTTAAATATCACCCCCTGTAACTCGCCTCCTGGTCAAACAAAAAATAGGGAACAATTTTGCAACACAGAAATTAAATAACACAGAAATTAAATGTAAAAGTAATGGTGTGGGGTGCAAATAATGCAAGATGTATTTTTTCAAGACTTGCTCGCCCGTCCCCCCTACTTTTCAGTAGCGATCGACGCCCTTGGCCATGGGTTGCAACACATGTTGGATCTACGAATGAAAACGAAATAAAAATAAATTCTACCACACAGAGATCCATGTAGTTTGATTGGTGGACACACGTTATTTTCCAGACCTGTAACCAAAGAAGGGGGCGACCCCCCACAAAAAAAATAAAAAAAAAAATAAAAAAAAATCCGTAAGATAAAAATAAAAATTAAGAGAAAAAAAAGTCCGCCCAAAATTAAAAAAGGAGGAAAAGGGAGAGAGACAAGTTTGCACAAAATTTTTCCAAATGGCTTGAATATGAGACTTCATTTAAACAAAATAGTAGGAAGTTTGGATTTAACTTCAGCTTCATTATCAGCAGTCCAAATTGTTGGTAATGGGCAAAATATCCGTCTGTGAAGTAAAAAATAATAACATTGAGTTAAGTTATTGAAATGCTAAGAAATAACACGATCGAAAAAGCAAAACCCAAATACACAAGAGAAAAGTAAAATAACAAAATACATAAAAAGAATCCAAGTATAAACTATAATTGGGACCCATGTAAGGAAAATATATATAATAGCTTTGAATAAATAAATAATCTCATTTTTTATAATTTACAAACACAAATTCGGGTCCTCCCGAATCCAACGGCTAATGGGATCTGATTAATAAAACTTTCCTGTTGTGCCCTCTCCCGAGCCTTGGGTCTCCATTTATATATGCCTACTACACGATATTTTGTTTGTCTTGTACCGGAAGACAAGTAATCCATGAGCCAACCACACTTGCCGCAAGTAACTTGAGGGACTAACTCTAATATCACTTTTGTGTTGCAAATAATTTACAACTTACCATAAACGCAATGGTTGGACGCAGTCTTTGAAAAAATAATTGTTCATTTATATATGTGTTTACGGCCCACACATGTTTCATTGCATGGTTTAAAATGAAAATTGCGCAGGATAGCTTGGGAGCAAACTTAGAACGCTGCACGATATTTGTAGTTCACCTTGCTCGATCGTAACCCCTGGCTGGATGGTGACTTTCAGCACTTTATTTCCACGATGGGTTAGTGACAAGTGGTGTATCGATTGATGTTGATCATTTAAATGTTTTTTGTTATAAATATAGTCATAACCACATGCAACATATATCAAAGGTTAGCGGCAATGCTCCATGGCAACACTGTTGCTAGGAAGCTCTAGAATCATTCAAATGCAAATGCACATTGTTTGCCCCCCCCCCCCCCCCCCCCCCCCCGTCTCCCCGTCCCCCGTCCCCCCACCCCCCCCCCCCCCCCCTTATTAAATTCCAACTGATGGAAAGTCCGACACTTAAAAAACTAAAAATCTTTAACAATTAAAAAAATGAACTGTTGTCCATCGGCTGTATGCAATTTTGGATGTGTGAGGTATTCAGAGTCCTATGCAAAATTAGGTTAAATTAGGCCGTGTAACTTTAATAACTGTGCATGGCATAGGGCCTATTGCAAAAACTAGGTACAGTGTTACAGTGTTTTCGGCAAGGATTTCAACCAGGTGTGTTAACGCACCAGCCATGGACATTTGATACAATGTTTTACTTCTCTCTGTATACTGCACATAGTCATGCAGACGCGCGTATGAACTGTCATTATCGATTATTTTGCTCTACATACAAACACATGTACAAATTATTGTGTGTGCAGAGAGAGATAGGGAAATTTTTTATACATACAACATCCACCCAGTGTTACAAAACTCAGTGCATCATTAATTTGTATTTGTACTTTGCACAATAGTGCACGTAAAGACTACCTAGCCAATGGCTTGTAGTTTAAATCTATAAACAAACAAAATAGAAGTATTGAAGTATGGAAATAAATGTGAGTTTGAAGTTGAAGAAGTTGATGTATAAATCATTATCCAATAACAAAAATAATTGTTGGTTTAGTTTTTTAAATAATTTATTCTTCTCTTTTTCATTATTTTTATTATATTTGTAAGAGTTGACTTTTTGTTCTCACTAAATAAAATATTCCGACATAGACCTGTTTCTGATTATATAAAGAAAAATTATATGTTTTGTCTGAAAGCTGTTTTGTGATGTTTTTGCTGCTCCTCCGTAAACTATGACATGAATAATTGACAGCTTCACAGTGTTGTTAGTTGGGTCCGGGGTTTCTATTAAGCGAAGTTAAACCAGCTACTAACTGGACATAAGCTAGATTTGTATTATTTTGCCGCCAGAGGAGAACGTGGACGTTCCACATGAAAAACAACAGTGCACCAGTAAACCTGAATTGGGGGTTGGGGGGGGGGGGTATACACTGGTGTACGCAGCAAACGGACAGTGTGCTTGCTTCAGCACAGGGACGTAGATTGAAAGAGGGGTAGGGGGGAAAAAATAAAAAATTACTCCTTATTGAGATTGAAATATGACAATTATCTACTCGTTCGAAAAAACATTAATTTAATGTTGTAATTCAAAATTTCATTATTGTTACAATAAGCCGAAACGATGGTTGGGTAAAATTTGTCTTTTATGTGGAAATGGTTACAGAAGTGGTCCTGAGAGGAAACGAAGTTGAGAAAATAATAGCCTGGACGCTTCGAACATTGTGTTCAAGTAATATCATAATGTCTTCAATTGAATTTATTCGAATTGTCCTTTGTTTTTTACTTGCTTGAGCTTGGAAAGGAGATTAATTAATTTTGTACATACATTGACGTTCATTACCTGTTTGAGCCTCAATTAGTCAGCCATAATTATTTATGTTTATTTCCTTGGAATTTATTCCCTGTTAACTTTTCTGTTTTCCTCGAAGTTGATCTCCCAAGTTTTTGCGTCTTAAAAAAAACCCATGTCTGGCCATTCTATTAAATTCATCCCCGCTAGAGTTTCCAAAAGTGATTGACACTTCAGTTGTACCACGTTCAAACGGACCGTCCAACATGGTACAGCTTCGAAGAAACGTTATTCCTTTGTGGTGCCGCTGGAGTTAGTAACGAGCCTTTCAAACAAACCAGCCGCTGTCGTCCAAGTAAAGACGCCATTGGTCGATTTCAGTGGATCGCACTTCAGTCATTGGTGACACCGCAATACTGAAATAAATGCCGAAGGCAAAGGGAGGCACGAACAGCACAATGTTGACAAGTTTCTTGCACTGCCTAGCAACAGTGTTGCCAAGATATGCGCGGCGGCCACGGGGGAGTCGTGTGTGACTGGCTTTCGTTTCAAAGCCTATGCTATTTTAATCAACTAAATATTGTTCAGGTATAGAGTGCTACTTGGACAAAATCCGACAGCAAAGTTTCTACTCTACCTATGCGTGTACGTTTTAAACTTCAATAGTTTTTTATTTACCTTGCTGTTGAGAACGAACTTTAAAATGACAATAAATGCGTGATTGCGTAGAGTGGAAAACAAAACTGTCTGCTTCTATAAACAAAAATCGTATCGGCCTCTTTTAGGATTTTTGTTCTCTACTTTTTAAAATATTTTTATTGACATGCCATTAGCATTACAAAAAACTATTTTAACCCTCTAAAAAGTTTTTGAAAGAGTGTTTTGTTTCAACAAAAATTGGACTATATGCCTATTTACTTGTCAAAAGAAATAATTTAAAGCAAATGGTTTTGATTTTACACAATTTAAAAACAATGTTGCTGGTTCAAATCCTCTCGATTTTTTTTTTTTAGAAAGCAAATGCCAACAAACATATATATTTTATTTATTTTTTATAATTTTTTTTTACAAATGCTAGACTGAAACATTAACAAATATCTTGAACTGCCATATGGAGCTTTAGAAGTCACATCCAGTTTGTTTAGAGCCTGATATAAATTTTACCACAAAATTTGTTAATTATATTGTTTAGTATTCTCATGTTTTCTTAAAGTATTTTTGACAAGGGGCTCAGACATGTGAGTCTTTGTGACTGTTCGTTGGTTGAAAGGTTGGTCAAATTTTTGGCCGATGAGCAGAAATTTTGAATTAAAGTATTGTTGGTTTGTTGTGTTTGTTTGTTTGTTGGTTTGTTGGGTTGTTTGTTTGTTTGTTTGGTTTGTTTGTTGTTTGTTTGTTTTGTTATTTGTTTCGTTAATATATTCGAGAAAGCTATAAGCTTTCATTTAAAATTATTGCACAAAAAATTTCATTGATATTAGTGGTAGATAATTAAAAACTGAAAATTAAATGTTGTCCATCAGACGTACACAAATAACGTTGGATGTGTAACGTATTCCGTGCCATATGCGAAATTAGGTTAAATCGGGTCATGCAACTTAACTGTGGCATCGGCCTATTGCAACAACTACATACAATTTTATACGCAACAATACATGACCCGCAAACTCTGCACTGAGGAAATTTCCCAGGTGCTCACGCGCTGGCTGGCGTTTTGATACAATGTTTTACTTCACCTGACAGATTCATGTACTGGTTTTAATACTTTGTACCTAGATCATACTGTACTTTCAAGCGCGTATCATTATCCACACAGCTAACTGTCATTATCGATTAGTTGTTTCTATCTTAAAGAGGGTAAATTAATCCTACATTGTGTGTGTGCACGTATAGATAGGGAAGTATTATGTTCAATAACACGTATACATTCCACCACCCGTAGTTTGTTACGTTAAATTAAATGCATCAATTTATTTGCACTTTAGCAAAACAGCGCACGTATAGACTACCTAGCCAATGGCTTGTAGTTTAAAACTATTTTTAAAAGTAAAAACAATATCCAATAACAGAAGCAAATTTTGTCCATTTCTTTGACGAAAATAGTTGTTTGTTTGTTTGTTTGTTTTATTAATTTATTTCTTCTCGGTAGTTATTATTATTAAAGGCCCTGTACACTATTGGTAAGATCGAAAAACACAAATGTTCACAGATTCCCACATAACTTATATGATTTAAAGTAAGTAATGGTAGCAAGGGTTTCTTAAAATATTTCTGCCTAAAATGCAATCGTTTCTGAGAAATGAGTAAAACAATAGTTTTTATCACGCGTGATAATAAACTCGATGTTGAAAAACAGAAAACACATAAGGTCTCTTTTCACTATTTTCTCGTGACCTCGATGTTTGTTCTTTCTGAATGAAATATTCCGACATATACCCGTTAATGACTATTTAAACAAAAATATATGTCTGAAAGCTGTTTTGTGATGTTTTTGCTGCTCCTCCGTAGACTATGACACGGAGAATTGACAGCTTCACAGTGCTGTTAGTTGGGTCAGGGGTTTCTATAGTATTAAATATTAAGCGAATTCAAACCAGCTATTGTTCATAAGCAATACTTTTGCCGCCAGAGACAGTGGACGTTCCACACGTAAAACACAAAATAACAGTGCACCAGATTAATCGGGGGTACTGGTGATATTTTTCATGTGAGCGCAGTAAACGGACAACATGCTTGCTTCGGTAAGCAGGGGGAAGGCTTCCAGAATAAAAGAGGGATAGGGGGGAAAATATTGTACTCCTTACTTATTCTGATTGAAATATGCAAAGGTTTGAAAATGATAAATATCTACTCATTCGAAAAAACCCATTAATTTAATGTAGTAGGCCTAATTCAAAATGTCATCTGTTGGTCAGGCCAATGAAATAAGCCGAAACGATTGTTTCCAGTCCACAAATTAATAATAATGATAAGAAAGCAATAACTGTGTACTGGGTAATATCTGTTTTTTATGTAGAGGAAATGGAGTTGAGAAAATAATGTTTTGGACGTTTCGAACACTGTTCAAAATGTCTTCAATATGCATAACTTAATTCGAGCTTTCTTTTGTTTTTTACTTGCTTAAGCTTTGAGTGGAGATTATTTTATTTTTTTATTGTAGGCATAGGGCATACATTGATGTTCATTACATGTTTGAGCCTCAATTAGTTAGCAATGATTCTTTTTGTATTCCCTTGGAAATTGTTCTCTGTTAACTTTTTTGTTTTCCTCGAGTCGAAGTTGATCCCCCAAGTTTTTACGTCTTAAAAAACCCCATGTCTGGCCATGTCTATTAAATTTAACCCCGCTAGATTTACCAAAAGGGATTGACACTTTTGGTTTTGGTTTAATGTGTTTTTTCTTCTCTTTTTATGATTTTTATTATTTTTGTAAGAGTTAACTTTTTGTTCTCACTAAATTAAAATATTCCGACATACACCTGTTTCTGACTATAAACAAAAAGTGCTGTTTAGTGTGATGTTTTTGCTGCTCATCCGTAAACTATGACACGGAGAATTGACAGCTTCACAGTGTTGTTTAGTTGGTTCCGGGGTTTCTATTAAGCGAAGTTAAACCAGCTACTATCTGCACATAAACTAGATTTGTATTCTTTTGCCGCCAGAGTCGACAGTGGACGTTCCACATGAAAAACAACAGTGCACCAGTAAACCTGAAAGGGGGGATATAGTCTGGTGAACGAAGCAAACGGACAGTGTGCTTGCTTCAGTGTGCGCACAGGGACGGCTTCCAGATTGAAAGAGGAATAGGGAAATATAAAAAGATAACACCTTATTGTGATTGAAATATGACAAGGTTTAAAAATAATAATTATCTACTCATTCGAAAAAACACTAATTTAATGTTGTAATTCAAAATGTCATCTGTTACAGTAAGCCGAAACGATGGTTGGGTAAAATTTGTCTTTTATGTGGAAATGGTTACAGAAGTGGTCCTGAGAGGAAACGGAGTTGAGAAAATAATAGCCTGGACGTTTCGAACATTGTGTTCAAGTAATATCATGTCTTCAATTGATGCATATAACTTTATTCGAATTTTCCTTTGTTTTTTACTTGCTTGAGCTTGGAAAGGAGATTAATTGTTTAATGTAGGCCTAGGGCGTACATTGACGTTCGTTACATGTTTGAGCCTCAATCAGTCAGCAATAATTATTTTGTTTATTCCCTTTTTACGTCTTAAAAAAACCCCATGTCTGGCCATGTCTATTAAATTTACCCCCGCTAGATTTACCAAAAGTGATTGACACTTCAGTTGTACCACGTTCAAACGGACCGTCCAAAGTGGTACAGCTTCGAAGAAACGTTATTCCTTTGTGGTGCCGCTAGAGTTTGTAACAAGTCTTTCATACAAATCAGCTGCTGTCGTCCAAGTAAAGACGCCATTGGTCGATTTCAGAGGATCGCACTCCCGTCATTGGTTACACCGCTTAATACTGAAATAAATGCCGAAGGGCAAAGGCGCGTCAGCGCAACGTTGACCCATTTCTTGCGCTGCCTAGCAACAGTGTTGCCAAGATATGCGCGGCCACTGGAGCCTTTTGTAACTTGCTTTCGTTTCAAAGCCTATGCTATTTAATCAACTAAATGTTGTTCAGTTTACTGCGGCTTGAGAACAAACTTAAAAATGCCAGATAAATGCGTGGATGCGTGGGGGTAAAAAATTAAACTGTCTGCTCCTTAACAAAATCGTATGGGCCTCTTTTAGGATTCTGTTACTTAAATGTTTGTTACTTATAACATGCCATTAAAAACAAATTGTTTCAAACCCTCTAAAAGGGTTTTTGAATGAGTGTTTGTTCAACAACAAAAGTGGGAATATATCTACTTGTGATAACAAGAGAAATATTTTAAAGCAAATGATTTTGATTTTATAAAAAAATTAAAGGTTTTTCTGGTTCATATCCCCTCGATTTGCTTTAAAAAAATCAAATAACAACAAATATACAATTTATTTGTTTAATGTTATTTTCTTGACAAATGCAAGACTCAACAAAGCTCAGGAACTGCCATTTATGAAGCTTTAAAAGTGCATCCAATTGTTGAGTGAGGTCCTATTACAATTTCTTGCAGAATGAATACATCGTAAACGTAAGATTACGACACCAGGAATTGATTTATCTCGGGATGAAGACTCCTTGAAAAGTAGAATGTATTCTTCCAGATATGTTTTGTCTCGGTATTTTGTTGACGACGTTCTGAAAGTAGGTTGTTGTCTTCCCAAGATAATTCATACTTGGTTCTCGACATTTTCAGGATGTTATCATCCCAAGATGGATCTCGGGAAGTTGACATCCTATGTTCAGGATTTTGACATACAAAGAATATTTGACAACTTTCGTGATGTTGACATCTGTAGGTAAAATACATCTGGAAGATGTCTTACTTCAGCAAGGATGTCGTCATTCCGAGATTAAATCATGCAAGATGTCGTCAGCATACTGTCTTTGATGTCATCATACTGCAGTCAATTATCTCATAGGATCTCAACAAGTTGGATGGAAGTTGCTGAACTCTGTAGAAACGTATCTGAAACGACATTCCACTTTTAAGATGTCGTCATACTGAGATAAATTATCTCGGGATGTCATCATCTAAACATTTATGATGTCATCATCCTGCAGTAAATTATCTCAGGCTCTCAACAGGTTTGCGGCATTTCCAGAGCTCCGCAAGGATGCCATCATCCTTAGATACAATATATCAAGAAGACAACATCCTACTGTTGTTAGGCTGTCAACTTTCTAGGGATGAATTTTTTCTGGAAGATGACATACTTTAAAAAAGTCGTCATCCCAGTATAAAATATATCTGGAAGACGACCCTACTTTCGGGATGTCGTCATGTAAGGAAACAAATTATCTTAGAAAAACGACATTCCGGATAAATTATCTCGGGATGTCATTTAACGTTTTAAGTATTATAACTATCTCAGCACCTCAACAAGTTGTGACACTTCCAGAGCCCCGATAATGTAGTTAATATATGAAGAATTATCTTGAAGCAAATTTTGCTTATAAACATTTTTTTTTTAAATGGGGGGAAAGGCACGAAAGGCCAAGGACTACCTGTATAGGGACTGTTTTTTAAATAAATTTATCCCGATTAAAATAAGGACTCGCCCTGGCCTCAGGGTGATTGACAGCTCTATTGTTACAACGTTTTCTTTGTTGTGCCGCTGGAATAATATGGAAGAAGCTTTGCTTAAAAAGAGTGTGTTTTATGTGTCGCACTTTCCATCAATTGAAATTAATCTGGGTGGGGACAGACCATGTGCCTTGGTATTGCCGCCGGTATAAAACAAATGTGTGGGCTGGCGATATTCTTAAAAATTATGTTTTAACTCTGCAAGCAAATTATTCTGTTAATTTGCCGTCCGGTTGCCCCGAATTTTCCCTCCAGTACATTATGGTTTGTTTTTTTAATGTCTGTGTCTAATAAAATTGTCCAGGCTTACGGTTTATTAACTTACTTATATTAATTTCTTAAAGAACTCTTCTGAAAGTGATTGACAGCTGAGTTGTTTAAACCCCTTTGAACAGGCTGATTTCACAGGGTTTGCCGGTATGCAACATTGCCTTTGTGATGCCGCTAGGTTTCAGACTTCTTTTCAGTAACTAGCTCTTCCAATCAAACCAGCTGATTCCTTCCAAATAAAGACGTAATTGGTCGCCTCCTGCGGTTGCTTTGATATCATCACTGGACGGCCAGGCGGTAGGCCTATTTTATCAATGAATTTAAATCAAGTCTCAAGCACTTGTGCAACCTTGCAAGAAGAATCGTTACGCGTGGAGACTACCGCGTGGAGATTATCGCGAAAGAGTACAGCCTACGCGCGACAACTTACCGACGGCTGTTTAGTGTTTACGCGTTTTTAAGCTCTTGCGCGATA
This sequence comes from Leptasterias polaris, assembly GCA_037783415.1. Lineage (NCBI taxonomy): Eukaryota > Metazoa > Echinodermata > Asteroidea > Forcipulatida > Asteriidae > Leptasterias > Leptasterias polaris. The sequence continues at coordinate 405,205 of JAZGTN010000246.1, forward strand.
AACTCCACGCGCTAGGCGGCGCAATTGTTAGCGCGTAAAGCCTATTTTTATTGCGTGGAGGTTATCGCGCGGAGTTTACTAAATTTCGGGCTGTACTGTAGCTCTCATTTCTAGTCAAATTGGTTAATTAAAGCCATAAGAGGGCGCGCTATAACGAGTTGTAACCAAGCGTAATACACTAGCCACTATCGATCTCTGACGTCTTGGGCAAAGACTAGTACCTACATGTATACAGAACCGTACACGTGGAGCCCCACGTGCACTGTAGGTTTAGCGTGTGTTAAAACGCTTTCGTCAATGCAGGTCAAATTATACATGCGATTTATCGTCCTTTTTCGACCAGATGTAAAGTTCAAGATGTTGTTATTTCTGTGCAAAAGTTTGAGCTGGTTTAACGTTGTACATCATGATACAAAGATTATGCTGAAATTATCAGTAGTAAGATATGAATAAGATTGGATATTATGAAGTTACTTCCGATTAGAACCGGAAGTGAAGGTCAAGAGGTTGTGTCCTGTTAAGCGTTTGTAAAACTTGTAACGACCTATCCGATGATGTGTAGATTGTAAAAATCCACGCTGTGGTTCACGAGTTATGATTTTTTCAAGTATTAAACTGTGATTTAATGTAATTTGATAGCCGATGACGTCATCATGACATCATCAAATGTGTGTCGTCTTGATATTAAGGTTCAGTTGTTTCGATGCTTAATTCAATTCCAATCGTGAGTTATGCTGCAGATAACTCCCCAAAAACGTTTTTTTAAAGAAAAACACAAAATGCAAACTCTGACCTTCCGGTACGACCAGAAGAAAAGGCCATACGATTTTGGCGTTAACTTTTCAAATGTTGCCCCAGTCTTGATCTATCAGATGCCAAACTATGAACATCAGACCTTTCATATTCAGAGAGATACAGCAAAAAGCAAATGGTAATTTTTCAACTTTAAAAACCTTGTAATTCGACACCTGATGACGTCATCATGACGTAATGATAACTGTGCCGTCTTCATATTGAGGTTCATTTATCTGATGAGTTTCAAGGTTCAATTCAGTTTCAATATTGAGTTATGTTCCAGAGAAGAGTTGCGTGGAAGAAGAAGAAGAAGAAGATGGAGAAGTAAAAAAAACAACCGAACAATATCATATTGCACGAACACCTAAATATTGTTATATCATGTGGAGGGTCATGACCAGGAATAACTAGAGTAGTTTGGCCATGTATGGACCATTTGACTAATGGAACTTTTGAGAAATTGAATCCAGTACGGCACAGCTGTAATGTTACCCCATGACAGGGTGAGATTGGCACAACAAAATTAGACAGACACATGTACTGATCTGAAGACACGAAATACTCATTTCTGATAGTCTCAGCATCAGCAAAGAATTGAACCCGTTGTGACTTATGTATGATAAAAAGCAGATTTCATGTATAATTAAAACACCAACAGACGAGCATGGGCACTAATGGCAACAGCCATGGTGAATACACGTTACAAAATAGTGAACTCGACCGGAGATAAAAAACACATTAAAAAACATTAAAATAACAAGCAATTCGTATTGGATAAAACCAACATATATCACAAGGAAGCACAGAAAGCTTACTAAACACGTCAACATTAAATAAAAAGACGATGCCAAAAACTAAGCGAACATAAAACGGATAAAATAAGCAAGCACTGGCAGAGAAAAATACACAGTGGCAGCTACAGAACAGCGCCCTCTTACACTACAATAGTGGCTGTTCGAGATGGAAAGGCAGGAAGTGGATGCCCCTCATCATTGAGTGTGGAGTTAGATGCAAAGTTGTCAGCAAAAAGGTTTGCCTTATCTTGATGAGAAGTAAGAACTTCAGGTCCATATGAAAGAAAGGAGGAATGGAGGACTTGTTGCTGCTGTTCAGTACACTATTGGCAATTCGCCAAAAGTCCCTTGAACCAAGCCGCTGTGATGAAATAGAACTAGCAACAGAGTTGGCATATTGCTTCTTACATGTAGCATCCTCTAAAACTCTCTTACATCGATTTCGAGCTTCATGGAAAAGATGCTTACTGTCAAAAGTTCCTGAAAGATGATACTTCTTAAAAAAATGGTTACGATGGGCAATTGCTGCAGCACAGTAACGTCCGTCGATATATCGATATTACTCAAAAAACCGATACTATTTTGACATCGATATTACCGATGTCACTTTTTTAATCATATCGAAATATCGACAATTTCGATATATCGAAAATGTTGATGAATCAAAAATGTTGATGTTCCTAAATGATATCGAAAACACCGAAAGAGAGTGTCAGATTATCCAGAAAACCTCCGGGTTTTACTATTAGAAAAGCCGCCGTCTTTATTTGCAGCTTACAACATTTGAGTAGCCATATTAAATAAAATAGTTTGGCGACCAAGTCCGCTTGTTCCTCTGTGTTTCACACGCGGCCCGCCGCTATAGTTCACGACTGCTTGCGCAGTAAAATCTCAAAAGAAATCGGTCTTGCCGCCCAGCCTATCAGTTGTTTGGGACGTAACCCTCCATTGATCTGATTGGTTAACATTAAATGTTGCGAGATGGTTGTTCTCTTGCTGGTCATGTGGTATCTCCTGATGTTTTTGTTGGGGCGATGCGCTTGTGTACGTGTGAGAGTAAGCCAAAGGGTTGAATTTGCAAGACGCTGCGCTGTACCTCATTCCTAGTTCTGTTATGAATATGCAATTATCAACGGCCAATCACAGCGTGCGGAATGTTGGTTAGCTTGGACTTTGGACCCCGGTTTGCACTGCATTATGCATGGTATACCGGTGGGCGACCGATTGTTGTGGGGCCCGGGCCGATGAACGCGCAGTGGATACTCAGCAGTCAGCACCATGTGCGTCGTGTTTTAACGTTTGTATACTGAAATGAACGATCGCAATTCTGATTGCGGCCACATTAAATCTAGCAAATATCCAGACTTGTCAAACTATTTAAAAAACTTTATAATAAACTTTCTTTGGGATTTTACCACCATACCCTCATTATTGTGAATTTGTTTGTTTGACTCGCCCGACGGACTAGTAAAGGAAGGGTTGATTTGCCCGCCGCTGTTTTCACTCGTTACTTGGGGGGCGGGCGACCGCTAATTTCGAACCCTGATGTGTCTCGAGTCATGACTCTGCCAACTCCTTTGCGTCGGCGACTGACTTATCGGCGAATCACAAAGGCTGTGTGTGTTATTTTGGGGCGGCCAATCACGAGTTGGTAATTGCGGGGAGCGTTCTGTGCACCCTTGCTATTTGCCAAGCCAGCGGAAGCGGCAACGGTAATCATGTCTTATCTTCGTTGTAAAACCATGGAGGTAGGAATTGAAGCAAGCGGGGCGGGCGGGGGCAATTTGATACTTTTCGGACTAACAAGTGCGGAGGATCAATCCAAAACCGCAACCCCATTAAACTGTCGGACTTCAGTATATTAAGTGCTGTTTTTAGGCTTCATCTTACGCACGGGAAATACTCAATATATCGAGTATACTCGATATTTAATTTCTGATATATCGGTTATTGAAAAAAACTGACATCGACGGACGTTAGGGCACAGGCTGGAGTGTAACAAGGTTGAGAATGGTCCTTGATCTGGTAGGTAGGTGAGGGGATGTAAATCTCCATACCAAGGTTGTTAATCCATTGGGATAACTCGTCTGCCGCCAAATCAGGACCAAGACTTAGAATCAAAGACCATGGCACATGAGCAAGAAAACTTCGAAAACCTTCCCAGTCAGCCTTTCCAAACTGAAAAACAGTACGATGAAAAAAGGCTGGAATGTAGTTGTTGGAGAAGAACATGGGACGGAAACAGAGACAATCGAGTGATCTGAGTTACCAATTAGAGGCAAGATTTTGGCAACACAGTCATCTGGGTTAGAACACAGAAGAGGTCAAGCAAGTACCTACATGTACATGTACCATCGGAAGCACGTTCCGGAATGTGAGTAGGTGATGAAACGATCTGAGTAAGATCCTGGGAGATGGAAAAATTATGTGTTGCAATACCAGGAATGTCAATATTACGAGAATGGGTCAGCCACTCCTTGTGATGAACATTAAAGTCACCAAATACCATGACTTGAGCAGAAGGGTGCTGAGAAATAGCAGAGTCAATGCTATCAGAGATAGCATCAAGCACAGCGCAGAATGATGATGATGAAGGTGAACGATACAGGAAAAACAGGTACAGGTTGTGGAATGGAGAAGTCAAAGGCGAAAGCACATGTATTCATGGTTGTCACATTCCAAAGTGCTTTCACGGGCTAAGGGGAGAGTTTCTTTGACATAGATACTCAGACCATGTGATGGAGGGTGGTCAAGGCGATGAAAGATACATGTATTTCCTGGTAACTTGAAAGAATCTGAAGAAATGTCACAATTCAGTCTGCTCTCAGATAGAGCTAGAAAATCAGGAGAGTTGTTGAAAACACAAGACTGAACAGAAGTGAAGTTGGAACGAAAACCCCTGATATTGGAAAAGGCAATACCAAGAGGCTTTGAACGCCGCGCACGGGCAGGTGGATTTGCACGAGCAGGTAAGGTTTCTTTATTCTTTGTTTGTGTAGTCATGATTGTTTGCATTTATTGGAGAAAAAGAGTCTCAGCTAGTCTTAAGTTTGAAGCCCGCCCAAAACAATCAGAGGAACCAAATGAACTCGTGCAAACACATTGTCGTAACAATGTCAACCGATGGCCTCAGGAATGCAACCGAAAATGGCTGCACGGACCACCACTCATGTCCATGGCATGTCCATGGCAGTACAACCACCTCGACATTTTACACCTGTTGATAGATCAGCCTCTCAGAGCATTACCACTGAGTTTTGGATCCTGTACTAACAGGCAGCCAGGACCTGCAACATGTTTATTTCCAGTACCCTTCGGAGATGATCCAGGGAGGGTCCAGGGCAAGTTTCAAGTATAGATTAGGGTCTAGACTAACTGAGAAGAGATAGTAGGAATGAGAGGAATGAGAGGGAAAGGGGAAAAACTGGCAGAACTTCGCCTAGTCCAGAAACAAGGTAGAACCTCTTCACTGGACCACTGCAAAAGATGGGTAACATCGCCAGACAAAAAAGAAGAATTTTTCCTACCCCCTTGGAACTGACCATGACGCGTTTCTTCAACAAAAGAACTGTGTACAGATGCTGATTGCTGATGCAAAGAAAGCATACTTCCCGACAAATTCTCTAGTGCCAGTCCCAAGGACATGTACATGTACCCCACGATAAATGGTCTTTTGAATCTGTACCAAGAAACTGCCTGCCTGTAGCTCTGATACCGAACTTGATAATAACTTCTTGTCTTCCTTCATTGGTAAAGTTGTGCAAATTAGAACTGATGTTGTCTCTCAAATTTCTATGTCCACGGATATTATTATGCCATGTCATCTTTCTGATCCTTGCAGAATTAATATGCACAATTTCAATCACCACACTAAATCAGATTAACAATGTCATGTGGATGTGCCAGGTAACCGTGAAGCAGAGATCTTTCATGATTTACTGAACTTAAGCAATTTTGAACAATATGTCTCTGTTCCTACGCACACTGTTGGCATACTTTAGATCTGCTAATATCCAATGCAAATGATGACCTGATTTCTTCTGTTACTGTTCACCATGATCTTCCATCAGACCATGCTGTTGTTCAGTGCCATGCCTCATAAATGTTGCTTGACCGGCTGCTCCCACTAAGACCATTTGCAGCCGCAAACTCCGCTCCATTTGTATGGTTTCATTTAAGCGTGATATTTCTAATTCGAACTTTGTTATGAATCCTGCTGATGATTTGGAAGGTCTTGTTCGTCAGTATGATACCGTTCTTCAAGCTACTCTTGACCGTCATGCTCCAGAGATTGTGAGGACTATTATATTACGCCCACATGCTCCCTGGTACACAGACTCACTACGTGAAGCCAAACAGGAAAGACGCCGCCGTGAGAGAAAATGGTCCAAAACTGGTCTTGTGGTTCATAAAGAATATTACAATGATCAGTGTCTATTTTACAGAAACCTCCTAAATTCTGTAAAATCTAATTATCATCGCCAGGAAATATCTGACTCCAAACCAAAAGATCTGTTTTGGATGATTGATAAACTTTCTTCTGCCAAATCCATGAAAACTCTGCCAACTTTTCATGACCCTAAAGAACTTGCGAACAGGTTTGCAATTTTCTTTGATGACAAAAAACGCAAATTGCATGGAAAATTTGATAGTGTCCAGCCTCCACCGCTTTCTGTTACAATACATGATCACTGTACTTCACTGTTCCCTGAATTTCGCCCTGTTTCCCCAGAAGAGGTGCTGAAAATTATTAAATCGTCTCCTGTCACTTCTTGCAAGTTGGACCCATTACCATCATCTGTTTTTAAGGAATGTGTTCCTGTATTGCTTCCTGTTTTAACGAAAATGATTAATCTTTTGCTTTCCTCCGGACTTTTTCCTGATCATTTGAAGGAAGCATGTGTACTTCCTCTTTTAAAGAAGTCGAACTTAATTAGATCCCGAAAGCAGCCTGTCCATTCTTGTATGCCAAAAGGACAAATGTCTGGAATCGGGGATTACACAATAACTCCAGAAGAAAGGGAGTTTACAAGCTCATGATTTCCAGTATCTTCCTTCCCTCTTTGTATGATGGGTGAAATGATCAAAGCATAGCACGGTATACATGTAGGTGTATGTCTGTGCATGCTACACTGTGGATGTCTGGATGGATTTTCACAACAGCTGTTCGACCTACTGCAAAAGTTGTTGTGGGCGACAAAAACTGTGGGCTGTCACTACTTTTATAATTTTTTTGTAGTTATATAATTATATGTAATCCGACAAGAAGCGGTTAATCTGACCATCATTTAAAATTGGCTGAATATTTATGGAGTTACGGACTTTTTTAGTCACATGATTATTTTACTGAAGAAAGAAAAAAGAAAACTAGAGATTCAGTTTTTATTAATTACAAAAACAAGGTGTTCGTGGGGTGGGTGATTGAATGAATAGGTAACGACATTATACCTTATCAATCCAATGTCTGGTTCAGGAGGTATGAATTTTTCAAAAATTAAACATCAACTTCTGGTTTGGACCGGAAGTCAAGGTCAAATTGGGTCACATTTTGTGTAGCTCATGATTAGTTTATGAAGACCTTTGAGATAATGTATGGATTGTAAACATCCAATATGTGGTTCAGAAGTTATGATTTTTTTCAAATATAAAGTCAACTTCCAGTTTAAACCGGAAGTCAATGTCAAATGAGGTCACACTTTATAGCGTTGGTTAAGTTACAAGAGCTCTATCTGATGACGTACAGAAAATAAACAACCAATGTGTGGTTCAGGAGTTATGACTTTTTTCAAATATTAAATTTCATCTTCCTTTTTGAACCGGAAGTCAAGGTCAAATTGGGTCAAATTTTGAGTATCGTTTCTTAAGTCGATGTATAGATTGTTAAAATCCATTGTGTGGTTCAGCAGTTATGAATTTTTCAAATATTAGTTGGATTGTCCTCTGGGATGCAATATAAGTTGTAACACCAGGGCAAGGTTGTTTACACGTTAATACGCTATCGTGCGTTGTCAATGCAGGTCAACTGACCAGATGTAAAGGTCAAAATGTTGTCATCTTGCAAAAATTTGAGCAGGCTTAATGTTCTACAACCTGCCAAAAAAAAGTTAGTGGCCTGACATTTCGACCCTAGCAGAGTCTTTCTCGAAGGCTAAATGACAACACAACACACATACAAGCAGACAAGATTTGCAAGAGTAGTCAAGTGGAAATACATGAATAGAGAGAGTGGAGGGAGAAAAGCAGAAAGCATTCAGAGAAGGCAGGGGGTAAGCAGGGATTATGAAGACAAAGGTGGGGGGGGGTTATGAAGGGAAGGGGATAGCTTGACCACAAGAAGTTGGGAACACAAAGGACAAAATGGAAGGTTAGAAGAGAGGTAAATAATTAGTTAATACAATGTGGGGCAAACTAATAAAGTGGATATCTGTGTGGAAAAGGAGAAGGCAAATACACAAACCAGACAACCCAGGGAGACCCATCATATCTGGCAATGGTTCCCCCACTGAGAATATATCTCTTTTTGTTGACAGTCATTATATATTCTTAACACTCCAGATTTCCTTCGTAAAATCTCAGGTATTCAGAAGCAGGTCCCCAACACAGCTATCATCTGTACTTTTGATGTGTCCTCTTTGTACACGAACATCCCCAAAGATGAAGGGATTGCTGCCTGCTCCTCGGCCCTGTTTAAGAGTGGTCACGTGTCACCGCCAATTTCTGACATTGTATCCCTCATGCAACATGTTCTAACAAAAAAAAATTTTTCCTTCTTGGGTAAGAATTTCCTACAGGTACATGGCACTGCAATGGGTACACGTACATGTATGGCACCTCAATGGCCTGCCTTTTCATGAGTCAACTTGAACAGCGCATGTTGGCGTCGGCCCCTTGCCGTCCTGGGTCTGGTGGCGCTATATCGATGACATCTTTTTCATCTGGACTAGTGATGAAGAAAGCCTCATAGCATTCATTAACCACATTAATTCCTTCCACAGGACCATCAAATTCACGAATGAATACTCGACCAAGGATCGACACCCACTTTCTGGATGTCAAGGTCATAAAGACTGATGATGGATTAACCACAGATCTCTTTGTTAAGCCCACAGATAAACATCAATACCTCCACTCAACCAGCTGTCACCCCAGACACTGCAAAACCAGCATAGCCTACATGGGCCAGCATGGCCCTCAGACTCCGTCGAATCTGTTCTAATGATTCTGATTTTTTCCACCACTCACAGGAACTTAAGAAACACCTTGTTTCCAGGGGTCATAGCTCCCTAGCAGTCCATCGAGCGATCCAGAAAGTCAAGGCTCGTTCTAGGGAGTCTGTACTCTCCAAAGAACCCAGGCATCAACGGAGTTCCAAAGGGAAAGTTCCACTTTTCACCCCTCACTTCCTCCCATTCGTAAAATAACCAGTTCTAACCATCATATTCTTCACACATCAGATCGGCTTCAACGTGCTGTACAGGAAGAACCCATAGTTGCCTACCGACGCCCACCCAGTCTCAGGGATCTCATCGTCCGGGCAGAATTAAGTTCCCCCCATTAATGATGTTAATCCCCCTTTGCCACAGGGTACTTGTCCCTTTGCCCCTTTGCCCGGTCGTGACACTTGTGTCCCTGAGCAAGACACTTAACTATAATTGCTTCTCTCCACCCAGGGGTAAAATGGGTACCTGTGAGGGCAGAGATGGTTCTTGTGATTGATTTAGCTTAGTAGCGCATATATTGCAGCACAGGCTGTATACTCCCCAGGGAGCTGAGATGGTTTAAGGAATGAAATAAATGGCCCAGTGACCAGGGGTAATAATGAGCGCTTTGAGACGCCCTTGGGTGTGATAAAGCGCGATATAAATCCATATTATTATTATTATTATTATTATTACTTTTAGGTGTTCCAACACATCCAAATGCATCGTTTGTAGACAACACATCAGGGAATCAGACTCCTTTACCAGCCATACTGGTGGTACCACCCACAAGACAAGGGGTCATGTCACCTGCACCACCACTAATCTAATCTATCTAATATCTTGCAGAGTCTGTGGTGTTCAATATATAGGTGAAATATAACCAGCTTGATTATACGCTACAGAAGAACACAAAGTAACACACGGTTGTTGGTAGTTGAAACGTTTATTTACTCGATGCTGGTGGAGGCTCTCACTGCCTACTCTCTGACTTTCCCCCGGTATTTATTGTAAAACCCAAGACTACTTGTTGCAGCAAGTATAACCGTATTAGGACTTGTTTTACACCTCATTAAGAATACATTTGAATAATTATACAATAAAAGAATATGTTTGGATGGTTTAAAGAAAGGGGTTGTACTAAACAAATGAGTTGGAAGAGGTTGCCCCATATTTGGGTACCTGTTTGACCAGTGCCTGGCACTCTCTGTCATCACAGTGGAATGTGAAGACCCATACACACTTGGCACTATTGTCCTGACTTAGAACAATGATGAGACTACTATAACTGAAAGCATAGAGGTCTATTGACACTGCTACAATCTCAGAGGACACTCTCAGATATTGATATTATTTCGTATTTTAAGTGCATGCTTTTCGTTGGGTGATAGAAACAAGAACTACACTCAAGAGGCGTTTCTATGGCCACAGATCCACAGTCAAAACCCAAAAGCTGGATACACCTATTGGACACCACTTCAACCTTCCTAACCACTCCATTTCTGACATGAATTTACAGGGCATTGAGGCATGTAGGTAACTGCAGAGAGACTGTCCGTCTGAGTAGGGAAAAACTTTGGATAAGGCGCATTTAAAAGACCACTCAGCTCCATGGTTTGAATATCCAAGAAGGAAATGACTAATAACCTTTTGTCTTTGCCTTCTCCTTTTCCCACACAGATATCCACTTTATTAGTTTGCCCCACATTGTATTAACTAATTATTTACCTCTCTTCTTAACCCCCCCCTTTGTCTTCATAATCCCTGCTTACCCCTGCCTTCTCTGAATGCTTTCTGCTTTTCTCCCTCCACTCTCTCTATTCATGTATTTCCACTTGACTACTCTTACAACTCTTGTCTGCTTGTATGTGTGTTGTGTTGTCATTTAGCCTTCGAGAAAGACTCTGCTAGGGTCGAAACATCAGGCCACTAACTTATTTTTTGCATTTATACCACAGGTCCTTTTGGTTGGTAAGCAGTTTGCAACAGCTAATTCTATTTTCTTGTTCTACAACCTGATACAAAAATTATGCTGAAATAATAAGTTGTTATTTAGATATGAATAAAATAAGATATTTTCAATTTTTCAACTTCTGATTTGAATCGGAAGTAAGGTCAAATGTTGTAAAGGTTCTGTGTAGCGTTTGTCAAACTTTTAACAACCTACAATGTATCCGATGATGTGTAGATTGTAACAATCCAAATTATGGTTTTGTGAGTTACATGTATGATTTTTACAAATATTAAACTTTGATTTATTGTAATTCGATGTCTAATGACGTCATCATGACGTCATTAAGTTTGTGTCGTCTTGATACTAAGGTTCAACTATCTGTTGAGTTTCATTGTTCAATTCAATCTCAATCTTGAGTTATTCCGTAGATAAGCCCCAAAACGATTTTATTGAGGAAAAAAACAAAGGTGAACTCCGACCTAGGATAATGACCCAGAAGTTAAGGACATACGATGGTGTTAACTTTTCAAATGTTGCCCCAGTCTTGATAATCAGATGCCCAACTATGAACATCATAGCTTTCAAATTCAATGAGATACCCTGAATAGTAAATGGTAATTTTTCAACTTTAAAAACCTTGTAATTCGACACTTGATGATGTCATCATTACGTCATGACAACTGTGTTGTCTTCATATTGAGGTTAATTGTCTGATGAGTTTCAAGGTTCAATTCAGTTTCAATCTTGAGTTATGCTGTAGAGAAGAGTTCTAGGGAAGAAGAAGATGGAGAAGGAAAAAAAAGAAATTAAGTTTTTGTTTCAAAACAAAAACAGGGTTTTCGGCATTTGTTCAATAAGTAAGAAGTGTTCGAAAATGTGAAGACATGGTTTTGCTGATGACGCTATTATGATGTATCCAAAGCCTATTTTTTTCGGATCAAAAGTTTGAATCTTTTTGGATTTATTCAACAGGTTTTCAGCAATTAATAGGTTTTTTTTAAAACTCGTCAGGAGAGGGCGCTGTTGAAATTATTATAATTTCTCTTTCAATTGAAAGGCCAAGGGGTCAAACTTTTTTCATACAAAGAGACCTAATCCTAATTGTAGATAATAATGTTTTCGTATCACAAATAGAGGCATGGGAATATTTATTTTCACTTCCACTTCTGTTTTCGACAGGAAGTAAAGGTCACACAGTTTGTGTAAGAGTTCAAGGTCAAATGGAGCCACACTCTGCGTAGCATTTGTGAAGTTGCTTTTCTAATGATGTATAGATTGCAAAAATCCAATGTGTGGTTCAGGAGTTATGATTTTTCAATGATTAAACTTCAACTTCCGGATTGAACCGGAAGTCAAGGTCAAATGGGGTCAGGTTCTGTGTAACTTTTGTTTAGCTTTTTACGACCTGTCCGATGAAGTGTAGATTGTAAAAATCAAACTAGTGGTTCATGAGTTATGATTTTTTCCGTTAATAAACTTCAACTTCCGGTTTCAACCGGAAGACAAAGTCAAACGGGGTCACACTCTGTGTAATATCCATTAGGTTTTAGAATACCTTTATGATGATATGTAGATAACAAAAATCCAATGTCTGGTTCGGGAGTTAGGATTTTTTCAAGTACTAAGCTTTGATTTTATAATAAAATAAAAATATAATTGTTTTATGTCATCATTACGTCACTTCACATTTTACAAGCCATGGTGGATGTCTAACAGTAAACTAAGTTTCAACCCAATTGGCTGTTTAATTTAGTAGGATACACGGCTTCAAAAAGTGCACCTTTAGGGCCTTACCACGTGAAACACGATGACGTCATCATACTACGACTCTACAAATATGTTGTCTGCATAAACTTTGCCACAGACATCTAGTAAAAGTGTGTTTTGGACTTTTTTCAACCTGCCGCTAGAATTGTGTGACGTCACCGGTCCTATTTTTATAAGCCAGACACTTGCCAGATTACAACATCGTTAAAAACAACTCAAAAATACATTGCCACTTTCTGCTGCTTTCAATCTACTAGGCACTTCCTGTTTCGACCGGAAGTAGAGGTCACGCACACAACAAAAAATAAAGACCTATTGACCTTAGTATGATCCCGCATAAAACAACCGCCGGCCTCTTAAGTGTGATTTGTTACAGAATTTCAAAGATTTAAAAAAAAATGTATAAAAACCTTGTAATTCGACACCTGATGACGTCACCATGACGTCATTGTTTGCATGCCGTCTTCATGTTAAGGTTCAAGTACATGCCAAGTTTCAAGTTTGTACAACTTATACTTTTTGCAAAATCTGCAAGAGAAGGTTCAGGGAGAAGAAGAAGAGGCAGAACTAGACGTAAGTTTTTGTTTTAAAACAAAGACAGTGTGTTCGGCATTTGTTCAATAAGTCATTCGTTCAAGTTTTGATATTACTCTGGTTGTGGTTGAGTTATATAAGAAGTGGTCGAAAATGTGAAGTCATGGTTTTGCTTATGACACTATTATGATGTATCCAAAGCTTATTTCTTGTCGGATCATAAGTTTGAATCTTTTTGGATTTATGCAACAGGTTTTCAGCAATTAATAGTTTCTTTTAAAAAACTTGTCACGAGAGGGCGCTGTTTAAATTATTATCATTTCTCTTTCAATTGAAAGGCCAACGGGTCAAACTTTTTTCATAATGTTTTCGTATCACAAAACGAGGCCCGGGAATATTTCTTTTCACTTCCATTTCTGTTTTCGACCGGAAGTAAAGGTCAAACGGGCCACTCTTTGTGTAGGAGTTAAAAGTCAAATGGAGCCACACGCTGTGAAGCATTTGTGAAGTTGATAAAATGCTTTTCCAATGATGTATAGATTGTGATTCAGGAGTTATGACTTTTCAATGATTAAACTTCAACTTCCGGATTGAACAAGAAGTCAAGGTCAAATGGGGTCAGATTTTTTGTAACTTTTTTTGAACTTTTCACGACTTCCGATGATGTGTAGGTTGTAAAAATCGAACATGTGGTTCATGAGTTATGATTTTTTCCGTTACTAAACATCAACTTCCGGTTTCAAGGTCAAACGGGGTTACACTCGGTGTATCGTCCATTAGGTTTTTGAATACCTTTCTGATATGTAGATAACAAAAATCCAATTTCTGGTTCGAGAGTTATAATTTTTTCAAATACTAAGCTTTGATTTTATAAAAAATTGTAAAAAATAATTTGATGACGTCATCATAATGTCATTTCACTAGCCATGGCCGATGTCTAACAATACACCAAGTTTCAACTCAATCGGCTGTTTGGTTTATAGATACTGTACACGGCTTCAAAAAGTGCACCTTTAGGGCCTTACCACGTGACACATGATGACATCATCATACTACGACTCCACAAATATGTTGTCTGCATAAAGGTCATTATGTTTACCTGTTTTGAAAAGATTCTCATAAATTTTGCCACAGACATCTACTTAAAGTGTATTTTGAACTGTTTTCAACCTGCCGCTAGAGGGCGCTTTTGAATTGTGTGACGTCACCGGTCCTATTTTTTTAAACCAGAAACTTGCAAAATTAAAAAATCTTTAAAAACAACTCAAAAAAGCATTGCAACTTTTTGCCACTTTCAAATCATAGGCACTTCTGGTTTCGACCGGAAGCAGAGGTCATGTGAGGTAACGCGCATGATAAAAACTAAAGACCTATATGACCTTAGTAAGATCCTGCAAAAAGCAACCGCCAGCCTCCTATTTGTGATTTGTTACAGATTTTCAAAGGTTTAACAAAAAATGTAATTCATGTTAAGGTTCAAGTGTATATGCCAAGTTTCAAGTTTGTACAACTTTTACTTTTTGCCAAATCTGCAAGAGAAGGTTCAGGGAGAAGAAGAAGGAGAAGAAAAAAAACCAACTTAACAATAACAATAGGTTTTTCAGCTGACGAGCCGAACACCTAAAAAGAACAATAACAAGAGGTGTTCGTGCTCATATTGCACGAACACCTAAAAAGAAGAAAGAAAGAAAGGGGAGTATATAACCCATGCCTGATATAAAGCAAATATGAAACCAGTTAAGATGGAATCTGGTTTTGGTGCATGTGGAAACTATCATTTTTTGATGGAGCATTGCATTGGGTCACCTTGGAGTCTTTTGGATCAGTTTCACAGTTGGTTGTCCAGGAATAATTTTTTGTTTTTATGCCTAACATGTAAAGGAAAACTGATAACTGAAAAGAGGATGGTCCATTTTTGAAACTTCACTTTCTTTTAAACGTTTTGACAATGAAGTTTAGTTGTACACATGTATATTTTTGAATCTTAATGGTTGCTTCCCTACTGTTTACATAAAATAGCTTTGATGTTACATGTATTCAATCTATAATGTGACCTTTTGTCCATTCATATTGTTGTTATATTGATTAATTCCGCTCATGGAAAGATTCTCTTTGAAGGTGTCTTTGTTTGAAACTATAGGAACACGTTCTTCATGAGAGAAGTACATGTATCCAGGCTGCTCAACAATGCACACAAACGTCAACCGTCATGCTGATTACACAGAGGGGGTACATCCAACTGATGATAAGAATGGGTTTTTTGCTAAAGGCCGAGATTTTGAAAGCAGATACGTCAACCATCAATACACAGAACAAGAGAAGGAATTTCTTGCCAGTTATGAAAGTGTTGACTATCTGCCTCCACACAGCCATGTCTATCTAAATTGGCTGAGACAGCAGCCAAAAAGGTATTTACATGTACACTTAATTTGAAGTTTTTAAAGTTTAAAGTAAGGTTGAGAATTGTACGGATAATAATTTGCATTAGTTTAATGCACTTTTACTATAGAGCTGTATTGTCCTAGAGCTCTATTAACTTGCCCTGCATTTTGAAGTTCAGTTCTTTACGTTTAAATACATTTAGTGCAGATGAGCTTTTGATGTCACTATAGGAAGCTTGTTCTAGTTTGCTGCACCAGAGTACCGAATTGTGTGTTTGGAAACTTGTGTCCTGTGCTTAGGAATATGAATTTTTGTTTAAGTTCTGGTGTTATAGTCGTGAATGTTGTAATTAAGTTTAAAGAGCGATTTGAGGTGAGTGGGAAGTTTTTTGTTGATCAATTTGTACGTATGAATATATTCTGATGATATTTATGTTATCGAGGTTAAGTAGGTTGAGCTCTTTGAATAGAAGATCCGTATAAGCAGTGTAATGAGCTTTTGAAACTAGGCGAATGGCTTTCTTTTGAAAGATGAGAAGTTTGTTAGTGTGAGTACGAAACGTGTTTCCCCAGACTTCATTACAATAACTCAAGTAGGGGAAAATAAGAGAGCAATAAAGTGTACAGAGAACTCTGGTTGGAAACAAGTGTTTAAATCTGCACATGATGCCGATGGAGTTTGAGACCTTACTGGCAATTTCATCTATGTGGTGGGACCAATTCAATTTACTGTCGAGCATCACACCAATGAACTTAGTTTTATCAACACATTGAATAGGCTCATTTAGCAATTTAACATTGAGATTAGAAACATTACAAGGCTTCCTTTTACTATGGAAGATCATAGAGTTACATTTCTTACTGTTAAGGGAAAGCCTGTTGGCTTTCAGCCACTCACAAACATTAACTAAATGACGATTGACGTCAAATAAAGTAGGGAGGCTCTTATCCGAAAGAAATATATTAGTTTCATCTGCATAGAGGATAAATAAAATAAATCAGAAGTGGTCGAAATATTATTGATGTACAAAATAAAAAGTAGCGGGCCTAGGAGCGATCCCTGGGTTACTACTCTGAAGTCAGAAGTAATGTTGTTGTATTTGACACATTGGGAATGATTTGAGAGATAGCCTTCAAACCAATCATGTGCTATGCCACGGATCCCATAGAAGTCAAGTTTCTGCAATAGAATCTCGTGGTCGATAGTGTCAAACGCTTTGAATGAGTCCAGAAAAATCCCCATGGCATATTTGTTCTCAAATGCATTAGTAACTTTGGTGAGGTCAATTAGAGCTGAGGACGTTGAATAATTGCTACAGAAACCATACTGGTTATCACAAATGACATTGAACTTATTTACGAATTTGACTGTTCTATCATAACAACTTTCTCTGTGAAGTAGCAATCTGAGTGGAACACATATTGAATGCATTTGCAATTTCACCTCGGTCGTTTGTTTGCTTTCCATTGCAATTGAATGTGCTACATGTATTATTACCGTAATCTTCGGAATATAAGCCGCCCGCTGTATAAGCCGCTATGCCAAGAATTTGTCTAAACAAGATTTATGCGTCAGTGTATAAGCCGCCAGGCGTATAAGCCGCAGTGTTGACCGCACACACACAGAGGAGCCGTGCGTGTTTGCGGTCCTCTTTGGTGATGTACAGTGACTAGCGGGTAGCACGACAGTCATTGTACATGTACATCGCCACAAAGTGCGTCTTGCGTTGCATTTAAGTAAAAATGTACTGCAGTTAACACCATCGATCGTTATTGAAATCATTTTATTAGAATGGTCTGCAGTCAAGTGAGTCTATTTTCTTTTCGTAAATTTTGAATGGCGATATATCGTCGGGTAAATATCGCCGATATTTCGATATTCGTTAAGTTTTTTCGAACGCGGAAAGACAGTTTTATCGCAGGGGGGAAGTGAGCAATTATAAACAACAAGACTTGACTGTATTGATAAACTGCTGAGGTAAAATCACTGAATTTAATATCCATATTCCATAAACACAGAACGTCTTACATTTTTATCACTAGTTCCGACTCAATTAATGAATGGTTTCTACCTCCATGCAGGGTTGTGACCAGAGGTTTTTAAGAACCGGTTAATTTTCACAGACGAGCGTAGAGCTAAACGTAGAGCTACAGTATACGTTTCCTAAAAATTATTGGATTGTGCACTGCTCGGAGATGTGTGCATCGCCGAGTGAACGAACGACATGTGTGTGCTCACAACTTGGTGAGTTAGATAAAAAATAAAACACATGCATCAAAAGGAGGAAGCCTGGCTACGTGATACACTAATACATAAACCATTTAGACACATACTCGATGCATAACGTAGAGCTATACGTTCTACTACAGTCTGGCTCCTAGGTTTTTCTAATGTTTTACTCATAGGATGCGGCAGCAAACAGACGCTGTGAGAAAATATTTTTTTCTGCTAGCATGGAAAGGGGAAACATCGCTGCATCAAACATTCGACTTGAAATAAAATGACACCAACAAGAAATGATCAATCGCGATCGTCGAGGCCAAGATTTAACAACACTTTTAATTTTGATAGTTTTCAGTTACGTAAAAAAATTAGAAGAATTCCTTAGTATTATTTTAAGCTTATTTAGTAGAAAAAAATACCGGTCGGCAATGTCGTAACATTGCTTTAGGACTGGTTACTCCCGACCAGCCCTGAACGTTGCGCGCGATCTCTGAAGCTGCTGCCTTGATTTGTATTCTTATACACGTGCATGTGACGTTTCCCGAACACGCGGTGATTTCTCACTAAGGGAATTTCCCTTGCACCTTCGCTCCCACGGCTACATGCCGTTTCTTCATCCCCTGACAGTAAAGTATACAGTAGCAACTAGGAGCAAGCACATCCGCGGGATCGAGGTGATGAATACTATGGGATGGCAGTGCTGTGAGAAGCATTACGTCATTCGGCCAAATGGTAAGCGGCCTGTGCCAAGCCTGTTCGTGCTGCTTCGACGATATGAAGAAAGACAACCATGGTTAGAACAACTGAACAACTGAATGGCTAACGCTAGTTAGAACGGAGATTCGTAATCAACTCGCACGTTCATGTGACATTTATGGAAAAAGTTTTAACAACGTTAATAAACGACTGCATGGCGATACCACACTGGTCACCTGCTTCTTCACGGCATTAAGTACGGTACAAGCAAGCGGTCATCAGCGAAAGTCATAATCGAAGCAAGCACGGTGGGCGCAAGTTTCACGACCCCTCAGCTCGAAAGATGAGCTGGGATTTTCAACAACATTTCGTCAAAACCATCACATCACACAGGCCATGTTTTGTTTGGGGTTTTTTTTCGGTTCAGAAAATTGTTTCGTTTCAGAAATATTTTACAAACGATCTTAATCAAAACAAGATTTATGCGTCATTGTTTAAGCCGCATATAAGCCGCCAAAATATTGAAAAGGGCCAAATTCAATGTATAAGCCGCGGCCTACATGTATATGCCGAAGATTACGGTACCAGTCTTTTCAGAACTGAGTGATAGGCTCCGGGATGGAGTTGATAATATTCCAAGTCTCTCTAATACATGTATTAGATTAAGCTTTGGGAAAACTTGCCCTCGAAGAAGTAGATTTTGGCATGTTTAAGCATTCAGTCTATTACGGTAACATTTATAGTTGTTTTTATTCTCCACATTAGGTGTCGTGAGGGATTTACAATACAACTTGTTTTTAGACTTGATAGATTGTAAAATGCCATCTGTCATCCATGGTTTCAACTTCTTCTTGAGTTTGGTTTTCTTCAGCAGAAAATGTTGATTGTACAATTTAGAGAAGTGCAGCGTAAAAGCATAATCCATTGATTGGATCATCAATAGAAAACACATCATCCCAGGAACAATGGCCAATTGTCTTGCTTGAAACTAGAGATATTTTGCTTGGTGATGTTTTTATAGTAACGGTGAGAATTATCTCTCATTGTACAATGTGAGTTATTCAAATGAGTGATTTGGAAAACTGCTAAGTGATCAGTTGAGTCATCAAAGAGAATACCACAGTTCACCAGTAAGCCAGTACTATTACTAATAATATTATCTATGAGCGTAGCAGATGATGTGGTAGTACGAGTGGGTTTGTTTATCAATGGGAGATGGGCGTTACTGAACATAGAATTCACAAAGTTTTGGCAATGTTTAATTTAAGGGATTCACAGACTGTATACTCTCTCTCTCTTTCTCTCTCTAGTTGACCGAGGTCGGACTCATGTTGAGGTTTGCTCATTCTTGTCTATCCCTCAATAAGTTAGGAAGATCAGTTGGAAGCACCCCAATGTCCCTGGCAACTACATCTGTAAAGCTGAGCTTTTGTCGTCCCCTATTTCTCCTTCAATGTTTTAGTGACCAGGTGATAAGCTGAGAAACAGGTTCTTTGATGTTTCTGTATCAGTGCTCTAGTCTCAGACGAAGCTGTTGTATTTTAGTGGAAAGTGTTTGTTCATTGCCATCAGTACAGTTCAGTGTTTGTCATATGTTGACTCCAGTGTACATTGAAGCATTTTCGCAGAAGTTTTGTGTAGCACTCATCCAGTGTCTCTTCAGTTCCCTCGTGACTGTCCATATATCTGAGTCATACATTATGATGGATTCTACAGTTGATTTGAAGATGTGTAGTTTGGTCTTTCTGTTGAGGCCTGATTTCCATACAGTGGTCATTTTGGTGCACGCTGACCATGTCATGCCTATTTTTCTGATGATAACCTTTGCTGTCTCTCACAAGTGAACCAAGGTACTTGTAGTTGTCAACTTCATTTAGTTGCACACTCCTACTTGTTTTGATGTCAATTTTGTCCTGGCTGTTGATGTTGACTGTAGGGTATTTGGATTTGGATTCATAACCCTTTATTTTGAACATTTTTCCCCTGTGAATTGAATCAAATGCCTTGCGAAAGTCAATGAATGTTACCATGAGGGGAAGATTATGAATTTCTGCTTCTTCTATTATGCGCCTTAATGGTAATACCTTAAAAGCAAAATAAAACAACAAATAGTTCTGCCTATTGGAGGTGCCAGTTAATCTGCTGTAATCTGTCTTTGCATGATACATGTTTTTCTCGTCTTTGACACAACAGAGCATGACTACTTAGCTGTTTGTTTGCCCCTCGTGAGCACCAAATACACTGGTGGTAGCCTAACTATCCCTTTAATCATGTTTTATCCACAAAAGGACAAAGGTCTCGAATAGTGGATTGCACAATAATCCTTGGAATAAGAAAAGTTGTGAGCATTTTAACTAGTGTAGCCTTTGTCCCTCTTTGTTTTAAAAGGGCAAACAAAGCATAACATGGCGATTTCATGTGCTACACAATGGAATGTGTTTTTTTCCAAATGGATTTACCGGACTTCTTTTTGAGTGTCTGTAAAAATTGTGTTTGCTTGTATAAACATCTTCCAGCATTACTGGTTAAAGAAATCCATTTTTATAAAACCTCTTTTTATAATTGATATGTTGCATTTTAGTCAATTCCACGTCCTAAAATACAGCAATATTTTAGTGCAGACTGATGTAGGAAGTGCTTGATATTTCTCTGTCAAACTAACTTGTATTTGTTTGTGTTTTTTGTTCATGGTTAGATTGGACTGGGATCGATGGGTAATGATGGGTCTGATTGGCTTCAGTACTGGCCTTGTTGGATTTCTGCTCCACCAGATGATCAGTCTTATTTCAAGCTTTAAATGGGATTACACTCAAGAGTATCTTACGGTAAGCCAAACAGTATTCTAGTCTAGGTGTATAATAGACAAATGCAACAACTTTAAGTTTTGCATGATTTGATTTGAAGCTTTGCATGATGAAGGAAGTAAACAGAACAAAAATAACAAAAGTGAAGTGTTTGTCTCTTGACATACACTGTAGGTTCTCAGGAACAAATATATACATAAATACATGTATATACAGTGAAATGTATTTTGGTTTTGCGTGTCTAAAAACATTAAAATATACATAACAAGTTAGTTATGCACTAAAAACGTCATGTACCTACACAATTCCTTACAAAAAACATGAATACACATGTATAAAATGTATGTCAACAATTTGTAAACATCACAACACAAACAGTTTTTGTCACATACATGTAAGTTTTTGATTTGGGCTTGCACCACATTTTGTTTTATCATTTTATAAACCTATTAACAGAGAGAGCTGTTAAATTTGATAATGTCAATGTTACTTTTCTGAAGATGTCATGGTTCACACAGGAACCAGATGTCCAAATTCCATTTCATGTTGATTACAGAGATGAAAGTACTGCAATGTTTTTCACTTTAACTTCCAGTTTGGACCAGAAGACAAGGTCAAAATTGTGGTCGCATCTGTGTGAGCTTGTGTCAACATTACATGTAGCTTGAAACTTTACCATGTAGTGTGTTGTGGTCAAATGCACTGGACTTAAGCTCTTGGGTTTCTGAACAGTAGAGTGTCTTTACACCTTTGGAAAATTCTTGGATCAGTGCACAAACGTTACACAGATGCAACCCCAAGTGACTTCTGGTTCAAACCGGAAGTTAAAGCAAAAAATATTAAAATGCAGTAGTTTCAGCTCTGTATTCAACATGAAATGGAGTTTGGATATATTCTTTTGTAATGATTAGTATACAAACCTTGACTTCTCAATGAAAAGTTAAAATGACTTCATAAAGTTTGACAGCAAGTTAAGGTAATTGATGGTTATAGTAACCGCCCCTTTTTGGTAATCATTGAATTACTCCTCTGTTGAGCAGTCAACTCAAAGACCAGGATACATACAAAGACCAGGATACTATAGCCCCTTTCACACAAGCGCTCAAAACGATGGTCGTTTTCTACGAAATTGCATCGGTGTAATAAAATTACAAATTTGCATTGTGTGAAATGAATCCTTGTGATGAAATTGCCACGGACCCAAGTTATAAACAATCGGGATCAAGACCTCCAAAAATCGCATCTCTGTTTAGAATCCCCAAGATCAGTCGTGTGAAACGACGTACGTTGGCATAATTATCAAGGTCCCAAGTGATTGCACAATGATCACGCATGCGCACTGGGTGGAAGGTCGTTTGCACAATGATCACGCATGCGCACTGGGTGGAAGGTCGTTTGCTCAATGATCACGCATGCGCACTGGGTGGAAGGTCGTTTGCACAATGATCACGCATGCGCACTGGGTGGAAGGTCGTTTGCACAATGATCACGCATGCGCACTGGGTGGAAGGTCGTTTGCACAATGATCACGCATGCGCACTGGGTGGAAGGTCGTTTGCACAATGATCACGCATGCGCACTGGGTGGAAGGTCGTTTGCACAATGATCACGCATGCGCACTGGGTGGAAGGTCGTTTGCTCAATGATCACGCATGCGCACTGGGTGGAAGGTCGTTTGCACAATGATCACGCATGCGCACTGGGTGGAAGGTCGTTTGCACAATGATCACGCATGCGCACTGGGTGGAAGGTCGTTTGCACAATGATCACGCATGCGCACTGGGTGGAAGGTCGTTTGCTCAATGATCACGCATGCGCACTGGGTGGAAGGTCGTTTGCACAATGATCACGCATGCGCACTGGGTGGAAGGTCGTTTGCACAATGATCACGCATGCGCACTGGGTGGAAGGTCGTTTGCACAATGATCACGCATGCGCACTGGGTGGAAGGTCGTTTGCACAATGATCACGCATGCGCACTGGGTGGAAGGTCGTTTGCTCAATGATCACGCATGCGCACTGGGTGGAAGGTCGTTTGCACAATGATCACGCATGCGCACTGGGTGGAAGGTCGTTTGCACAATGATCACGCATGCGCACTGGGTGGAAGGTCGTTTGCACAATGATCACGCATGCGCACTGGGTGGAAGGTCGTTTGCACAATGATCACGCATGCGCACTGGGTGGAAGGTCGTTTGCACAATGATCACGCATGCGCACTGGGTGGAAGGTCGTTTGCACAATGATCACGCATGCGCACTGGGTGGAAGGTCGTTTGCACAATGATCACGCATGCGCACTGGGTGGAAGGTCGTTTGCACAATGATCACGCATGCGCACTGGGTGGAAGGTCGTTTGCACAATGATCACGCATGCGCACTGGGTGGAAGGTCGTTTGCACAATGATCACGCATGCGCACTGGGTGGAAGGTCGTTTGCACAATGATCACGCATGCGCACTGGGTGGAAGGTCGTTTGCACAATGATCACGCATGCGCACTGGGTGGAAGGTCGTTTGTTTGTTGTTTCTAGGTATATATCCTATCAAAATGGCGTTGGTGGAAGAAATGTTCGTGTTGCAAATTCTGTTAAGTTACCTTCATGTATTGAGCTAGAAACGTCTGATCAAGAAAGCTTTGCTTGGATTTGGCACTTCCACTTGCCATCTTTAACAAAATACTTTCCGCTACATCCATCGTCGGAGTGATCAGTCAGGGCGCTGAGAATTTGCACGAAAAAGCAGAAATGGCGCGTCGAGAAAGCGATCGATGGTACCCTAAACGCAATTACGTTACATTAAATGGGACACTGACAGAGCACCAGCAAACTGATATAAACAATGATGACCTTTGACCAAATATGTAGCAATCTCACGAAAAATAAGGGACGTTGATGGGAACGTGATGTACGTATGTGATCGTGTGAATGTTTGTCACGATATCGCATACAACCTTTGGGACAGACAAAACGACAAAATGATGGACGCAAGTTTTTGGTTCTCGTGTGAAAGGGGCTTATGACTGGAAAGCAGCCTGTCCAGGCAAGCCCATATGTTTGTGAACTACTTGTAAGAAGACTGTGCACAAAATTAGTTGCAACTGGTTGGTGCTTCAAGCAGTTGCAACTGTTTATATAAAGGTTACTGTAAAGCCCCTTTCACACGAGAGCAATTTAGCAAGGGTCCCTTGCTTAATTGTAGCATGGTTGTAAAATATTACAAAATGTACCTCGTGTGAAAGGACAACAATTTTTACACAGACCAGGGTCCCTTGTAAAATATTGTCCAACATTGATACATTTTGTCGGAGGTCCGGACCTACGACAAAATCTTACACTAGCGGAAGTTTTGACCAAGGACGTACGCTAAATCATCGTGTGAAGGGAACCTTTGTTTATTGAACGACGTCCTGTGAGAAGTCTCCCACACTGCGCATGCATGACAACTTTTGTGTGTCAACTTTTGCATTGCATGTCAAGGGGCTGTACCCAATCACGCTAGTGCATCTTTTTTGCAGCAATCCTTTTTGCAGCAATCCTTTTTGCAGCAATCCTTCAACTCTATTAAATAAAATTCATTACCCGCTGTGTGTACTGCATAACATTTTCCTATTGGCTGAATTCCTACATAATGTAGCAATTCAGCCAATAGGAACATTCGTTTTGAGCTACATGTACATGTAGGAATTCAGCTCGCACGTTGTTTTATCAACACTGCAATCGATAAGTCACGCTTCTAAAATACCAAAAGCCTTTCCTGGCAAAAAATCTTTAACCTTTTTCTGGCTTTTCGGAGCCTGGTTTTGCCCCCAGAAAACTTGCAACGACTTAATACTACTGGTAGTATTATCTATTTCACAGATTTACCAGTAGTTGGCTGGTTACCAGTGGTGTGTGCACTTTCATAGCGCACAATGGTTGTTAGTTTTTTACTTTATCCATGTGAAAGCTTGCTAAATCAGTCGAGCACGATGACAACAAATAAACAATCAGCGCTCGTAAAATTCGTAGCAAGAGACCATGGTCATTTTTGTGTGAAAAGGGCTTAGGGGATAATAACTTGACTACATAATAATCTACTTTGTACATTGAGTCTCTAAACATAAGCTGCAAATGCAAGTGCTTGTATTGAATTTTTTCTATCTTGTTAAAGGCACCTGGCAGTGGTATTTTTTCAAAATAAAGCTTTTGTCATTAATATATACATTTTTATGAGTGGAATGTGAATAAACAATTTGCTAAGGTTAAAAAATTGTATTTTTCTTTTAATTACAAATTAAAAAATAGGCCCCCCTTTACATGGCGCTGTTTGTGACGTCAATCGAGGCAGGAGAAAATGTGTAGTCTGGCCCCGTACATTACGTCTGGGTACCTGATCAGTATGATGCGTTTTCGTATTCGGACGTCACCACCCAATGCAATCCTAGGACAGTGTACAGTCGACTAATACGAGACGCCAGTTTATACGAGGTTTTTCACCGGTCCCGAACTGTCCCATGCGCGTTTCTATGTCTTAAAAACGGAAGATACGAGCATGGTCATAACGAGAACACGGATAATACGAGGTATTGTTTTTCCACCAGAAACATTTCGCTGGTAACCTAAGCTTCACTGCAACTTCCCTTGCACACTACTACCAACGAAAAATCCCCGGGCTATCCAAGTGTTCGCTGCATAGCGCTGAAAACGACGTCGGACCGGACCACTTTGCCCTCGTTAGCCTAACTTTCGATGCCCGTAACTGCCTATATTTGGGATCTGCAGGAAAAAAATGCTGGCTGACCCCATCTTTAGTCGTTTTGCTGCATCCAGCAGCAATTTTCGCTGGAAAAATGCAAGAAAAACCCCCCTTTTGGATAACCAAACGAAACGTACAATCTCACTACTTGCACGTGTATATACAACGTAAATGCAGGCAAGTTCGAGTGGGGTCGATGTTCAATCGAGGCGAAGTCTTCCTCGATTGACGTCACAAAAAGGGATGGGCGGAGTCGCCCCCAAACCACTTTATCTATTTTTTTTACATATAAATACTGACAAACAATTACTCAAAAAATTGTTTTATTGTTAATATACATGTACTCTTATATTAAAAAAAAAAAAATATCTATTTCCAGGTGCCTTAAGTAACATAAATATCAGCTACCAGTGTGTTTTATTTTCAATTCATGCTATCATTATTTTTAGGTGGAAAGTTGACAGTCTTTATATGGGCGCAACATTAAAACAAAAAAATTGCAACAAAGTCAAATGCATTTGTTGAGCTGGAAACACAGATTGGAAAGAATGTTTTCTTTAAGGAACTGCCTTCAGGAACTTGAACCTCCTCATCTGACTGTGCAGTAAGAGGGGTGAACTTGTGAAAGAATATTCCGCCAGCCAGCCAAAACAGTGATATTTTGATGATAATGCTAAGTAACCTTAATTATTTTTGCAGCATTCTGGTAAAGCAGTTGCATGGCTATGGGCAGTGAGCATCAGTCTTTTATTGGTTATCTTTGGAAGTGCTATAGTTGTGGTAAGATTAAACAATTTCTAATACAATTTAAAAGGTTTCTAGAGTTTGTTTTTTAAAAGTGTAGGCCTACCATTGTTTTTAATATACATGTATACATATTTAGTGTTGATTTGTTTTAATTGTCAAGTAATAAACCACAAAGGAAACTGATTGGGTAAATATTTAAATAACTTTGGGTTGAACAAAGAAAAATTGATTAGAGCAGGACTTGAACCTGTGTGACCTCCAGATTAAACCAACATTTGGAGCCCTGCCAATGACACTGCCAACCCATTTAACCTACTCCCACCTTTATCCATGGCAACAAATCTGACCCTAATCATCCTCTCAAGAATCCCAAACCCACTGCCGGCCTCACAGTTCATAACCAAATCAGCCCCCACTAGCAGCGCGAAAGACCCAGGGTTGCTCTTCTGGCCCCCGAATTGGCTGCACTTACCAAGGTGAAACCCTTGAACTAAACCATCTCCATAGTCACCACCTCCCAGTAAATAACCAAATCAGCTCCCACTGGCAGTGCGAAAGACCCAGCGTCGCTCTTCTGGCCCCCGAATTGGCTGCACTTACCAAGGTGAAACCCTTGAACTAAACCATCTCCATAGTCACCACCTCCCAGTAAATAACCAAATCAGCCCCCACTAGCAGCGCGAAAGACCCAGGGTTGCTCTTCTGGCCCCCGAATTGGCTGCACTTACCAAGGTGAAACCCTTGAACTAAACCATCTCCATAGTCACCACCTCCCAGTAAATAACCAAATCAGCTCCCACTAGCAGCGCGAAAGACCCAGGGTTGCTCTTCTGGCCCCCGAATTGGCTGCACTTACCAACGTGCAACCCTTGAACTAAACCATCTCCATAGCCACCACCTCCCAGTAAATAACCAAATGAGCTCCCACTGGCAGTGCGAAAGACCCAGCGTCGCTCTTCTAGCCCCCGATTTGGCTGCACTTACCAAGGTGCAACCCTTGAGCGCTGCCATCTCCATAGCCACCACCTCAAATAAGCCAGAAAAAAGACAAAGGCTGGCTACATACCTACGGTGGGAAAGAGGTTCTAACGTTGATCCCAACCCTTCACCAACAAGATAAACAATATGCTTCTGCACTATAATACGCTTCTGCAGAAAATAGGCCCAAATGTGACAACATTACTCCATAAGAGTACATTAAGAGCAGTCTTATACTATGTAAACAGGTAGCGATATGCATCAGGAGGTAACAACTTCCAATCTCGATAAAGACAACCAGTTCACATGGATGGAAATGTATCATCTCTAGAGCGAGACAGAGACAGTTGTTAAGTTGGCTACTAGCCAATCTTTCCCCAACTTCAGCAGGCTCTCTAAATCATTATTCATGTGAGACACCCACCTCACAGTGAAAAGGGTTGGCAGAGTTACATGTTGGGGAAAAACAGTAGAGGGTTGAACCATCAGCATACATGGCAAAACTTCAACGGGCAAATCGTTAATGTAAACAAGAAAATTTATAGAATGGATAGGAGAAGATTGACCCCCAAGGAAAACTTTCAACTTGCAGTTAGCTTCTGTCTGAATGACTAATGCCAAATAATACAACACTAAAGGCCCTACTAAAATGATTGGTAATTAGAGAACGTAGATCATCGATTGAGTGGGAATGGCAAAACCTGGGCCAACAGTCAGTTAGAAGGTCATTGTCCTCCGGGTATCCAAGGAGCTGTTAATTAACAAAGTGTTCAAAGTTCTTACTCATAAACAAGAAAACACGTCAAACAAAGAACCCTTTTTTTTCCTGAAATCAAATCTTTGTTTTAAGTTATATCTAATGACAAAATTTGAACAACAAAAAGATTTATTATAATATTTATACGATGAGTTTTAATTTCAATAATAAATACACTAATAATTTGTTCATTATTATTGTAACAAAATTAAAAATCTGGGACAAGGATAGTAATTTGATCTTAACTTTTAGAAACCCCTTACGCAGACTCGTAAGTGTCACACGGGTAAAATTGATGTGTGACGCAGTTTATAGAGGACGCTGACGTCTCAACAACCATAGACTGAATGGAAAAGCAATTGCAGCATCTGGCGATTATCAAGTGTTTACATAGAAGTTTCATGATCGAAGGTGGGCAAAAATTCTTAAATTTTTTGTAAGAAACTGGAAGCAGAGGTCAAATTTACTTCCTGGGTTTTCTTCATTATATTGTTGAATGAATTCACTTTCTTATTTGTTATCATTTAGTGTTACATTCCCAACAACAAGTACAGTTTTCATGGTCATAAACAACCTTTTAACTAAAATAATTGATGAAAAAAATCTCGCCCACGTAAAATTTCATATGGTTGGGACCACAATGGTCCCAGAAGTTTGAATAAACGAAAGACTTGCACAGTCTATTAGGACGATAATTAGTAAATTCAGAATGCTCACCAGTACCCTTAAAGACAGGGACAACGGATGCCACTTTCCAAGAGGAAGGAAACATGGAGACGGCTAAGCACATATTGAACAGCTTGGCAAGAATGGGTGAAAGTTCTGGGGAACACATTTTCAAAACAATTGCCTTTATTCCTTCATGGCTAGTAGCCTGGAGGACTTATTGCAGTGTACATTTGTAATACACTATTGACAATTCGCCAACAGTCCCTGGAATCAAGCTGCTGCATTAAGTCTCCAGTAGAGTAATCCCATGTAGGAAGCCAAACTGGGATGGTGTGTTGGTGGTGTCATTGGTCGACGGTGCAATGTGCTAGTACCCGTAGACCAATCGATGTAAGGACAGTTAAGTTGCCGGCTTCCTATGTACAGGTACAGGGGTGTTTGAGCCTTTGAATTGAAGATTTGACCATATTATTTCAGTTTGCATTTGACTCAGGGTCATCTACAGTGATAAGTGTGGCCTTTATGGCTATAAAGACGCCACCTCCATGAGAAATTATGATCTTTTCTAATGACTGTGTAGTGTTCAGGGACGATAGAGAAGGTACATGTACATGTAGTGATGCTGGTATCGAGCTTGGACTCACACCCTGAAATGATGTCTGGGCTGTGGTGTTCAACATATGCTTGGAATTCAGACTGATTCTTGATTCCTGCACGTGAGGATTGCAGACTATTATAGCTGTTGTGTTGTAGTGCAGGATGGAGTGTACCAAGCTCGAGAATGGGTCTTGATCTGGTAGGTACGTGGTTAGACTTTGTTCAAGTTGGGTCTCGTGCTAATTGAGTCAGAGTAATGTATGAGCTTTTGTGACGCCCCTCTAGTGTTAATCAGTTGCCAATCGAGTGAGTTTTGGATTGTGAAACTCGACTTGGCTAATCCGCCACAGTTTTGCGCACAGCCTATGGAGCTCATCTACTGATTTGGGTAGCAGCCAATGAGATTGCAGCATTCAGCAGGCATTTTCAAATCATAATCTTAAAAATTGATGAATATTCAAGACTTCCTTGGAACTCTGCCATACAAATTGGTGTTCGAACAATGGCGACTGTTGGTGAAGGTACGTGTATATTGTGCATATTGTGCAACAGTTGTGTTTAGAGTTGGTTATGAATAGACAGTAGAAGCTTGGTTTTAAAATGTTTGGGGCTCATAGTTTAAAATAACATCAACAAGTTCTTTAGATTCTGTCTGGTATATCATTAATTAAGTGGGGTGTTGGTTAGTTGTTTACAAATATGACAAACATTTGGGGCTCATTGGATCGGTTCTGCATTGACTCCGGGTGACCCTCTTGTGGGGCTTTGCGGAGCTCCAGCCCCCATTAGCTGGCAGGACCGGAAGGGTAGGGAGTCCGAGGGAATCGAAAGCATGCGGTCCGGAGCAACATCATAGTTAAAGGCACACTCCATTGTTACACTCTTACAGAACCAGTCTTAAAAATAACTAAATATAAACGGAAATTCTTCAAAACTTGGGACTGTATTTATCAAGAGTCTTGCTTGTTAAAGAACAATTTTTTCATAATTTTCCGGCCTTCCCATAACTGGCACCTCAAACGTCTGGGGTTTATTGTGCAGCAGTGTGCACTGACGGCAAGAACAGTCCATTGAAACACATTCTCAAAAAACTTGGTTTAAAATTATCTAAAGATCAAAACGTAAATTTGTCAAAAATAGCAAATCTATCCAACAAGAGTCTGCTTATCAATGTGTGTTTTTTGTTTCTTTCCCCATAGATCTATGAATATCGATTCTTCACAGTCAACTATTTAAAAATGAACGAGTCGTAAAAACTTGAATTGATTTTATTGTTCAGCAGCAGACACATATGTTGCATATTTAAACTGTTACATATGCATTTTGAATAACTACATATGGGGGGGGGGTGCCTCTTGGCAGATTCATCAAGTCCGACTTTCGAGAGCAGAGTTGATTGGCACATTCCTTCCCATTGAGGGCGCACAACAAAGTTGTGAAATAAAGCTGTGGTGTTTATGTGGTGGAGTGCATGTAGTGGTTTAGTTAGGCTAACAAGGACTCAACAAAAGTCCGAATTGGGCCAGGTCTAGTATGTAAGGGTATATTGGGATTACTCGTCTGCTGCTGAATCAGAACCAAGACTTAGAATTGATGACCTGAACACATCAGCAAGAGAGCATAAAAAGCCATCCAAGTCGGCCTTTCCAAACTGAAAAACAGTACCATGAAAAGGCTAGAATGTAGTTGTGGGAGAAGAATATGACGCAGAAGCAGAGACAATTGAGTGATCTGAGATACCAATTGGAGGCGAGACCTTGACAAAACATTTACAATGTATGTGGGTTAAAACCTGACTGTTTTAGCGGAAAGCACCAGAGTTTTAATGCTGCCAAATAGATAGGTACCAAATTTGTACCCTGCCAACAAAATTGTTGATAATGTGTCTCTGTTGATGACAATATTGGCCTTTGGCAGTGGTGCTGTGGTTGAATTTCAGCAATAAGTTATGATCTCAGGCCATACTTGGTTGTTTTTTTTATTATTTAAAGTAAATTGTTTATTAACATTTTGCAAGCACTTTGGAAATATCTAAATGAAGTACAGTCATAAAAGTTTTTTTTGTTTTGTTTGTTTTTAAATTAATAATAATAGCCAGAGCTCCTTCAATCCCAATATAATGGACGGTAAACCGATTATAAGCCCCTTTCATCTAACTCTGGAGGACCAGATAAGCTGAGCGCATTGAAGCGTTCCACAAATAATCCTCCCAACCATTTGGCAAATTATGCTGTTGAACCGCTTCTACCTTCAACTGTTTGGCAACTGTTTAACAGTTGGATAACCAGCCCTAAATGGATCGTACACCTTACACATTCAACACTTATAATTAGCACCATTAACAGGATAAATAGGAAACTGGTGAGGAGAAAGGGGGAATGCTTCTTCATCTTCTGCCCTGCCATTCAACCCAGTCTCAGACTGCTCCACTTGCTTCTTCAAAGAGGTCGCTGCAAAGGGGCAATTTGCCTGTCAAACTTCCTAATTGTTAGCTTTAAACATGTCATTTACTGGCTTTATAGAACCTCTGGCTTCTCCAATCCCTGCATCATTTGGTGCACTCGTCACAACACAAAATGTTCATCAACTTCAACTACTTCAACCTTTGAAATAACCTTGCTGGGTTTCTCACTACATGTTTTTTTTACAAAGCCATCTTCACCATTGTCAAAAGTAAGTTAACACAATTGATCAAGTCCCCTCAAAGTACAATCTCTTTACATGTGTTCCCCTTTAACATGTTTAAGTTTATTAACCAACAACAGGCATACTGACAAACATAATTTTAACCATTTATCCTTGAAGATAAATTCAACCATGAACAGCTGCATTTTTTCTTTTCCAACTATTGTGGTCTGCTTGACAACTGATGTAAAAAAACCTCTATTATATCTGATAATTGATCGAGTGTGGGACACTACAGTCTCTTTATCTCTGATCAGTGTTTACAGGTCTACCGAACTGAAGAGGAGACGCCCTGGCTAGACAAAGAAATTGTCAGTTGCTTGGGCTATACCAAAGAAGGGCACTGCCTCTACATCAAGTTTTACCTATTGTTCAGGTACCCCTGTTGCTCAATCCTTGGAGATGACACAAGGCCAGTCTTCCCCCTCCCCCCCCCCTCCAAAAAAAGAAAAGGGCAAAAAAGATCCTTTATTCCCGCTGCTCGTCAACGAGCTCTAGTGGGTCCTCGGAGCAGCACTGCTGCACACGTCTAGCGGTGGGATGGCATCCCCGCAAGACATTAGCTTGCACCCAGCAGCATCCTTTGAGTCGAACCATGACTCAGGTTTCAGGCAGTCTCAGCAACGCTGCTTCGCCCACAATGGAAGGTTTATTCCCCAGGGACATCACGTCCACCATAGTCTGACGACTCTGCCGAGGAGGAAGACGAGTTGACTCATACATATTCAGCATTTATCGGTATACGAGACCGAGTTACGCTTGGTCCAGAGGGATATTTTTAGACTGTTAAATTCATCGCCAATGTGCCTAATGCGCTTTTCCTGTCGTCTGCTCATAGCGGTTTTCCTGGTTCCTTTTCTCAAGCCCAATGGTCCCAGTCGGACCGTGGTTTCAGTACGTCCACTCCCCAGTACCCTGGGGCATGGCACAAGGGACTTGCTTGTCTTTGGGTGGCCTCTCACAGACGGATTTGTGGTGTTTTGGGTTCAGGTCTCATCCGAGTTTACAAGGATCCCCCCGAACCTGTGCCAGCCTACATATCAAAGCATCGCTCCCTCACTGAAGAGATCAGCTATCTTCTTCTGAAGCAAGCGGTGAGTATCATCTCTCGGTTGGGGACTCGGACAAGATTCACCTCAACCTTCTTCTTGGCTCCCGAGAAAGAGGAGGTCCGATTCTAAACCTGAAACCTGAACAGACTCCAAAGCATTTCTATATGAAGACGCTAAGGATTTTTCTGGAATCAATCTGAACTCCCACGTTGGGGGCCAAGTCTGGAGCTAAAGGACTCGTTTTTACACGTTCCAATCACTATAGTGCCTGAGGGGTCCAGACCCAAACACGTGGCAGATTGATTGCTAACGGTGCAGCGGAATGGCCTACAGGAGGACTGCCAAATCCTCCTCACCTTCTGGTTCATTGCCCTGTGGGCTCCTGGGTTGCACTTTTCATTCCTCTCACGTTGCAGTGCTGCGCATTTGGGTTTGATTCTGGATTCCACTTTTGATGGGAATTCTATGCCTTTTGTTTTTGTTTCCTTGCAGGCACACCTTGTGTCCTATGACATACAATAGTTTCACATATACCCCACTGCCTTACTATGCATTTGTATTATTCACTCTACAGGTAAAAAAGAGTGACATAGACTCCCTCCCCCCCCCCCCCCCCCCCCACAGTAGTGTTGGCAGCGTCTACAAACAAATACTTGCCTGTAGAGCACCCCTCCCTCCTTCACCAGTATACTTGATTATTTGACATCACAGGATGTCCGATCTTTGACATCCCGTGACATTCACACTGCATTAGCATCCTCTTTTTATGAGCATTACTAGAGTAAGTACTCAAATAATCGTCCTAATAGACTGTGTGTAAAAAAAACCTCATAGTATAAATTGCCTGTCGGCATAAGGAACACTCAAATGTAGTATTCGCTCTACAGGTAAGTACTCGCTCATTGACCCTATACTCACACTACCTGGGGGGGTTTGATTATTTTTAGCTGTTCCGACTAGCAGTCGGAACAGCTATTGTTTTCGTCGAGATTTTTATTATTTTTATTATTATTATACTTTCCACCCTAAATCTCATAGCATTTGTACACGTTTTTTCTTTGCGCCTAATATCCTAGAGCATAATACGAAAGAGTTAAATCATATATCAAATTGAAGCTTAGTACCCGGTACATGAACTAAACTCTCAATGTAAAAAATGTTAAAATTCTTAATTAATTAGCTAATTAACAGCGAGATGAATATTTAATTAGCCAACCTTATAAGCACCATATCTCAACAAGTATACCCCCGATCGTCAAACTTTTTTCAGTTATAGACTCCTTGGGCATTGGAGATTAGCCTTGGGTAACCGTGACCCCATGTTGACCTTTACCTATGGGTCAACCGGAAGTGGGACCATATCTCAAGAACTACACAACCGATTTTTTAACTTTTTTCAGTTATAGACTCCTTAGGCATTTGAGATTAGCCTTGGGTGACCTCATGTTGACCTTTACTTCTGGGTCAACCGGAAGTGAGACCATATCTCAAGAACTACACAACCGATTTTCAAACTTTTTCAGTTATAGACTTCTTGGGCATTGGAGATTAGCCTTGGGTAACTGTGACCCCATGTTGACCTTTACCTATGGGTCAACCGGAAGTGGGACCATATCTCAAGAACTACACAACCGATTTTCGAACTTTTTTCAGTTATAGACTCTTTGGGCATTTGAGATTAGCCTTGGTGACCTCATGTTGACCTTTACTTCTGGGTCAACCGGAAGTGAGACCATATCTCAAGAACTACACAACCGATTTTCTAACTTTTTCAGTTATAGACTTCTTGGGCATTGGAGATTAGCCTTGGGTAATTGTGACCCCATGTTGACCTTTACCTTATGGGTCAACCGGAAGTGGGACCATAGCTCAAGAACTACACAACCGATTTTCAATTTTTTCCAGTTATAAGCTCCTTTGGCATTGGAGATTAGCCTTGGGTAACCGTGAATCCATGTTGACCTTTACTTCCAGGTCAACCGGAAGTGGGACCAAATCTCAAGAACTACAAAAACCGATTTTCAAACTGTTTTCAGTCATAGACTCCTTGGGCATTGCAGATTAGCCTTGGGTAATCGTGACCTCTTGTTGACCTTAACTTCCAGTCCAAACAGGAATGTCAAATTTTGAAAACATCTCCCGAACCACACGTCATAAAATCGTAATGTTTGTATTGTATTGTAGGATGCAAGCTTGAGACATTTTATTCAAAAAGATGATCTTACATTGACCTTTACCTCCAGTCTAAACAGGAAGCTTAACAATTGAAATGATTATACTTTTTTGTCATTTGTTTTTATGATTCAGAAAACAGGAACAGTTTTGTGTTTGTTCACAAACACCTAATGACTAGATATTATTATTATTATAGTTTCCACTCAAATCCCATAGCATTTGCACACGTTTTTTTCTTTGCGCCTAATATCCTAGAGCGTAAATACCAAAGAGTTAAATCATATTATTGAAGCTTAGAACATAAACTTAACTCTTAATGAAAAAAAAGTTAAAATTCTTAATTAATTAGCCACTTAACAGCGATGTGAATATTTAATTAGCCTACCTTATAAGCACCATATCTCAAAAAGTATACCCCCGATCGTCAAACTTTTTTCAGTTATAGACTCCTTGGGCATTGGAGATTAGCCTTGGGTAACCGTGACCCCATGTTGACCTTTACTTCTGGGTCAACCGGAAGTGGGACCATATCTCAAGAACTACACAACTGATTTTCAATTTCTTTTCACTTATAAACCCTTTGAGCATCAAAAAAATGACCTAATTTTGACCTTTACTTCCGGTCTTAACAGGAAGCTCAAAAATTGAGATAATCATAACTCTTGAACCACATGTCATAAGGTCGTAATGTTTGTGATTTCTTGCAGCTTAGAAAGCTTGAAATTAAGAAAAATACCGGAACAGCTCTGTGATTGTTAGTTACAATCACTATCTCTAGTTAAACTTGTTATTTCCATTAATTATGACTTAAAAATGAATTGTTTTCATTTGTTTTTACATTAATGCATGTGCATGTACTTTGGGCATAATTTTGCTTCTCCTTCTATGGTTCAGTGAACTTAGTGATAAGGAGAATGGACTTGAATATTTTTGCAAAAAGGAACATTCTCACTCTTACTCATAAGTTATAACCAATGCTGGGCCCAATTTCACATGTTTGGTATCTAATCTACTGACAGATAATTATTTGGTGTTTGGGCAGAGATGCCAACATTTACGATTTCTAGGCGTAATTTGTACGATTTATTTATCAAATTACGACAATACGATCATCGCCTCGTTCTTTACGATTTTATAAATATCTAGTAATAAAACATTTAATGTACGTGTTGTGTCTTGAATCCTATTTATTTTCATAGCGCGTATCACTAAAATGTATTCGGTATCTGACTTTTTGTGCGAATTGTAGCGCATGAAACAGTGCATACGTAGGCCCTTTTCGAAACGACCGGTGAAAACAACGCGCCCACGGTAGAAGAGCCTAATTGGGCGTAATAAGTATATTAGGCTGGTGTCCTCGATTTACACGTAGACAATGTGGGTTAGAAGACTGGCAACCAGCCATGGTCAGTTGCTAACCAAATCGCCCCAGGTATACTGATGTTGATATTGGGGCGTTTGAGAAAACCGCGTGTAGTCTTGCTCGTCGTACTACTGTTGATAAAATCATGTTTATTACGGTGCTCGTTGTTTACGCGTGGCAGGTAAAACCAATATAATAATACAATAGTTTGATTAGTTTTTCGCTTGTTGGAGTACAACGATGGATTCATTACAACATGATTTTATAGAGGATTACAACTTCGTAGTGAAATCTGCTCGCGGTCGCTGTGACTCGACATCAACATTGCACACAGCCCGCCGGAGCATACGACATCGTCAAAAAGCACAGAACATGTATGACACTGATCTCTGTTAAATGCTATATATATTGCCTGAGGGCAAATTACCCTTTTTGAATTTGAAATGTTGGCATCTCTGTTTGGGTGAAGCCCAAAACTGTTCACTTTTATTTTACTACTTTTTTATATAATTCTTCTTCTCCTTCCAAATGGCCATTGTAAGATAAAATAAGCACACTTTCAAAGCTCACATAAAATGATTGTGTTCAGAACATAGATAAAAATGACGTGATGTCATGATGAAGTCATGCAGTGTCAACATACATTAATTTTATCATCTATATGTCATCAGAAAGGACTTCGAAGACTTCACCAACGCTACCAAAGTGTGACCTCATTTGATTCTTCCTTCCTGTTAAATCATAACTTCTGAACCACACAATGGATTTTAATAATCTGTACACCATTGGAAAAGTTTGTAACAACTTAAGAAACGATACACAAACTTTGACCCAATTTGACATTGTCTTCCAGTTCAAACCGGAAGTTGAAAATTTTTATTTGAACAAATCAGAACTCCTGAACCACACTTTGGTTGTTTATTTTCTGTACGTTATCAGATAAAGCTCTTGTAAATTAACCAACGTTAGAATGTGTGACCACATTTGACATTGACTTCCAGTTCAAACCGGAAGTTGAAACTTCATTCTGAAAAAAATCATAACTTCTGAACCACATATCGGATGTTTACAATCCATACATCATCTGAAAGGTCTTCATCAACTCATTACGCGCTCAGAAAATGTGACACATTTGACTTTGACTTCCGATCCAAACCAGAAGTTGATGTTTAATTTTTGAAAAATGCATTACTCCTCAACCAGACATTGGATTGAAAAAGGTAAAATGTCGTTACCTATTCATTCAATCACTCGTTACGAACACCTTGTTTTTGTAATGAACAAAAACTGAATCTCTAGTGTTCTGTTTTGTTTTTTTCTTCAGAATCTTCTTCTTCCGCTCAACTCTTCTCCATTGTTTAACTCAAAAAAGAAATTGAGTTGAAGCTTGAAACTTGGAACATACTTGAACCTTATCATGAGGACGGCACTTGAACAATTTCGTCATGATGATGTCATCAGGTGTCGAATTACAAGGTTTTTCAAGTTGAAAAGTGACCATTTGCTTTCCGCTGTATCTCAATGAATATGAAAGCTATGATGTTCATAGTTTGGAATCAAGGGCAAGACAAGGTCAACATTTGAAAAGTTAACGCCAAAATCGTATGACCTTTTCTTCCAGGTCGTTACCCTGGGTCGAAGTTCACCTTCGTTGTTTTTCCTTAATAAAGTCATTTTTTGGCTTATCTACGGAATAACTCAAGATTGGGATTGAGTTGAAAATTGAAACTCATCAGATAGTTGAACCTCAGCTTCAAGACAACACAAACTTAATGACATCATGATGACGTCATCGGGTATCAAATTACAATAAATCAAAAGTTTAATATTTGTAAAAATCATAACTCATGAACCATTTATTTGATTTTTACAATCTACACATCATCGGATAGGTAATTTAAAGTTCAACAAATGCTACACAAAAATTGACCCCATTTGACCTTGACTTCCGGTCAAACAGTAAGATGAAGTTTAATATTTGAAAAAAAATATTAACTCATGAACCACTCATTGGTTGTTTATTTTCTGTACGTCATCAGATAAAACTTTTGTAACTTAACCAACGCTATAAATTGTGACCTCATTTGACCTTGACTTTATATTTAAAAATATAATAATTTCTGAACCACACATTGGATTTTTTCAATGTATACATCATCTGAAGGTCTTCATAAAATAATCACGCGCTACATAACATGTGACCTTGAAGTTGAAGTTACATTTTTGAAAAATTCATAACTCCTGAACCAGGGATTGGATTGATAAGGTATAGTGTCGTAACATATTTATTCAACCACTCAATACGAACACCTTGTTTTTGTAGTAAACAAAAACTGAATCCCTAGTTTTTTTTTGCTTCCTCTTCTTCTTCTCCCTGAATCTTCTCGACAAGATTTCTCAAAAAGTAAAAGTTGTACAAACTTGAAACTTGGCATATACTTGAACCTTAACATGAAGACGGCACACGAACAATGACGTCATGATGACCTCATCAGGTGTCGAATTACAAGGTTTTTAAACATTTTTTTGTTAAATCTTTGAAATTCTGTTACAAATCACAAGTAGGGACCGACGTTTGCTTTTTGCGGGATCATACTAAGGTCATATGGGTCTTTATTTTGTTTAACTTGCGTGACCTCACCTGACCTCTACTTCCAGTCGAAACCGGATGTGCCTTGTAATGTGAAAGTGGCACATTTTTGGGAGTTGTTTTTAACAATGTAGTAATCTGGCAAGTGCCTGGTTTAGAAAAATTGGACCGGTGATGTCACACAATTCAAAAGTGCCCTCTAGCGGCAGGTTGAAAACAGTTCAAAAACACACTTTTACTAGATGTCTGTGGCAAAGTTTATTAGAATCTCTTCAAAACTGGTAAATATTATGATCTTTATGCAGACAACATAATTGTATAGTCGTAGTATGATGACGTCATCGTGTGTCACGTGGTAAGGCCCTAAAGGTGCACTTTTTGAAGCCGTGTATCTACTAAGTTAAACAGCCAATTGAGTTGAAACTTGGTGTACTGTTAGACAACGACCACGGCTTGTGAAATGTGAAGTGGCGTCATGATGACGTCATCAAATGATTTTTTACAATTTGTTATAAAATCAAAGCTTAGTATTTGGAAAACAGATTTTTTGTTATTTACAAATCATCATAAAGGTATTCAAAAACTTAATTGATCATACACAGAGTGTGACCCCGTTTGACCTTGTCTTCCGGTTGAAACCGGAAGTTGAAGTTTAGTAACGGAAAAAATTTTAACTCATGAACCACATGTTCAATTTTTACAACCTACACATAATCGGACTGGTCGTTTAAAAACGCTACACAGAATGACTTATTGAACAAATGCCGAACACCCTGTTTTTGTTTTAAAACAAGAACTTAAGTCTAGTTTATTATCTTTCTTTACGTCCTTTTCCCATAGGTTTTGTACACGGATTTTGTGATCGCTTGATCTCAGGAACAACAGTCTTAAAAGACACAAACAAAACATCAAATGAAAGCATGTGCTTAGATCCCAGCAGCAGTTGTTTTGAGTGTTTTTTGTTTCTTTCTTGACGTACGATATTACCGATTTAAAACGTATTTTGAAACGAGCACGATCGCCCTGAGTGTGTACATTGCACGTAAAAAACGCTGTACATAGCATACGGTACTACACCCAAAGAGAGCCCGTAGCCCAGCCCAGCACACACACAGTCCAATGCGTATTATCGTTGCAACCTTTGGACTTCCATTCATGGTTTATCTAACGATGGCAGGATGGTGAACTTGTATAGCGCCCTCTTGCTCGTGAAGAGACTTCGGAAGCGTTTGGGGATATGAGGATGTGAAGACAATTAAATACGAAAGCGTTAAGGGGGCTTATCCCCACATTAATTCAACGAATTCTCCGACCACAATTCATTTCAAGGTCTGTGTGGTATAGTTTTTTGTTTTTTTTATTAGCGTAGGCGTGGTAGATTATTATGTAAAATCGCACATCGTCTGAACCATAATAAATTTTGTCAGAGAGTTGTCATAAGGTCATAATCTTGTGCCATCTTGTGTAGCTAATGACACAGTTGCATTTTATTAAAAACCTGACCCCACTTTCACCTTTCCTTCCAGTCCAAACAGGAAGTTGACATTTTAAAAATCATATCTTCTGAACCACATGTCATAATAAACTCAAATGTTTGGTGCCGTCTGGTAGCTTATGTCGATGGCAAAATTGAAATTGTATTCAAAAACATGACCCCATTTGGCCTTTCCTTCCGGTTCACACATAAAGCTCAAAAAATGAAAAATCATATCTCTCTTATGGTCCAAACAGTAAGTACAAAGAGTTCCTTTAGGGTATACGACTACAATTAACCTATTGGATACGACATGGAATTTTCAGTATGAAATCATGATATTTTATCTTTTTGTTCCACCAACCGAAACCCCTCTGTGTTCGTTTTTACGAACACCTGATCTCCAATTAATGTAATTGTGCTGATGTGTTCATTTATTTTCATACAACTTACAGATCTTAAGACCCTCCGCAGCAGGTTCAGGTTTACCAGAGTTGATTGGCTTTCTAAATGGCACACTTGTGAGACACATCTTCAATGTGAAAACACTTGCCGTGAAGTTTGTCTCCTGCATTTGTGCTGTTGCAAGTGGCTTGCCGGTTGGACCAGAAGGGCCAATGATTCACATGGGGTAAGGCTTTGTCCACTTTGGGACCTCTCTTACTTACTAATTTCTACACTTGTATTATTCCCAGGGCCGAAGGCCTCACCAGTTTGTTTTTTCCACATGCATGTACTACAGCACTCTCATGAGCAGTGTTGTAGTCGAGACCTGGAAGTCCGAGACCAAGACCGAGACCTTGACATCCCAGACCGAGACCAGCCCTACCGAGACCGAGACCGAGACCAGCCCTACCGAGACCGAGACCAGCCCTTCCGAGACTGAGACTTTTGCAGTCGGAGACCGAGACCGAGACCGAGACCAAGGTATCCGAGACCGAGACCAAGGTATCCGAGACCGAGACCAAGGTATCCGAGACCGAGACGTACCCCATGCAATACATACAATTGTGTAAAAACATAAAGAATTAAGGTGATATCAGCTTTAAAAAATGAAAATAATGAGTATGCAAGCTAATACAAATTTAGAAAACACACTATCCCATTTAAATTTCCACCAAACTTCACACTTTTTATTTCAAGGCATAATTTTTTAAATAATTGTATTGATTTACATAGATCATGCCGGCAGGAAGTCAAGGCTGTGACATCTTGTTTTCAGTATGCTGATCAATCTGTTTAGATCACATATCACTATATTGCAAACGGGTGAACAACTTTTTGGGGAAAATCCACTTCCAACACCGCCATTTTTCATTCTGATTGAAATAAAAAATAAAAAAATTGGGGAGGAAGGCATGACGTAATAAAAATGGCGCCCGTCGATATGACGTAATCAAAATGGCGCCCGTTGGTATATGAAAGCAAAAACCATTTGAGATATTCCTTTTCTTAAAAATAATGTTATTAACCCCCGGGCCCCGACACTATCTTAGGAGAATGATTGACATCCATTTCGGTCGAAACAACCTTATTGTAAAACTAATTCAACCTATGATTTGTTATACATTTTGCTTTGTGCACCGCGCCAAAAACATACACAAGGGATATGCCGCACAGTGTGGGGTTTTAGAAATTAGAAAGCTGGGGATGCATTGTAAAAAAACGTTTTAAAAAAAATTGAATTTTTGGACGATCTTATCCCCTAATTTATACCTTTAATAATACTTTTTCTATCAACATCCATTTCCATGATTTGTGGATCGGTTGTTTAGAACTTCATTTGCAATAAAATCATCGAGATTCAAAGACTGGTCGACAACGTACATTGAGAACAAATGCAATGAACTTTGCCCTGCATCGCCCTCTATCAGCAAAAGTTGTCAATGTTTTAATATCCTTAATCCAAGGCTGTATATTGTACCAATCTGCAGGCGTGCGGCACACTGTGTGACAATTCTTCTCGTGAATGTGTACTGTGTTGGAGTCTAGCCAAGCTCTCTTATGAATATGGTAATTACAACGACCATCAACGGCCAATCACAACGTGCGGAATGTTGATTAGCTTGGACTTTGGACCATGCTGTTGTGTTTGCGCTATATGCATGGACTACTGGTGGGCGACCAAACGTTGTAGGGCCCGGGCCGATGCACGTGCTGTGGATACTCAGCAGTCAGAACCATGTAGTTGCGTGCATCATGTTTTAACGTTTGTAAACTAACATGAACGATCGCAATTCCAATGCTGCTGTTTGGAAGTCGGGCATGGCTCGTCAGCTACTCGTTTGATCGTATTAAGTGCAGGCTAAAAATAGTCTTTTTTCATTTGTTTGGCAGCGCGGCCAATTCTTTGGCAGGGCGGCCTTAAACTTTGGGAGGGCGGCAAAACCCATGTGTGGAGAACACTGGTTACTGTACTATGGGTATGGTGCGTGTTTTGAATGAAGACTAAGCAGCGCATTGCAATGTCAGCTTACGCGTGTGAGAAACACGAACGACGGTATTTATCAACAAAGCAACATGGCTCTAGGCCAAGACGACGTACTTCCTGTGCATGAAAAACATTATTTGCTCTGGTCTCGAGGGGTCTCGAGGGTCGAGACCGAGACATTGGCAGCCGAGACCAAGACTGAGACCAGTTCTTCCGAGACCGAGACCAGCCCTTCCGAGACCGAGACTTTTGCAGTCCGAGACCGAGGCGAGACCGAGACGAGACCCGAGACACCAAAAAAAGGTCTCGAGACGGTCTCGAGACCGAGACCAGGTCTCGAGACCTACACGCTGCTCATAAGCCTTCGCCTATTAACCAGATGCAGTTGAGCATTCTCTTTTCTTCTAGCAATCATTCAGGTTTGAAATTTTTTTGTTTGAAGTGTTTTCTTCTTTTCTTGTTTAACTCGCTATAGAAGTTTTTCCCATTGAGTTTGTTAGTTCAACTATAGTGTTTTTTTCACAATACATTGTTTCCAGTCCGACTCCTAAGTCGGTTTCAGACTCTCGTATGTTGGTGTTTCAGACTCTCGTATGTTGGTGTTTCAGACTCTCGTATGTTGGTGTTTCAGACTCTCGTATGTTGGTGTTTCAGACTCTCGTATGTTGGTGTTTCAGGTGTTTTTTTACCAGTAATCATAGCTGACACGGTTAGTGCAGGACGTAACCTACCCACTTGTAATTTTGTTCCATGGGCTAAGTGCAGGACGACTAAGCTCCATGACCTCCAAGATTTACATGAACTTTTCCCCCCAAATGAAGGGTTTATTCTAAGGTGTCACGTTGTGACCCTTGTTTAAGATGGACTTCTTATCTGTTCGAAGTTGTCTCGGCGTGGGTTCCTAGTCGTTCCCCAACAGAGATTCAGCCCAGAATGGCTCAGCAGGTACTTTTTGCTGTAAAAAACCTCTATACTGGGTCCTGCTGTATCATGCCTCTGCCAAGCATGGTAAACACACAGTGGGCCCTTATGCTGTAAAAAAAAGGCTGTGGCTAAACATTTAAGTAAATGGAAGGGTAGCCAACCATAGTCCAGAGAAATGCCTCCTCTGCCTTTGTCTCCTGTGCCTTTGTCTCCTGTGCCTTTGTCTCCTGTTCCCAATGCAGCTACCAGCAGTTTAGCCATCCGACACATGCCTATGGCCCCTCTGTCTCCCTGCCTGAACCGATGCTTCGGTCGCCTCTGAAGCACAAGGGAAGAAACCCAAGCCATGAGAGTCAAGCCATGAGAGTCTATCAGAGCTGGCCTCGGCAGGGCCTTTTCAGTCACTGTGACTCGGCCAGAGGAAATAATTATTTCTGATTGGGGCTCCCCAGTCTTTGACACAGAACCAGAACACCAAGCCAGCGGAACTTGTGGGATGTTTTGCACCGAC
This sequence comes from Leptasterias polaris, assembly GCA_037783415.1. Taxonomy (NCBI): domain Eukaryota; kingdom Metazoa; phylum Echinodermata; class Asteroidea; order Forcipulatida; family Asteriidae; genus Leptasterias; species Leptasterias polaris. Next base: position 450,041 of record JAZGTN010000246.1, read on the forward strand.
AATCACACAAGAAAAGACACTGCCTTTCTAGTTGTATTCAATTCACCGGGAAGATCTGCATCTTTCGGTAATGAGGTAGTTCTTGCTGGCATCATCACTGCAGGGAGATAAACCTAACTAGTTTGCAGGCAATTTTACAAAATACTCGGCAATTAAATGCTACTATATGGTGCCCATGTTCCGGGAAAATTAATTCAATCTGGTTCCCAACAGATGGACCCCATGTCTTCAGTATTCCTTAGCCACATTCCTTCAATGTGTCCCTCAGGTAACCTCTCTCCCTTCCACCCGACACTCCAGTCGAACCCCCAGTTTTTTTCAAAATGGTTCAAAAAATATAACCCTCAATTAAATTAAATTACTTGAAATTGGAAAAGTACTAACAGGTTTTACCTCTACAGCATTTATTATTATATTTTAAAAATAAACTTCTAACAAGGGGTGGTCATGCTTGCTCTATCAGGGTGTGGTACATGTATATAAAGCCAAAGCCGCGCCCTCCCTCCTAATCGGGCAAGCATGGAACGGGATGCTGACTGGTGCTACCTCAATGTCAGGATGTTTTATTTCGGTTTAAAACACAAAACATGGTCCGTAGTATCACAAAGTAATACTAAAAATGACATGCTTACAAAATCAAACATTAAGTATTACAAAGACGATCAAAAACAAAAACCTAGGCTAGCCAGATAAAATAAATAACCCCCCAAAACTATGATAAAAATACAATTAGCAATGAAAAAGTAATCACAGAGAAGTAGGAGAAGAAAAAAAAAATTACATAAAGGTTTAAAAGACAAAACAAACAATGTTGCATACAATTGATAAAAACCTGGAATGCTGGATTAGATAAAGATTAAAAAGATAAAGATAAAGATAAAGATAAAGATCACAAAGGACAAAGAGATACAAGATACATAATCTGGTATAAATATTTAATAACAGATTTATGTACAAATGTTCACCAGTGCTGTGCATTCGGCTAGTGTTACTACACTGTACAACCTAAGATGCTTGGGCATGGTGTTTTTAAGGAAGGCTACTTATTGCCTGTGGTAAGCACCAGACTCCCTTTTTCTGAGCTAGCCTGAGTAGATCAAGCAAGCTTGCACCATTTCGTTATGGTTTTTATTGAACTTGTATCTTTCTTTATTGGTTTATAGGGTGAATGGTTACTTTAATTATTCTTACCCTACTTCTGCGTCTTGGGTGACTAACTGGCCTCCTGTTGACGTTATTACGCTGGTCCGTTACACTCCAGTCAAATAATGTGGTTTAATTTATTTACAAACTTATCTATAGTAATTATGCCTAGAGAAAATACCTAAAAGACTATGGTGTCCTCAAGCCAGAAGGTTGCTGTCTAGGAGTGATTTACTGCCAATTCAGTTCCCAACCATCCTTTGGACGACCATCTAAAAGCTAACCCTAAATAAGATATAACTAGCTAACATGAGGAGCTAACTTGTCTCTCTTGAAAGCTGGAGAAGAGTGAGAGAGTCTTTGCCTCCATGGGTTTTTATATGCCTATGTACAACAATTAAAGGATTAGGGTCTGCTCTATGCATACACAAAAGAAGTTAACTAAATGCCTTTATATAACACTTGGGGTTTTTGGGCTCTTCCTAGCTAAAGTAGAGAGTCCATTGTGATTATTCACAGTTGACATTCCAAGTACAGTTACACAAAAGGGGAAGGCAACAGCTGTTAATGGAATTTCACTACAGGTTCATTCACTGTACATAATTGTGCAGTATTTTCAAAAGACAACAACAATGATATAAGCATAGCCAAATATGTGATTTTGAGCACGTGCAATTAATTGCCAAATAATAACACTGTATAGAACAACAGTTTGTAAAATGGGAAGGGGCCGGATATTGGACATAGGGCAAACAGGTTCAGACAGACAAACAGACCTATAGTGTACATGTACACGAAAAATTCACAAATAAATAGCAGTTGTGTAGAAATAAAAACAGCCTTTAATTTTAGATCAAAATTGAATGCTGACAGTTCAGTAGCACTAGCACTAGCAGTGAACCGACAATTTTATTAATTAAAGGCCAAAGAAAACTCTTTAAAATCCTGGCGACACTGACAGGAAAAAGTACAAGCCTTCCTTCACAAGTCTATAGATTCCGGCGACTATCACTAACTACTTTTAGCCAGCACCAAAGACGACAGCTCCGATGAGTGAAAAGGTAAATAAATTCATAATTCATGAAGCTTCAACTGCAAGAAAGACCGGAGAAACAAAGCATTCAAAGTTCTTACTTATTATGGGACGGACACTAATAAGACGATAACTAGTAAATTCAGAATGCTCACCAGTACCCTTAAAGACAGGGACAACGGATGCCACTTTCCAAGATGAAGGAAACACGGAGACATATTAAGCCATATTGAACAGCTTGGCAAGAATGGGTGAAAGTTCTGGAAACACATTTTCAAAACAACAGACTGATTGCGCTCTCCAAGTCAGGTGACCTATAATACATGTAGGTATCAAACATCAGCAAACAAGGCATCCCCCCATTGATGTAAAGTACATGGTGAATGTTGCATTTATTTATTCCATCAAGGCTTTTCTTTCTAAGAATCTGTGAAGAATATTCTAGAGTTTGTACCACAGACCTTACCAGAGTGGCTGAATAAAGCTATTAGTAAGGACAGTTACAGCCAGTTTTGAAAATTCTACAAGGAACATTACCAGTATATTCACGCTGTGGTGCTAGTTTTGGAAGACCCCGATCACACACTTTTCAACACAACAATGTCACAATTTTGAAGCTGAAATCATCTAAAAGAAAAGGCTTTCCAAAACTGTGTGATTCCTTTGTCTATTTGAAATTCCTAAAGGGTAAATGCTCAACACTCTTCACAGTAATTTATAACAAACAAAAAACCGGATGGCTACTTCATCGTTCGACGCCAGTGGTGCAAAAGTCCAAATAAACTTAACACTTGTAATTTATGACACAGTAATGTGATTTGAATCCATTTCACAATATACAACTTTTAATAAAAAGGCTAAGTAACTGTTTTATTATTCACCAAAAATGAAACCTAGTGTGATGCCATGTTGTAGGGATTCCATCATGGCCAGTAGCCTTGGAGGCATCCAAGGAATTAATAATCCGAGCAATCTTCTTTGGAAAGATGAGATACTGCTGTGGCTGTTATGAAGGAAAAGCACGAAGTGGATGCCCCTCATCATGCGGGAAGGCGAGTCTGTCACTGCATACCTTGCAGAATTGAGGCGGTTGACTGAATATTGTGAATTTGGAGATTATCTTAACGATGCACTCCGTGATCGTCTTGTGTGTGGTCTGCGAGCCGGAAACATCACTAAACGTCTGCTTGCGGAGGCAAAGCTCACACTCAAGAAAGCCATTGACATTGCGACAGCTATGAAAGCTGCAGCAAAGGACGCAGTTGAATTTCAACAGCAATTTAAACCAAAGTCAACCATTCATAAATTTGCGTCAAAGAAACCAATGTCTTCCGCTGCATGTTTTCGCTGTGGAAGGGCGGGACATTCCCCGGATCAGTGTCGTTTCAAGGATGCAACATGCCATGGATGCAACAAAAAGGGACATATTTGGCCAGCATGTCGGTCAAAATCTGACCAACAACCCAGTCGTGGGCCTCCAAAGCAATGGAAGGGGAAACAAAAGTCAAAACCCATGAAATCAGTGGAAATGACGAAAAATGATTATGATGATTCATCAGTGTTTGTCGGGCGCCATTAACAAGTTGGATCAGAACAAAGATAGTACCATTTGGGTGACACTAGCCATTAATGGTACACCCTTGCGCATGGAACTGGACACAGGATCAGCAGTATCAATCATCTCAAAGGGAGATTATCTGCACAAATTCTCCCAGTTGGAACTGCATTCGACCCGCATGAAACTTCAGACATACACTGGTGAGAAAATAACGTTGCGTGTGAGTATTGCCAACCATGGACAACGATTCTGTGGAGAGTTATACGTTGTCGACCGTGGAGGACCAGCGTTATTAGGACGCTCTTCAGCTTAAAGGTATCAAAGGTAACCTGATACTTAAAGAGAATGCTCAACCAGATTTCCTGAAGGCTAGAAAAGTGCCCTATGCACTTAGGCCCGAAATTGAAGCAAAGTTTCAACGTGAGAACATAATTACACCTGTGGAGACTAGCGAATGGGCAACATCCATTGTGCCCGTAGCAAAGAAAAGTGGCGGAGTGCGCATCTGCAGAGACTTTAAAGTGACTTTAAACGCTAATCTGCGGACTGAACAATATCCCTTGCCCAAGATTGAGGATATTTTCGCGACACTTGGTGGTGGTCAGCGATTTAGTAAGCTTGATCTGAGACAGGCTTATCTTCATATGGTAATGAATGAGGAGTCAAGTAATTTACTCACCTTGAACACTCACAAGGGACTGTACAAGATGAACCGCCTTGCATTTGGTGTGTCGTCGGCCCTGCAATGTGGCAACGCGCAATGGAACAAATTTTTCAGGGAATTCCAGGGGTATAACGTGCATCCTGGATGATATGATAATCACTGGCCATAATGACACAGAGCACCTACACAATCTGCAAAGGGTGCTCAAGGTCCTGCGTGATCGTGGACTGCGACTTAATAAGTCGAATTGCGAGTTCTTTAAGAAGAAGGTGATCTACTGAGATTACACAAGACCTAGGAAAAGATACATGCAGTCAATAATGCTCCACCTCCTACGAATGTAAGTCAGGTTCGCTCGTTCCTCGGGCTCGTTAACTATTATCATCGGTTTTGCCTGACTTAGCAACAGTGTTACACCCACTTAACCAGTTGCAGAGAAAAATTGCCAGTGGGAGTGGACCGCTGAATGTGACAAGGCATTAAAAGTGGCTAAGACACTGATTACATCTGATGAAGTGCTTACACACTACAATCCAGCCTTGCCAGTAAAGTTAGCTTGTGATGCTTCGCCTTTTGGATTGGGCGCAGTCATGTCGCATGTAATGCCCAATAACACCGAGCGACCAATTGCGTACGCTTCCCGCACGCTTTCCTCTGCAGAGCGTAATTACTCTCAAATCGATAAGGAAGCTTTGGCACTAGTTTGGGGTGTCAAAAAGTTTAATAACTATTTACAGGGACGGAAGTTTACATTTGTTACTGATCATCAACCACTCACTTCCATCTTCCATCCTGCTAAGAGTGTTCCCACGACAACAGCATCACGTATGGTGTGATACTCTCTTTTTCTTGCTAGTCACGACTACGAGATAGAATATAAGAGCACCACTAAGCACTGTAATGCGGATGGACTTTCGCGACTGCCAGTACCTGAGGTTCGGACTGAAGACATTGACCCGGATGATCTTCTCCACATGTCTCAGCTGGAGAAGATGCCAGTCACTAGTGCTCAAGTACGCAAAGAAACAGCTCGCGACATTGTGCTCTCCCAAGCTTGTGAATTTACCATGAAAGGATGGCCGAACACATATGACACTGAACTAAAACCCTTCAACGTACGCAGGAATGAACTTTCACTGCATGATGGCTGTCTAATGTGGGAATTACATGTGACAATTCCACTAAAACTACGTGAGACCATTCTCGCTTAGTTGAATCAGGGTCACTTGGGAGTTGTCAAAATGAAAAAATCTCACACGTGGATATGTGTGGTGGCTCGGACTCGATAACGACATTGAGCGACTTGCAAAAGGCTGTGCTGGATGCCAACAAGTACAGCACAATCCCAGGTCAGCACCAGTCCACAACGCCATGGCAGCGTATTCATATTGACTATGCTGGCCCATATCTTGGCCAAATGTTTCTTGTGGTTGTGGACGCCCACTCCAAGTGGCCTGAGGATGTGAGCACGAAATCTGCAGACTCTACGCGCACAATTGCTCGGAATGGAGTGCCAGAGCAGTTAGTCAGTGATAACGGCCCACAGTTTACATCGGACGAATTTCAAACATTTCTTAAGCGCAACGGGGTAAAGCATATTACATCTGCCCTGTACCAACCTTCCACGAATGGGCTTGCTGAACGATTCGTTCAAACCTTCAAACAAGCGCTGAAATCAATGAGTGGGGAGAAGGGTTCCACAGCAGCCAAATTGGCTAACTTTCTGTTTGCGTACAGGAGTGCCCCACACAGCACGACCGGACAATCTCCAGCAATGTTGTTCGTGGGGAGAAATCTTCGTTCACGATTGGATATTCTAAAGCCTAATGTCCGTCGTCATGTCAACAAAAAGCAAATGGATCAGACTGCATCACACACATCTGCCAATGTAACGCGTGAGTTTCACATTGGCCAAACTGTCTCCGTTCGCGACTACAGAGGCAAACAGAAATGGATACCTGGTGTGGTACATGTACATGCTCGCACTGGACCCGTGTTCTATGAAGTTTGTGTCGGTCCAAACATGATCTGGCGCCGACATATTGACCAACTTCTCGACTCTGACATTGGGAAACCATCTGATCTCATGTACCTGTACCCTATGATGTCATAACACAGATCGTACTGTCGGAAATGGACAATCCTAAACCAACACCAGTGGAACCAGACCTTACTGTACCTACCGAAACGTCATCACCTACTAAACCTTCCATGTCGGGTAGTCCTCATGTTGTTGAACGTCGCTACCCCGCACGCTAACATAAACCTCCCGATAAACTCAATTTATAACTGATTGCACAAAGAAACAAAAACCACTTGCGGTAAAACATATCACTGTATCTTCGTAAAATGGATACAGGCATTAGTTAGCAGTAGAGCATAGAAAAAAATAGAAGAAAAAAAATTGCCATGGATTACTTTGATATTTAATGGACATTACACATTCTGGATGTTCACTCGAACAAATTGTTTTGAACTGTTGTTTTACTACATGTGATGGATCACTGTTTTATTATTTGTTTTACCGGACTTGTTGAACATTGAAATTAACTTCATATTTAGTGGGGAGGAAATGTGATATATTTGCTTTGGCCCACTTGGCTACACTCAGCTCATAAATATTTAGTACTGTAAAATTTGCATACAGCTAATGTCAAAGGTCACACCATGACCTGCATTTCCAGGGATAGTGAATAAAACGTTTTTCCAGTATGGCAGCTCCTTTGCACAGTGTGTGTATTTATTATCTACCATTCCACGTGAAATACACCGCACAAAAAATCAATCCGATTCCTTTGCACCCTGGACATCTCTGTCCCAGACATCAAGCCCCTTTTGACTGTAGTAGAGGACAAACTTTGGTGCCCTGTGAGGGCACTGAAGTGGTGTATCAGCTGGACACAATCGATCAGAACCGGACATAAACAATTGTTTTTCATGACAACCCACCTTCATGGCCAGCGTCTCTTGATACAATCGCCCTCAGGATAGTTTCAGCCATTTGATTGGCCAGCAGCTGATGGACCGATTCATGCTCAGGAAGTCATAGGAATGTCCACCTCATGGGTCTTTTTTAAAGGTGTCTCTATAGGTGACTTAACCCAAGCAGCCTGTTGGAAACACCCTTGTACATTCTTATAACGCTATTTAAAGGATGTTCTTCAGGCAGAGGGCAGACCTGGAAGAGAAGTTTTGAAGGTGGTGGCCATTCTAACCTCAGACCTTTGACAAGCCCCTCCCCACCAGGGATCACTCTAGAACAGTGAGTTTCTTTTTCTCTTGCACAATTTCACATAATTTTCTGTGTAAATATTTGTCATGAAGTTTGCCTTTAATGTTATTTCCCCATAACCATGCGTGTCCTCCATGAACAAGTCCGAACCATTTACGGGCCACTCATAATGTTATTAATGAATATGTAGGAACCTGTGTAAAAGGTTGCTGTGTAGGCCTACTGAGTTTTCAACTTTCGGGCTTTGTGCTGTTGTGTTGTGTGCTGTGTAGTAGCGCTACATGAGTGTAGTGGCACTTGCAGTGAACGATTTGTGTGATGTGTACATGTACATATACACTGCCATGAACTATTGTCATGAATGACAATTCAGCTCGTGGGGCAACTGTTTAATATAATAACTAGTTCTTATATGGCACATTTTACAATAATGTCTCAATGCGCTTTACATTAGTGCCCTGGTCATTGGGCCAATAGCATTCCTTTAATCTTTCACAGCTCCCTGGGGAGTATACAGCCCGAGCTGCCGTGCGCTCAGAAGGCTTTTTTCAAACACAATAGCAGGTACCCATTTATACAGTACAGCCCGAAATTTAGTAGACTCCACGCGATAACACCCACGCGCCAAATGGCGTGGAGGTTAGCGCGCCAAACATGTTTAAAAAAAGACTAAACAACCGTCGGTATGTTTTCGCGTGAACCTCCACGCGTGAACCTCCACGCGCTAAACTTGTAATACCCGCGCGACATTTCGCGGGATTGCCCGAGAATGTACGGTGCTTTGATAGCGCGCTGCTCTTTACGGATGGAATCAACATTCCTTTGTTGTAACCGGTCAACTCACGCGTGAACCTCCACGCGCTAAACTTGTTATACCCACGCGACATTTTGCGAGATTGCCCGAGAATGTAGAGTGCTTTGATGGCGCGCGGTTTAACCGATGCAATCAACATTCCTTTTCACACCGGTCCATGCCTTACCCCAGGTGTTTTTTTTTTATCCTGTAATATTTGTTGTGAAATGAAAAGCGAGTCGGCCGCGGCAATTTGTGTCTGTGACAGAAAATAATAAATATTATTTCCTTTGATCCATACCATCCACTTGACTGTACTCACACCCAAACACAGGCATCAATGCCGCCCTAAAAGATTGACACTTTGAGAACAGAATAACTTGTAACATTTTCCCACCGAAGCTGCTTCTGGCGGCAGCCTACATGTACAAAGGCCTTTGCTGCATCGCCTTCATAGGTCGGCCAGTTTTAACCGCAAACAATAAGTAGTGGTTAGAAGTAAAATGAAAGGCCAAGCCTTCAGATTGCATTCTTTTTCTCCAGGGGTACTTTTATTAGTGGCATTAGTTACGCTGTCGCCTAACAAATAAATTGTCCCTCTCGAAAAAACGAAACACCCAAATTAGGCTCTTCAAACAAAAATTATATCTCTCGGAAAATCTGGACCTTACGGCTTGCCGACAGAAAATGTATCAACAATTTGTTACGTCATTTTTATATTAAAGTTGTAAATTTGTCATAAACATTGGTGTCGATAATTACAACAAGTTTGGGCCGCACATTGCGAATCTATTGGAAATAGTTAGCGTCAATACTCAAGACTTCTGTAGGGCACAAATCGACGTATACCTTTGGCCATTCATAACAAAACTCAAGTATTGCATTTTGACGACAACGTTACGATAAAACTCGGGACTTTTGGCCCAGTCATAAAATATTGACGCATTTGCGTTCATTCCTGAATTTTATATTAATCAGTCATTGAATATGCCCCTTTTATTGACACAGAAATTTCTCTCAGGAAAGTACAGACGCAGTTGTTCATACCCAAGACGTCATGTACAAAATTTCGGAGTAAATAAAATGAAATTTGACACCATTTTAACATGCGTGAGTTACTACCCAGAGCTACTGATGGGTGAGCTTAAAAGCAATATGTTCGTAAGTTTGGTTTGATGACCGGGAACGCCAAAGCTAAGAAATGCTAAGAAATAACACGATTGAAAAAGCAAAACCCAAATACACAAGAGAAAAGTAAAATAACAAAATACATAAAAAGAATCCAAGTATAAACTATAATTGGGACCCATGTAAGGAAAATATATATAATAGCTTTGAATAAATAAATAATCTCATTTTTTATAATTTACAAACACAAATTCGGGTCCTCCCGAATCCAACGGCTAATGGGATCTGATTAATAAAACTTTCCTGTTGTGCCCTCTCCCGAGCCTTGGGTCTCCATATGCCTACTACACGATATTTTGTTTGTCTTGTACCGGAAGACAAGTAATCCATGAGCCAACCACACTTGCCGCAAGTAACTTGAGGGACTAACTCTAATTTACAACTTACCATAAACGCAATGGTTGGACGCAGTCTTTGAAAAAATAATTGTTCATTTATATATGTGTTTACGCCCCACACATGTTTCATTCCATGGTTTAAAATGAAAATTGCGCAGGATAGCTTGGGAGCAAACTTAGAACGCCGCACGATATTTGTAGTTCACCTTGCTCGATCGTAACCCCTGGCTGGCTGGTGACTTTCAGCACTTCATTTCCACGATGGGTTAGTGACAAGTGGTGTATCGATTGATGTTGATCATTTAAATGTTTTTTGTTATAAATATAGTCATAACCACATGCAACATATATCAAAGGTTAGCGGCAATGCTCCATGGCAACACTGTTGCTCGGAAGCTCTAGAATCATTCAAATGCAAATGCACATTGTTTCCCCCCCCCCACCCGCCCACCCGCCCACCCGCCCACCCCCAGCCTGATTAAATTCCAACTGATGGAAAGTCCGACACTTAAAAAACTAAAAATCTTTAAAATAAAAAAAATGAACTGTTGTCCATCGGCTGTATGCAATTTTGGATGTGTGACGTATTCTGAGTCCTATGCGAAATTAGGTTAAATTAGGCCGTGTAACTTTAATAACTGTGCATGGCATAGGGCCTATTGCAAAAACTAGGTATACAGTGTTTTCAGCAAGGATTTAAACCAGGTGTGTTCACGCACCAGCCATGGACATTTGATACAATGTTTTACTTCTCTCTGTATAATACTGCACATAGTCATGCAGACGCGCGTATGAACTGTCATTATCGATTATTTTGCTCTACATACAAACACATGTACAAATTATTGTGTGTGCAGAGAGAGATAGGGACATTTTTTAAAGTGATTGACACTTCAGTTGTACCACGTTCAAATGGACCGTCCAAAGTGGTACAGCTTCGAAGAAACATTATTCCTTTGTGGTGCTGCTAGAGTTTGTAACAAGTCTTTCAGAGGATCGCACTCCCGTCATTGGTTACACCGCTTAATACTGAAATAAATGCCGAAGGGCAAAGGTGCGTCAGCGCAACGTTGACCCATTTCTTGCGGTGCCTAGCAACAGTGTTGCCAAGATATGCGCGGCCACTGGAGCCTTTTGTGACTTGCTTTCGTTTCAAAGCCTATGCTATTTAATCAACTAAATGTTGTTCAGTTTACTGCGGCTTGAGAACAAACTTAAAAATGCCAGATAAATGCGTGGATGCGTGGGGGTAAAAAATTAAACTGTCTGCTCCTTAAAAAAATCGTACGGGCCTCTTTTAGGATTCTGTTACTTAAATGTTTGTTACTTATAACATGCCATTAAAAACAAATTGTTTCAAACCCTCTAAAAGGGTTTCTTAATGAGTGTTTGTTCAACAACAAAAATGGGAATATATCTACTTGTGATAACAAGAGAAATATTTTAAAGCAAATGATTTTGATTTTATAAAAAAAATTAAAGGTTTTTCTGGTTCATATCCCCTCGATTTGCTTTACAAAAAACAAATAACAACAAATATACAATTTATTTGTTTAATGTTATTTTCTTGACAAATGCAAGACTCAACAAAGCTCTGGAACTGCCATTTATGAAGCTTTAAAGGTGCATCCAATTGTTGAGTGAGGTCCTGTTACAATTTCTTGCAGGATGAATACATCGTAAACGTAAGATTACGACACCAGGAATTGATTTATCTCGGGATGAAGACTCCTTGAAAAGTAGAATGTATTCTTCCAGATATGTTTTGTCTCGGTATTTTGTTGACGACGTTCTGAAAGTAGGTTGTTGTCTTCCCAAGATAATTCATACTTGGTTCTCGACATTTTCAGGATGTTATCATCCCAAGATGGATCTCGGGAAGTTGACATCCTATGTTCAGGATTTTGACATACAAAGAATATTTGACAACTTTCGTGATGTTGACATCTGTAGGTAAAATACATCTGGAAGATGATATCTTACTTCAGCAAGGATGTCGTCATTCCGAGATTAAATCATGCAAGATGTCGTCAGCGTACTGTCTTTGATGTCATCATACTGCAGTCAATTATCTCATAGGATCTCAACAAGTTGGATGGAAGTTGCTGAACTCCGTAGAAACGTATCTGAAACGACATTCCACTTTTAAGATGTCGTCATACTGAGATAAATTATCTCGGGATGTCATCATCTAAACATTTATGATGTCATCATCCTGCAGTAAATTATCTCAGGCTCTCAACAGGTTAGCGGCATTTCCAGAGCTCCGCAAGGATGCCATCATCCTTAGATACAATATATCAAGAAGACAACATCCTACTGTTAGGCTGTCAACTTTCTAGGGATGAATTTTTTCTGGAAGATGACATACTTTAAAAAAGTCGTCATCCCAGTATAAAATATATCTGGAAGACGACCCTACTTTCGGGATGTCGTCATGTAAGGAAACAAATTATCTTAGAAAAACGACATTCCGGATAAATTATCTCGGGATGTCATTTAACGTTTTAAGTATCATAACTATCTCAGCACCTCAACAAGTTGTGACACTTCCAGAGCCCCGATAATGTAGTTAATATATGAAGAATTATCTTGAAGCAAATTTTGCTTATAAACATTTTTTTTTTAAATGGGGGGAAAGGCACGAAAGGCCAAGGACTACCTGTATAGGGACTGTTTTTTAAATAAATTTATCCAGACTGAAATAAGGACTCGCCCTGGCCTCAGGGTGATTGACAGCTCTATTGTTACAACGTTTCCTTTGTTGTGCCGCTGGAATAATATGGAAGAAGCTTTGCTTAAAAAGAGTGTCTTTTATGTGTCGCACTTTCCATCAATTGAAATTAATCTGGGTGGGGACAGACCATGTGCCTTGGTATTGCCGGTATCAAACAAATGCGTGGGCTGGCGATATTCTTAAAAATGATGTTTTAACTCCGCAAGCAAATTATTCTGTTAATTTGCCGTCCGGTTGCCCCGAATTTTCCCTCCAGTACATTATGGTTTGTTTTTTTAATGTCTGTGTCTAATAAAATTGTCCAGGCTTACGGTTTATTAACGTACTTATATTAATTTCTTAAAGAACTCTTCTGAAAGTGATTGACAGCTGAGTTGTTTAAACCCCTTTGAACAGGCTGATTTAACGGGGTTTGCCGGTATGCAACATTGCCTTTGTGATGCCGCTAGGTTTCAGACTTCTTTTCAGTAACTAGCTCTTCCAATCAAACCAGCTGATACCTTCCAAATAAAGACGTAATTGGTCGCCTCCTGCGGTTGCTTTGATATCATCACTGGACGGCCAGGCGGTAGGCCTATTTTATCAATGAATTTAAATCAAGTCTCAAGCACTTGTGCAACCTTGCAAGAAGAATCGTTACGCGTGGAGACTACCGCGTGGAGATTATCGCGAAAGAGTACAGCCTACGCGCGACAACTTACCGACGGCTGTTTAGTGTTTACGCGGTTTTAAGCTTTTGCGCGATAAACTCCACGCGCTAGGCGGCGTAATTGTTAGCGCGTAAAGCCTATTTTTATTGCGTGGAGGTTATCGCGCGGAGTCTACTAAATTTCGGGCTGTACTGTACAACTGGGTGAAGAGAAGCAATTATAGTGAAGTGTCTTGCTCAAGGACACAAGCGTCACGACCGGGACTCGAACCCACACCCGGATGACTAAACCACCAGAACTTGAATCCGATGATCTTAACCACTCGGCCATGACACTCTGTTGGCAAGTACTTTTGAAGTAGAGGGGGTATAGAAGGGGATTTTTGTGCAAATGACACATCCTTGTCTGCACCTGCCCCAGGTTTTGGGTCCATTTGGTGATTCCTAAAGTTATTCGCTGCGACTAGGACCATTTCCTGCTCCGACAGGTTGGTGCTTGCACTAGTAAACTATAGCTATGCTCTAATGTTCACAAGCACCCCACCCTCTTTTCTGACAAAATCCTTTGTTCTACTTTGGTATCTTCATACCCTGCCAAGTGCAAGGCCCTGGTAGCTGAGGTTTCTGCTCTCCTGCAAAAGCAAGCCATCAGGTGGGTCTCCAACAAATGCAGCACAGGTTTCTCTTGATTCTTCCTGACTCCAAAGAAGAATCCAGGGAGAGGCTCCCAATTTTCAATCTACAGCCACTCAACAAATTCATAAAGCCTCAAGTGATTTCGGAATGGAGTCACTCCACACAGTGCTGGATTCCCTGTCGGTCCTGGCATCGGCAGCATCCCTGAGCATAAAGGATGCCTACTTTCATGTTTCAATCTGTAATGGTGCAGTGGCAGCTTCCACTTTTGCTCTCCTGAAATTGTCTCTGTTTCTGTACTTTATTGGTTTTTTACTGTTCAAATATCCTGATTAGATCTACATGTATAGAGCAGGATTTGAAAGACGCAAGTGATTGCGTCTCTGTGAAAAGTAAGGGGGAAACAAGTATAAGAACTACTCATACTTTTAAAACACACCTTGCTCACAAGTTTTACATCAAGTTTTAGGTCCTTAAGCCTTCTCAAACTGTTCCACAGAGATAATACCTACTTGACCTTAACTTCCGGTTGAAATCAGGTATGCATTGACCCGCTGCTAAACCACATGAAAAGAAATGCACTGAAAACACATAAAATGCTTGATCTAAACCAGTTGCACGTTGAGCGGCTGCTCGGTCCATTGACCACAAGGTTCAAAGTCCATCAAACATGGTTGTAGTCTAGTCTCTGTTAAAAGTTCATGCAACCTGATTATGGCATTATGCATTTTTATTCTCTAAAACAGCTGTCTATGCAAACCTCGTTAAAAATCAAAATGTTAGGCTTTTGATAGTGTGCCTTTTTAGACTTTAAATATGCCCAATTTCAATCCCTCACTAAATCAGATGTTGATAAACTTATAAGACACTTTCCGAACAAGTCTTGTTCTCTAGACACACTACCTACATTGTACATGGCTTATCAAGAGTTGTCTGCTCAGTCTAAGTGTTACCGATTATTACTAGAATCATCAACACCTTTCTTTTATCTGGTGTTGTCCCTGAAAACTTCAAACAGTCCAACATTACCCCAATTTTTAACATGCACTTACTTGATTCTAATGTTCTTAAGAGTTATTTTCCATTTCCAGCATCGAACTCCCTGGCAAAGATATCAAAAATGCTGCTTCATGTCAAGTTACCAGTCATGTTAGCAACAATAATCTTGGTGATCAGTTCCAATCAGCATATGAAACTCACAACAGTATCGAGACTGCCTTGCTCAAGGGAAGAAAAAAAAATCAGAAACTCCTGGGCTTCCTTACTTACATGTAGGATGCATGTTGTAACGCTGTCAGATCAATGGTGCTTAGATGAATTGACTATGCCAACTCACTGTTGTACGGTAACCAAGGAAGGTGGATCTCAGAGGAGTACAGCGCCTTCAAAACAAGCTGCGTGTCTTGTAAATGCATGCACCAGAGATCAATTCTCATCAGCTCAAATACTTCGTTCACTTCACTGGCTCCCCGTCAAGGAAAGAATCAAGTTCAAAATTCATCTGTTTGTAAATAAATCCTTCCAACAGCAATCCCCAAGTTCCATTTCTGATAATCTCACCTTTTACAATACAGATTCGCCTGGAGGTC
Source organism: Leptasterias polaris (assembly GCA_037783415.1). Taxonomy (NCBI): domain Eukaryota; kingdom Metazoa; phylum Echinodermata; class Asteroidea; order Forcipulatida; family Asteriidae; genus Leptasterias; species Leptasterias polaris. The sequence continues at coordinate 465,601 of JAZGTN010000246.1, forward strand.
ACAGGGGGCTTTGCTCCTCTTCTGATGTTACCCAGGTGATTGTTCCGCACACTAAAACTTTTTCCGCACACTAAAACTGTGTTAACTTTGGTGTCAAGCACGCCCCCCCTCCCCCGTTCGGTTCCATTATACATGTAGCATAGCAACTACCCCAAATAAGTTGGAATAACAAGATATGTAGTATTTTGTAAAAACAAGATAATAAGTTGTAATAACGAGACATAAAGCCATAATTATGAGACAATAAGTTAAAATATAAGATAATATCTCACAATTGCAAGATTATATCTCATTACGAGATAATACATGTACATGTAAGTCATACCAATGAGATAACAAAATGTTGAAAATATATACTTCAAAAAAATGTAACTTACACTTTATACAGTTTGCATGGCATTAATGGGCTTTCGTTAAAGAAATTAACAATAATGCGATTTGTGATTCATTTCAGGTCCCTTATTGGTGCTGGAATGAGCCAATTCAAATCAGACACGATGAAATTTGACATTCCTTTCTTCCAAAGATTTCGCAATCCTGAAGACAGGTAAGTTATATTAGTGGCAATAAAGTGAAAATGTTAAGTCTAAATCACTCTACTTACCTGTAGAGCGAATACTACATTCACATTGTTCCTAATACCAGCAAGCAGTTTGCTAAGAGTTTTACACACAATAGCGCCCTCCAGTGTCCTAGCAACAACACTCTGTGACATGCGCACTTCCAGCTTCCATCCTGTATTACCTTCAGAGAATCCAGAACATTGACTCGTACCCCTAAACGATTGGCCAAAAGCTTGCAATAAGGTCAAACAAATCTTCGGATCAAACAAAAATAAAACAAAACATCCCCCAAATTTGTCCTGATGAATTATCAAACCACTCTCTCCACGGCACCTGCCGGGTCCATATAAAGGATCCCCTTCCCGAAGAGTTTGCCAGCGGTGTGATTGGATGGAAGATTACCACCATCATTCTTCGTCACCTCAAATGTCCTGTAGTGCGACCTAAAAGTCAGCTGCTTGCTCTCCTACCCATCCCATGCACAAGAAGAAAGACAGGTCTCTCTCTCAGATGTATATACCGATGAATAAACCGTTGTCTTCTTCTGTTTTAAGACTAGATAGAATTAAGCCTCCTAGTCTCACCGACCAACCATCCTGTTTTGACTGAAAATATTGGCATTCTAGTTTGATGTCATTAATAATTCTGCACCCAGTGCAAAAAGGATTACCACAATGATACCACAATACCACACTAAACCCCTGCGTCCGCCTAACAATGCTCTCAGCAACGTTTGGAGTTTCCGATGCAGCTTAAAGACTCCCCCCTCGTCCAATGCACGTCATCTGCAAGATCCTACTGCCCAATGCAGTTGTTCGGCATGAATTGCCATTCAGCCTCCTGGCACATTGTTTTTGATCGATGGTATCGATCTCTCAAATTTGAGAAGAATTTTGAGGAATTAAAAGAAGTTGTCCTCATGGAAGAATTCAAAAACAGTGTCCCTCCGAGTTTCACAACCCATTTGGAAGATCACAACATCACCAAATTAAAGAAAGCTACAGTGGTGGCTGATGATTATGAATTAACTCATAGAATGAGTATGGGCAAAACTAATTTCCAGTCAAAGGGTTTTTACAAAAACAGTGATAATGGCAAGTCAGGTTCCGAGGCGCAATTTAGCACTGAAAGTCTGTATTCATCAGATAAGAAGCCTTCATCATCGAGTGGAGCCAAGGACGACCAGAAGAAAGTCCTTTCCTCCATGTGATTACTGTCAGAAGAAGGGTCACTCGAAGGCGAGTTGTTTCAAGGTCATCGCTGATGGCGGTCTGAAAAGCCTGTCACTTTTGTCCGTAAGGGCACTCTACTTCGAAGGAAGTCCGTGAGGCCGATGGCAACCGTGTTTCTTCTTTGAAAATATTTGATAAAACCAACATTTTTACAAATTTTGTTTAGACTATTTAAATCATCTAACCATCTCAGAGCCTACAATGTATGCCCATATTATTATTAATATTAGTTTTTTGAATTATTTTTGAAGCTCAAACATCTTACTGTCACTGGGTCTGTCCCCGAAATTGCTTTTATTGACAATTGATCTCCTGGTCTCGGAGCCTCACCCCCGCTAATACTCTACATATACTCCATCCCAGAATACTCTCTCATTGAGGCCAAATCATCTTGCGATCTCGGGGACTGACCCCTGATACACCCTCCGTTATGCTATATCATCTCAAGATCTTGGGGCCCTTGCCCCTCCCTATAATGTGAGGCCAATGCACCTCATACTCTCTGGGGCCTATCCCAGATCTGCCAGATTATACCACATGAGATTGTGACCACATGAGATTGCACCACGTACCAGTAGCTTCAGTGTACTACAATCCTTTGACAGAGTAACACGTTGTGCTCTTGATCTTCCAAGTGTAGCTATTGACTTGCATTGAGCTTCATACAAGGAACTTGTATTTTTTATCTTGGCTCTTCAACGCAGTAAGCTGTTTAAGCTGTGTTTATAATATAATTATAAAGTTGGGTTGTAACGTAGTTACGTTTCTGAATTTTGCACGTGGTGTGAAATTGCTGTTTATAATGGCGGACTGTCCACAAGGTACGTCCTCGGACTGTCCACAAGGTACGTCCTCGGACAAGATTACACCCATCATACGAGGTATGGAAATGGACAAAAAGGGCCACAGAAAACCCAAAACCGGCAGCAGTGGTGAAGTTACACCATCAAAACGACAAAAAACATCAGATATGAATCCCAGTAGCGGTGTAACCGCTCCAGAAGGGAAGCAAAGCCAACGAGAACCGTCTCAAATGGCAACCATTTTGAACATGTTAGTTCAAATTAAAGACAATCAGGATAAACTCGGTGCTCGTGTAGGGCACATAGAAGAGAGTTTTGAGTATTGTGAAGAACCCGTGGAGGTTCAAGAACTAGAGTTGAATAATCAGACACAACCTCAAATTCACATGCATGTGAATAATGATGATAAATCATCAACTACTGTAGTGCAGAGAAATCTGATAAACCTGTTGAAATTGAGAGTGAGTCTGCTAAAACTGAGACAGTGAACATTTTCAAATATAAAGCTTGCTCTGCAGCCTTTTTTCATCTTCACAACATCAAACACATTAGTCAATTCCTAACACAAGAATCTCTTTTAAAACTAATTCATGCATTTGTGACCAGTCGTCTTGATTATTGTAATAGCCTTTTGTATGGTCTGCCAAAGTCACAGATAGCTAAACTACAAAGGGTTCAAAACGCTGCAGCCAGAATTGTTACTAACACACACCGGTTTGAACACATTACACCTACATGTATAATTCGTCAATTACATTGGCTGCCTGTTTCGTACAGGATTAATTTTAAAATCCTTTTGTTGACCGTCAAAGCTCTTCATGGTCTTTCTCCAAAGTACTTACAGGATCTCGTTTCCATCCGGAAAGTATCTTCATATCAACTTAGGTCAGGGAATAATGGTATTTTCTTGGATTATCCTTCTGGGCAATTCCATGGTTAGTTTCGTTACACTTTTAGCTGCTTAGCACAGCTCTGTGGTCTCCAATATGAATATGAAAGCCTATCAAGTCTCCATTTTTGTACCATGGATACATCTTGCCTAGACCTATTATACAAATAAACTACAAACTTTTAGACATGTTTATTCAGTTGTTATGATCAGTTTAATTTTGGTTAGTTACGTTACAAAAAAGGGACATGGAAAAAAATTGCATGTCTTTGAACAAAAGGTTTCCTCAAACAGGATACAGCTGAAACAAACTTTACTATTTCTATAATTACATGGGTACTAGCAAGTGTTTTGGTAAAAAAATAAAAAATAACTCTGATCAGTTCCAAGCATTGCCCCAAAATCATGGTTAGTTACGTTACAGTTAGTTACGTTACACTTTGTCCTTGACTAACATTATTTGTTATACACCCTTTGTATACACTCACAGCTCTATTAATCTGGTCTATATTAGTAACTAATATGCACTACACTGTACTACAACCAGTGTTGTATGACTCGAGTCCAGGACTCGGACTCGAGTCCGTCTCAAGTCACAATTTCGGTGACTCGGACTTGACTCGAGTCACGTCTGCAAAAGACTCGGACTCGGACTCGGACTCGACTATCATGACTCGGACTTGTCCCCGAGGACTCGTGACTCGAGTCACGTATTTTCACAAACAATACCTTTTTAAAATATTAAAATCAATTCCGATGATCCGATCGTCATTCCAGGAGCGAGTACACACACTATGGGATGGAGTTTACGTCGAGCACAATCAATAATACACTGTCGTATGGTGTTGCAAGTAATGTGTTCGTGATTATTGTGTAGATGGCCATGTACCTACAGCACGTGTATGTTCGATTCGTTTGTTCAATACGCATAATAAGGGATGCACGACACCAGTATCATGCTAGACTTGGTTCCAAGTCTGTGATCGTGGTTTTTAGTCGTCCTGATAGCCGATACATTATTGGCTGAACGAAACAGCGCCCTCTTGTGGATAAACCACGTGTGATAGCCAATCTGCAGGGGAATTTTGCGTGGCCGATGCAGAAAAATAACCGCAGTCTCAGACTTGAAATCAAGTCTAGTATCATGCTGGTATTCTGTCAACGTTAACACCATAGCAAACTGCTTGTGCTTGATTCATATTACCAGGGAAATGGCATGTCTGGTACCTGTAAAACACAGCCCGCATATTGCACTGTGATGGCTGTGTGTTGTTTGCATCAGTTTCTACACATGGTCTGATCTTTAGTTAGCTAGCTAGATTGTAATAAGGGCTGATGAGGGGTTTTTGTCTTTTGTCTTTAGCTTGGTGTGATCTTTAGTAAGCTAGAATGTATTAAGGGCCGATGACGGGTTTTTGTCTTTTGTCTTTAGCTTGGTGTGATCTTTCCAACATATCCAGATCAATTAAGCAAAAAACAATGGAATAAAGTAATATTTTGTAATACAGTAGTAGTACAAAATGTTAATGTCTTTAACATTCAAACTTTTTTCTTTACACTCATAAGCTATGCAGTATTTTATGAGAAAAAAAAATCACAATAAACTAAGTTAACTTCTCTCTTACATAGATACCAAAGAAAGCAAAACAATAGAAAGGTTATGTCGAATGAGTTCCATGTCTTGACTCTTGGTCATGGATGCTAATCTTAAAGTTCAACAGAAAATATGAAATGCCCGCGATTGTTGACAACTTCTGGCGCATCTAGCTTAGAAATCATTTTGTTCTTTGTATAGAAGATACAATCTTTTTGAGTGGGCCATTTCCAATAATTGCCTGCATGCCTCATCACAGACACTTGGAATTCTCCATTTTCAACAGCAATCACTTCTCCAGGAAATATGTGCTCTTCATACTCTACCATGTACCAGTCTCCTATCTGAATTGACTCCACACTGCTTGGATCATCATCCGGGTAGTTAGTAGATGGTACCTCAGCACCGTCATCATGTGTGTGTAGGGGAAAAGTGAATCATACATGTAACCTTGTGTAAACAGACCATTAAGATGAGACTAGTGTGACCACAAAAACATTTTGATGGTTTTGTATATATACAAAACTTTTTTATACACAAATTTGTTGTGCTTGTCCTCTAAAAACACTCTATATGATGCTTATATATATATAAGCATCATATAGAGTGTTTTTAGAGGACAAGCACAAAAAATAGTAGTACCGGAACGCACTCAAAGTGTTCAAAAAGCTTCAGTTTTATAAAATTCTTCCCTTGTTAATGGAGATTCATGTATGGAAGTCTTTAAAAACGTATGAGGCGTTATGTGTATAGTTCTTAATAGGGAAGGGGGGAGGGTTTAAGTGGCTTTCTTCCTTTCTCTGTCAAGCTGATGTTGTTGACGATTAGATAGCAAACTCTCTTGCTGTTTTTTCTGTCACGACATTTCTTTACGGCCACTGCTTTTTTCTCCTTGTATTTCTCGTAGTGACCAGCTGCCTTTATCTTTTCTATGTGCCGCTTTTGCTTTTCCTTGTTTGTCAATGGTATGTTTGATCTATGGACATTAACACAAGGAACAAAGTCAATCAAAATGTTTAGAAAATTGCAGCTTCTATAGGATCTATACCTGATGTACAGTGTAAGAATTTATGTAGATACAGCACTGAACATAAAATCTGTTCCACCCATCACATTAATTTGCAAACTCTCATTAATTTAGTTTGGTAGAGAAATACAACTTTAGGATAGGCCCTAACCCTTTAAAAATTAAAATAAAATTCAGATGGATTATACCATGTAATTATATTGTCATCAAACTTACCCAAATTTTCTCACCACAAAAGTTGAAGAAGCTGAACTTTTGTAGGACAAGCTTGTTGCGCATGGATCTTGCATTGAATACAGACAATATGAGGCACATGGCAAACAAAACATGTGCTTTAAGTTGAATTGTGGGTAAAAGAATAGTATCATACTGTCCTCTTTTGTTTAAACTTTACAACATGGCTGAAAACTTGTGCTTGTGTGTAATAGTCTTTATGTCGGTTAGTTACGTTACACCCCGGTTAGTTACGTTACATGGTTAGTTACGTTACAGGTTTTGACTGCTTCTATTTTCCACACGTTACAATTTTTATGATTTTTCTTTCCTTATATCAATTAAGTATTGTACAAAGGAGGAAAAATTAAGCTATGAAAATTTTAATTAAATGCCTTCTCTAGAGGCAAAAACAATTGGAAGCTTCGGTTAGTTACGTTACATAGGCTTTAATGGGGTACAAGTTTCACAGATTGATGGTCTGAATCTATCACAATCACAAATTTTGACTATTGCAGCCAATGTGTAGGTTCAATCAATACATAAATATGATCAGATTGATTTGATACATTGGAATCTTCCCCATTCAGTAGTAAATTCAAGTTGCACAACTTTTTTACACATAATTTCATGATAAAACATTGTTGGCACAAAATTCTATTTTGTGTATCTTTCCTGCGAAGACATGACATTGAAACCATTTTTCCCTGAAGCTTTGATGTATATGCTACCATGTAAGCCCAATTTTTACTTTAAAAAAACAATTTTAAATTTTGAGGTCATGTCCACTTCTTCATGGAATTGCCCTTCTGGTAAAATGTTGACTACATTTGGTGATAGGGCTTTTTCTGTGGCAGCCCCTAAGCTTTGGAATGCGCTACTGTTTCATATACGTAGCGAACAGAAACTTACCTATTTTAAATGTAATATAAAAACCCACCTTTTTAAAGCCGCTTTTTAGTGTGTCTTTCTTCTACATGTACATGTATGATCGCCTTGCCAGTTAGTTTAGATTTTTAGCATAGATACATGTAGGGTTAGAGGCGTCTGTCTCCTGAAAAGGTCAAAACATTACCGATGCCAGCAGGGATAGGCCTATGTAATAAGTAACTATTAGTTCACTGTTGGCGGGACAGATGCAGGTATCCCCATACTTTTGTTTGGGCACTGGCCTGGTGACCAGTCGTTTTTCTTTGTCTTTTTCTTCCATTCTGTGCTTTTTAACATGTGTTCTGCACCTTTGATCATTTTGTATGTAAGGAGGCGCAATATAAATTTTAAATATTATTATTATTATTATTAAACCAGCTGGTTTGGGATATTATTCGACCGGAACCTCGGTCTTTGGATGTTAAATTCCAAGCAATCCAAGGCATCCCTCGTGAAAGGGTCCACAGCTATTACGCAACTAGTTGAACAACTAGCCCAAACGACAATAGATAAAGCCGAATCTGGGAACACACAAAAGCTACTCGATTTGAGTACTGATGCATTGGCATTGTTCGGAAACGCAAACCGACTTCTAAATCTCAGAAGGCGTGACTGCATGAAGTCAGACTTAAAGCAAGATTACTTGCATTTATGTTCCACTACATTGTACTGTGCCTTTTACTGACTATCTGTTCGGGGACGATGTCTCAAAAACAGTTAAATATATTCAAGAAGTAAACAGAGCAGGTCAGAAGATCAGTACATCTTGGTCACAAGGTGGTAGTAGCCGTGGTAGAAATCGAGCTCGAGGCATGAGATTCAGGGGACGAGGTGGCGGCTATTTTCGCAAGCCATATCAAGGGCATAATACTTCGGGAGATGGTGCAAAAAACGTCCAGAAGTACCCCAGAACGCAGACGAGAGGTCAGCAAAGCCAGAAGTAGCACAAGACTGTCTACAGCGATGCTGTAAGTACTTCAGTTAAAATTGAGGCATTTGAAGCAGGTAGACTGAAACATTTTGTAAGCAATTGGCGAGAAGTAACATCAGATGTCAATATGTAGCTGCACATGCCCATATTGAGTTTATTGATACATGTAAACCACTGTCACAAAGTAAACTACCTTGGCAAAATATCGGTAGTGTTTCAGAACAAAATGTTATCAATTTGGAAATAACAAAATTGCTGGATAAAAAGGTGATTGTTAAGTCACATCACTGTCCAGGGGAGTTTATATCTTCGATATTTACTCGACCAAAAAAGGAGGGCACATCCAGAATGATACTTAACCTCAAAGGTTTTAATGAGCATGTGAAATACCGCCATTTTAAGATGGATACCTTTGAAACGGCTGTAAGACTTATTACACCAAATTGTTTCATGGCGTCAGTGGATCTTAAAGACGCTTATTACACAGTTCCTATAGCAGAGGAGCATCAAAAGTATCTCAAGTTTATGTGGGATAATACTTTGTTTCAGTATACATGCTTACCAAAAGGGCTAGCCTCGGCCCCTAGAATGTTTACCAAATTATTGAAGCCTATGTTTGCCACGTTACGTGAACAAGGACATATCATTTTAGGCTATATTGATGATTGCCTTTTACTAGGTAACACTAAAGATGAGTGTGTCATGAATGTTAATGAGACATTAACATTAACTAACCGACTTGGATTTATACACCATCCAGTAAAGTCAGTCTTGCAACCTTTCTATAGATTCTGTCGCATTGACAGTTACTCTAACCTCAAACAAAGTTGATAAACTTATTGAGGAATGCAAGGCACTATGTCATTCAGATATGATGCATATAAGATCAGTGGCTAAAGTCATTGGACTATTGATATCCAGCCTTCCTGCTGTAGAATACGGACCTTTGTTTTATAGGTCTCTTGAAATGGAAAAAGTGGATGCATTGAAAGCACACTGTGGCAATTATGACACATTCATGAAAATTACACCAGAAATGAAAGAAGATTTGAGTTGGTGGATTGAAAATCTTCCTCAGCAAAAACGAGACATAACAAAAGGAAATGCAGAGATGTCTATATCATCTGATGCCTCAAACAAAGGTTGGGGAGGCATTTGTGGAAAGTTGAAGTGCGGGGGAAGGTGGACACCTATGGAAGCTAGTTAATTATTAATGCACTAGAACTTAAAGCAGCTTTCTTTGCATTAAAGGCACTGGACACTATTGGTAATTACTCAAAATAATTGTCAGCATAAAAACTTACTTGGTAACGAGCAATGGAGAGCTGTTGATAGTATAAAACATTGTGAGAAACGACTCCCTCTGAAGTAACGTAGTTTTTGAGAAAAATACTTCAGCGAAGCCTTTTATTATTGGCATCTGAAAGCACACAAATTTGTGCAACAAGGGTGTTTTTTCTTTCATTATTTTCTTGCAACTTCGATGACCAATTCAGCCCAAATTTTCACAGGTTTGTTATTTTATGCATGTGTTGGGATACACCAAGTGAGAAAATCCAGAGCATGTAACGATATTGCCAAAATTATTTGGCTTTGGGCAAGAACAAAAGGAATTTGGTTAACAGCAAGTTATTTGCCAGGAACACTGAACTTTGAAGCTGATCATGAATCAAGGGTATTTAATGATCGTACTGAATGGCAATTAGATAAAGTATTTTTTTTCAATGATCACTGATATGTTGGGACTCCCAGACATTGATCTTTTTGCCACAAGACTGAATAAACAATTAACCAAATTTGTCTCATGGCGGCCTGATCCTGATGCCTTATATATAGATGCCTTTACATGTACATTAGATTGGCACTCGTGGTATTTTTATGCTTTCCCTCCATTTAGTGTTCTTGGGTGAGCCACCCAATTTTACTGCCAATGAAAGCAACGTTGCTTCAACTCCCAGGGACGGCCCAACTACATTGTACATCCACTGAGGACAAAACTCAGATTGATGGCAATTGCCTGGTTTCAGGCAATCGCTTGAAAAGCAGAACATTTCTGGAGCAACAGCCGACATTATCATGTCATCATGGAGGGCAAAGCACCCACAAACAGTACCATTCATATGCTGAAAGATGGTTGCAGTTTTGCTCTGAGATCAAAGCGGATCCAATGCATCCAAATATAAGCCAGGTGCTTGATTTCCTCACTAAACTGTATCACACAGGAATTGGATACAGTGCACTGAACACAGCTCGATCTGCAGATGCAGCATTATGCTCAACAAATGACGGTGTACCTCTAGGTACTCATCCGCTTGTACGGTGTTTTATGAAGGGTGTCTTTAATTTAAGACCAACAAAACCTCGCTACAGTGTGACATGGGACGTCAACAAGGTTCTTGACTATATTAGGTCATCTTTACCAGTAGAAGTGCTACCTTTGAAAGAATTAACTTTGAAATTGGTAATGTTAATTGCTTTACTACAGCGGCCAGAAGTCAAAGTTTATTGAGATTGTCAAATATGACAGTTACTAAAGATGGATTTAGATTTGATTTTGATCAACTGCTTAAGCAAATCAGACCGGGGTATGTTACTCCAACTATTAACTTAAAGGCTTACACGCCAGACATTCAACTGTGTGTATGTGTTACTTTGACTGAATATTTAGCTCGCACTAAACCTTTGCGAGGGGATGTTGAACAGTTATTAATTAGCTACATGTATGTTAAACCATACAAATCAGTATACATCAACTATCAGTAGATGGATTAAAGATGTAATGAGGCAGTCAGGAATTGATACTGATCAATTTAAACCACACAGTGGGCGAGCAGCAACTACTTCTAAAGCTAAGCAGAGCTTAGTTCCAATTGAAGACAGCAGGATGGTCATCCCAAAGTATGTTTGCCAAGTTCTACGACAGGACCATACAGAAGGATGTTTCCTTTGCTGAAGAGGTGTTAAAGTATTGAAATAATTTACAAGAGAATTTCAGCTCATAATATTGACTGATGTTCATGTACAATGTACTTCCATGCATTTTCAAGTATTAAATTACATTGAATACTGAACTCTGAACTCTCTCACACATCTTTGCTTAAAAGGGTAGGCAAAGAGGCAGGCCGGCAAAAGTGCTATGGGAAAGCAAGCCAAAATGAGACTGCAAGTACATGTAGGGGTCGCACCTTATAAACTGGTGTAGTGGTTGTCATGAAGAGCAAATCAGGGTGTGGCTTGAGGCGATGCTGTGGGAAAATCTAAAAATTAAACGAAACTAGAAGTTGAAGTTTGATGGAGATTCTATGTAGTCATCATGAACACGAAGGGATCACACCCTCCCTGTATACCCTCCCTGTATACATGTACCCTCCCTGTGTGGAGTTTGTTTGGTTTTATGTAAGATGTGTTCGCTCGGCTTTAAAAACTGAAGCTACTGGTACTTGGTGCAATCTTATGTGATCCCTCCTTCCACTAGGAGCCTGGCTGGTAGAGAAGAATGCACTATCTTCCCAACTTTTTACGAATGAATTATGGTTAAGTGCACCAAATTTGGAAATTAGAATAAATATCGATCAATGAACTTGTCACCATGTTGTTAGCTCTCTAGTCACTTCTGTAATGTCTCTGACTCTGTTTTAGAACTTCATGGACATGCTGTGAATGTCTAGAATGAATTTGAACTTATTGATGATGGTGAAATACATCAAGTCATGTACATGTTTGTCATCAGGTCATGTTGTAAATCACTTTTCATGGCATCTCCAAAGAAAATCTGAGACATCAACTGGTATTCAGTATCGACAGACGCCTCACTGTGTGGTTGGGGGAAACTTGGCTCTCTTTCCAAATGAGAACAGTGCCACAAACTTACCCACATCAAAGTGCTGAAGTTGCTGGCAGTTTAAAATGCTTTCAATTGCTTTCGACTACACCTGGAAGACCATCACGTTGAGATAGTAATAAATAAGTTTGAATAAAGCAGAAACTATTTATCCCTGTTGTCTCAACAGAAAATAGCACCGCATAAAATGAAATTTTTTCACAGTTTTATCACATGGTGTGCTAATCTTTGTAAAAAACAATTATGTTATCATTCATTTACTTCTAAACTTTGTTAATTGTTCTATTAAAAGAACAATATTTATTTCAATTCAAACAGTGACAAGCATAAGCTCATTGCTTTATTTTTACAAACTGATGTTTCATTAACGCCCAATCTTCAGAAATAATCAGACTTCAGTTAAATTTACACCAGAAATATCGAACATTAAATTTGATGTTCCCTTATTTTTTACATTGTTATTACTACAGGAGGAACTTTATTTCTGCTGGTGCAGCCGCTGGTGTTGCTTCTGCGTTTGGTGCACCAGTTGGTGGCCTTTTGTTTGCTATGGAAGAGGTATCATCTTTTTGGAGTATGAAGCTCTCTTGGCAAGTCTTCTTCTGCTGTATGATTTCTACATTCACTACTGATTTGTTCAACTCGGCCTTTCACAACTTCAAATATCAGGGGAACTTTGGTCTTTTCCGGTCACAAAATTACATCATTTTCAAGGCAAGTGATTTTGTTTAATGGAACTAATTATTTTCATGAAAGTTACATGTATAGGTAAAATGTAATATTGTTTTGTTTGATTTAATTAGCTTTCATCGCCAGCATTTTAAAACAACTTTAATGTGATTTTTTTACAGGTCATGGACAGTCTTGATGTTAATATCATCATGTTCATTCCTACGGTTGTTCTTGGGGTTGTCGGTGGTCTGCTTGGAGGAATGTTTGTTTTCATCAACTTAAAGCTTGCAAGACTAAGACAGGCCTTAATTTCCAAGATTTCAAAGAAATGGAAAAAAAAATCTTTGAAGATAATGGAACCATGCTTTATTATTGTAAGTAAACCTCGGTTCATGTTACTTACTAAGTTACTATTTGTAATTGTCAGTTTCCCTTTTTAATTTCCCAAATTACCATTCATACACAAGGTAAGTGTGAAAGACAACTTAACTTGACAATGAAACGGAAGGCTGAATTTATACAAATGGATTTGGTTTTTGCAGCACCTTGGAAGCTCTAAGAACATGTACATGTGCTTGTATTTATTTTTTTACTTAAGCTATGTACACAGGTAGAGGTGACGAAGTTATTTGTCAATGTATTCTATAGCTTGATATAATACTGATAATCCATTGTAAGTTTTCAGATTGTACTAATACTGATTTTGGGAGGTTAAAACATGTCAACTATCTGACACCTCAGCTTGAGACAGGTCCTCCACAGGGACAAGTCCGCTGTTTAGACAGGTTGTCCATTAATTAAGTCTCTTAAACAATTCACAAATCATCTGTTGACAAATTATTATTCCAAAATGAGCCTTTTGTTCAGGCATTACCGTTACCAAAGTAACGACAGAGCCATCCTCAGAGACCACTCAGGGGTGATCTTTTAAAAGAAAGACAAAAAGGACCACCATTCCCACTGCTCATAAAAACTCAAGAGAGTTCCTGAGACAGGTGCACCGCAGTAAACGCCACAGAGGTACATTAGCGACCCGATTTCCTGAGTAGATTTGTTGAGGCTTTTCACACCCTTGTGGGGAGGCTTGACAGGGCAAATCTGACTCTGTCACCTCCCAGGTGCCCCTTAGTCATTAAGGACACAGTTGGATGACACCAGGCCAATGGGGTAAAACGCACACCGGCCGGCCATGCTCCTGAGTCTCCTCCAGGCTTGCAGCCCCTGCCCGCTAGTCATTGTGGTCAGGGTCGCTAGCCATGCGTCAGATCATGATTGGTACCCGGACACCTTGACTGTGCTGTGTCACCACTGGGGCATGGTGTATAATTCCCCGGGAACATCTCGTCCCCCATAATCGGATGACTCGGCTGAAGAAGAGGACAAGCTGGCTAATCAGAGGGACATGATCAGGGTTCTGAACCTTCCCTCTGATATGAACGCCCCCCTCCTGAATGCCAATCAATGTTAATCCCCATAATGACAATGCACTCTTGACATTTTGCCCACAAGCCTGTGGACCCCTGGGCTACGCTCGACTCTTTCCCCCATGTCGCCTGCCTAACGTTTGGGTTGAATTTTAGTAGGCTACTCGGCCTTCTGGGATTCCACTTCTGAGGTTAATCCTAGACCTTCTGAAGTTGTTTTCTCCTTGTGTCCTATGCCCCTGTAGACATATAATAGTTTCACTTATACACACCGCCTTACTCAGTGTGAGTTTATGCAAATGTAGTATTCGCTCTACAGGTAATTAGAGTGGCGTTACCCCACCCCCTCCCCCCTCCCCCCACCCCCTCCCACAGTAGTGTGGGCAGGGTCTACCGACAAATACTAACATCCCTCCTTCCCCACTTTATAGATTCTTTGAGTGCTTACACCTTTAACGTTGGAGAAAAACAGGACGTTAAAATTAATGGATAGGACACTGGAGGGCGATATTGTGTGTAAGATTGTCAGCAAACTGACTGCGGGCCGGCATAGGGAACAGGGAACAATGCATAAGTTGTATTTGCTCTACAGGGAAGTTTTTTATTTGTAGACCCTGCCTACCTTACTGTGGGTGGGGGGGGGGGGGGGGGGGTGCAGAATGCCGAAAAAATGCTATTCTGTCGCACATTATAAACTGCACTTGGGGTACACCTGACCTCTACCTGACCTCTACCATTATGGGATCTCAACAGACTGTCTCAACAGATTGTCTCAACGGACTGTCTCAACAGACTGTCTTAACGGACTGTCTCAACGGACTGTATGTCTCAACGGACTGTATGTCTCAACGGACTGTATGTCTCAACAGACTGTCTCAACAGACTGTCTCAACAGACTGTCTCAACGGACTGTATGTCTCAACGGACTGTATGTCTCAACGGACTGTATGTCTCAACGGACTGTATGTCTCAACAGACTGTCTCAACGGACTGTCTCAACGGACTGTCTCAACGGACTGTCTCAACGGACTGTCTCAACGGACTGTCTCAACGGACTGTCTCAACGGACTGTCTCAACGGACTGTCTCAACGGACGTCTGTCTCAACGGACTGTCTCAACGGACGTCTGTCTCAACGGACGTCTGTCTCAACAGACTGTCTCAACAGACTGTCTCAACAGACTGTCTCAACAGACTGTCTCAACAGACTGTCTGAATGAACAATCTTTCTTGAGTGAAGATGTTTGTTGTCATTTTGCTACAGCCGATACAGATAGATTGGCACTTTATTACTTCCACCAAAGGAGGTTATTTGTTTGTCCTTCTCATTTGAGAAGGCTTTTTTATATAGGACCTGTAGAAATTGTTCTTGTAAAGAAAAAGTGACAATAGAAAACCAATGGGAAATGCCCACAATAATGTCGCTCTACTAAAGAAACTTGGTTGTCAGTCAGCAATATCAAAATGTTCAAGATGGATTGCCTTAAAACATTGTAGAAAGATTAATCATTGGTCAAAGATAAACTTATTAGATTTTTGTGAACATTTTGATCTTTTTGTGATGCAAAGAAAATGTTTAAAGTTAACTTTCTTTGAGAGGCCAAGGAGCAAATTTACATGTATCTATAGACCATGTTACATTTGTTTACAAAAAGAGTGACCTTATACGTTCTAATGCATTTCCTGACAGGCAAGATACTACACAGGCACATTTTGTGTCATATTTTTCACATAAATTCAAGAGTAACAAAAGCAACAGCTGTGTACACAGCTTTTGAGATGTCCCCCCTTTCTTCATATCAAAAGTTGAGAAAAATCAGACAGTGCAATCTCCATAAAACATAAGATTTGTTGTATTCTTCCATTGAGCTGCGTACAAACTGTGCCTGCAGGAAGTCCAGGCTCTGTGGCTCTTTTGTAAACATGTGATGTCACAGGTCACATGGTCTATAGGCTAGGCTGATATTAGGGGCTCCAAAGTGAAACATGGGATTCTGTTGAACTATTTTTGTTGTATACCTTTTTCTATTGTACTAGTTTTTAAGCACGACTGAAGGCCCGGTCACACAGGCCTCGATAACGAGAACGAGAACGAGAACGAGAAGAGAAAATAAATCGCTCCCCATTATCAAGTACTGCTACAAGTCACACAGCATGCGATAACGTGAACGGAAACAAGGAGCAAAACGATACGTATCGTTCCGATCAATCCTGGCGCGATTTTTTAGGCATTGTAGGTCCGATATTTTCCATTGACCAATCAGAGTCCACCTTTGGTATTACGTCACGCGGCCTGCAACTTTTTACCTCCCAAAAAATAAAACAAAATGGATGACGAAAAACTTATTTTAGAGGTAGAAAAGAACGAAATTCTGTATGATAAGTCAAGCGAAGCCTTCAAAGACGTGAGAAAGAAGCTGGACATTTGGAAGGAGATAGGGGACAGAATTAAATGCAACGGTAAGCATGTTTGGTTAACATTTTATAAGCTTTTATTTAGCAAATCAGGCGACACGCCAAAGCATCGACCACAGTTTTTAGGCCTAGCCCAGGTCCCTCCTACAGCACTGGTGCAGTCTCGCCTCCTGCGAGCAAACGTACATTTTATTTTTCCCATTATCTTAGGCCTACAGTAAGTAGATAGATACATTAATACAAGTCATGTAATTTTCCTAATTTTAATATCTTTAAGTGAGGTACTAGTCCTACTTAATAGCCCTGGAAAGATCTAAAGTGACAAAAGCCGTAGCAAAATGTGGAGCAAAAAATTAATAATGTTGGCCACGGCTGCCGCTTGGTGGCTCAAAACAAAGATGGCAGCACTCTCACAGGGTTGATACTTTTTTTCTCAGACGTTACGTGAACTTGAGCCATATTTTGTACACAACTTGTACAAGTTGTAAATACAAAGTATGGCTCAAGTTCACGTTATGTCTGTAACTGTTGGTGGAGGGAAACTCTGGTAAGTGTAACAACTTTACAAACTAAGTAAAACTATAGAGAAAGGACAGAGAAACTAGGCTATAATAAATATTATTAAAGTGTAAATCGTACGTCATACAATTACATTAATAATACATTGGAAAATCAAAAACATGGACTGGCTGGCCGGCTGGGTGGAGCCATACAGCAGCTACAGGGATTACTGTAGTTTCCTTTGGATCTAGATCTAAATAGATACTACATAACACGCCCTGGTGGAGTCGCATCCTTGGAATCAAAGTACAATTCCAATACTAATAATCCCCCCCCCCCCCCCCCCCAAAAAAAAACCAAGAAAGAAATTTAAAGTTAAATTTTCCAACATTGACAATGAATTCCACCAATGATATTGAGAATTAAAATAGAGTACTCATAAAATGGTTATTGACCTGTATAAAAACAACCAACTAGTGACGTGTGCTACCTGGGCGTCAACTTTAAGATGGAGTAATGTGCAATTTAATTTTATTTACAAATTACAAGTAATTTAAATTACAAGTAATTTTAAAAAAACACCTTTTACTTCATTTTGAGGGGATTCAGAACCAGATTTACATTTTTGTTTCAAGGCTCAAGGGCCAGCCACTCTTGTCATATTAAAAATGAATTTGTGACACCTTGAATTTTAAACAGGCCTTTGTGTTGTTTGTAGCTACTACGTAGTAAGTAGTACTACTGTACTACTACACTAGTACTAGGTCGAGGGACTAATCCTCAATGAAGCTGCAGTTATCACAGCGAGTCATTAGAATGATATTGCTAGCATTATTAATGCTAGCAATATTAATAAGCTGACAGGATACATGATCTACTTCGCATGGCCAAAACAGGCGTTTCTCTGCCATGTTACCCCACCAGCTGGCAACATCACATACTTAGTGAAGGTGTTCCTCACATCATATGCTTCTTGGGAGGCATGGTTCCCTGTATTCTGAAGGTCACAAATAGGCCCATGGTGATCTCTTCCCACTTCTGGAGGATGATTGGTTGTGTTGCTTGATGCATTGGCAGAGGTGTGCTTGATGAAGTTATGTAGAATGCACGTAGCCTTTACAACTTTATCCACAGTTAATGGACAAAGTTGAACCCTTCTCTGGTAAATGCGCCACTTTGCTGCCAAAATGCCAAATGCATTTTCGACTACTCGACGCGCTCTTGAAAGCCGGTAGTTGAAGATACGCTTGTTGTCATCCAACTCTTGGCCAGGGAATGGTCTCATGAGGTATGGTTTCAGTGGGAATGCTTCATCTCCAACTATCACATGAGGCATACTGCCAAGCTCAGGGGCACCAGGGAGGGGTTTTGGAGGTGGGATGGATAGGTTTTCTCTGTGCAGGGCCTTCCCCATTGCAGATAGGGCAAATATGCCTCCATCACTCTGTGAACCATATGCTCCAACATCAACCAAGGTGAAGCAATAGTCGGCATCAACAAGTGCCATTAAGACGACGGAAAATGTCCCTTTGTAATTAAAGAAGCTTGACCCGGAATTTGGAGGTGCCTGGATGACAACATGCTTTCCGTCTATTGCACCAATGCAGTTTGGGAATTGCCACTGATCTTGGAAGCCTTTGGCTATTGCAATCCAGTCTGCCTCCTGTGGAACTGGCATATGCAGGGGTTGTAGATGTCGCCAGATAGAATCACAGACCTCTGGTACTATACTCACGATAGTTGACTTTCCAACTCTGTAACTGAAGGAGATTGTCTTGTAGGAGTCGCCAGTTGCAAGGAACCTGACATAAATCAAATCATATTATTAAATCATTTTTTGTTCTGTTAAATTTGCAGGGGAGGCAGCACGTAAGCGATGGACGAACATCAGGGATGCGTTCCACACATATAGAAAGAAGAAGGCTGCCAAAAAGAGTGGAGACGGTGCATCGTCTGTGAAAAAGTACAAATATGCAGACATACTTGGCTTTCTAATCCCTCATCTGAAACACAGAGAGTAAGTTAAGTATAAGGGTGTTTTTTCTTTCATCATTTTCTTGCAACTTCAATAACCAATTGAGCCCAAATTTTCACAGGCTTGTTATTTTATGCATATGTTGGGATACACCAAGTGAGAATACTGGGCTTTGACAATTACAAAACGTGTTCAGTGCCTTTAAGCTTCATCTTTAATTTTATGTTTTCTTTTTTTGCCCTTTTTTCTCTAGAACAACTAGTAATCTACCGGAGGAGATGCAGTTGGATGCTGAGGAAGCAAGTGTATGCAGTGAGGATGGTTTTGAAGCTGCCTCACTACCTACATCAATTCCTTCAATGTCTTCAGTTCAAGCCTCTAGTAGTACTAGTACCCCAGCCAAGTCATTCACTGCTACACCCAGGAAGAGGGCAAACAGTTCAGAGGTAGATCAGTCAATAATGAATTACTTAAATAAGGCACAAAAGACAGAGGACGACATCGACCACTTCTTTAACTCTATGGCCCACACCGTCAGGCAACTTCCCCCTATTAAAAGGGCAGAAGTAAAATTTCAAATACATCAAATTGTGCATGGTGCTGAACTGGAAGTTCTTTTCCAGACACTCCAACCTCAGCAAAAGTGAATGCAAATATTGAATTAAATTAATAAAATTGTAACAGGATTTCCACAGCAACAGAAAAACTCATGTTAAAATTGTAAATAAAGTTCCATGCGTTAGTTATAAAACTATATTATTTGATCTTAATAGAATAGACATTATTTGCAGACCTCAAATTGTTCCAAGTTCCTACACAATAACTCACTTGACTGTAAGTACTTATTGGCTGGGGTACATGTGACTTGAAATGAAGACATTGATGAGGCTCTGGGTAGTGAAGGTTTACTTGTTGTAGGTAACAACTTAGGCAGATTATGATCCATCTTCTAATTGCTTCTTTAGCATCCAACCGCTCAATGCCAGTGAAATCGTTTCACCAGGTGTTGTTTTATTTTAAAGACAAATTTGGATTTTGAAGCTGTGGTCGGTTGACCATCAGTTTAATGTGTGAGTTTTTATACATGGTCTGTCTGACAGTTTAAACTCATCACCATTTGCTGTTGTTTTTTTCGTCTCGTGTCGTGTTTGATGTTTGCTAGACTTTATTTATTAGTAACTTGTAAATACTTTAAGTGTACATTATGCAATTTATTTTTCAAATGATTTTTGAATAAAAAAATAAAATTTGACTAGAATGCGATTCGAACCAACGACCTCTAGTTTGACATGCCCAAGCTCTACCAACCTAGCTATCTAGTCCTATGTTGACGGTCTCCATTTGAAGACTGTCTTGGAGACTGTCAACATAGGGAGAGTTAGCTAGGTTGGTAGAGCCCCGGCACGCTAGACTGGAGGTCATGGGTTCAAATCCCACTCTAGTAGTTTTTTTTTTGTTCATCCCCTAATCATTTAAACATTTACAGTCAGTTTCCCTTGTAATGTATAACTTGATTATTTTTTGTTTACTAATAAATCAAGTATAAATGTTGATAAATATGTAACAAAAAAGATTTATTATATGGAAGTCTTCTTTATTTTATCTGTGTGAAAATGTTATTAAATGTTGATTCATCCGTTAATGAATTCAATAAAGTATTTGTCAGTATGTTTCTTTTTCCACTTATTGTAAAGGTGTAATACTGTAGAGCAGCGACAAATTGTGGGGTGGTTACCCCAAAACACTTAAACGGGGGGGGGGGGGGGGGGGGGTCAACTGAACTCAACCCTGAGATAAACTCGTAATTCCTGCTTTAGTTGCTAGAGAAATAGGTAAATATTAGACCATGGATAATTGACTATTTTTACTTCCCCGACCTCTCAATAATGAACTTTAACATTATGCCCCTCATTTTCCATTTGGGTCTTCAGACTCCTTAGGTCAATGGTCTCTTGAAGACAATAATCATCCTGTCCACCCTCACTCCAAACACGAAGTCCACCCCTTCCCTCCCATCAGCGACTGAACGTCGACATCAACCCCCATGTTCGACCCCCATGTTCCCAACACTACAGCGGTTCGGTTGTAGATAAAACTAAAGAGGGCGCTAAACAGGCTATCTGATTAATGAGATGTTCAACCAATGAGCGACTTCCATGCTAATGAACATTACATATTATTAGTAAACTCACCTCAAACACAAAGCTAGCCTCTCCCTTGCTCCAATTGGGGACCGGAGTTGTGTTGTAATCTTTGTCAGGTCAGGCTTTACCAGTGCTAGAATGGTCTCAAATTGGCATTCGGACATCCTGAAGTATTGGAAAAACTTATCTTCGTGAGAAGAAAGTTCCCTAACTAGCACATTGTACTCTCCAATTTCTTTATTCTTCAAAATATCATGAACCCACACGCTTCTAGGGGTTCTTCTCCTGCGTCTTCTATTTACCAATAGAAGCAACAGAGCATCATTTTTAGTGGCCATTTTGTCTTCCGAGTATTATCTGTTGCTATGGTTGCAACAGGGTCTTGGGGAAAGAAAATCGTATCGGATTTCATTTTATCGTATACAGTCAGAACAAGAACCAAAACGATTTGTCGTTCCCGTTCTCGTTTCCGTTGTCGTTATCGCCGTAGTGGGACCGGCCCTTGAGGTCCACTGCAGAAATGATACATAGAGAATTTTTTTTACAAGACTTTCATAGAATTATTCAATTCAATTCAATTTATTTCTTTGTCATATGAAAACACATGAAAGTTGTTTTTCATTGTACAGCTTTTTTTTTTGTAAGTACATAAAACTACACTAACTACATAAAAAAAGACAATATTATTATATACATGTACACAATGAAAAAGAGAGAGACATAAAAAACAGGAAGAGTCAATAGCCCATGGTTTGGAATTTAGTCACATCTCGTCACACATTACAGTATCCTAATGTTCCATAAGTGTTATTTGTTTATACTTTTATATCACTGTGAAAAGGGCACATCCATTTGAAGCATTCTGCAGACAGTCAAGTCAGTGATTTCTTCTCTATACTGCTCAGAGTGGAGGAGGTCTGCGCTTCATCCAATGCTTTCTAGTTAGAGCTATTTTGAATTGCAATTTTGTAACAGCCTATTTGAACACCTAATTTTTAAAGATGTTCAAGATTGTCTTTCACTTTGAAAACATCCTAACTGTTGTAGGCCTAGATTGATTTTTATTTCATTCCTTCATTTCACACAATTAAGACTTATTGTTTTGTTGTGTTTTTGTATCACAGATTTTGTTTTCAACCGCTAGTGTTCTTTTGCCTGCTGCATTCAGCTGCAGCCCATTCACATGCTATCCAAATGATGACAACCTGCCGTAAGTTGACAGCTTTCTCTTGATTTTACAACCACTAATCGAGTTGCCGTTAAAACATTATGTGCATAGTGCCTTAAATTTTGCAGGATCAGAGGCGTAACCAAGGGGGAGGGGGGGGGGACGCCACAAGGGTGTCCAAATTGGACTGGATTGAAAAACGGGGTGCCAACATTTTTAGCAGCAATTAGCGGGGGTCCAGTGGGTGCAACCCTTAGCAGGGTTTAATGGGCCAGAACCCTCTTTGGGAAAATATTGACATTTTATATCCTAAAAAGTGCATATTTTTAGGGTTCTAAACTAAAATCAGGCTTGAATTACACAATTTTTAGGGCAAGGTCACTTAGGCCTTGGGGCAGGCCAAATTTTGAAGGGCATCAAGGCCGGTAGATAAGGCCAAAAATGTATTTAAAAAATTTGAAAAGGCATGAAGGCCATTAAATTACAAGTTGTAAATCAAAATAAAACCATAATACATGACTTTGTTTTTCATTATTAATTTGAACAATACTATCTTTATTATTTAAGTTTAGTTACCCTTAAAAAAACACAATAATACACAAATAGAAAATTTGCCAGAAGTTCCCCAATGGGTGGTAAACCTGATGAAACAATTTGCATCAATAAGATATTGATAAATCATATCTTGTTCATAAACAAACAGTAAAACTATAAGCCAGCACATGTCAACACACTTAGTATGGTCACTTTCTTGCTGTCTTTTCTGCGGTCGCCTCATCCGCCGGGGTGCCAGACGCTGTAGACAGTCAACCAAACTGCCGTGGTGCGAGTCGCCTGGTTGGCTGGCTGGTTGGTTAAGATGGGTTGGTTAAGACGGGTCTCCTGGTTGGTTGCACGTGGACCGATGCCTTTAAATAATTTTGTCGCATGCGGAGTGGTCCCTATAGGATAGTGGCCAAGGACATCCAGGAAATTTCCCCAACTGCTGCGTTCAGGGGTGTCTCGTTGGCCACTCATTGTCTGTTTCGCAGATGGATCTCTGGATTGCTTCACTCATTGCCCTGTTTTGTTTTGGTGCATTCCTTGCCTTTTGACCCCGCACCCTTTTGGTCATGTGATTCTCTCGCTGTGAAATGAATTGTTTGATTGGCTGTTATCACAGACCTTCCGATTGGTAGATGTAGTCCTGTCGGGTAACTCCTGTGTTGTACTCCGTAACCGTGGGTTTGAGGAGGGTTGCAGATACAGTGTAGCAAAAACGCCCACAGGACTGTTTGTGTAATTAGATGTTTCATTGGCCGTTCCTCACGGACCTTCGGATTTGTAGATGTGTTTGTGTGGGGACCTATAACAAAAGAGGACAATAGGGTCCCCGGTCCCCGGTCCCCAGGTGGGAGCTGTTGCCAAAAAAGTAGAGTACAAACAAAAGAGGGACAATAGGAGGTCCCCGATTGCAGGTGTTTACACACTTGTGTGTGTGTGTGAGCATTGAAACTGAGGACTTTAACAAAAGGGATCTGGGTGTTTGACAGCAGCTGGAAAGTGGGACGAAAGATTCCGGTCTCACCACATAAACGTCCTGGAACTCCAGGCTGTAATCAATGCCCTACACCACTTCCAAAAAGAAGTGATGGGTCAGTCCGTAATAATCAAGACCGACAACATGACAGTAGTGGCCTATATACATTGTAAACAGACAAGGCGGCACCAGATCGCTGCATCTGTGTTTTCAGGCCTTGGAATTGTTCCAGTGGCCCATCAGGAACGGGGTCTACCTTAGGGCGACACAAGTTCCTGGGATAGAGAACGACAAAGCCGATGCCCTGTCCCAAGGTCGGGTGATTCCCACGCAGGGGAGTTGTTCAACAGATATTTGCTATCCAAGGTCTATCTGACAACGACCTCAGTGCGTCAGCAACCAATACCCAACTTCCGGTATTTTGTGCAAGATCCCACCACCCTCAGGTACATGTATGGGCCACTGATGCTCTCTCAATAAAGTGGACTAACATGTTCGCTTTTCTCGATCTTGCTCCTCCCTTGGGCTCATCGGGAAACTAGAGAGAGAAGAATGCAGAATCCTACTGATCACCCCATTCTGGCCCCACAAAACCACAAAGTCCTTGGATGTCACAAGAACTTTTATGTAATCACACTGACTGGCTGTTCATGTTACAATAAGGACGCAATAATATTCCTTTTAAGTTTATTGATGTTGTGCACTTTAAGGTTTATTTCCAAAACAGTTAAACAAAACTTATGATTTTCAGTTAACTGTTTTTAAACTACCGTAATTTCCTGCGGATAAGACATGTCTTATCTGACTTTCAATGGTAAAAAAAAGTAACTGCGTCTTATCTTCCGATGCGCCTTTATCTGAGTTCGATTGAGTTCATTGTGATGATTACATTGTAAAATCTTACATTTATACTGCAAAATAGTTCCTATATTTCGTCCAGGGTAATTCTACATGTCAAATTTTTATTAGAATAAAATCTACACCGTTCACATTTTTGACGAAACTTACCGAAGAACGAAGTCACTGGCCATGCTGCTGCCCACAATAATAACAACAATACAGTCGCGAATGAGCGACAATCAATGCTTGCTGCACACAGTACACTGCTATATCACATGACTGGTACTAGTGTTTATTACTCAAGTTGTTTTTAGTATGTTATCGTGAAATGCTTTCGCCTACAGAGGGTGTACGTTCTTCTTGTGAAAGCATTATTAAGAAAGCGCCCTCTAGCGTTCGTTGGTTCTTGCATGTATTGCAGCATTCAGCGAAGACTAGCAAAGACCAGCAGCCCATTCATTGGGAAACGTTGGGAAAACGTGTGTCTGCGCTCGCTCGTTGTGTAAAAAGAAAAAATGTTAAGCTATTGTTTTAGAAAAAATCTTAAAACGAAAATGGAAAAAATAATAATGAAAAAATAGAAGTGAAGTTCTACTTGTCTTTGTGATAAAAAAAATGATGATCCCTTTGCGCTATGGTAAGTGTTTTTATACCATCACAACAACTCCTGTATGTGTTGATGTTCCAGCAGTATGGGACTTAGCGAGCTTGTGTATATATATAATGTTCAGGATATGTTGCGCCTTATTCGGCGGTGCGCCCTATCTGTTAACCCTTGAATATTTTTAGGTAATTTGAGGGTACTGCGCCCTGTACGTCGAGCGCCTTATAAGCAGGAAATTACAGTACTTCTACTTAATCCAATCAAACTATAATCCAGCAGATGTCAACACGCTTCCCAGGTTTAATAGAAAACTATAGGTCCTACCCACTCCTTAGGCTTAACAACCAGGTCATAAAACCACTAAGACACAGCACAGGCGTTTTTTAAATATATTTTAAAAAAATGTATATTTCAAAGATAGTTAGGGAGAGACTCAAGTTGAATCTCACGCCGAACTGAAAAAGTGTCTGGTCAGAGATTTTCTGAACTTCTCGGGCGTCTTGATCCCACGATAGTCTCAGGGAAAGAATTCCAAAGTCGGGTGTAGTATGGCGTGAGGGATCGCTGATGACTTGCAGTTCTGGAACACATCTGTCTGAGTGAAGCAAAAGCTTTACAAACTGAAACAATGTATAGCAAACTCAATAGGAATGTCAAAGGATTGACGGTTGTTTTTTAGAACTGTTAGTGCCAACCAGCCCGACCAGTGTAGTCACAATACTGGTTGGATGTAATATTTTTGTATATCAAAATTTACTTGGGCAAATAAACAGGGTATCTTCAAGGGCATTCAACAGTTTTTCAGGCCGTCCCAAAATAAAATGGGGCTTCCGATAGTCGCCCAGAAGCATTGCTGGCTAATACCATGCACGCCACCCCCCTAGTTACGGTGCTGTGCAGGATCCAGTATGGGATTTTGAGGTGTGATGTAGGTGAGTTTGGCCAAATGTTGACAAATCAGAAACGTATATTTGTAGCAAGCTGGAGTCTATACATGTATATGAAGGTGAAAATTTTGCTTGAAAAGACTTTGAATTTGTATTATTTAAGAACTTAACACCAGCAGTTCCCTGTATTAAATATATGTGATGCCATGCATTTTAAGCTATAAATAGTGATTTTTTGTTTTGTTTTTCTCAATACATTTTTTAGAAACAATGTCTGCATATAAGTCATACAAGTTAAACGTTGACACAAAGTTCACAAGTTTCATTGTAACTAACACAAACACATTATAAAAAACGTCAAATTTAATTGACCTGGGACAGTGCTAGGCAGTCAGGCGCCCTGTTTTCTCGCATTGTTGACACAAAGCATTAACGCACAAGGTCAGACCAAATGTCAGAGGACGTATGCCTAGGGGATAGATACGTGGCAGTAAACTGTGAACAAAGAAGGCAATACACTCATGTATAAATTATTCAGTTAATGTTAGATATTCAGCAAGTTTATGTGCTAGTTAGGATTACCCTTCCACCTTCACCCAATTTTCCTAATCCTTTTATTTATTTGCAATATTGTATTCCTCTATTCCTCTATGATTAAAGGAGGCTGTGCAAATATTTTTGTAACGTGCCCTCAATATTTTAAAATAAAAATCATGAAATTGAACTTTTTTATTTGCATGAATTCCGAATTTACTCTAAAAAAGCTACACCTAAAACAAGAACACTTGATAGACAGCAACCCCCCCCCCCCCTCCCCATGCAAAAAAAACCTCCCCTGACTATTCCTGGATCCTTCACAATGACATACAATTTGAGACGGGATCCTTGCCCTCTTCATTCCTCAACGTCCCCGTGATGTCCTGATTCTCTATGATAGGTGAAAAGAAATGAACAAACTCCAATGTGTAGGGTGGAGCAATCATGTTCAAAACCTACCAAGAAAATGTGGAGAGAAAAGAATACACATCATAAGAACCTGAATGTCTTAAACAGCTGGCGCGAAGATACGTGTAGATCTTCAAAATGGCCCCAATAAATAGAATCCTTTCAAATTCATTTTAAAAGTATACATTTGTTAGATATAACCCCACCCCCTCCCCCCTTCCCCCCCCCCCCCCTTCAGGGCAAACTATCTATGCAAATGGAGTGTGACCACCATCACAAAAGCTTGTATCTTTTCCTTTTTTCAGCCCAGAAATGTTTAGTCCAAGATGCTTAACTGAAAAAGTGGACAGTGTAACTGAAGCAAATGTCAGCCTTTACACATGTCCTCGTGGTGAAACCATCTATTATGACAACGGATCAATTGCATACTCAAACAAGTCATTCAATCAAGGTATGCTATTGTAAATGGGTTTGTTTTCCTCGAAAGTGGAATGCACAAGATATTGCTGGAATATCTTTTGACGGTATTTAAAAATGTTATAATTCCAACTTGTCTAAATTTTAATGAAACCTATATGTACGTAAAACCTAAACCAGATACAAATGATCACTAATCTGTTAATTCTAAGTTTGAATGTGGTACATTGGAGACTCCGGTGAAGTTCTTTCTATTAAGTAAATCAGAAAAGCACAAATCAAATTCATTGTTTTTCAAGAACAATCTATTTGTGAGAACTTTCTGCTACTACCACTAACCCCCCCCCCCCCCCCCCCCGAAAAAAATAAAAATAATAATAATAAAAATCTGGCCAATGTGTACAAAATAAAACTGGTGTTCAAATTAGAATATCAAATAATTAACCCCAAAACTGACTATTTCATTAATTTTGGGCTGAACAAACGACAATTTACAACAGCAGAATTTGAACCTGCGACCTTCGGATTACCTGCTGGTGTTCTTCCAACGGAGCTATCTAGCCCAATTGTTGGCCATCTCACTATCCCTCTCCTGCTGCTCCCCATGTTAAAGTTATTTTTCCACAGAACTAGATGGTGAATGGACTTTGTTTAACTGTCAACGTCAAGTCATACATGTATGAACAGACTGGCTTTACATTCTTTATTGTTTTATGTGAGTTGAATGTGACATTAGGTATAAAATAAACCTTTAAATCTCCATTGAATCTTTATTATTCAACATTTATTGCCCAGGAGCCAAAACAATTGTTCAAATGTATTTTATTTAGTGAGCCATGGTCACAGTGAGATTATTGCCACTCTTGAAAGTCAAAGTTTATCTTAGCATCTACTTTGGTAACTAATCTTGAAATTCTGAATTTGTCGCTGCTCCCACGAAATAACCTATATGGTCCACAGCCAAAAACTCCTTGTTTGGAGAAAATCGTGATTGAAGTTGCACTATTTTTTGACCTCCGGGTAAACGTGCAGGTGCTGTACCATTACCAACTGAACTATCTAGCCCTATGTTGGAGGTCTCCCTATTTTGTCAATATCCTTGCTCGGGGTGCAAGTCAGAAGCCATGCTTAGCTCAGTTGGTAACGCTCGTTGGTTCAAATCCCAATCTAGTAAATTTTTCTTTGTTCAACACCAAATCACTTAAAATTTACCCAGTCAGTTTCCCTTGTGGTTTATTATTTGATATCTGAAATAAAAATGGTGATCCCCTGGCTGCCGCTTCCCAGGTTGTATCGTAAACTTGGGTGTGATCCCTGGCACCCCTGAACAAGTATATTGACGAAATAGAGAGCCTGCAACATTAATCCGGAGATTGTTGGTTCAAATCCTGCTATAGTCAATTATTCTTTGTTCAACCAAAATGTTTTGTTGTTGTTTTGAATTTGTTTATATATATTTTTATGTTTTTGGGTTGACACCCAAGTATACGATACAACCTGGGAAGCGGCAGCCAGGGGATCACCTTAAGGGGATGCGACTTTTTATATCAGATATCAAATAATAAACCACAAGGGAAACTGACTGGGTAAATGTTTAAATGAAAAAGAAAAATTGACTAGCACCCCCCGAACAAAGATATTGACAAAATAGGGAGACCGCCAACATAGGGCTAGATAGCTCAGTTGGTAGAGCGCCGGCACGTTAAACCGGAGGTCGTCGGTTCAAATCCCGCTCTAGTCAATTTTTCTTTGTTCAACCCAAAATCATTTAAACATTTACCCAGTCAGTTTCCCTTGTGGTTTATTATTTGATATCTGATATAAAAAGTCGCATCCCCTTAAGGTGATCCCCTGGCTGCCGCTTCCCAGGTTGTATCGTATACTTGGGTGTGATCCCTGGTTACACGGCAGTTTGCAGTTGTATGGCTTCTGACTGGCACCCCCCGAACAAAGATATTGACAAAATAGGGAGACCGCCAACATAGGGCTAGATAGCTCAGTTGGTAGAGCGCCGGCACGTTAAACCGGAGGTCGTTGGTTCAAATCCCGCTCTAGTCAATTTTTCTTTGTTCAACCCAAAATCATTTAAACATTTACCCAGTCAGTTTCCCTTGTGGTTTATTATTTGATATCTGATATAAAAAGTCGCATCCCCTTAAGGTGATCCCCTGGCTGCCGCTTCCCAGGTTGTATCGTATACTTGGGTGTGATCCCTGGTTACACGGCAGTTTGCGGTTGTATGGCTTCTGACTGGCACCCCCCGAACAAAGATATTGACAAAATAGGGAGACCGCCAACATAGGGCAGGATAGCTCAGTTGGTAGAGCGCCGGCACGTTAAACCGGAGGTCGTTGGTTCAAATCCCGCTCTTGTCAATTTTTCTTTGTTCAACCCAAAATCATTTAAACATTTACCCAGTCAGTTTCCCTTGTGGTTTATTATTTGATATCTGATATAAAAAGTCGCATCCCCTTAAGGTGATCCCCTGGCTGCCGCTTCCCAGGTTATATCGTATACTTGGGTGTGATCCCTGGTTACACGGCAGTTTGCGGTTGTATGGCTTCTGACTGGCACCCCCCGAACAAAGATATTGACAAAATAGGGAGACCGCCAACATAGGGCTAGATAGCTCAGTTGGTAGAGCGCCAGCACGTTAAACCGGAGGTCGTTGGTTCAAATCCCGCTCTTGTCAATTTTTCTTTGTTCAACCCAAAATCATTTAAACATTTACCCAGTCAGTTTCCCTTGTGGTTTATTATTTGATATCTGATATAAAAAGTCGCATCCCCTTAAGGTGATCCCCTGGCTGCCGCTTCCCAGGTTGTATCGTATACTTGGGTGTGATCCCTGGTTACACGGCAGTTTGCGGTTGTATGGCTTCTGACTGGCACCCCCCGAACAAAGATATTGACAAAATAGGGAGACCGCCAACATAGGGCTAGATAGCTCAGTTGGTAGAGCGCCGGCACGTTAAACCGGAGGTCGTTGGTTCAAATCCCGCTCTAGTCAATTTTACTTTGTTCAACCCAAAATCATTTAAACATTTACCCAGTCAGTTTCCCTTGTGGTTTATTATTTGATATATATTTTTATATATAATATATAATTTTTTTATTTTTTTTAAATTTTTTTTTTTTGCAGTTGCTTCTTTGCTTTTTCTTTCTGGAGAGGAAGCCATCCAACACCTCTTTTCAAGGGGAACACACTGGGAATTCAGCTACATTCCACTTGTGACTGTACTGCTCTTGTATTTTTCAATGGCCTGCTGGTCATGTGGCCCACACATCTCAGCTGGTCTTGTTGTACCAATGTTGTGAGTATTACCAACTCATTTTCAAAATAAAAGCACTTCAAAGATGCTGAAACAATTTGCTAATTTCTGAAAATTTTCCAAATACTGATCGTTTAGGGAGGCTTCCAACATAGGGCTAGATAGCTCAGTAGGTAGAGCTTTGGCAGGTCAATCAGGAGGCTGCAGGTTCAAGTCCCAATTTAGTCAATTTTTGTAGGTTCATTAACAAATTATTTATAAACTTACCCAGTCAGTTTCCCTTGTGGTGTGTTACTTGATATAAAAAGAAAATCACACATCACAGTGACTTGTGTTTGAAAACTTATCTGTGGTTTCAGGTTCTCGCTTCTGGGTTTATTTTTGTTTGTTTTCATTGACATATTTATAAAATAAATTAAAATAGCAACATTAATAATCTTGCAATTTTGTCTTTTACAGATACATTGGAGCCCTTTATGGTCGTATTGTAGGTGTGATTCTGGTCTCTATGTTTGGAGTGAAGACTGTTGAGACAGATCCATATTGGGCTTGGATGGACCCAGGGGCCTTTGCATTGATTGGTGCAGCATCGTTTTTCGGAGGTGTATCAAGATTGACCATGTCTCTTACTGTTATCATGGTAAGTACCTTCAGTTAGATAATCTAAGGGAAAAAACGTCGCAATTGCCACTTTGACATTGCTATGGGAGCAATTTGGATGTCAATTTGCCGGCAGTTGGATTATAACAGTCAGTTACCCACACTCACTAGTTATAAAACATCTTGTTCTTCCAAAATTTCGTTTTCTACTACTACATATAACTTGAGACTGTAATCCTACAACAGCCTTGATCTTCATTTCTTCTATGGATTGTCAGAGTGTCATGGCACTGGAATTGTGGGATAGCAAGGCATAATTTCCTCTTGCAGTAACTATGCACTTGCTCTCTCCAGCATTCTTTACAACCTTTAGTATCAGCTTCCGTCCATCAGTGGTCAGAAAGAAATTCCTTGATCTGAACATCTCCCCCCAAAAATGAAACCACTTCCCAGCTAGCGTCCTTAAGCAATGTGCACTTGAACTAGCCCTCACCCCTAATTTGGCCATTTCAACAATGCATGGAGTTGGGCTCACTGCCTACTGAATGGAAAATATTCAAAGTGATTCCAGTCCACAAGAAAAAACACTTAACCAGCCCAAGTAACTGAACCAGTGTGTCAGTCTGCTATCCATCATCTCCAAAGTCATGGAATCCATGGTCAATGAGTGTTTGATACATGTATGTCACATTTAAACGCATAGTTTGTTTTGCTGAGAAGCACATAAATGGTGTCTATGAGCAACACTCCATCTGCTTGTCATACTTTTCAAGATTGTGCTGATTTGATAAGATCATTGTGACAAAAAGCAGCAGAAATGGAAGAAAGTATGGGTTGTGGGCACAACTCTGGCAAGTGTCCTTCAGTTCACACAAAAGTGTCCTGCTCTGCAGCTTCTAACAGTTTTAGATCCATCATAATTCGGCAAAGACTTGCGTCCGTGGCCGCCTCATCCTCAAATTGTAATGGGGGCGCATTTCTGGAGTCGCCGCCATCACATGTTCTCTTTCAATCGCTGCTATTCTCAGCTCTCCTACACTTCTACCACTCCACTTTGTCACATCGTCTATCCAACGCAGTTTAGGGCGACCTCTGCCTCGAATTGTACCCTTAGGCAGACCGTCTACAACTGCATCGGGTAGGCCTCCCTGTCTCATCACATGAGCGCACCACTTTGCCTTCCGCTCTAACACCTCGTCACCTGTGAGACACCAACGTCCACCAATCAGCTCAGCCAGCCTTTCATTCGTGATGAAATCTGACCACTTTATGCCCAGCAGGGTTCACCAAATCTTTCTGCCAAAAGCATTGTAGCGCTTCAGGTCAGTTGCCTTGTAGGTCAGTGTAGTTGAGTTATACAGTACTTTGGCAATCACCAAAGACTGTACAAGCTGTAGCTTTGTGTCAAGGGAGACACGCGAAGATGCCATGTACTTGCACTTCCGTAGTGCAGCCTTTCTGATCCTTATTCTTACCCGGACCTCTTTGCTGTCATTGAGATTGTGAGTTATTGTTGTGCCAAGATAGCAAAACTTGCTGACACGTGGTATCATGGCTCCATGAAAAGTGATCGTCTCATCTGTCAACATCTTCTGGATGACGAGGTACTCTGTTTTACCCGGATGTATTACAAGGCCCATACTCCTCTGAGATATCTCCAAGAATGGCAAGCATGTCCTCAGCATGGTTTCTGGAGAGAGCCATCAGGACCAGATCGTCAGCATATCTCAGCTCTTTGATGTAGGAGCCCCTCACGTCGGGGGCTCTGAGATGTGTTGTACGGCAATACCACTCCCTCATCAAGCATTCTGAGTAAAGGCTGAAAAGTGTTGGAGAGAGTGGGCAGCCTTGCCTCACACCAGCTGGGGTCTCAAAAACCTGTTTGAGTTGACCCTTCCATCGGAGTTGACCATTTGCATTCAGGTACAGGTCTTCAATGAGTTGCAGCACATCACTCTCGACACCCGAGTTCGCGAAGCTTTGCAATCATGAGCTCGTGGTTAAACGAGTCAAAGGCTTTTTTGTAATCAACAAAGACCAGATGGAGTGGAGTCTTGGCCGTGTAGTAGGCTTCTGATACTGATTTGAGAAGATATGCGGCATCTGTTGTACCCTTCCCTTCACTGAAACCGCACTGAGTTTTGTTGACTTGACCCTGTGCGATTTTCTTGTGTCTTGCCTGAATGAGGTTAAGTACAATTCAGCCTCGCTACCATGGGCAGCGCGCCGTATCGATACCTCTTGTCACTAACCCCTGGTAGGGATGTGTTGAAAAACAATGCTGATCTAAAGTGAATACCGTATTTTCCTGCGGATAAGACGCGTCTTATCTGACTTTTTAGACCCCCAAAACATCGGTGCGTCTTATCTTTCGATGCGCCTTGTCTGCTGACGATTGATTTTTTTTTGATGATCACTGCGTAAAATAATACCTTTATTTTGTCCAGTTCAAATCAACGGTCTTTGTGTGAAGAATCCTTACTCAATAATGCGGTCAAACAAGGCTCAACTATCCAGACACTGAGACCGTATTTTCGTTTCAACAATGCCGCAATCCCCCAGACTGTCCTTTCATTCCAACAATGCCGCAACGTGTTGATCCCCCATGACCGTGCTTTCATTCCAACAATGCCGCAATGCGTTGGTGCTTTCGGTCCAACAGACGTCGGCGTCGTACAAACGTATTTCTGTGCGGCCGCGTAATCGTTCCGAAAATGCTGCAATCACTACTGTCAATGCTGTTGTACAAACGGCATTCACCCAACCTCTATTGTGTGGTGAACTTTGAGGGTTTTTATTGTACAGAATATCTCCGAAGTGTGCTTTAGGCTTGACGTACTATTTAAGGATGGGATAATTAAGTACCAATGTTTGTTGGCCTACCTATACGAATTGCACTTTCGTTTGTTTGATTAAACGTTCAAATATTCAATTGAGAGATGGTTCATGTGTCTGTTTCGTTTATTTCATTTATCAAATAAAAAAATGATCCTTGAAAACAAGGTAATGATCCTTGAAAACAAAACTAACATTATTAAAGAAGAGGAGAGATGTTTTAAACAAATATCTTATGAACGAGATTATAAGTTTGAAATAAATAAAAAGAACTTTAAAACAAAATCTTATGAACGAGATTAACAAATTAAAGGTTTGAAATAATGGAAAAGAATTTTATATACAAAAAAAAAATTACAAAAACTTAAACAAATATATATAATGAAACATTTTGTTACGTCTTCCCGGGTGTGACGGGATTATTTGCGTAAGGTAGGCCACGCCTATATATAAAGGCGACGCTAGTTTTGGTATTAGTCACCGGTAGAGGGCGCAACATCTACTGGCACGGAGGGACTTAGACTGGTAACCTGTCTTTATCAGCAAGGATCCTCGTTGTGGGACGTCGGATGTTCAGGCTAGGAGGGCCTGGGTTCGTGTTGCAATATCTTCAGACAGTGCGTGGACCATCGTTTCTGGCCGCTGATTGGGCCGGACTTCATATTATTAACAATGCACAGCGTTGGCTGAATGGATGGACGAAGGTCGGTATCAATTTACGTTGGTCTTTTCTGCATGGCTCTACACGCCCATGTGGTTACGGTTTCATTCATGCTTCGAATATTGTGAACGCTCCAAAAGGCAACAAAATGACGTCTTTGTGTCAATGTACCGACACCGGGTGGCGCCTGGTGTTCTTCTGTATGTTGTTAAACATGCGTCTTATGCGGCGGTGCGCCTTTTCTGTTGGTGTTTGAATTTTTTTTGGGTCATTTTAGGGTCCTGCGTCTTTTTGTCTGCCGAGCGTCTTATCCGCAGGAAAATACGGTACTTTGCGTCCACACGTGTTGAAAACTTTTGAGCGCTTGCATGGCGTTTGATGGACGCTTAGTACGCGATGGTACGCGCGTGTAAAAATGCAAGTATTTTGACGCGTTTCGACTTCAAATGAATCTTGTTTTTACGCGGTCAACCTAAACTGCATGCAGTTAGAAATGTCACAAGATCACTGAAGAATGAGAGGGTACCAGTTGCTCTGTGACTTGATGCCGGCGGTTTGCGGGCTACCACACTAAAGCGCGCGTAGAATGAATCGACTACAGGCCTAATTTGAAATGTGCTAGATTCTAGCACATTTTAAAGAACCAATTCCAGGGGGATATGAATGAGCAAGACATGCTAGGAAAAAATGGCGCGGCGAGATCAATCCTCCCTGGGAACGAGGTTGAGTACAATCTTACTTGCATGACTGATGAGAGGTAGTGTTCTATAATTGCTGCAATCCCCTCTATCTTTCTTCTTGTGCAAGGCTACATGAGCAAGGCATGCTGGGAAAAAATGGTGCGGCGAGATCAATCCTCCCTGGGAACGAGGTTGAGTACAATCTTACTTGCATGACTGATGAGTGGTAGTGTTCTATAATTGCTGCAATCCCCTCTATCTTTCTTCTTGTGCAAGGCTACGTAGATTGACTTTGTCATAGTCGTGGGCCATTTCCCTTCCTTCCATATGATGCATACTGCGTCATGTACATGTAGTGTATCTAAGATCTGTGGCTCTTGTGCGACGACCTTAATGCTCTCAGATGTGATATTGTTGTTCTTGAGATCTGCGATGGAAGATGCGCCCCATCCAGCTCAACTGCTTTCATTCTACCGACCCAGCTGTCATTGCATCAGCCATCCAGTACCCACCATGTCATGGCTGATACCGCATCTCCAATGGTGGCTCGATTCAGCCAACCTTGCAGGGGGGGCAGGCTTTTCGCAGGCCATAGCCATCACTGACTGTAACAACAGACGCATCACTTTTCAGCTGGAGGGGCCATCCTACCCCCACGCCAGGTGGCGGGTCGCCGGGGGCCCGAACACCTTTCGAGCCATATCAATGTGCTCAAGTTGTTGGCGGTCTTCAACGCACTCAAGCATTTCCGGTCCTTGGTTATATCCGGGGCACATCCGGTGGGAACTGGGTGGGGTCTGCCTGATCTCTAGGCCAGGGTTCTTGACTAAAAATCAATTGAACTCCTTTTTACCCCTGGACATTTTTGTCCCTGACATCAAATCTTTCTCGTCTGTGCCAAACGACAAATTGTGGTGTCCAGTCAGAGCGCTGAAGTGGTACATCAACCGCACGAAGACACTTTGGACGGGGCAATCCCATTTTTTTGTCAGGACGACCCAGCCGTAGCAGCCTGCCTCTTGTGACACGATTGCCTGATGGATAGTCACGGCCATCCGCTCGGCCCAGGAAGTCCCAGCAGAAGGAGACTCTGGGACAGTCTGAGCTCATGATGTCAGAGCAGTGTCAACATCATGGGCCTTTTTTAAGGGTGTTTCCATGAGCGACATCAC
Source organism: Leptasterias polaris (assembly GCA_037783415.1). NCBI lineage: Eukaryota > Metazoa > Echinodermata > Asteroidea > Forcipulatida > Asteriidae > Leptasterias > Leptasterias polaris. The sequence goes on from JAZGTN010000246.1 coordinate 502,353, forward strand.
TCAGGCTGCGTTTTGGAAGACTCCTAACACCTTCAATGAGTGTTATCTGAAGGATGTTCTCCAGACGTAGGGCAGGACAGGGAGAGCAGTACTGAGGGCGGCTAGTCAAGCCTCTTCCCAGCCAGGACACTCCCCAAGCAGAACATCCCTTGTTTAGGTGAGTTCTTTGTTCTGATTCCTTGATTATCATTTTATATGTATCATCTATGCTAATAGTGTACATAATATGTATGATTAAATGTGACGTGGAATTTTTATCCTTGTTTTTGCATATGTGGTTGATCATACAATGCCATCTACATCACATTTTATCATTCAGAGATCAAATGATTTATTCTTAGCTTCAGCAGTTGTTCAAATTGACCCCCCCTCCTTTTATTAAAGTAATTTCCCTGGGGTGAGCTCATGGTCATTTATTATTGCCCTTCACTGGAGGGACAAATGCCAGGTGGTCAGAAGGACACTTAATGTGCTGTTGTGGCAAATTTCAGAACTTGCTTTGCAAGCTTTTTTGGAGCTCTGTTCTGGAGGAGAAAATTGTTCTCACTTTGTCACAGCTACATGTATTCACGGAGGTCACGTCTATGCGAGCTCCATCAATTTTAATCACCCACCTCCATCCCCAACTCCTCCACAATTTGGGCATTTTTGGGCGGGAAATTTGTCAGACACAGGATCAATTTCGATGGTGGTATCATAACGGTTATTTTGTTTAGGTAATTTAACCTAAGACGTAGACTCCCTCCCCACAGTAGTGTGGGTAGGGTCTACGAACGAATACTTACCTGAAGAGCATCCCTCCCGCCTTCCCCTCTGTACTCAATTACTTGAGTGTTCAATTTTGGAACGCTTGAGAAAAGAGGAAGCTCACGAGGCGTACATGCCACGGGGCACTGTGGGTAACGGCAGAGGGCGCTATTGTGGGATATATAGAACTCTTAGTGGTAAATACCTGCCGGTAATGGCAACCTTTGCTTCACAGGTAAGTATTCGTTCGTAGACCCTACCCACACTACTGTGCGGAGAAATTATCAGATATGTTACAGAGCTGTAATAAATGTTCTGCTGATGGAATACAATTATTATGAAAAATTATTTACAGGATCTTGTTGTTTTATATGTGCAGAATCAATTTTATTTACTGATAATGGTTCTTCTATGAAAAGTCAAAGTCGGCTGCTGAACAGCCATTTTATTTATTATAACAATACCCAACAGCACTAATTTTGCAGTTTATTGTAAAAATCTGCGTATTCAGAGTAGACTAGAGAGAGGCAAACTCTAAGTTGAAGATATCACTATTAAATTTAGACATGATTTTGAATAATATTGGCCTTCCCAAGGTTGAAGTTGAACATGTGGTCTTTTATTTCTATTTAAGGGTTGCATTCAATTTTTTTATTTTTTTTACGACACAATTTTTTTCTTATCTTAAAAATGTCACTGTTCAGATCAGATTTTAAACCAATAAATGAACAGATAGAGTAGGCTTTTTACTTCAAAACTGAAAATGGGAAAAAATTTTAAAGTTAGGATTTTGTCTGTCACTGGTCAAATTTTGAGTTGCATGCAAGTTTTGTCACTAGCCTGCATGTATGTTTGCACACAATTTTTGAAGAAATTTCTGCACTTAATAACAGCATTTTCATCAACAACCATTTCCTTGGATTCGTGATTTAAGGATTGGTTCTATAGAACTTCTTTTACACTGACATCTTCATGACTCAACAACCGGTGTTTGACAATGCACATTGAGAAAAAAATCAATGAACTTTGTTCCGCATCGCAAGTGTAATAAACTGACAACGGAGAATCACGAGTGGGAATCAATGGCGTCGTTTATTATGACACAAGGTCACAGGTCAACTGAAACTACGGTGCTCCATATGTGACATCTCCTTTTCTTTCATGTTTTTTTTTTTTTTACACATAAAAAAAAAGTATTTAAAGTCTTTGAAACAAACAAAAAATGTTTAGAGTCCAAGTGTAAGCTACACAATTGTCCAACTGTCCAGAGAGCTCATCATTGATAGTTCTTATAGTTGCAATACAACCGAGATGTCTTTGAGCAAAAGCTGAAAGTTCATTTAACTAAAATATTTTCTTCCTCCTTTTTGTTTAGGAAAAATCGCCTTCCTTTTTTTTTTTTTTTTTAACCAAAAAAACCCAAATGGATGTGAAAACTTCTCGCACTTTAAACAAGATTTTTCGATAAGAATCGTGATTAATTTTTTCGTTAAATCACTGAACCAAATTGTTCATCAAGTGTAAATCTGACGTAGAAATCTTGAAGAAGAACTCTTGAAGAAGATCCTCTGCAAGTCCAGGCGTTTTGGTGGTTTGCTGAGGCGTCCGCTTCTCGCCACATAGGTCGGTGGGGTTGCAATGCGGGTTTTCTGTGGTGGGCTCAGGGGGTTTGGGCATTGACTTTGGAGGGGTGGAGTGTCCTTCTGGGGGTTTTGCTGCTGGAGTGTTTGCTTGGGCTGCAACTGGCGTTGTTACTGGCAAGGTTACAGGGTCTGAATCTGCTGGAGTGCGATGAAGAGGTTTGTTAGCTTCATGAGTGGCAAGACGAAGATCCCTTCTATTTCTTCTATATTTGCGGCCATTGTGTTGGATCACATAAGAGCGAGGTGTTGAGTGATGATCAACGACTGTTGCTGGGAGCCAGCGATTCGAACCAGGCAGTGGGGCCATTCGGACTGGATCTCCAGAGATGAGTGCTGGAAGGTTTCGACCAGCTTTCTTGTCGTAGTAGTACTGTTGTCTGGTTTTGTCATCGTTGAAGCGATGCTTTACTTCTGGGTTGCTATATAGCTTCGGCTGAAGTAGTGACTTTGATGTTGGTAGCTTGTTACGGGGTCGGCGTCCCATCAGTAGTTGGGCTGGAGATAAGTTGCAACTGGCTAACGGTGTTGTACGATAATCGAGAAGAGCCATGTGTCTGTCTGGGCACTTCTTCCATAGGCGTTTCACTGTTTGTACTGCCCGTTCTGCTTCACCATTTGATTGTGGATGATAAGGTGATGAAGTGATGTGTTGAATTTCATGGTCCTTGCAGAAATTGTTGAACTCAGATGAAGAGTATTGAGGTCCATTATCTGTCCTCATTTTCTCTGGAATACCATGACGACAGAACTGTGCCTTCAGTGCATCTACAACGGCTGCTGTGCTCATATCAGGCAATTTGTCTACCTCTATGAATTTTGAGTAATAGTCTATGGTGACGATGTATTGCTGTCGCTCAAAATCAAATATGTCACAGGCTAGTTCGCTCCATGGCAGGTCGGGAACCTTGGAGGGCTTCATTGGTTCTGCATGTTGACGGTTCTGGTTGGAGTTACACAGATGACAGTCTTGAACAAGGTTTGAAATCTGTTCGCTCATGCCAGGCCAGTAGAGGGCTTCTCGAGCTCGTTGTTTGCATTTAACAATGCCAAGGTGTGATGCATGGATTTGTGATAGCATCTCAGCTCTCATGCTTGGGGGTACAACAATGCGCATGCCCTTGTAAATAATTCCATCAGACACTGATAGTTCGTCTCTTGAAGTCCAGAATTGTCGGATGGAGTGCGGAGTTTCATCCTTTGTGTTAGGCCATCCCTTGAGGATTATGGAATGCAGCTCATTTAGCTCGTCCGCTGTGCACTTCTGGAACTGTGCGTATCGTACTGGCGTTACTGCAATGAAGTCAGTCATGTTTACTACTACTGGCTTCATGTCTGGCTCGGACTCTGGTAGATTAGCACGACTGAGTGCATCTCCTATCGGTATTTCTCGGCCAGGCTTGTATGTCACGTTTAAGTCATAGGGTTGGAGTCTTAGTAGCATGGCTTGAAGTCTCATCGGTGCTGCAAGTAGTGGCTTGCTGTAGATGGCTTGGAGTGGTTTGTGATCACTCTCTACTGTAACTTCTTTGCCAAAGATATAGTGATGAAATTTCTTACAGCTATGTACTATGGCTAGCATCTCTTTTTCTATCTGGGCATACCGCTGTTCGGTTTGAGTCAGGGCTCTGGAGGTGTATGCTATGGGTCTACCATCTTGAAGAAGAACGCCTCCAAGAGCGAAACTGCTAGCGTCACACTGAATTGTGACAGGTTTGTGTACATTGTAGTAGGCTAGTACAGGTGTGCTACTACACATCTCTATGAGCTTGTTAAAACTCTGTTGTTGTGGCTTGTCCCAGTGGAACTCTGTGTCTTTGCTTGTGACCTCTCGTAGTGGAGCATCGACAGCACTAAGGTTTGGAATGAACTTGGCTAAGTACTGTACCATTCCAAGAAACCTTCTGATGTCTGCCTTGGATTTAGGAGTTGGTAGTTCTCTGACTGCTCTCACTTTATCAGGGTCAGGCTGGAGACCATTCTCGGGTCAGGCTGGAGACCATTCTCTGTCACCAAGTGTCCAACGTACTTAACTTTCCGCTGTTTGACTTGACACTTGTCAAAGTTTAGTTTGAGGTTCCACTCTGTTGCACGCTTGACGACTTCCTTCATGATCTTGTCATGCTGTGCTTCGTCTTTGCCGGCAACTAAAATGTCATCCATCACTGCTCGAGCGCCATCTATGCCTTCGAGCATTGTATCCATGATGCGTTGGAATATCTGCCAAATGGGAGTCTCACTTTACAAATACACAAGGTATGTGTGTGCATTGACGACCGGCAGGTTACCGAACATTACAGTGGTACTTGTGTACTTTATGTGGGGGCATCACGGGGGAGTCAACAGGGAGTGTAGAGTGACGTAGACCTGTGTATTTGTTTTCTTGCTCTATTATACCGAATGCAATTATTTCACTAACTAAATTATTAATCTTATTCTTAAGTGATATTCAATAATCAGGTTAACAGTTATTTCTATATTTTCAGATGGAGATCACAAATGATATTCAGTTTCTGCTTCCAATTATGGTAGCAATAATGATTGCCAAGTGGATTGGAGATTTTATAACACATCCTCTCTATCATGCCTTGCTTGAGGTTAAATGCATCCCTTTCTTGGACTCTGAGCCAGTTATAGTCCATGAAGGACAAAAGTAAGTTGATTGTTTTACTAATTAATAAACTAATAATTTGTGTTTTACCCATACCCCAATGTGTGCTATACACTCAATACTCAGTACTTTCCCAAGTATTGTGACAAAAATCTGCAGACATATTACAGGAATTATGTTTATGGTAGAGTGCTCGCACATTAATCCTGATAATATTCTGGTGGGTGTCTAACCCACAATGTCTTACTTCTAGACCACCAAGCTTGCCTGGTAGCTAGAAGTACCGTAATTTCTTGCGTACAAGACGCGGGGCGTACAAGGCGCAGGGCCGTGAAATTACCCAAAAAAATTCAAGCGTCAACAGACAAGGCGCACCGCCGTACAAGGGCGCATGATCTTACATGCACTGTGACTGCAAACAGCAGACCGTATCGGTACATCGCCAAAAAGGGGTCATTTTGTTACCCTAAAAGTACCACGCTAATCAACATGTGAATAAATAGAAATCACATGTGCTTGAAACATGTAGAGACATGTAGAAAAGTTCATTTTAAACTGAAACAACCTACCGTTCAGCGACTTTTTCAGGAGATTCTTCTCCCGTGTGTCACAAGGGGTTGAAGGGAGTTTACAGGTGACCAACAGAGGGCGCTACCGCAGGGCTGAAGAGATCTGTTTGTTCAACAGAGGGCGCTACCATACAGGAAAAATCTCCTGCCATTCCGATCGGGACGTGACATTTATAATTAATGAGAAGTTCCTTTTCTTTATTTTATACCACAAACATTTATTCAAAGACGTCGTTTCTCTGGTTTGTTTTGTTTTCTCCACAGTTATTTTATATTTAACTTTTAAGCTAAAATAAACGAAACAGACACTTATTGAAAGACTTCGTTTCTCTCGTTGGTTTTGTTTTTACTAAAGTTATTTTATGTCTAACTTTTGAGCTAAAATAAACGAAACATGTATATGAACCATCTCTTTTCTTATTGGGCGTCCTGAAAAGGACGGTTGGTTTTGTTGGTCACTTCAAAATTTATTCGAAGCTACATGTCAGGTGGCTGGTTGAAAGAATACGCCGGATTTCTTCTTGATCTGCAGGTTTGCAGAAGAAGCCAATCGCACACCTCTGAGCAACACCAAAACGCGGTGAATGAAAGAACTTTATTGACTTCGGTTTCAAAATGATGCCGATTGTCATGTTGACGGTCAAGTTGGGATGGTCGAAAATATTTGACAGAATCTTCGCTGAATCTCTCTTCAAGCTTGCCTTCTTGACGCCTTCAGCATCTACAACTGAAACTGCATGGCAATCTCGTGTGTTGTGCCTGAATCACCGTTCACACAATAGAGGTTGGGTGAATGCTTCCGCAATCGTTCTGATTAATCTGAATGCAGTATTTTCGGTACGAAATCGCGGCCACAAAAGAAGTGATGAACACGTTGCTGCATTGTTGGAATGAATTCACGGTCGTTATGTATAGGGACACGTGGCCACAAAGGCGGCTCAATACATCAGGTCATTGTCGGAATGAAAATCTGGCGACATTGTCTGGAGAGTTGAGCGCTGATAATGTACTACGTCAACAATGCGTGGTGAGTTGATGGTTGGCGACCGCATTATTAACCTGACCGCAGCTACATTAAATAGGGCCTAGATTATTTGCACGTCCGCCGCGGTCATTTTGATCTCAAGCGACATCATACAAGGCGCACCGGAATACAAGGCGCAGTGATGATTTTGTGGTCAAAAACGTCAGATAAGACGCGTCTTGTACGCAAGAAATTACAGTAGTTTGAATGCTATATTTAAGCAGCAGGTGCAGCACCAGTTTTAAAAGTGTTAAATTTACATCCAGTTTAAAGAATATTGTTTGTTCTTTTACCCAGACACTGATGTGTATTAAGCACTGTATACTTAGTACTTTCCAAGTCACCAAGAATTGTAAAAGTCGTGGTTTCGAATCCCACCTGAGGGATATGCCTGTGGATTTTTTTCACAGGACTCAAGGATTAGTACTGAGTGTACATTGCTTAACCACTTAATGTCAGTATTCTGAAAACATTCTGTGCCCATCAGCGATATTATTTCTTTGAACTTGAGTAGTCGTTTTCCTTTGAAATTATCATTGCCACAATAAAACCCTGACTTGACAAAGGAAATTCAGATCAGATTCAGATTCAGATTAATTTTATTGGTCCATAAGGAAATTCAGTATGTCGGCATTACAAAGAGCACATGAACATCTACTATAGAAAATAATAATAAAGACAACAAAGGTTCTCATAACTAGCAACAGAATTTGATGTTGTCATAATATGAGAATGCATTCATTGTGAATGCAGAACCTCAGCCGTGAGCCACAGCCGATAATTTGATGTTGTCATAATATGAGAATGCATTCATTGTGAATGCAGAACCTCAGCCGTGAGCCACAGCCGATAATTTGATGTTGTCATAATATGAGAATGCATTCATTGTGAATGCAGAACCTCAGCCGTGAGCCACAGCCGATAATTTGATGTTGTCATAATATGAGAATGCATTCATATGTGAATGCAGAACCTCAGCCGTGAGCCACAGCCGATAATCTGCCATGGTGTCATAATATGAGAATGCACTGCATTCATTGTGAATGCAGAACCTCAGCCGTGAGCCACAGCCGATAATTTGATGTTGTCATAATATGAGAATGCATTCATTGTGAATGCAGAACCTCAGCCGTGAGCCACAGCCGATAATTTGATGTTGTCATAATATGAGAATGCATTCATTGTGTCTGCAGAACCTCAGCCGTGAGCCACAGCCGATAATTTGATGTTGTCATAATATTATGAGAATGCATTCATTGTGAATGCAGAACCTCAGCCGTGAGCCACAGCCGATAATCTGCCATGGTGTCATAATATGAGAATGCATTCATTGTGAATGCAGAACCTCAGCCGTGAGCCACAGCCGATAATTTGATGTTGTCATAATATGAGAATGCATTCATTGTGAATGCAGAACCTCAGCCGTGAGCCACAGCCGATAATCTGCCATGGTATGCTGGAACAGCTGCAGAAATTATGCTACACGCCGGCAGGACATGGGGTGTGTTTAACCCGAAACTATGAGTAGTCAATAGGCATTAAAAAGACCGAAAAGCACTGAGTGTGACACTGCGTGTGTTGACAACCGTGTGTTTTGTATTGCATAAAATTGAAGCCGCCAGTGGAATTTTGTCGTTGTGCAGTCAGAGAATTTCATTTCTCAAAGCCATGAAATTACTCTCCTAGTGGATTTCCAGCAATGAATGTGATAAATCTGAATCTAGTGATTCTGATTTGATGAAAATGTGAGTTAAATGAGCATTGTGATTGATAATTTTGTTCAACTATGTCGGTACTACAGTTGGCTAACATGTATAGCAATACAGCAGTTAACATGACTTGGTGTGTATACATGTAATTAATACATAAATGATGAGTTAAATCTATTATTATTTACATCATCATCATCATCATCATCAATTTGTGTAATAGTTCCTCTGTTGGGTCGGAAACCATTCTGATTATTTCTGAGTATTGGCTCGATGTGGGGACGTATTCTGAGGAGCAGTAGCTTGTTGTAGATTTTTGCAGAGATGCAAGTGAGGCTTATTCCTCTATAATTCTTGGGAAGTCCCAGGTCACCTTTTGGGGGGGATTGTCACTAGCATACTCTTGGACCATGCTGTTGGTTTGTCACCTCTCAAGGCCATGTTGCAAGTGACTAGCAGTTGTTCATTAAGAGCATTACTCTTCCAGACCTCTGCAGGGATGTACAAGTAGTCAATTCCAGTGGCCTTGTTGCTTGACATAGTTTTGATGACAGCTTCCAACTCTACTTTGCAAAAGGTTCTGTGTTGATTGGAAGTGTGTTGTTAGTGATCACCTTTACATGGGCATGACTGATTACTGGCGGTTGGCCTAACAGCTGAAGGAAATGCTGTTTCCATTTATCAAGCCTTTCAGATGAATTTTTGGCTCTCAAAACTCCCCTGCTGTTGTTTTTCTTTTCGGTGATCTCATTTATAATTTTCCAAGCCAAGTGAGGTTGATTCTGAGCTTGTGCAGTTGAGATTTCCTGAGTCTTTTCTCTGATGTATCTTTCCTGACCTTGTAGGTAAACATCCTTTAGTTCTTGTTTTGTATTATTGTAAGCAACATGTACTTGTTTTGTATTATTGTAAGCAACATGTACTTGTTTTGTATTATTGTAAGCAACATGTACTTGTTTTGTATTATTGTAAGCAACATGTACTTGTTTTGTATTATTGTAAGCAACATGTACTTGTTTTGTATTATTGTAAGCAACATGTACTTGTTTTGTATTATTGTAAGCAACATGTACTTGTTTTGTATTATTGTAAGCAACATGTACTTGTTTTGTATTATTGTAAGCAACATGTACTTGTTTTGTATTATTGTAAGCAACATGTACTTGTTTTGTATTATTGTAAGCAACATGTACTTGTTTTGTATTATTGTAAGCAACATGTAGGTTATCTTCTTTGCCAGTGCTGGATTGTGTGACATGTATCTATGCATCTTTGAGCCTTTTCCGCTTATCAATAACATTTGGGTCTTCCCATGGAGCATTCTTTTTTCTGGTTAGCTTTTTTGGCACATGTTTAGATGAAGCATATTCATGCGCCTATAAGTGTGATATTACTGTAAAATGCATCTGCAGAAATTGTAGAATCCAGAGATTGTAAGAGCTTGAATCTGTTGTTAACTTCAACTGTACATTTGTCTGTGATGTTTTTATCATGGAGAAGCTGGCTCCAGTCGTACTGAGGTGGTTTCTTACTTTTCATGTTTGCTCGTAGGCTCAGTCTGATTTTAGAAGAAACAATTCTGTGATCTGAGCCCACAGACTCTAAACTACTGTACGCCTCACAGTTCATCGCACCGTTTCGCCATTTCCTATTCATTAGAATATAATCAAGTTTTGCTCGATGTCCTGTTGGATACTTAACGGTCCACAGTTTGCCTTTACGTTTCTGATATGAAGTGTTAAGTGAGAACATATTACATTCTCTGATCATGTCTAGTAAAAAATGCCCATTCCTATTGGTGGTATTATTAAATGAGTTCCCCTTGCAGTCATCAGGGCTGATTTTTGCATTCATATCACCTCCCACTATGATCACATGATGCTTCGGCATGTCCTGCAACAGCTGGGATAATTGGTCATAGAATGCGAGGGCATCCTCTTCCTCTTCTTCTTGATGGTTGCGCAATAACATAAAAATTATGCTTTTTGTCCATGGATTTCCATTAAACGTTGCTATCATGATGCGTTCGTTAATGGTCTCAATGTTAATGAGCGATTTAACTGCAGTGGAGTCATATGCCTCCGATTGTAGCATTCTGTTTGTTCTTCCAGGCTGAGCTAGTATTAAAGTCCAGCCTTTCCCAAAACTCTCGTATTTTAGGTCAATGTTCTATTATAAACTATGCTCCTGTATACAGGTGACACTAATGTGAAGATCAGCATTTGCAACTAATTCATTTATTTTTTCAATTGAATTGAGTGTCCGTGTGTTGAAAGTTGACACATTTACTACAGTTTTGCATTTCATATAAACTTAATATTGTTGTGACCAATATTGTTCTATGTTCTATTGGTTGCAAGTCCTATTGGAGATTGCAGTGTTTGTCCTGGTGAGCTTCCTCCATCAGCTAGTACATCATCTACCTGCTGCCATACATGTAGATGGAAGGGTATTAATATTTGTGATACCATTACTAGGTGGATTGCCGTCCAAGGGTAAAGAGTCTCCACCTGCCCATGCTCATTCCACCTCGTCTCTGTTGGGGTTCTAGCACCACTTCCGTAAACTTTGTTGAAGAAGAGTTGCTGCTGCCCAGTAGTGAAGCAAAAAGAAAAGCAAAAAGGGGTTTGAAGGGGTTTGAAGTCAAGAGTTTTCCTTCTCCTAGATGGGCTGCCTTCCAAGGCTTACGAGCCCCACCTGCCCAGAGCAATTTGGTTTTAAGGTGCCAGAAGCCCGCCTACACACCTCTGCCCACAGTTGTAAAACAGGGATCAACACATGAAGCCAGGCAGTAGGAGTTTGACTAGGAGAGGCTGTTTTGAGACGCACACCCGCATATATATTATGGTGAGAAGTGGCTCAGTACTTCACACACATTCCCGGTCTTCCTAGCCCTTTGATCCCTTTACATGTCTACCTGTAATTACGTACATGGGTACATGTACATACACAGCCTACAATCTAAAGCTACCACCAGTGTACTTTATAATACACATAGTGATGATATTGTACTCATGGTTGTGACATTGATTAATAATTATTCTATATTCATACATTATTGCAATCAAAATAAACTTATTTTTTGCATTTACAATATTATCTGCAGTTTTCTTTGATAATTTATAGCCAATAATTTCAAACAAATTACATTACATTGTCAGATTTCATAAACTTGTCACAATATAAGCAAGTAATTAGAACAACTTTAACAACCTGCCGTCAAATTTGCATAATATGATCACTGTTTGTCCAATGCTGGCCCAACGTCAGCATACTAATGTTGTAACATTATGTCAAGAATTCGGCAAGAAGTCAACAGCCCCCATTGCTGAGATAAAACTTGCAATACATCCCTAAAAATTTTACCTGTTGGTTGTTTAGCGTAAATAACCTTACCGTTGGCGGGAAACCAATAAATAATTATGTCAGTGTTACATAAATTCATGGGTTGTTTGTCTCTGGTGGTAGGCCATGTCAGTTATAATATCCCAAATGTACCTCAGCAATACGTTCAGATTACAATGTTTGTGCCTATACAGAGTTAATTTTTAAAAGCCGGTTGGTGCAATAAAGACCATCGACGGGAAACCAAATAAATATAACGGCAGTATGACTGTCTCTTGTCGGATGTCATCTGCTCAACCTCTGTCGGCAATACGTTAACAGCCCAAATTTGGTAAGACCGTATTCATGAACTGCGGCCCTACGGAGTTGAATGGACACGTCAGTTATTTCGTGTACCAAGGACCATCAGCAGGAAATCAAAATATTATGACGTCGGCGTAAATTAAAATACCAAAGTCGGTTGTCCGTCTGCTGGAGGCCTTGTCGAATATGAACCCATAAACCTACATGTATGTCGGCAAGACGTTCCAAGCCCAACATTGGCCACGTACATCCTGTGGCCAAGTGAAGTTTGGGCGCAAGGGCCATTATGTACATACTATAGGTGGCGTGAGTTATGCAAAAGTTGGTCCAGACGAGTACAAGAGGGAAATGAAAGAGAAAAGACACCAAGATTGGCGGAACAAACCACTTTATAGTTAGTTCTTGACATGTACAGAAGAGGTGGCGAGTGGCAAGTCCTGGAATTGGTTAAGGAACGGAGAACTGAGAAGAAGGAAACCGAGGGCTTGATTACTGCGATGCAAGACCAGTCTCTAAGGACAAATGTAATGATGGCAAGGAAAGCAAACATCCCTTTGTGTGTAGAATGTAAAATAAGCCAGAGGAGACTGTATTTCATATTGTCAGCGAATGTAGTACAAAGGAAGACACGACAGGTTGTCAAAGGTGATTTAGTGGGATCTATGAAGGAAGTTTGGTGTCCAATTGCTTGCAAAATGGTACAATGGATACATATAGTTGTAGAGACCGACCAGGTCAAGAACCTCCAAGACTTGAACATTAAGACTGATCATTTTAGAGAACATAGGCGTCCGGATGTTGTAGTCTTAAATATAGGCATGATATTCTTCCTACTTTAGTCTGATTTCCTGGGGGGGGGGGGGGGTTTTGCCGTTGGAAAAATCAGATTTGTGTTGATTAATAAGGCCTGAAAATTCTATTAGAGCCTACATTTGTGTAGATGTAGGTCAACCCTTGTAGGCCTCCTACTTTTTTTCCAAGGACCAAATATCATGCCTGTGTAGTAAGCTTGGCTTGATTTTTAACACTTTGATCTGTACATGTTGCAAAGAGACTGATGCTCTGTTTATGTAAATATTATTACTATGGAGAGGCATGAGGATCCATTCTACATCCAGTTCAAAGGCGTGTATAAACGTCTGACATAAGCACAGGTCAGTCCAATCTGGTCCTTGCTCCATGGTCCAATCTACGTTCCTTTGACATCCAAAGATTGACCCCCAAATCACAAAGGAACAAACCCAAAATATGGTAGCACAACAAGAAAAAGTCCAAAAGTACATGTACATGTACCACTAGAACTACCATTCCCTCAAGATATCGTTCCCTCAAGATCTGCTTTCGTTCACTTGAGATATGCTTTCGTTCCCTCGAAATAATCTTTTATTCCCTCAAAATACGCTTTCGTTTCCTCAAGATATGATGTCGTTCCCCCGAAATACAATTTTGTTCCCCTGAATAAAAAAGATTAGTTCAAGATTTAATTCAAATAATGACTTCGTTCCCTCTAAACCAAATTACGAGGGAAGGAAATTGTGTTTCAGGAGCTGAATTGTTTTTTAGGAAACAAAATATTTGTATGAGAGATTTTGTTTTGTTTTTCTTATTCTTTGTTTCTTCCTAAATCCCATAGCATTTGTACAAGTTTTTTGTTTACACCTAATATCTTAATGCGAAATATGAAAGAGTTAGATCCTATATCAAATTGAAGCTAAGTACATAAACTTAACTATTAAAGTAATAAATGTTAAAATTCTTAACTAATTAGCCACTTTACAGCGAGGTGAATATTTAATTAGCAAACCTTGTTCGCACCATATCTCAAAAAGTATACCCCCGATCGTCAAACTGTTTTCAGTTTTAGACTTCTGGAATACTGTGTGCTTTCTGGCATAAAATGCGGGACGACGTCACCATGACATCATGTATTGCATGTTTTCACCTGTGTACAAAACACATAGGATAAAGTGAAACAAATCCGACTTCCAGAAACCTAATTAAGCTCAAATTACATGTCCTAGATTGCACAAGTATTTCTTAAAAGAAGAAAGATTTTATTGACGGTCAATTTAAAAACATCAAAACTTATTCAAACATTGTCAGTAGAAAAAACCCCAAATTTCACGGAATGGGTACGGCATAAAATTAGATTTGTATTCAAATTTTTTTACAATTCTACAATTAAGTACTAGACCCATTTATGACCAGTGTTCTTGCGTTTTTTGTAGAGTATACGCATAGAGTCCTTACGGTCGCCGACTTACACAAGTTTATTCACAAGAATCAAGAAGAATGGTGCTTGCTCACAGCTCAGTCCCTTATTCAGGTTTCAGCGTGAACGTAGAAAACAGACAGCCTGTGTTTGGGACGATGTTTTGGGTGTGGCAGACTTGTTTGCGCTTGGGACCCACATGTTTTAGGGTTCTTTTGCGAACGCATTACTTCGTGAATTTGCTGTGTAGCAAACTAAAAACTTGGTGGGGGTTGCAATAGGGCAATAAAAAGAGCTGATTGAGGAAAGGTGTAGAAAAGAGAAATTACCTTTTGGATTTGGGGGTGAAGAGCCAAAATCAACAATAAACACGTATCCCATATATATTTACTATTTTAGCCTAACAAGAATAACATACTCGATCAGTATTATTAAAGGGCACACAAATTTTTACAATTACTATTTTAATACAACAGCATTGACCAAGCTTTACACTAAGCCTGTGCATTTACGGTTATTTTTGTAAACGTGTAACTGTTTCTGAAACAGTTGATTTCACATGCAACCGTAAGTTTAATGAACAAAATTTTTATTAAACAAAAAAATATTAACACAACCGCGCATGTGATCAAAAACATTGTGTCTTCATTGCAGTATTTTGACTTTGCGCAATCACCCTGCAAAATAAACGAGCATGCGCAATCAAATTTTTGTGGAACGCCCTCTAGCGTTCAATGTTTCTAGCATTTATTGCCGCTCGCACAGTAATGAAATATAACAAAGACTACAAGCCTGTAAATTAGAAACGATATGTTGGGTGTGTCGCATGGGATCGTGCTCTGTGTAAATAGTGATCACAATTATGGTCAGCATTTTGCGACACTTTTTGAGTGATTTTTTTAATGTTTATCCGAACCGTAAAAATGTAAACGTTTAACCGGATGATCGGTTGGTTAACCGTGTAACTGTGTAATCGACACACGCTTACTTTACATTCTAACTTGTGAGAATTGTTCCTCTATAGAAGGGGTTAGTTAGCTTTTTATACTAACTTTAGACTGGTTCCTTGATATAAGGAGTAGTTTGTTCACTTATACTTGTGAGACCTGTTCCTTGATAAGGGGGTTAGTTCGCTCAGTTCACTTTACGTACTAACTTGTGAGACCTGTTCCCTGAAATGATGGGTAGTTCGCTCAGTTCACTTTACATACTAACTTGTGAGACCTGTTCCCTGAAATGATGGGTAGTTCGCTTAGCATACTAACTTGTGAGACCAGTTTGTTGATACATGTAGGAGGGGTAGTTTGCTTAACATACTGATTTGAAAGACCTGTTCCTTGATACTAGGGGTATTTTGCTTTACGGACTAACTTGTGAGACCTTTTTAGTTTTAGAGTAAGTTTCAGAATGAGCGGTTAGTTTTAGGTTTGATAGACACATTTAAAGTCAAAATAAGAGCATGTCAAAGGTGGAGGGTCTTCTATCTCGAAGTCAGAACCACTTTAAAGGTCTGGAGTGGAAAAGTACGTATAGTTAGGTGTTCGGCTAGCAGCCGAAAACCTATTGTTATTGTTAAGTTTTGTTTTGTTTTTTTAGGTGTTCGGCTAGCAGCCGAAAACCTATTGTTATTGTTAATTTTTTTTTGTTTTTTTTTCTTCCTCTTCTTCTTTTCCCTGAACTTTCTCTTGCAGATTTCTCAAAAAGTAAAAGTTGTACAAACTTGAAACTTAGCATACACTTGAACCTTAATATGAGGACGGCACGCGAAGAATTGCGTCATGATGACGTCATCAGGTATCGAATTACAAGGTTTTTAAAGTTGAAAAGTGACCATTTGCTTTTTGCTGTATCTCAACGAATATGAAAGCTATGATGTTCATACTTGGGCATCGCATAGATCAAGACTGGGGCAACATTTGAAAAGTTAACGCCAAAATCGTACGACCTTATCTTCCAGGTCGTTACCCTAGGTCGAAGTTCACCTTCGTTTTTTTCCTTCAAAAAACAACTTTCGAGCTTATTTACAGAATAACTCAAGATTGAAATTGAATTAAACATTAAAACTCATCAGACAACTGCACCTTAGTATCTAGACGACACACACCTGAGGATGTCATGATGACGTCATCGGGTATAAAATTACACTAAATCAAAGTTTAATACTTGAAAAAAACATAACTAATGAACCACTGAATGGATTTGTACAATCTACACATCATCGGATAGGTTGTTAAGAGTTTGACAAATGCTACACAGAACCTTTACAACATTTTAACTGACTTCCGGTTCAAAACGGAAGTTGAAAATTTCAAAATATCTGATCATGTTCATATCTTTAAAGCAACTAATCATTTCAGCATAATTTTTTTATCAGGGTGTAGACCGTTAAGCCTGCTCAAACTTTTGCACAGACATAACAACATGTTTCTTTTACATCTGGTCGAAAAAGGACGAAAACACGCACCTATCAGTTCACCCGCATTGACGACGCACGATAGCGTATTAACGTGTGAACAACCTTGCCCTGGCCACTCAAACTTTAAATTATGTTT
The DNA here is from genome assembly GCA_037783415.1 of Leptasterias polaris. NCBI lineage: Eukaryota > Metazoa > Echinodermata > Asteroidea > Forcipulatida > Asteriidae > Leptasterias > Leptasterias polaris. The sequence goes on from JAZGTN010000246.1 coordinate 519,065, forward strand.
CTCAAGCGTATTCTCTTACTTATTTGTTTATGTTTGAAACTCTGTAACAAATCACACTTAAGAGACCGGCGGTTGCTTTATGCGGGATCATACTAAGGTCAAATAGGTCTTAATTTTTTGTCATGCGCGTGACCTCACATGACCTCTACTTCCGGTCGAAACCGGAAATGCCCAGTAACTTGAAAGTGGGAATTTTTGTTGAGTTGTTTTTAACTATGTTGTGATCTGGCAAGTGTCTGGTTTACGTCACATAATTCAAAAGCGCCCTCTAGCGGCAGGTTGAAAACAGTTCAAAACACACAATTTAAAGCTCTTGGGCAATTCTAGATACTTTGTACAAAGTGTGACCCCATTTGACCTTTCCCTGTAAAAACCGGAAGTTGAAGTTTCATATGACAACCTAATTAGGCTATGATTTTGCACAGAGATCAACAAGAGGTACAAATAAATATTTTGCCCGTCAGCACAGCACAATTAGACAAAAAACCTTCACACAATAATTTTCCTATTTTTATTTACGCAGTCACTTTATTTCGTTCGAGCCGAACACCCTGAGTTTGTCCACAAACTCTAGATTTCTAGTTAAAATTGTTCTCCTTTTCACATTTATTTTTCACCTGTCTCTACTATCCAAGCCCTGTATTTTGGCAATTTTTGTCAAAAAACTTTTTCAACACTTTCTGCAAACCTGATTGCACCATCACTATCATAAAAATGGTCTTCATACGTATTGACAATATGAATCTTATTTAATTATTAAACAAATTACGTACTCAAAGCATTGAAATGTTACAATTCTTAATCAGTGAATACTCAGTGGTCTGGCTCCCTACCCCTCCCACATGCTCATGACATTGCAATATTCATTGCTGGTTTCACACAATAAAACCATACATTGTACATCACTGTCGTTGCTGTCTGCACTCACATGGTCTGCGGAGCATTGATCCTTTGAAATTTTAGTTTGTTTACAAAAAACTACCCAACATGTAGGCTTCATTTTACGACAATAATGTACGACAAGGTGAGGGTAGGCCTAGAGGCTTAGCCCCCCTCCCCCAGCCCTGCAACGGATATTTATCCTCTTTCTTGAATACGAAAAAAAATCCCCATGAGTAGGGCCAATCCACTTCGTTCGTATCCTTGCCAATTGGGCCTAGCACCATTGCAATCCTATGTTTGTGCCTGTTGTAATTTTTAATCGGAGTTATGAAACTTACCGATTGAATGCTACTGTAGGCCTACTTGTAGAAAGCCCCTATGCTAAACATTTTTTTAATCACGTATTAACAACTTGCGCACGAGAACCATACTAGTCGGGTTTCCTGATCAATTTCACAACATTTATACGATCTAACGGGGACCAGACTGATTTACATAATGCGCTGAGCAGCATAGTCTTTGCGCAGACGGGCGTAGATGCGCACCGCATTACACGTATCACAAAACCTTGAGTGCGCTCGGCCAGCGTGCTGAGTAAATCAGTCTGGTCCCCATTATATATCAGCAGTCGATCGTATAACTGTTGTGGATTGTTATGGGAATCTGACAATGGTTTTCGCGCAAGTTAATAAAATGTGAAAAAAAATTCACACTTGCGACTCGAAAAGCAAACAATTTTCCCAAAAGGTCTGTGATGTTTTTAAAAAACAATTCAGCATTAGGGCTTTCTACAAGTACAGTAGCATTCGATTGATAAGTTTCATAACCCAAAAATTAAATAGGGCACAAAAATAGGATTGCAATGGTGCTAGGGCCAAGGATACAAAGTGGATTTGCTCTATTCATTGGGGCTATGTCTTTACTTATGTTAATAGTTTCTGAAGTTCGTACTGTAAAAGTCTCATTGTATTTAGCGCGCGCGCGTGCTGACCTTCCAGCTAGAAACTTCTTTGCACAATGTACACACAAAGGTGGCATGGTCGACTCACGCTGCGGGTGAATGATCTTCACTCTCGGACCCCCGCGCCAGATTCAGTGTGAGAAAAACATGCTGTCCACACACACAGATTCACATGTAATTCCTCATGAGACAATGTCTGTGAGTGAAATATTAGTGATCCTCAAAGTGAATGAGAAAGGATTATTAGAAGCTTTTTTGGAAAAAAATACCAGGTAAGGCATATGTCATTAATTTTGTCTCTTCCTCATTTTTCCCCTTGATGGTGTCTCTGTTTTTTTTCTTTTTTCTTTTTTTCTTTTTTCTCAAGCAAAAGGGGGGGAGTGCGCACCCTGTTTCCGCCCCTGATACCCATAGTCAGTACCCATTCATGCACAAAAGAAGTAACATGGGGTTCTCCCGCCCTCTTGTGTTGAAATGTGAACACTGAGCAACACTGTGCTGCACTGATTCCACAAACTTAGCAATGGGAATAGCCTCGTAGATGCTTCAAGTCAGTGATATTTTGTCTGAATGAAGGAAGTTGTAATTTATTTACAAAGTCTTTGGCTGTATGTATAGAAAGTTATAATGAATAACAAATAACAATGGAAAATTGTAATAAAAATGATTCAGGCTGTTAGGTAATATTATCAATAAAGGGTTCGTTCTCTAAAGTTTGTATTAGATGACTCTTGGCAATTAAACATGTCAATGGAAAAAAATTGATAAGTAAAATGTTAAATAAAATCAGTAAAATTAACAATAATTTGGTATTCTAGTGTCATTAAGAATTCTTTTTTAAATGAAATCGGAATTATGACAATTTTCAGTAGCACAGTACCTCCAGGCATAACATTGATAGGCCTATACTTTTCCAATCATATTTATTACAATTTTCAAAGATGCGTAATTTCCAATTGAAAAGCCTGCATGTCAGGTATTATCTGTGACTTATTTTGAATTTGTTTGTTTCTATTCCAACATGTAGGTTTATCATCTTCCTAAACACAGATTAAAGAGAACCCCTGTAGTATGTACAATTAGGGCAAAGATGAAACTCAACCTTGGAACGCTGGTACAAACTTCCACTGCAAATAAACCATTTCCATCTCATGAAAAGGACCCTTCCAAACAGTATTCCCATGTGGTGCAATCAAAATACAGAAAGAGGATAAACAAGAAAAAAACAAAGTATCACAAAGCAATAGAGAGGTTCATTTCTATTAATTGGCAAGATAAAAATTGAAAAAACCAAACCCCTAACCAAAGTGCTTAAAGATAAACAAATTTATTTTTGTTTTTCTTCTTTTTTAAACCATTAAGGCATTAAAGGGGCAATGTAACCATGTATAACTAATATAAACGCATATTTTTGTGTAAATAAATGCATTTAATGACAAAAAGTTATTAATGACCATTGGTCAAAATCTGTGAACGCAGCATATGAGTCGCACGTTTTGTACCTTTTCGAGTTTGGCTACAATTGGGTTCAGAAGTCAGGAAAATAAAATCGTTGTGTATTTTCATTATCTGACCCAATACTGTCCAAGCAATCATTAATCAATTATGGGGCACATGGGTAAAGGGTTGATTCATACAACTTTGGTTCAAATCAACTAATACAAATTCTAGAGCTTACAGCCTTTTAACTGTTGGTCACTTAACCGTTTATCCAAAGAAGGCTGATATAAAAAACATATTTTTTAAAGACTGAAATTAAAAGAAAAAAAGTGTACCAGCATGCTATGTCCCTTTTGGAACCAGGCATTTTTCTTTTCTTTGCTTTCCCCCCCCCCCCCCCCCCAAATAAAAAAACCCACAAGAAATTCAGTTGGAGTTTCACAAATTTAAGGAGTACACCAGTTTACTGTTTACGTCATTTAGGGATGTAGAATTATAGACAACTATAGATAGATGGGGTTTTTTTAATACAAAAATGTCAAGTACAATGTAATTTAATTGCGATATTAAAATAAAATAAACGGTCAAAGGTCACTGTATACCCTTTACCAGCCATTGCTTTTGTCAAATTAACAGGATATTGATGCGCTATGTTGCAAGTAGACTCGTGCTCTGTTTATGTAAATTTTATTACTATGGCGAGGCATGAGGATCCAGTCTAGCCTTACACAGAGCGTTATTGAAAGGTTGCGATTTTGAAACAGCGAATTCAAACAGCTAGGTGTACCGACTGACAAACCTGTGATGACAAAATGTCCTTGGGAGTCCCCACCCCTCCCGCACGATGATGAGTCCCAGGTATAGCTATTTTTGGGCTCGGGGTTTCTCTCTCGCTAGCCCCACCGAGCCACTCCGCTAGCTACACACGGGCTATTGCCTGTGGCTTTGTCTCCTCAGCCTTTATGCTGTGAACTGTAGAACACGCTTTTGTTGCTCAGACTCTTTGAAATAAAATATTGCCTTTGATTTTTCATAATTATGTAAAACTTGTATCCATAATTGGAAAACTTAGTCTTTTTCGTCAAATACTCATGAATAATTGTTTAAAAACAGAGTTGAATTTGGTGCAGTAATTTACTTTTATACGGCTGGAAATAAAACTAACTCTGAACAGAGGGTTATCCAAACCAAAAATGTGGTTCGGATAACCCACGTGACCTTCAGTTTTTTGTTAATGCTTAAAAACGGCAAAAATGTATGGTTTCTTTCAGGAACTGTTCTTCTCCATTCCTGGAAGACCTTTGGGGTCATGTTTTGGTCTATATTTTTGCCCAAATAGCCCAATGAAGCCGGTGTGTCCCTTTAACACCATGTACTATCAAATAAACCAAATTAGTTAAACACTTGATGTTACAATGCATTTTATTGTCATTACCTGAATAACATTATGTACTGTTTACTTGTACAGTATGAACTTGGAATTTTTCAAGACAAGTGATGCTATGGCCTGCCCAGTCCATGTGGTTAAAAGTAAAGAAACTGTGAGCACCATAGCTCAATTACTTCTAGACACAACCCATGGTGGATTTCCTGTGGTGAAATGTGGCACTGACTTCGATGATAAACAGTTTCTTGGGCTTGTAACAAGGTAACTATTCATTAAATATTTAAATCAGGTAAAAGATGTACCATAATTTCCTGCATATAAGGCGCTTGGCTTATAAGGCGTAGTACCCTCAAATTACCAAAATAAGATTCAAGCCTTAACAGATAAGGTGCAACATTACTATCACAACATACACGCTCGCCATGTCCCATACTGCTGGTACATCAACACATACAGGGGTCATTGTGATGGTATAAGAACACTTACCATAATGAAAAGGGAGCGTAATTATCAGGAAGATGAGTAAAACATCACTTCTATTTTTTTATTGTTTTTTTTATTATTTTGATTTTGAAGATTTTTCCTACACTTGTATAACCATAGCTTTCTAGTTTTTCTTTTTATGCAATGAGTGCGCACAGACACACATTTTCCAAACGTTTCCCAATGAATGGGCTGCTAGTCTTTACTATCTGGCTTTTTTTAATGCTACAGTACATGCAAGAACCAGCGAACGTTAGAGGGCGCTTTCTTTATAATGCTTTCACAATAAGAAAGTACGCCCTCTGCTGGCGAAATTTCACGATTACTTACAAAAACGACTTGACTAATAAAGACGAGTACCTGTCATCGGTATGTCACTGGCATCTTTTTTGTAAATTAGTGGTGAAACTTATTCAGTAATAGAACAACCGGCTGGATGTGAAAATACCTTGAGTTGAAGATTTTCTGAAAACAGGATGACACTTTTCATTGATAATTTACCTCGGCATAATGACATCCTACCACAAAGATTTCGGTTTTCTTCAGTAATTTATCTTAAACATGTTATTGTAGCACCAATCCAAAAGAGTAACCTACATGTAATCTCTGTTACTAAACTCTACAGTATCATTTTGATTACCTCTCAATTGCCAAAATTAGTTGAAGGATTCATATCTAAAATGGTTTCTGGTTAAATCTTTGGGAAACAAAATCAGTTTGTTAGTCTTTGTGGTTGAATTTCAACTTCATTATTTGATCGTTTTTATTGTAATTGTCAATGAAGGTAGAATTAGAAATTGACACAATAGTTTCGTTGGTAAAGTTGGTGTTGACTGATTTTCTGTATTAAGCTTTTGATTGTGCAGCCCACACAATTGCTATGACAGAATTGATGTCGCTTGAGTTTAGGTCAGAAATTATTGGCTGTTTTTTAAGTCTTCTCTTCTTGTTGGTGCCAAACAATTTGCTATAAATAAGCACTCCTCAACAGGCAACACTTACTTTTGCAATGAAGGTTACCTGCCAGGCCCCACTTTCAACTTGTTTTCTTAATCATTGTTCAGTGAAACACCCAACTCACTGCCAGAAGTGTTGGAGGGGAAGCATATATGTATTTTTTTAGAGGGTAAATCGTCAGCATACGTACATGTAGCGAGCAGAGAAAACATTTTTGTTTTTAATATATAGATAAGAATTATAGGGACAGCAGATTACCAGTTGACCGAGAATAGCTTACTGGCAGTCAGTAAGATGCCCAATGTCCTGCAAGTATCTAAGGAGCTGTTGGTTGGCAAAGCTATTAACAAATTTACTTATTATGGGAAGCAGACTATTAGAATAGGAAGTAGATTCAGTATGCTCATAAAGACCAGCAACCAATGAAGACACGGACAATGAATGCCACTTTCCAAGATGAAGGAAACGTAGTCTGCCAGGCACAAATTGAATAGCTAGCGAGAACAGGTGGAAGTTATGGGAAACATGTTTTCAAAACAATTACATGATTGGTGCTATAGCCTTGAAGGCACCCAAGGACTTAATTATTCGGACAATGGACTTTATGTACATCAAGCCTTTTGAGTAGGGCGTCCCCTGATACGAGGTAACAAGATTGCTTATCGTATTGGGATAACTCGTCTGCTGCCAAATCAGGACCAATAGTTAGAAACTATGACCAAATCATATCAGCCAGAAAAGATCGAAAACCAGTTTGTTAAACATACATGTAGTCACCCAGTCCTTGAGATGGAGGATGGTAAAGGTAATATCCATGTAAATTTAAGGAATTAGAAGAAATGTCAGTGTTCAATCTGCTCTCTGCTAGAGCTTTCAAGTCAGATGAGTTGTTGAGAACACAAGACTGTGAAGAAGTGAAGTTTGAACTAAAACCCCTGATACTGGAAAAAGCAATGCCAAGAGGCTTTGAAAAATAAACACAAGGTGGGTCTGCGATGTTTGTATCAATACATTATTTATAGTATTTTATTTGAAAAACTATCTTCAAATTTTGTATGAAAGTTATAACATTTATACTTTTATTGAAGGATGGAGCTTACTATACTGCTGATAAATGATCACCTTTTTGAGCCTGTGAATTTTGTGCAAGAAGATGAACCAGAAGTTTCACCACTTGATTACCAAACAGTAAGTTCAAATAATTCTTTTGCAACCAGAAGTATACAATGTCATTGCTAACGGAATCCCTCCATTCAGTTGTGCACCTTTTTTTTTCGGACCGTAACTCCAGTTAATAATAATAATAAAAGAAGCATTAAAAATGTGCCATCTATGTATGTAGTGCACAAGACCCTATTTTGAAGTGCAGCACGTAACCTACATGACTAAGCAACAATAGAGAAACATATAATACAAAGATACAAATCATGAAGTCAACAAATCAATACTCAACAAATCAATACTCATTAAGCCTGGTACATACTTTACACAAAAGTGAAAGTGAATTAAATTACATGATGCGCTGCTTTTTAATTGTAGTGCAAGGAAATTCGCTTCGCTTTTGCAATTCGCTTGAAGTATGAACTGGGTTTTAGAGACATGTATAATAATATCACTAATTATGCGGAGTTAAACAAATGATTCTTTAGCAAGTTTTTAATAGGTTAGAAGTGACATAAAGACTTGTAACCTACATGTAGGTGGGGGCTGCCCTTGGGAAAAAGGAAGTTTGGAATTCCTCCTGAGGTCAAAAGGTCAAAGGTCAAGGTCACTGTGGTGAGTTATTACATGTCTTCTGCATCTTAACCAGAGATAAGACAACTTGAGATTGTTTAAAAGTCAACGGGTCAAATGTCAGTGTCACAGTGCTCTTGTATAGGAACATGGTTTATTGGTGTCATTGGATAGCTATAATTTATAAGGGCTGAGGGGTTTCCATACCATTGCTTTTATTTCCTGGTATTGACATTTTTGGTGTGCCATTGATAATGGAAGTTATATTACCTGTCACATAAAAAATGCTGTGTCTTACCCAAAGAGCCACTGGTAATGTATTTTCCTTTTCTGACAGGTTTAATTTACTAAGAATTTTTATCAATACACAACAGTGCCTTCTCTGGCCCCACCTATACTGTCCAACGGCCCGGCTGCCATCCTATTTTCATCTTTTTTGTTATAAACTAGATGTGGTTTTAGCCTGCATGCTCTAAGAGTTGAGTATTCATTAAGAGTAAATAATGTTTGAATAAACTGTGTTGTAGTGTAGAGTTGAGCGTGTCTATCCATTCAAACCGAGGACTTTAACAAAAGGGATCCGGGTGTTTGACAGAGCGAGGACGTCCTCGCTTCATTTTCGTGTACAACCCCAATGGGGACGTCGCTAAAAAAGAATTGTCCAAACAATGGGAGAACAAAGAGAAGTCCACGGTAAGCGGGATTCACAAATGTGTGTGTGTGTGAGTAGGTATACCCATTCAAACCGGGGACCTATAACAAAAGAGGACAATAGGTCCACGGTTGGGGAAAGGTCCACAGTTGGAAAACCAATGGGAGCTGTTGCAAAAAAGTTAGAGTATAAACAAAAGAGGGACAATAGGACAATAGGACAATAGGAGGTCCACGATTGCAGGCGTTTACATACTTGTGTGTGTGTATGTTTTTGGTTTTTTTACTAGTTAGCTGTTTTTGGAGTGTATTTTTGGTGGTATCTCATTCAAGCCCCGGATCAAGCATAGCCACCCCTGTGGTGACTTTAGGTTGTCATCGGTACAAGGACTCGGTGTCTAAGGCTGACTTCATGGCAGCGTTCTCCGCCATCACTAGCCTTGCTCAAGGCGGTCGCAGTTTTCACTCCGAAAAAGACGCCATAAAACCCACCCATAGGCTATACACTAGCACTGTACTCTTATTACTGTCCGCATGCGGAGGCCGTCAGGCTGACTGCCTTGTCGTGTCTGTAACTTCCGGGTTTAATGTGTTTCTTGATATTTTGGACGAAAATGGGGGGGCCCTCGGATATGCTACATGTAGTATGCAGATCATAAATCTTTAAATCTTTCGGCCGACTGCAAACAACGCAGAATGGGAAGCAAATGAATGATTCATTTTGGATGTCAAATCACAAGCTTCCCTCATTACACGTATAACCTTTGTACCATGCTTCCACCATGCACAAGATTCGAACACCATGGCCGTTGAGAATGCTTGGACGAGTTCATTTTATCTGAGGGTGATGATATCTTCAAGTGTTGTAAACACTTAATCTTTACACTAGAGAACATTCGTAAATGATTTTTTTTGCGTTGCTAACTGCTTTTGTTATTTTAATTTAATATAAAACCTACAGGCCCTACTGTAATGTTGTTAGAAAGAATTTCAACGGTACGGTTTTCTTTTTCTTTGTTACATCTCTTTTAAAAATGGAGTGTACTCAAACCACGATTGCAAATGATTGCGCAATGCCCCCCATCCTAATAGTAAACATGACTTACGCCACTGACCAATGGGGTCTTGTCTTCCGCACGCATTATAGTAACTACCCTGGCTAGCTCAAAACAGAACCATCAAGGCGTTGATTCAGAGAGTCTATGTGTACATCTTACACCACCCAAGCACTGCGTTACAGGCATGTACACACAGAGACTGCACATAGCTTGGGTGGGTAGCGCAATGGCGCAATAGCGCAGAGGGAAAACAAACTAAACAAAAAACAAATTAATAAATGAAAATAAAACTCAAACGCCTTGGTGAAGCCTACACCATCACAGGCTCCATGGCCACTACAATGTATGTCAAGCAGAGCCGCAGGGGTGCCACTGGAATTCACCCATCTGACATCGCACTTCCTGCAGGGTGAGCCTATGCTTAATTGGGTGCTGTCCCAGGGTGGCCACGTGATGACCAGCTGAATCTCCCCAGACCCAGAGCAGATTTCCCCTCAGGAGTATTCGACAGGTTTGATGGCGGCTCGGTCATTATGGAAACTCACATACAGTCCAGTCGACAACAATTCCGGACTTCAGTCAGAATCCAAGGGAGACAACACATAGGAACTTAAGCACAAAATGCTGCAAGACCACATGCGAGGAATTATGTGATAATTTTTATGATCCACACTGAGAGGAGTACGTGTCTCTCTCTGATGACCTGGATGAGTCCGAATGCACCCTGAACATGCAACAGCACTCTGTGTTTGAAACCCAGCTGCGCTCGGTCCATCTGAATTTGGTCCGTGTGCCAAACTTGCCAACAGCTCGGAGCTCACCACCCCCAGAATGCAAGTCATTCAGCGATAACCCCTAAAATCAGCTTTCCTGACCCTGCCTCTTGACTCTGTCTGTGCAGATGGCATCAAATCCATCATTGAGGCGGCGACTTTCCAACTCCTTTTACCGTTTTTGTCGGACAACTGAGCCCTATCCCAGCTGGTCTTGGTCATGTTCGTCAAGCGCTCGCCAGCCAAGTTAGTCCCCTCCTCGGATCTATCGCAGGTTCTAGAAGCATTGGCAAAGGGTCCCTTGGACCCTCTGGCCAGGTTCTTCTTAAAGAGCAAACCCCAGTTATTGACGAACGATTCCGGACACATTCGTTGGTAACAGGGTGCGATGCGACTGGGTTTTCACACAGAAAAGCAATCTCGATCCTTTCAGCCACCAGAAATTTTGTGTGCCAGAGCTGAAGTCCTTTTCATTCGTCCTGGAAGATAAACTTTGGTGCCCCGTGTGGGCATTTAAGTAGTACCTGAAGCTGCACAAAACATCTGGAGGATTTCAGCAGCTTCTCATTACGTTCATTTAGGCCTCGAAGGACACTATCACCTGCTGGATAGTGCAGGCAATTAATGCAGCTTGGACGGATGTTTGGCCAACACCCCTCAATCCCCCAGCCCATGCTCATGTAGTTTAAGCATTCTTCAATGGTATTCCCATCAACAACATCATCCAGGTAGCTTGCTGGAACACTTCCACTACCTTTACGTCCTGAAGAATGTCCTCCAACAATATTTATTGCTTAATACAAACTCGCTGCTTTTCTTGTTTGTTACCACAGGTCATTATTCCCATATAATTTTTGTATTACAATTAGCTATGTGCCCCCTCTGGCTCTGATTTGAGCCTGATCCGTCTTCCGATTGCTGGTTCATGAGAGTGAACTCTTAGGAGGCCAGTGCCATGCTGGCTTACACAATGCCATACAGCACCCGCCTACGCTATCGGGCTCCAGGTGCTGTCGGCCGCCCAAGCCATTGGCCATGGGGAGCATGCTCCATGGGGCCCCCACAGAGTGGTACGCTCCGAGACCCCGCCCTCTGCATCGGGTTTTACTCGTTGTTCGGGCATCCCCGTTAGGGAGCACATATCAATCAATTTAACCGCCCGAGCGCTAAGTCGAAACCGGCGGCTCGTCACAGTGAAGGCTTTCACAATAGAAATGACTGGCTGTCATGAATAATCCACATACCAGGGGTCAAATTTGCTTACCTTTGCTCATTAAACCTTCAGTACCTTGAACACAATGGTTCTTGGGACTGGATGGGCCAGGCGCACCAACAAAAGGCTCCATTTAAGGTCCTTTGTCAAGTGGATGGCAATACACCGATCCATTAAGCCACACCCATTTCTCTTTGACCAATCACAACCGCGAAATCTGATCACCATTTGAGCCGTTTGGTGATCTTTGCACTAATGGTGATCGGGTTTCGCGGCTGTGATTGGTCAACTCGTAAGGAGGCGGGGCTTAATGGATCGGTCTATTAAGGGATTACTGCCAGCTGGGTGTTTCACTAAAAATGTTGATACATTAATCCTCGTATTTTGGGTTCGATTTCACCTAAGATGTTGAAAATTTCAGACGTAAATTATAGTCATCATCTGATATCATGGCTAAATTTTGGTGGAGTTTGAAACAGCAAAAGTGATTTTGGGGTTTTGATTTCTGACCATCATCAGGTCTTGAGCCAAGCCGTCCGTCAGGCACGGTTGGCCGTTGTGTGCGGTCAAGCTCACGCTGAATTTTAAATCTCGGGGTGTTGCACTGTGACTAAAATTTGATACAATTTTACTCATATTTAAGGTTTGATTTCACCAAAGACTTTGAAAATTTCAGACGTAAATTGTTGTCATCATCTGATATCATGGCTAAATTTTGGTGAAGTTTGAAACGGCAAAAGTGATTTTGGGGTTTTGATTTCTGAGCATCATCAGGCACGGTTGGCCGGCATGTGTGCGGTCAAGCTCACGCTGAATTTTAATTCTTGTGGGTTGCACTTAATTTGGATAATTTGGATACAATTTTCCTCATATTTAAGGTTTGATTTAAATGTCGGGCTTGATACATCTAAACTGGGCTCATAGTTCAGTGTCCAACAATAAACAACGGCATATTCTTTCAACGGCCTATGCAACTGTATTTGTTTAAAAAAAAAGCAATATCGAAATGTCGGGCATGGTACAGCGCTACCACAGGTCATGTGCCTGATGTATTGATACGTTTGCGTGCGTAATACAATAAAGGGGCCATGCTAAAGTGCGCCCTCTTGTTTTACTCATTCTTTTTTTAGACTGAGAGAATTCTGTTGGCCTTTTTTTATAGAAATTTTCAAAATGAATAAACGCTAATAAATTTACGTCAGAACTACGTTAAAAGGGCGCTCGTCATGAACCGACGTATCTAGTGCCAGCTCCGTGAGAATCTAATCAAAATCTCAATTTTTCTCCATCTCTTCATATTTATTCATCATTTTATCTACGCTTAAACAAACATCCTGCCAGTTTATCCTTCCTACTGAGTCTCCTTCCTACTGAGTCTCCAACATTATCATGCCCCCAAGAAAGGAGAAAAAGGGATCTGTTCCAACTGAACTGTCGAGCTCCAGTGTTCCCGCGCGTAGATCGTCAGGTGACCAGTCGCCCGCCAGTACCCAAAGCTCTTCGGCCGCTGAGATCGCTGGTTTGCGGCAGGACATCATGGGCCTGGCAGCTGATCTTCATGGTAAGCTTGACAAAGTAATACAAAATCAGCTAGATCTTCTTACCAGAATGGAGAAAATGGAAACCAATCATGAAGAGATGGAGAAATCCCCTGACTTTACATCCAAAACCATCGAAGATATCAACAACAAAAATGTCTCGATGTCCGACGATCTGTCCAAGATGGCGTCGCAATTGAAAGAAGCCCAAACAAAGATCGCCAAGCTCGAAGAGGCTGATCTGCACCTCGAACGCTACTCCCGAGGGTTCAATCTACGATTCGGCGGTATAACAGAGTCTGTGAACGAGAGCCCGTCATACCCCTTTCAGAAGGTGAGAGAGATCGCCTATCAAACAAATTCAGCATGACGGACATAAAGATAAAGAACGCACATCGGTCTTGTCGCGCACCCAAAGCTTCTGAGATATCGCAGAAACCTCGCCACATCCTTGTCAAGTTTCTCTACCGACCCGAACGTCTCGCGATCTTGAAGCACGCCAAATCTTCTCTAAGCAACACTGGTGTGTTTGTACTTCAAGACTTGCCTATCGCCAACGGATCTTGTGAAGAAGAGATCGATGAGAGAACTCATGAAGAACGCGTATGACTCTGGACACAAAGTCGTATTCCGAAACGGCGATCTCTTCATAGACGGAATAAAGCACACTGCGTGTGCCAAGTAGCCAAAAAATGTTGGATGACCGCTGGTTTGATTAAATCTGTTAAATACAAGCATAAATTGTAAAAAAAAATGCTAAACCATCCCTCGACGTCTAACAAAAGTAAATTCATCATGTATCGTAATCAACTTAATACTCTAATCAAGAAATGTAAAATTAATTACTACACTGATAAATTCAACAATGCCAGGAACAATGTTAAGAAAACCTGAAGTATTATCAAAACTATTATCAATAAGAACGCCGCAACCTATTGTTCGAAGATTAAGAAGATTAACCACAATGGAAGGCTGACTACCAAGCCACTGCGTTTAACAATTACTTCACTAGCATTGGCCCTTCTTTGAGCAGCTCAATACCTCAGCCCAATGTAGCTTTTGATCATTATCTGAAAGGCAGTTACACTGATTCCATGTTTTTGTATCCGACATATCAAAAGGAAATTTGTGACATTGTTAACTCTCTGAAGAATGGTAAGAGCTCGGGATACGATGAAATCTGTCCAGATGTACTTAAATCTGTCATTGGGTATGTCAGCATTCCATTGTGTCATCTCTTTAACTTGTCTCTTTCTAAAGGTGTCTTTCCTGACAAGCTTAAAACAGCTAGGGTGACGCCCATTTATAAGAATGGTGATCATTGTGAACTGGCTAACTATAGACCCATATCCGTATTGTCAGTGTTTTCAAAAATACTCGAGAAAATTGTCTACATTAGAACAAGTGCCTTTTTAAATAAATTCAATGTTTTGTTCAATGGCCAGTATGGGTTTAGAAGCAACCATTCTACGGGTATGGCACTTATTGATATGGTCAATAAAATCATTAAAGGCTTTGAGACTAACTCCATTTCTTTAGAATATTTTTAGACCTTTCCAAAGCCTTTGACACGATAAATCATGACATTCTTTTACATAAATTAAGTTACTCCGGTATAAGGGGCTCTCCGTTAGACTGGTTTACTAGCTATCTCTACAACAGAAGTCAGTATACTAGAATTGGTCGCTCTAACTCTGCTACTGACACTGTTATTTGTGGTATACCTCAAGGTTCACTACTAGGCCCGTTGTTATTTTCCTTGTACATAAATGACATTTGTTGTTCATCTACTTTTCTTTCGTTTATTTTATTTGCCGATGACACCAATGCTTTTTATTCCAACGATAATGCTACTCTTGCTTCCGTTATTAACATTATCAACATCGAAATGGGCAAGGTTGCCACCTGGCTCCAAGCCAATAGACTTGGACAAATTTAACTACATGATTTTTGGTAAAAAATCAAATATATTTCTTCCCGCTGGTTGTCAAGTTGAGATTAACGGAGTTCCTATTAATCAGGTGTCTCATACCAAATTTCTTGGTGTTCATGTTGATAGCAGTCTTACCTGGAAGTTTCATATAAAAGACATTGAAAACAAAGTCTCTAGAAGTATTGGTGTCATTGGCAGGCTTAAATATATTCTTCCATGTAATATATTATGCACTCTGTATTGTTATTTGATTCTACCACATTTGTCTTACTGCAATATTGTCTGGGCCAATAACTTCAACTCTAGAATTGACAAATTGGTTAGGTTGCAAAAAAAAGCTGTCCGTATTGTCTCCAAGGCACAATTTAGAGACCACACCACACCATTATTTCGAAAATTTAATCTTCTTACTCTTGCCAATATCAACAGCCTCCAACAAAATTTGTTCATGTTCAAATTCTTCAATAATTTACTCCCTCCCACTTTGCTTAATCTTTTTCAGTTAAACAGATCAGTTCACAGTTATAATACACGGTCTTGTTCTAAAGTTCACATTCCGCTCGTTAAAACCACTCTCTCTCAACATTTTATTACGTTCTCAGGCCCTGTTAACTGGAACAGTCTCCCTGTATCACTTTGTAAATGTAAAACACTCGCTCTTTTCAAACAAAAACTGAAATATGCTTTAATCCACCAGCCGTTTCAGTAAACTCTTTTAACTATTTTTACTGTTACTGGAACCCCCCCCCCCCCCCCCCCCGAATTATATCCCATCTTACTATTGTTGCTAGTGGTCGACGTACACGTAAACGTAAACACACACTGTTATTGTTACTTGTTGTACTTGTTGTAGGTGTTATTTTGTTTATTTGTCTATTCTAAAGCTGTTGTTTTGTTTCGTTTTGTAGGCTGTTCCTTGACAAGCCCCGTTTTTTGGAATGTGCCTCCACATTCATAAATAATTTACTGTACTTTTTGATGATGATATGTGGAAATAAACGTTGCTAGATTGTCCCCCTGGTGTGTCTACGGCCTAATTAGAGGTTCGTTTTTGTATAGGGAACGATTTGCAATTTTGCATAACAAAACATTTGGACTATTCATTTGTGTACACGCTGAATGCTAATATTGAGTAGTAAAATAAAAATGATGACTTTGAGTAGCAACTGCTTTATTTCATTTGCTATGCTCTATATCGGAAATCGTTCACTGATACATATATTTTGAATAACCACTGTTTCTGCGATCTCTACTGTACTACATGTATAAAGAAACGTGAACATGTGTTTCTATAATCAATGACATTTTATTTGACCAGAAAGAAATACAATTACATTTTGTGGTGTTATACAATCAAATCTTAAATTAATGGCAGAAACCCAACTTGAAATCGAAAAAAATCCCCCTAGATGAATAGTTTACTTTTGAGTGATGAGTACAAAACCATAATAAATTATGGAACTTAAACTTGAGTGTGCCGACATTTGTCATTAATAACTGCTCTAATCTTGCTGTACGCTTTCCTTTCAAATACTTGGCCAGGGAATTCTATTTGAGCTTGATCAAGCAAAGACATAACTAGACGCCGATTGAGTTTGTCCTTCTGAATTGGTCCCCGTTTGGTCAAGACAAGATTTCCCTCAAAGTTAGGTCTCTTCATAACTTCTGGTGCAAAAGCATATGGCAGCAGTGCCCGTACGAAGGAGTAGGCCGTGGTGTTTCTGCGCCGGAGCTCATCATAGTCGGTCTTGCCGATATCGATAGGGTCGTGAACCTCATCCGGGCCGATGTCCTCGTGGCGTACTGGAATCAGCACGTGGCCGTCAACTACATCCAGCAGTGGCCAAGCCATGTCAGCGAGCTGGCCAGGTCAGCGGGGTGGGCCAGGTCAGCGGGCTGAGCCATCTGAGGTTGTCTATGGCGGTTCACGGCTTGGGCTTGGTCCTCTCTTTGCAGATTGTGGGCTTCGGTCAGCCGGTCCTTACGCTGAATACGGCCTTTTACAAGGCCGTATGTGTTTGAAGATACAGCCATGATGTTTTTCAGTTCCTGCCTTATGTTTTCGCAGTCTTCAGCCTGAGAATCTTGCTGATGGCAGATGTCCTCAATTTGAAGCCTGGAAACAACTCCTTTTATCTTTTGAAAATTCTGATGACGTAAAATGACTGTATGAGATGTTCGAAAGAGGTTGCGCTTGAAAGAGGGAATGCACTTACAAATCGGGACGCTTCGATGCTTCGAGGGAGAATTTGGTAGCTCCTTTCCAGCACTCAAGAAATCAAACGTCCCGCTTTCAAAGAGGGTGAGATGCGTTGGTTGGGGTGGCGGACTCTATAGGAACTGATGCAGGGGCATTGAGGTGGTGGGATCTCACCGCATCAAATAGCCCGCTTCGCAGCTGGGGAGGACTTTTCCACTGCGGGGGAAGAATGGGGGAAACGGACCGGGGAAAATAAAAATAAAACGGCATTTGGGCTTGCGTGATGCCATTTTGGAAGCTGACATCAAACTCTTCAGACGTTCTGCTACAAAAACTCAACTTCATTTGTTACTGAGTATCTTTTACATGTGTAATACAAATATGGATAGTTTCAGCGACGAGTCTGTAGATTCTTGGATGGATCCTTCACTGAATAGCGACTCCAATGATTCATGGCTTTTCGGTGGGAATGAGACTAAGAGCGACTTCGTTTACGAACTCGGAAAGGTGTGTATAACAAAAAAACGTTGAAACTTCCAAAATGATTGGTTTTTTTAAAATATTGTTTGATCCCCAAATAGTCGACACAGTTCAATAATTTATAAACTGAATCACTTTCATAATTTTGTTGAGGTTTTGAATCTGTATATATATTTTCTTTAAAGAGAGGCCTTAAACCATGAAGTGAAATTTCCTGTATCTTACTCGGACCGAGTTGCCTTGCTACCAAGTTTACTCGGACCGAGTTGCCTTGCTACCAAGTTTACTCGGACCGAGTTGAACATAATCCTTGTGACGAGTGTCTCTAATGTTGGTCAACTCTAATGCATTAACTCGTACGCGAACCAACTCGTACACCCACTAACTCGTAAAAACACAAACTCGTACACACCAACTTGTACGCAAGTATAATTGGTTCCGTATAACTCACTACGTGGTTACATGGGAAACATCTCAGAGAAAAGTTTTGATTATAATTTAAAATAATAAAAGGTTAATGTAGAATTTAATCGCAATGTTACACTATTTTCACAGATTTTTCCGTTTTGAATGTTAAACAAAATATATATATAATAATAAAAAATCTGCCGTTACTTTTGAAACCTATAAATAAGTATTTCGAAAAGTTTTACCGCTATAAAAGTTTTTAGTATTTAAAAGCAAACACATCCAGAAATTGCATAATATTAAATATATAAATTTAAACATTCTGTCTTTCCCTCCTTTATATTTGTGTAGGCTCCGTCACCAATTCGAAAAGGTCGGGACTACAGGAGAAAGAGTACCTGCCCCAAGAAAGGAGCTGGATGTCCAGCACTTCACGAGAGTTTCCCACAAATTGTTGAGACTGCAACCGATTTCGTAGCACAGCAAAGCTACGCAGCAGATTCAAGACGGCGGTGCAGTGTGGGAAGAGCCTGTGGAACTTCTATCCCTTCTTTGAAGAGGCACCTTGAGGTTCAAATACCTGAACTATCAATTAGCAGATCAGCTTGCGCCAAGTTGATGGTCCCTCCGAATAAAACCAGGCGAGCAAGCATTGCCTACAAAGGACTGATTAAAGCAAAGGTCCCAGCCAAGAGAAACGACGAGCGAGCATTCCATGCGGACTCACACTACTGCAGCTGTAGAGTACCGAATGGAGTTTGCGGCAGAGTATCGCAACGAAGTCGCAATTCTTTCATGTGACTGCATGAATAAGATTCATGTTGGCGGCATGGCTGTGAGTAGATACCACCAAGTCGGGAAATTTCACATGCTGAACAACTCACCTAATTATCCTGATCATTCCGGCTATCTCATCACCCCATGTGGGTACATGGAACTGACCAAAAAGGATGACACCCCAAAGAGTGTCAAAGATGAACTTGGTCGTCCCCATCTCTTCACCCCCAGAACTGGACCCATCTACGTGGTCAACAGGTCACAAAAGTTGCACAAGATGACAATCCAAGAACACGTGAACGACCTTCTTCCGATTTTAGAAGAATCAACAAGGAAAGGGAAAACAGGAGCTGTACTCATTGTTGATGGGGGCCCGGATTGGAACGATGCATCATGGACAGTTCTGATATATCTCTCCAGACTTCTTCGCCGAATCGACCTAGATTTTCTGTGTCTGACGAAGTATGCCCCCAAAAATTCCGCCCTAAACCCAATTGAGCATGGTTGGTCTCCACTCAGCAAAATGCTTTCTTCAGTGCGTCTTCCAAGTACGTTGCCTGGGGAAAATTGGCCTCCATCAGCCCAGTCCAAACTGACACCATCAGAAAGAGAGACAAAAGAAGCTAAGGTATTCGACAATTCCATGAGCCAAGTTAATCACCTACAAGGCAGTACTTAAGCAGCATCCAGCAACAGAGTCCAGCATTCTCCTGAAGACGATCAGAGCATACTGATCGAAACGTTGAGTCGTTAACTACCGGTTCTTTTCAGAACCAACAGTTACTCAAAAGAGATTTTAACATGGTGTTACCGCAAACCTCTCTTAGTTATACTCCCACCATGCAAAGCTTCAAATCCTACTTGCAATGAAGATGATCAACGCGTTTTGGAATGGCCGGGAGTTTGATGGTTTTCCCATTTTATCAGGTCATCAAGCCTGCACCCAACAGTCATCTCCGTTTAATGACTACGCCACTGTACATAACATTATTTCATCAGGTTCGAAAGCAAGGATCACCGGAAATCATGACGTACATCAAGAACTGAAGTTTGCTGTCAATCACACCTTCAAAAATCCAAGAGAAATCGTGAAATGTCAGAAAAAGAAATGCCTTCACTGTTCGACACATCCAGTACGTGCAGTTGAGTCAATCTGGGTAATCCGCAACAGCCAGGGTTTACTTCTAAAACCTGCAACTTCGCCCACTCATCCCGGACACTTCATGACGTACACGGAGAGGTCAACGAACGACATAGGGGATGACTGTACCATGCCTTCTTTTTTGACCAAGGAATTGGGCAAATGCACCTGCTGTGCTGCTATGTTTTCTCTTCAAAGGAAGACAGGAAGAGACATTACAATATCATTCATCCTGATCAGCCTGTACATGAGAACTAAATCTGTTTATTATAATTCATTATTGTAATCAATTATTTATTAAGGCCCAAAAAAATAATCAGTTTCTGGTTACATGCCATTTAAAATAGGGTCGGTAAAATCTGAATGATTTTTTTTTTTGCCCATTTTTAGTTTATTTCAAACTCACGAGGTACGCAGGAGTTTTTTGCTGGATATTTAGAGGTATGATTGTGTCAGATAGATTGTTAACCAATGTACATATTATTTATCAATAGTAAATAAATTTTGTTTGAATCACAATTTTTTTGTGAAGTTTGAAAAGAGTGATTTTGGGGGGGTTTGCTTTCTGAATTTTAGGGATCAAATAGTAGTGTCCAATTGCAAGTTCTGAATTTGTTCTTTAATTTGACATGATCGAAAATTTCGGGCATGATACATTTATATTGGGAAATTTTTAATATGAATTCTTTTAAAAGAACCGTCATACCAACAATGTATTGTTGATTAATTAAAACAACTGTAATAATAACGAAGTTTAATTATTTAAACAAACAATATCCACTCTTGAACCTGCAGGAATGTTTCACTCACATCAGCGCTACCACAGGTCATGTGCCCTGACGTGTTGATACATTTGCGTGCGTAATACAAGAAAGGGTCCATGCTAAATAGCGCCCTCTTTACTTATTTAGAACAAAATTAGAACAATAGAATAATGTTTCAGCCTCAGCCGTATCTACCTCATTTTCAAACTGAAGTCTCATATTTTAAATTGTAGTCATCATCTGATATCATAGCTATATTTGTGGAGTTTGAAAAAGCAAGAGTGATTTGGGGGTTTTGCTTTATGAATGATGGGCTCAAATAGTACAGTGTCCAACAACTGCATGTTCTCTAAAAACTGTTTTTAAGATACAACTAAAGCAGCATAATGTTGAGATGTCGGGCATGAAACATCTAAAACTGTCAAGTCTTCGTTCAACGTCATCGGGCATTATTTGAAAGTAATACGGCCTTTTTTCCTCTCCCTTTTGACCAATTAATACATTAGCCAAAGAGTGTCCTTGTGGTCATTCACAAGAAGCACAGAGCATCCTCCGGCCTTGAGCCACGCCGTCCGTCAGGCACGGTTGACCGGCTAGTGCAGTCATGCTCACGCTGAATTTTGAATCTCGGGAGTGTTGCACTTTGACTAAACAATTTTGTACAATTTTCCTCATATTTTGTGTTTGATTTCACCTCAGATGTTGAAACTTTCAGACGTACATTGTAGTCATCATCTGATATCATACCTCAATTTTTGTGGAGTTTAAAAAAGCAAGAATGATTTGGGGGTTTTGCTTTCTGGGCATCATCAGGCCTTGAGCCATGCCGTCCGTCAGGCACGGTTGGCCGGCGTGTGCGGTCAAGCTCACGCTGAATTTTATATCTCGGGGTGTTGCACTTTGACTAAATTTGGATACAATTTTCCTCATACTTAAGATTTTATTTCACCTATAGTGTTGAAAATTTCAAACGTAGTCATCATCTGATATCAAAGCTAAATTTTTGTGGAGTTTGAAAAAGCAAGAGTGATTTGGGAGTTTTGCAATCTGATTGTCGGGCATGATACATTTACATTTGGAACTCTTTTATACTAACAATAGTTTGTTGATTAAAACAACTATGAAGTATAACGAACTCGAATATTATTTAGAAATAAATCTTCACCGAATCTGCCGTAATGGTTTTACTCACAACAGCGCTAGTCCACAGGTCATGGGCCAGAATCTGAAACCCCTCAACAGGTTTATACGTCCGAAGCGTTTCCGTATGGAGACGCTAAGGAAAATTCTAGAATCAATATCAGTTCCCGCATGGGCAACAAGTCTGGACCTGAAAGACGTGTATCTCCACGTACCAATCAGGCCGGAGCACTGCAAGTTCCTACGTTTCCAATACAACGATACCCTGTACGAATTTGCGGTGCTCCTGTTCGGACTTTTCACCTCACCGCGGGTGTTCACCCAGATCGCAAAGACAATCGGGGCAGCACTGCGGAAGCGAGGCGTCATGGTTTTTATGTACCTCAACGATTGGCTGGTCGTGGGTCGTTCTCGGGAGGAAACGGAAGCGGCGCTCCAGCTTACCTGGCGTCTAACTTCCGACCTCGGATTTATAATCAACACCGAGAAATCTCGGCCCATCCCCTCGCAGGTTCCCACCTTTCTGGTAGCGTCCCTCGACCTTCGCAGGGGGCTGGCCCACCCATCGGAGGACCGCCTGTTGAACCTTCAACAGTGTGTGTCCCTCTTCCTACCGGCGGTAGTGGCTCCGGCACTGGCGTGGCTCAGGCTGTTGGGCCTTATGGCCAGCATGGTGGACATGGTAGATTTTTGCAGGCTGAGGATGAGACCCATCCACTTTCACCTGCTCTCTTTCTACAAGCCTATTCGGCATCCAATCCACCATCCGGTGCCTACTACGCCCTGGCTAGTCCCCCACCTTCGCTGATGGCTAGTCGAGGCAAACATCACGCAGGGTCGCATTTTCCGCCCGCCTTGTTCGTCGCTGATTATCACGACCGACGCGTCGCTTTACGGCTGGGGGGCAACCCTCCACCCACGACAAGTTGCGGGCGTATGGGGTCCCGATCACCGACCGTCCCACATCAATATCCTGGAAATGTTAGCAGTCTCCAACGCACTGAAACATTTTTAGACAGACAATCAAAAGGCGAGCTGTCCTGGTGAGATGC
This sequence comes from Leptasterias polaris, assembly GCA_037783415.1. Taxonomy (NCBI): domain Eukaryota; kingdom Metazoa; phylum Echinodermata; class Asteroidea; order Forcipulatida; family Asteriidae; genus Leptasterias; species Leptasterias polaris. The sequence goes on from JAZGTN010000246.1 coordinate 542,037, forward strand.
GACAACACCACAGTGGTGGCGTACATCAATCACCAGGGGGGCACTCGGTCGGGCCGACTGTGTGCACTAGCGTGGGAACTTATCTTCTGGTGCATGCACCCAGGGATATGATAGCACTGTCAGCAGTCCACATCGCGGGCGAAGAGAACGTCACAGCTGACGCTCTCTCCAGAGGCTGGATCACCCCAACGGAATGGTCTCTGCTTCCACAGGTGGCTCAGTCACTTTTTCAACTGATCGACCGGCCCCACGTGGACTTGTTCGCCTCTCACGCGAACAATCAGCTGCCGGTCTACTGCGCAAAGGGCCCAGACCCCAATGCCTGGCAGATCGATGCCCTGACAGTGCAGTGGGACGGCCTGCTGTCTTATGCGTTCCCGCCCATCTCCCTCATCTCTCGGGTGCTTACCAAGATCAAGCAGGAGGACTGTCAAATCCTCCTCATAGCTCCATTCTGGCCCCGCCAGCCTTGGTTCTCCCGGCTTGTTAGGCTTCTGGTTCACCGCCCGGTGATTCTATTGAAGCGACCAAATCTCCTCCATCAACCCAGCTCGGGGATGATCCATTGGGCTCCGGAGGATCTTCACCTGACTTGTTGGGTATTGTTAGCGATCCCTCTGCTCAGCACGCCTTTCGCGACAAGTTGCAACGATCACAGCTCACTCGCGTCGAGCCTCAACAAGAAGGATATACGACAGCCGACTACGCCATTTCTTTAAATGGTGTAGACGGAAATCCCTCCGTCCCTCTAATACTTCTGTAGGGGAGGTGGGGGATTTCCTCTAATATCTTTTGGACAGCGGCCTCTCGATGGGCACGGTAAAAAATTATCGGTCGGCCGTCGCCGCAATCCATTTGGGTTTCCCAGACGGTACTTTCGTCTCGGATAACCGGGCAATTAGCCAACTGGTCAAGAGATGTTTGTATCTCGTCCCCCAGTATGCAAACTAGTTCCGTCTTGGGACCTCTTTAGCATGCTTTCTACTTTGTCAAAGCCCCCTTTGGAACCGATGGATTGTTCAACCTTGTTGCAACTCTCCATTAAGGTTGCTTTCCTCCTGGCCGTCGCTACATCCCGACGGCGCAGTTGACGACGGTGAGTTGCATTCTCTGTCGGTTGCGGCAGGCAAATCCGGTGGGAACCGGGCGGTGTCTGCCTGGTCCCTACGGCCGGTTTTCTTACAAAGAACCAGTCGGAGTCCTTTACGCCTCCTGACATTTATGTCCTGGATATAAAGTCCTTATCATCAGAGCCAAATGACAAATTTTGGTGCCCGGTCCGGGCACTCAAATGGTACTTTAGCCGTGCGAGGTCACTCCGTATGGACGATGAAAAATTATTCATAATGAAGACCCCACCCTTTCAGGGGGCGTCACGCGATACTATTTCGCGCTGGATCGTTACGGCAATCTGCTTGGTACTGGGCGGCTGGCCTACGGCCGATGGTCCCATTCGGGCGCATGAAGTCAGAGGGGTAGCCACTTCTTGGGCCTTTTTTAAGGGTGTGCCTCTAGCGGACATCACCAAGGCGGCCTGCTGGAAGAACCCTAACACGTTCTCTGAGTGCTACCTGAAGGATGTCCTTCAGGCAGACGGCAGGGCAGGACGGGAAGTTCTGAAGGCGGCCAGTCGAGCCTCCCGGGATCATTAACCGGTGAGTTTACTCTTCTTTGTCTCCGCTCAATTTTTATGTGCATTTGAAATCTATGTGGCTGACCCATTATGTTTTTACTCCCATAATGGCGTTTCCCTCCTGACTTCTTGCGCACGAGCCTGTGGACCCTTTGGCCACGCTCGTCTACATCCCAGGTCGCGGTGTCTCGCTTCTGGGTAGATTTGTTAGTTAGCGTAGTCTTCCGTTGTGAAGCCCGCTACTTAGCCTTACAGGGTGGATCCTAGGCCTCCAGGGGTTTTTCCTCGGGCACGCCCTGTGTCCTACGCCCCTGCTGACATACAATAGTTCTGCGTATACCCAGGCCCGGGGGGGGGGGGGGGGGGGGGGGGGATCAATCAATATTGGGTCTTGGCTCCCTTTCCTTGTTTATATTAGTTGTCTAGCATAGAACATATTTTCTTGGGAAAGGATAGGCCTTGACAAAGGGCAGTGTTGTAGGTCTCGAGACCACTTTTTGCGGGTCTCAGTCTCGGTCTCGGTCTCGTACCCTGCGGTCTCGGTCTCGGTCTCGGTCTCGGACCCTGCGGTCTCAGTCTTGGTCTCGGTCTCGGACCCTTCCGGTCTCGAATATTTGCCTGGTCTCGCTTCGAGACCAGCAAAATATACAAATTTATTCGATTAACCATATTCCTTCGTGATCATTTATCACGATAAACAGATGGCGCATGGTGCAAACAGGTGCATACATGTACACTACCTGACTACAGTACGAGTTCGCTAGAGTAGCACGATAAAATAAAGTTTTCGCTGGTTTTTTAAAAACGATTATTGCAAGATGTCCAGTAATTCTGCTGTGATAAGATTTGGTTTTAAGGACGATTAAGAGATCATGGACGCCAAAGCAGGTACATGTAACAAGAAACATTCTGCAGTTTGCATTTTCTGCTCAACGACAAATCAAATCACGGAGAGATCGTGGACAAGTTCAGTATTATTCACTATGCATTTTAAGTCGGGCCCATAAAGCCAAATAAGTAACACAAATTAACATTACTTAAATTGATTTCATTGCTCATGATTCTCAGTAAACTGCAAATTGAAAATCAATTATAACACTGATTAAGCCATATCTTAGTTTCACTTTTGTATATGATATTCATGAAAGTGGATAAAAATGTAACGTTTTTACATTATGATCAAGAACACCCCCAATGACAATGCACGTTTGTCAGCAGAGATGCTGTCCATGTTGATGTTTCTGAAGTGCAATGAAGATATTCTGTAAAAGGACCGGTACCTATACAAAAAACCAAGCTTGTTTTACATCAATAAAAGACTTTCATTTCAATTATTATGTGTCTAATTTTATTACATGTATGTAATTTATACACATGTGGTCTCGAGGTCTCGGTCTCGGTCTCGGACCAAAAGGTCTCGGTCTTGGTCTCGGACCTCGGTGTCTCGGTCTCGGTCTCGGTCTCGGACCTCCAGGTCTCGGCCTCGGTCTCGGACCTCCAGGTCTCGGTCTCAGTCTCAGTCTCGGACTCCCAGGTCTCGACTACAACACTGACAAAGGGACAAATGGGCGTATAATTCCGTTAACGAAGAATTGCCCAGATGTAAAGGCACAAATAAAGCAAAATGAAAACACACAAACTATGTTTTGTTTTATTTCGTTTCTTATTTTAAATCTTTAGACATACATGTGCGATGAAGAAAATTTGAACATCAGAGTCTATCAAGGCAAATACAAAACTTGACAAAACTGTCATCAACAAATTGTGACAACCACTCACACCCCAGTAACAATAACAATATTATTGTATTATCAACCATTTACAAAATCTAGAAGAAGGAAATAAGGAAACAAAAACATCCACACAAAGACATTAAAAAATTACCTACATATCAAGAAACACAGATTAAAAAATTACCTACATATCAAGAAACACAGATATCAATGATATATTATAGGCCCCTATGCAACTAAGGAAATAATGAAACTAAGACAAAAACAACAAATAACTAGACATACAGTGTCAGATTATTTGTAGATTGTAAAAATCAAACAATTGGTTCATGAGTTATAATCTTTTCCGTTACTAAACTTCAACTTTCGGTTTCAACCGGAAGACATTGTTAAATGGGGTCACACTCTGTGTATTCATCTCTGTGATGAATTGTAGTTTACAAAAATCCAATGTCTGGTTTGGGAGTTGTGAGTTTTTCAAATACTAAACTTTGATTATTAAAAGAAATTGTAAAAAATAATGTGATGACGTCATCATGACGTCACTTCACATTTCACTACCCATGGTCGTTTTCTATCAATACACCAAGTTTCAACTCAGTCGGCTGTTTGGTTTATACACGGCTTCAAACAGTGCACCTTCAGGGCCTTACCACGTGACACACGATGACGTCATCATACTACGACTCCACAAATATGTTGTCTGCGTAAAGGTCATTATGTTTACCAGTTTTGAAAAGATTCTGATAAACTTTGCCACAGACATCTAGTAAAAGTGTGTTTTGAACTGTTCTCAACCTGCCGCTAGAGGGCGCTTTTTGATTACATGTATGTGACGTCACCGGTCCTATTCTTTTAAATCAGACACTTGCCAGATTACATCATCATTTAAAACAACTCAACAAAACTTGCTACTTTCAAATTACAAGGCACTTCCGGTTTCGACCGGAAGTAGAGGTCATGTGAGGTCACGCTCAGACAAAAAATAAAGACCTATATGACCTTAGTATGATCCCGCATAAAGCAACTGCCGGCCTTTTAAGTTTGATTTGTTAAAGATTTTCAAAGATTAAAAAATAAATGTCTAAAAACCTTGTAATTCGACACCTGATGATGTCATCATGACATCATTGTTCGGGTGCCGTCTTCATGTTAAGGTTCAAGTATATGCCAAGTTTCAATTTTGTACAACTTTTACTTTTTGCGAAATCGTGATGAGAAGGTTCAGGGAGAAGAAGAGGCAGAAACTAGGGATTCAGTTTTTGTTATGATTTTTGTTAATCTAAAGTTTTAACTTCCGGTTTGAATTGGAAGTCAAGGTCAAATGAGGTCACATTTTATAGCGTTGGTTAAGTTACAACAGTTTTAACTGATGATGTACAGAAAATAGACAACCAATGAGTGGTTCAGGGTTTTTTTTCAAATATTAAACTTCATCTTCCTGTTTGAACCGGAAGTCAAGGTCAATTGGGGTCAATTTTTGTGTAGCATTTGTCGAACTTTAAATTACCTATCCGATGATGTGTAGATTGTAAAAATCAAATAAATGGTTCATGAGTTATGATTTTTACAAATATTAAACTTTGATTTATTGTAATTTGATACCAGATGACGTCATTAAGTTTGTGTTGTCTCGAAACTGAGGTTCAACTATCTGATGAGTTTCAATGTTCAATTCAATCTAAATCTTGAGTTATTTCGTAGATAAGCCCGAAAATGATTTTATTAAGGAAAAACAACGAAGGCGAACTTCGACCCAGGGTAACGACCTGAAAGTAAAGGTCATACGATTTTGGCGTTAACTTTTCAAATGTTGCCCCAGTATCGATCTATCAGATGCCCAACTATGAACATCATAGCTTTCAAATTCGATGAGATACAGCAAAAAGCAAATGGTAATTTTTCAACTTTAAAAACCTTGTAATTCGACACCTGATGACGTCATCATGACGTCATGACAGATGTGCTGTCTTCATATTGAGGTTCAATTGTCTGATGATTTTCAAGGTTCAATTCAAATTCAATCTTGAGTTATGTTGCGGAGAAGAGTTCTGCGGAAGAGGAAGAAGGAGAAGGAAAAAAAAAAATAAATAAAAACTCTTATCGAATTTTACCTGATGTTTACGTAAAATGCATTATTTTAAGCAAGATTTTAGAAAAAGATACTTTTTCTGATTGTTATTATTATTTCTTTACTCCAGAAACATAGTGGTGTGTTTCTTGATCATCAAAGATGCATTATAATCTGTTCTTTGTCGGCCATATATATGGCGGCCATCTTGGAATTTCCTATATTTTTGTGAGGGAGGAAAAATAATTTCATCTATCTACTCTGAATATATTCAATATGTTAACAACAAAAAAATCAAGTTTATTTTACCCAAGAATGAGCCTTTAAGTCTAGTCAATCTATGGTTTGACCTATTCAAAATTGCAACAGAAATTATTTTTTTTGCAAGTGTCTCTTGAAGCTCTCCAAAACAACATATCAAAAAAGTAGAAAAAATGAAGTAGGGGAAATATGCCTAATTTGCATAAATTAAAAATGACCGCTTTTGCCTCTATTTTTAGTAATATATGTGCGCACACCCTCTAATGCTAGTAGAAATCTTATTTTTTCCACACATTATTTTCATGGGTATGGTCACTGCATATTCTCCAAACACATCTGAGCAAGACAAAATCCAAGATGGCTGCCATTTTTTAAAGATGGCCGCCATTTTCCCGCCAAAATCAAATTCTCACTAGTTAGTAAGATAATAATCTGATTTGAATGATTGCTGCGCTAATATTATGTTTCAGACTCGGTGGTATGACATTTCTCTACAGTGTTTATCACTATAGTAATCCCAATATACAATTTCCACTTTAAATGCCAAAGGTATTCGAATAAACACTTGTCAACTTTATTACACTTTCAGGAATCATTCAAAAGTAACTCTAACTTGCATGCATTGTTTAAACAATTGAGAGCTTGAATTTCCCATCAAAGGAAAAGGCTGCAATAAAGTGTATGACCCCCAAATGTAATAATAAATTAGTTTATCCCAGTTTCAGAAAAATCACAATTAAGAATTTTGCATAGATTTAAATAGGTATGCAACAGATTTTGCTGATATTAAAGGTAATATGAAAAATTATGGTTTTTACATGTATATAGAATTGCTGTAACACTGCCCAGATGACTTGGTTTAAAGAGTTTTGTAAATTAAAAGTGTAAGGGGAAGAGTGAAATCATACATGTAGCCGTGTGCAAACAAACCATAAGATGAGACTATATAGTGTGACCACAAAAAACATGTTGATGGTATACTATTAGATATATGCATGATATAGAGAGTTTTAGAGAAGGACACGCAGAGAAAATAGTAGGACCGGAACGCACTCAAAGTGTTCAAAAAGCTTTAGGTTAAATATTCCCCTTACACACACTATTTTTTTTGCGTGCCCTAAACCCCCCCCCCCCCCCCCCCCCCCCCCCCCATCACTTTAAGAACTATACACATGACACCTTATGCATTTTTTTAAAGCTTTAGTTTCCATACATGATTCTTCCTCAACAGGGGGAGAATTTTTATAAATATTTAACCTAAAGCTACTATTTTCTTTGCATGTCCTTCTCTAAAACTCTATATATGATGCAGTTATCTAATACCATCAAAATGTTTTTTGTGGTCGTACCAGTCTCATCTCATGGTCTGCTTGCACACGGCTACATGTATGATTTCACTCTTCCCCTTACACACTTTTTAGTGAGTTCCAACAACCCCTTCCCCATCCAAAAAACCCCTCCCCTTACTCTAAACCTCCCCCACTCATCCTTTCGTGAAAATGCATAAAAACATCAAAGATTAGGTCTGTTTTAACCATCACCTGGATTATTTGGAAAACGGAGACATTTGTCTCCCACCAAAAACAACATCCAAACAGTCGGGGGATGATTTATTACCAGAGACCACATCAAAAATATGTGTTTTCTTTTTCACAACCTCTCTCTGCCCTTTGCTACCACCGGAATTAGTTCCAAATTCCCCGCTCCACCTTAATCACAGTGCTATTTCGCTTCAGTTTAATTGGGCAGTCTTCTTCTTTCTCACACTCCTTCCTATCCAAACCCCACCCCCAACCAACACCTGTTCCCCTTGTGCCTTTGCCCTCTAACTTTCTTCCCCCCTTCCCTATTAAGAACTATACACATGACGCCTCATGCATTTTTTTAAAGCTTTAGTTTCCATACATGATTCTTCATCAACAAGGAAAGAATTTTTATAAATATTTAACCTAAAGCTTTTTGAACACTTTGAGTGCGTTCCGGTCCTGCTATTTTCTTTGCGTGTCCTTCTCTAAAAACACTCTATATGATCTAAAACCATCAAAATGTTTTTTGTGGTCACACTATAGTCTCATCTTATGGTTTGTTTGCGCACGGCTACATGCATGATTTCACTCTTCCCCTAATACACACATATGTGTTGCTTGCTGGAAAATAGATTGTATAATTATCAGTGTTGTAGTCGAGTCACTTGGGTCGAGTCCGAGTCCGAGTCCCGAGTCACTTGGTCCGAGTCCGAGTCACGAGTCACTTGTTTAAATATTGATTGCAAACCAAATGTCGTAAAATAAGAATTTAATTTAAACAAAGTTCTGTTAAAGTTGTTGTTATTAAAAGTTGGTATTAACCAAAAGAAACAATACGGGGCGGAACGGCAGATGCCATGATTGAAAAAATTGTGTACTACTTTTTACTAGTGACGTGACCAAACTTGACGTCGTGTGTGGGTGTGTGTGTGTCGACCATGTGTAGAAACTGGTGCAAACAACACACAGCCACCACAGTGCAATATGCAGGCTGTGTTTTACAGGTACCAGACATGCCATTTCCCTGGTAATATGCATCAAGCACAAGCAGTGGCTATGGTGTTAACGTTGACAGAATACCAGCATTAATATTGGTGTCGTGCATCCCAGTGTTATAATGCATATTGAACATACAAATCGAACATACACGAGCTGTACGTACATGCCATCTACACAATAATCAGGATCACTATTACTTGCAACACCATACGACAGTGTACTTATTTCTTGTGCTAGACGTTAAATATTCCTCCATGTGCACTCCGGGAATGACAATCGGATCATCGGAATTGTTTGTAATATTTAAAAGAGGTAATGTTTGTGAAAATACGTGACTCGCAAGTCACGAGTCCTCGGGGACAATTGTCCGAGTCATGACAGTCGAGTCTGAGTCCGAGTCTTTTGCAGCTGTGACTCGAGTCAAGTCCGAGTCACCGAAATGGTGACTCGAGACGGACTCGAGTCCGAGTCCTGGACTCGAGTCATACAACACTGATAATTATCTATACATTCATAGTTCGGCTGTCAAAGCGACTGTCACAAGTCAAGAAAAACATAACCGCACCCACATGGTAAATCCCAGGCATGCGATAGTCCATGATATCCTCAGCAGTACCATTAGACACAGTCTGAAAGGGGTGTCAATCAACAGGGGTCGGTGACTTGGGTCAGATGGGCTGAGAAAAAAAAATCCTCCCATTGCGCCTGTGCTTTGGTTAATGTGCTCTGGCCGCCTGGTTAATGTCAATGACACGCGCGTGGTCGCCAAAAGTCCTGGACCCATTGAATTGATTGAAAACATCTGTTCCCCTAACTAGCTGGGAGTCCTTTGATGTCTTGCCGTCATTTCCGTGGTTAGAAAATGGGAGATAAGCCCTTGCAAGCCCTCTTAAGCGATTTATTATGTGTGCCAGTCACGACTGACAATCATCCGAAAATACGTTAGGCCGAAACAGACGCCTCCTTTGAAGGAACTAGCGATAATTTGACTTTGGCGGGAAAATGGTGGCCATCTTGAAAAATGGTAGCCATCTTGGATTTTTGTCTTGCTCGTTGTGTTTGGAGAATATGCAGTGATCATACCCATGAAAATATTGTGTGGAAAAAATAAGATTTCTACTAGCATTAGAGGTGTGCGTACATATATTATTACTAAAAATAGAGGCAAAAGCGGTCATTTTTAATTTATGCAAATTAGGCATATTTCCCCTACTTCATTTTTTTCAACTTTTTTGATATGTTGTTTGGGAGGGCTTCAAGAGACACTTGCAAAAAAAATCATTTCTGTTGCAATTTTGTCTAAGTCAAGCCATTTTTTGGCACAGATTGACTAGACTATCGGGGCTTTTTTCTGTTGCAGAAGTTGATCATTTTTCTCCAATGTAATGATCATATTATGACACACATCAAGCACATATTTTTATTTTAAGACAAAAAACTTTTGCACAATAATCAAAAAAAATTATACATATTTAAAAAATTTAAAACCTCTAGCTGTTACCAAGTGATTTCCATGGTAACAACAAAGTTGCCAAGATACAATGGTTTGACCGTAAAGTTAGGGTAAAGTTACCAAGTCTCAAGGTTCATAAAAATTACGAGAAAAGACTGCAGGGGGTGCAAACATTGATTCTCTCCCCCCCCCCCCCCCCCCCACCTTGTTTTTGTTATAAAGCCCCCGTTATAGCAATTTAGTGAGATATTGTAACTGAAAATTTCAGATGATCTAATATGATATAACATTTATTTTATTTTCAACAAATATTGATTATAAGGGGTCTTTCCTACAGGAAAAAAAAATATAGAGGGAGACAGACATCAAAGAGGGGAAAAGTGAGGGAGAAAAAATTTACTAATACCTGGTACGTTTTCGAAAATCAGCTACTTATAACCCGTACCTCGAACACTATGTTTCTTTTTGATAACCATTTTCTTGTGGGGATTTATATGTGAAACTGTGTGTGTGGACAGCACTTTTCTCACAATGAACAAATGCGCTAAAAACACACAGCATACCTGGCATTCTTTCGTTCTGAACAAAAATGCTCAAAATTCTCTTTATTATGTTTATCATGGTAACATGATATGCATAATTTGATATGCTTCATTTTGCTTGGGCATTCAAGATTATTGGTGAAGCTATATATAACCCCTAACCTTCGACCAAACAAATTGTTCTTCTCTTAACCTCTGCTTTCAGCGACAGTGCAATGTTGTACTGTACTATTTATCTAAAGGGATTAAAGTTAATTCTACTTCTGTCAGTGGGTTGCACATTTTTACTGAGCTTTGCGGACATATTTTGAAGAGAAAGTATTTCAATTAATGCTGTGGTAGAGATAGAGAGGGTAAATTATGCCATGAAAATTGTTTTAAAAAATTGCTGCAGTCCTAGATGCAACAGGACTGTCCACAAAGACATATGTAGACTCGGACTTCAAGTACTGTGCCATCGGCGATGCCTACAGCAAAAAATACCTTGCCGAATGCATTTTTTTAATCCAATGAGAACACATTAAATGGCCCATGAAGTGAATTGTTCTCAGTAGGAACATATCTCATTCTAATCCTCTTAAGTATACAAGAACTAATTGTTAGAGAGACCATTTTTGGTTAATTTTACATCGTTCCCCCCCCCCTATTTTTTGTCCAGAATAATTATTGTAGCCTGCAGTGTTTTTTTTAACTCAGGATGGCTGATTCAATGACTCCCAACTCAAAAATGATGTTTAAATAATGATCTTGCTAAATGCTAAATTGGTCACATATATTGCCTGAGAGCCTCTAGAATCTGCCTTAAACAGGCCCTGGACCCCACCTTGTTAGGGCTTCATGCTATACATGCTCGTAGTCGCCAACAACTTGCCTTCACCATTTGCTGCTAAAAAGTGCTTGGTACATCTAACTATTCTAAAATTGAGGGGAGGGGAATTGGTGAAATCACCCTTAATTTGTAACTCAGTTGTTGCCATGGCTACAAAACAAATTAAAAATGTATGTTTCCATAGTTGTTAGATGTGGGCAAAAGTCCATCAAAAATGAAAGTATGAAGAAAAATATATTATTGACTGGCCACCCTATGCTTGCTATTTACAGTCATTACACTAAATTAGCAAAATCAAATTGATATGTATTTTGCTGGTATTTGTAAATGTTGCTTTGAAAAAACCACACAAAGGTCATTTTGATGTGCAGGATTTCCCAGGTTAAACTGTGTTATGTTTTACATCACATATTTGCTTTAAATTGACACTTTTATCCAATATTTTGCAGTTAGTTAAAAGTTTTGAGCTAGAAATAGACAGCTTGTATGAATTTTTCTACAAAAATATGTCATTTCAGGTGTTAATGTCACAACATGATCTATTCTTTGCATCGGTTTATTTTTAACTTATTTCATGGTTTCACGTGTCCTCTGTCTTCCTAAAATGGGTTGAATTTTGCATGGTTTTAAATGCTTATACAGTGTATCATTACATGTTAGTACTTTACACATTAATCAATGGACCTGATGCCCATAAAAAGTTTCATATAAATGATCTGCTTCTACAAATAATTGAGCAGATTGTTGAACTCGGTTTAGAATTCAGTTTAAAATTATTTTTGCTGGCTAGTTTATTTTCAGTGTGTGAGCAGCTAGCAGCAACCAATGGTGTTTTCATCTGAGCCAAAGTTCATAGAGCTGCTTAAGCACCCCAAGTAGTTAAGCACAACAAAATTATGCTAAACAGAATAAGGTTACCAGCCAAAATTGCATGTCACTTGTACAGTCTATGACTGATATCCTACTTAATTTCGCTACGCGGAAATTTTTCAGCACTGTTTTCTGCTTAAGCGGCTCTATGAAATTGGGCCCTGGTTTCACAAAAAAGATGGTCGAAAGGAAAGGGCTTTAATTTCATGAGTTCTACATTCCTATTTTTGTTTTCTCTACCAATTTTGCATGATCAGGTAAAGGCTGAGAAACCAGGAAGTCAAACTGCATTTGAAGAACTGTTCCATAAGTATTGTGAAGAGTCACAGTATCAAGATTTGTATATAAATCTGGTAATTATCCAGCCCCCACTTATTAAAGTGTTTTTATACTGATCTGTATAGAAACATTTTACTATATTATGTATAGAAAAATTGTACGTTTGCTTTTTGTACCGTGCAAAGTTCTTGTCATTTCAGTTGCAAATTCTTTCAGTTATTTTGCAGCTAGATTGACTCGAAAGACTTGGCCTCGTTTCCTTCCAAAATGGGCTTTATTGAGTGTAGACAAAGGTGTATAACATTTGAAAATTGTCTGGATTATAGGCAGTACATTACAGCAAGAAACGATGGATAGATATTTGATCTTTACACAACATATTTCTATGGGAAATGTATTGTTTAGATTTGGTCTTTTTATTAAACAATCTTTATATATTAAAGCTAATCAAAATGTATGACCTCAGTAAGATATTAACTATGTCTAATAAAATTAATAACGGGATTAATGTATTTTATACTGTTTCCGCTTTGTAATTTTTTATTTTATTTCATCTTTCATTTTTAAGGTGCCCTACATAAATGTATCAGCTTCTGCAGTGCCACAGTATTTTTCATTGCACCGAACATATATACTCTTCAGGACTTTGGGACTTCGCCATCTCACAGTGGTTGACGGCCGTAACACAGTTGTGGGTATTATTACCCGTAAGGACCTTATGGGCTTCAACTTAGAGGAAAAGTTATCACAGCTGCTGTTTCAAAACTTACACAATCACCAAGTAGGTGCCTTGGTCGAATTAAATGATGTAACCAACTAAGAGTGAAGATTCTTATTGTGGTTAAACTTCACTAATTGCGTCTGTTCATTTTCATTATAAGCCATTTAATTTCACGAGAATTTTACACATGCAAGCAACTTGAGGTTTCTTTTTCATTTTGGAGTAGAACCATGTCGTTTTGGTGCATTCAAAATCTACATTGTAGCATTCTTACACTAATTTGGGGGAACCTTTCAAATTAGCCAACCTCTCAGTGCATGAGATGTGCAACCTTGTTTTTTCGTTTCTTATTCATTTGTTGACAATCTCTTCTCCGTTTGATCATTAAAATTTAAAATGGCTTTAAATTTTTGTATTTTTTCTTTTCTTCTAAGGTCTGTTTTTTTTTTCACTATTTGCCTTTTTAAAATATACAATATGTAACAAACAAGTTGCTTGATGTCACAAATTAATCAAACTTAAATGTTAATGAATTTTCCTTGTTACCCTTGGTTTCCCTCACTTGTTTAAAAGTTTGGGCACACAGAAATATATAAATCTATATAGGGCAGCTTTATGTTGCTAGGTTTACTGTTCTGTTTTTTTTCAGTTTTTACATTTTTCAACGTTTCTTGGTGACGCACCCATTGATCCCTTCATGTGCTGATTAGCTGGGCACATGTGGGTAACGTCTTAATGTTTCCATGGGCTGCCATTGTAGGTATCAATGGTTTATCACATAAGATTTGATTTTCAACTAGTGGTAAAAATTAAGATTTGGTACATTGTTTCAGTAACTCTTTTTACTAAATTGCAACAGTATAAATATTTGCTGATTTGTTACTACTGCTTTTACACTTGCTTTACAGTTATTTCTAAAGTGGTTATTGAAAATTTAGATACATGAATGAGTCTACTGTTCCGAAGCCAAGGATTCATTAATTTCTTATTTTATCAACTGTTTAGAAGCCAAGGATTCATTAATTTCTTATTTTTATCAACTAATCATATAGGTTAATTAGTTTGAGCATCCATTTAAAAAAATAACATCATCAACAATTAAAACGTTGAGAAGTTAGGAAGCAGATGATTCTGCATTAACATAGGCCGTAACATCGAGTCTTTTCATCTTAAGTAATTGGTAATAATAGAGGATTAGCAATGGTGGATACAGGTACAGAGTCCCATTGATGCACACTTTTTAACTTTCCTTAAGATGCTTTAACAATGTGAACAAGGTTGGACTTGTCATTAGCCCCAAATCTTTGTTTTGTTAGATGAAGTCCTGTATCGCTTCCAATGCCCAAATACCTAGTTTTATTATGTCACATTATATAATTTTGTATTTTCATCAAGAGATTTATTGATGAATATTGTATGTAACATTCTCAATATGCAAACAAGAACAAGAAAATGGATCTCATTTTCACTGGGATTTTAAACATTAAATGTTTTACTATAATTTTCTTCAGTATCTCAAAAAGTAATGATTTACCCAACTTATTCTCTCAAGATTCATTTGTGTTGATGACATTCAGGTTAATTAGTCAATAAACAATTTGTCCTCTCATTTTAAAGTAAAATTTGTTTAATACGTCTCAATTGGTTTTTTCCCCCAAATTGATTTGCTTTTTTTCTTCAAACATTTAGGGTACCGAGCTCGATTATAGTAACAAGATTTTACATTCTCAAAATTTAGTATTTTTAAACTTTGTTTGAAATGTATTTCAATGTTTGAAGTCGTCTTTTCTTGTTTTCCTCGGAAAGCAGTTAATTTGTTTTTGAAAAATTGACATCGGAGTTACTTGCTAATTGAAATTTTTATGGTTATTTTAACAATCACTTTAAAAGTATATGGGATTTGAGGCAAATTGCATGGTGAGGTATCAATGTAAATATTGTTTGCGGTAATGCCATGTGTATATCTACTTGCTGGGTAGATTATGTTCTTTGATAACTTGTCTTTCTATTTATTCTAACTGCCACGAAGTAGATTTTTGAGATGTTCGGAACACATCTCAGTTCTGAAAAGAACTGTCCTGCTTTTAAAGTAATCCCACATGGTTTTTTGTTGTTGTTTTTTTAACTTGAGTATGTTCCAATGTCCATTTTTCTCATATCAGAAAAAAATAGAAATACAGGGACCACATTCACCTAGAGAAAAAGTCAAACTTAAATGACAATGTACTAAACGATAATATGTAACGTGACTCACAATCCCTGTGATTATAAACCAAAGTTCAGGTTAAAGAAAACGATGAAACAAATCCAGAAACATCGGGAAAAGTTCAGATTTTAGAAGACACTGAAGAAATGAAGACCAGAAGAAATTGTACACTAACAAGTACACGATCAAATGAAGAAACTACGAAGGTAGAAACTATTGATGTCCAAACACTAACTCTTCATCTACATCAATGATCACCTCAACCAGTTGGAAAAAAACCCACATCAACGCAAAGTAGTTGACAATGCAGCAACACAACCTATGGTTGAAACAAAAGACTTGTTTGGTCTCAGCTCATCAACAGTGGCGATTCTACCTGTATGGCTTAGCAGTATGTCCAGCAAGACAGCTTAAGTCACAATGCATTTAGGTAAGCCTAAATTTTGTTAAATAAAAATCATGAACCCCAAAAATAAATCATACTAATAAGACTATCAATCATAGTTCATTAGAATTGAATGGAAAACCTACAAACCCTTAAAAAAACAAAAGAACAATCTATACTATTAAAGCCGTAACATGCGCCAACTTGGATTAGAAGCGCGCCATAGTAAAAAATTCCTGAATTAGAACGTCCGCCATCTCGGTTGTTTGGTATGGTCTCTTTCTTGCTTTTTTCTCTGCGGTTGCCAGGGTGCCAGACGCTGTAGACAGTCACCCAAACTGCCGTGGTGCTACTCGCCTGGTTGGCTGGTTGAGATGGGCCTCCTGGTTGGTTGCACGCAGACTGATCCCTTTAAATAATTTTGTCCCTTGCGGAGTGAACCCCACTACGGTGGTGCGAGTTGCCTGGTTGGCTGGTTGGTTGAGACAGGCCTCCTGGTTGTCCTGGTTGGTCGACACGAACTGCTCCCTTTAAATAATAGGATGGTGGCCTCGGACTTCCAGAAAATTTCCCGAACTGCTGTGTTCAAGGGTCATTGGCGAGTTATTGTCTGTTTCGCAGACGGATCTCTTGATTGCTTCACTCCTCAGTGTGGCAGAGAGCAAAAACGCCCACAGGACTGTTTCTGTAATTAGATTTTTCATTGACTGTTCCTCACGGACCTTCGGATGGTAGATGTGTGTATATGGGTGGGCTTACACATGCCAACTTACCAGTTACTTTTAACAATGGAACAATGCTACCCTACAAGGTTTCCTTTGTTATGCTTTTTTTGTATCCCACAGAGGATTTCTTCAGAAAAGGGAATAATAGAACAACAATGGATGTACCCCGTAACTGCCCATATGTAAGGGTGTGTGTCCCCTTTATATTGTTTTCCTCTGCCCCTTTATAGTGTTCTCCTTTTAGTATTTCTTTCATAAATTGATTGCTTACATTACTCATAAATAGCAACATAAAATTCACCACGACAAGCAATATAGTAGACATTACCTGCATTAGTGGTAATAGGGTAGGCCTAACTACAACCAATAATTTCCAAGCAATAAAGAAATAATGAAACAACACAATGAAATCAAGGGAAAAGGAACACAAATAAAGCCTCCTCCAAACAAGCATATAAATCAAGAAATCAAAAACAGACAGAAAGGTTTCAGAAATAAAGGAAAACGAAAACAGATTAATTATTTTTTGTTTATTTTTGTTTCTTATTTTAAATCTTTAGACATACGCTGCATAAACTTTTAACATCAGGGTCTATCAAGGCAAATACCAAGTTTGCAAAACTGTCATCAACAAAATGTGACAACCACTCATACTAAGAAACTAAGACAAACAAATAAAAAGACAAACAGGCAAGTCAGAAAAACACAGAAAAGCAGAAAGATCGTACAGAAAGACCGAAATATACTGAACAAATTCAAACTTCATACGGATACAGAGAACCAAACGGGGAAACACGGATATATAGAGAGAGAAAGTATAGAAACAAAGACACATTTAAGAAATCAAGAAATAAAAGAAAAAAAGGAAATCAAGTAATAAATAAATTTAAACATTTTAGACATTTTAGGAGCACGGAAGCATTATTTCATACAAGAAGCCAATGGATTGCTCGGGCCTATGTTAGACACTCCAAAAGTCTTGACATATCAAAAAACCTACATATCATGCCAAGTATGCAAAAATTACTAAGTATATATCCTTCCCAAATATAATAACTCGACCCAAAATTATGCTTCGTTGTCGAGAGAAGGGTGAGGGAAGGCGTCGTTTCGACCCCACTCAACACATTTTGCATGCTAAAAATTTTATCAAATAATAAACCACAAGGGAAACTGACTGGGTAAATGTTTAAATGATTTTGGGTTGAACAAAGAAAAATTGACTAGAGCGGGATTTGAACCAACGACCTCCGGTTTAACGTGCCGGCGCTCTACCAACTGAGCTATCTAGCCCTATGTTGGCGGTCTCCCTATTTTGTCAATATCTTTGTTCGGGGGGTGCCAGTCCTGACTGGCACCCCGATCAACCCAAAATCATTTTAAAATGTTATCATAAGACATTAACAGCCAATTCTGAAAATGATAACCTCTGAGTGCCCCTCCAATAACCCCCTCTTACCCCACTTCGCAACATTTTATACGCGAGAATCGCGCCCACCTACATTGTGTAGCAGGTAGACAGTAGCAATACCATTTTATTGAAACATTGGTAAAACAACTATTGTGAGAGTTTAATTCTGGGGTCTATGTCACTCTACTTGCCTGAAGAGCAACTACATTTGCATTTTTCCCAGCCCGGCAAGCGCAAACGCTAAGATTTTTACACACAGCGCCCCCTGTTGACTCCCCCATGATGCCCTGCAGCATAGGCGCCACATTAACTTCCTCTTTTTCTTAGCGCCCAGTCACCAGACGTGTTTCTGTAAGCTCCTTCAAAGACTCTTTTAACGGCGGAAACGGGACTTATCATATTACTGTTTTCCGGTGGCAGACTTTTGAGCCTGCCTTCTGGACTCGGCCAAGGACAAATTGGTGGCCGACTGTGGCGCTTCATCTGCCAAGTCGACCTTTGCAGATCGGACCCGGAACAAGTTCGAGGAGATCTTACCCAAGACTGACTCAGCCTCCCGTTTCGAGTTGCAGACATCATCCGTTCTCCTCCACCTGACCAAATATTTTGTGTCCTGTTGTGAGGAAGATTCCTCCATCCCAACAGATGTATTGATGGCAGCTTTTCACTGTCTAGACCTCAGTCTCCGCACGGTGCTAAAGCAGTTCGCCCATGTGTCGACTTTGGCCACTGCTTCCTGTCGAGCTAATGTTTTGGACGCACTCTTCATCTCGTCGGAGGGTGCGCCCTAGTGATTCGATGCCCTCCTACTCTTTAGCAGTGACCTCTTCGCCGGAAAATTCAAGGAGTCCATGGAAGCAGAGGCCAAACACATCGAGTCTACAGACAAGATTAACCTCAAGAAAACGTCCGCTCAGATTGCCAAGTCGACCCCTTAAAGTCAAATCCAAGTTGACTTTTCGGATCCCCCGCCGCCAACCATTCAAGGCACGTGGAGGTCCCCGTAGTCTCCACCCAGCGCTTTTTCCTTATCAATGTTTTCGAGTTGCTAGCAGTGTCAGAGGCTCTCAAACACTTCCTTCCCTCGGCCTCTGGTCGGGTGGTTTGCATCCACTGCGACCTGGTCAGCACGCCTATGCGCACTGACTTGGAGCTCCTTCACAGGTGCATCCTACACAAAATTGCCTTGATGGCAGTACATCTCCCACGCGAGGAGAACGAAATTGCCGACGCCCTTACCCAGGGTCATCTCATATCGACGGAATGGTCTCTACTTTCATTGGCTTATCAGTCAATCTTCTCCCTGATCGACCGACCACACATCGACCTCTTCGCCACGGCTCTCAACAACCGTTTGTTGATTTACTGCTCGAGGGCGTACAATCCAAATGCTTGGCAGACTGATGCTCTGGCAATTCCATGGGACGGGCTGTTTGCATACGCCTTTCCGCCCCAGTCCCTTATCCCAAGATGGAGCAGGAGAATTGCATGATTCTCCATGTGGCCCCATTCTGGCCCCGCCAGCCTGATCGGACTTTTGGTGCACCGCCCCATGATTCTCTTGCGGCGGCCAGACATTCTTTATCAGCCTCAGTCCAGTCTTCTTCATCCAGCACCGGGGGAACTATACCTGACGTGTTGGATGCTGTCACACAGTCATTACGCTCGGCGGGCCTTTCAGACTGAGCTGCAATTGTTGCTGCCCACAGCTGCAGGGCGTCAACCTGCGCAGTATACAACAGCCTATTACAACATTTTTATCGATGGTGCAGATGGCCCACTTCCAATCCAGCCCATTTTTCTGTGTAGACAATAGGCGACTTTCTTCTGTATATTTTCGACAGTGGCCTATCATCAGGGACTTTTAAAAATTACTGTTTAGCCATTGTATGGAGCCATTCACGCTGGTTTCCCTGATGGTTCTTCAGTCTCTAATAATCAGGCTTTGGGTCATATCGTCAGGGGCATGTTTGTAGACCGCCCCCAGCTCGTAAACTTGTCCCTTCGTGGGACTTTTTCCAGGCATTAACGGCCCTTTCAAAGGCTCCGTTCAAACCCATGGCAGACGCGTCACTCCTACAACTGACACTTAAAGTAGCCTTTCTCTTGGCGGTCGCCACCTCCAGACTATCACTGGAACCGGGCCATATTTGTTTGGAACCCCCTGGGGTCTGGCTGGTCCCTATAATGGGTTTCTCTGTGGGTGATCCTGTTTCCCAATGGATCGTAACGGCCATCCGCTTGGCACTTCTCGAATGGCCGGGAGAGACTTCTGCCCACGAGGTTAGGGCGCTCACGTCTTCGTGGGCCTTTTCTCAGGGCATACCCATTACAGACATCATCAAGGCAGCTGCTTGGAAGTCCCCTAATGCCTTCACGTAGTGCTATTTGAAGGATGTCATCCAGTCCGATAGTGCTGCTGTCTTGAAGGCGACTAATGACTAGTGCCGGGATGACCCGGCACTAGTCATTTTGACGGCAACCCACCAGAGGTCCAGGTGAGTTTGCGTCCCATTCCTTTTCTTATCAGATTATATTGGCCTATTTTGTATATATATTGTTATTGTATATATATATTACACATGTATTTGCTATTTTCTGTAGCTACAGGTGTTGTGTTGACCTTTTGCTTCTCTGATTGACAACCCTGTGACTCAATTCCTCAGGTACAGCCTGGCATCATCCCCATGACGATGATCTCCGCCTTTCCCCGAGTTGATGGACAGCTCCTTCCAGTCCTTGTCATCACCATTGGATTTTCGAGACCATCAAAGGGTCCTCCCCGAGTCCCAGTCTCTAAAGGTAAATATTTGACCTCACAAATATTCCGGTGTCACCTTTTCACCTCGAAGACTGCACCCTCTCTCGACGATCAGTTTTGTTTCTAAGTCCGTTAGTTATAATTATTACACATTGAATTAAACACTTCCAAAGGGCGCGGTGAGTCTCGCTCCTCTTGGAGCATGACTCACACAGGCCTACCCTCTAGGTAGATCATGCCCGGTTTGTTCATGCAGTAGCATCTCGTATATCTACCGCCTTTTCTTTGGTGCTAGTCTTTGCAAATGAAGTTGCTTTTTGTAAGTAGACTGACGTAT
Organism: Leptasterias polaris; assembly: GCA_037783415.1. NCBI lineage: Eukaryota > Metazoa > Echinodermata > Asteroidea > Forcipulatida > Asteriidae > Leptasterias > Leptasterias polaris. The sequence continues at coordinate 562,779 of JAZGTN010000246.1, forward strand.
ACTCCCTCCCCACAGTACGTGGAAAGGGTCTACGAATGATACTTGCCTGTAGAGCATCCCCCCCCCCTCCTTTCCTACATACTCGATCTTGTGCGCACGAGAAAAGAGGAAGCTAACGTGGCTCTACAGTTAAGTATCATTCGTAGACCCTCCCCACACTACTGTGGGGAGGTAGTTTATTATGTAACATTGAAAGAGATAATTAAAGTATGCGTGAAGTATCCACCGTTCTTTCTTCTTAGTGGTTGAATCTATGGGTTGGATAACCTATACCTGCGTTAAAGTGAATGATCTGTACATTATTCCCTTGAGCGCAGGTAGACAGTAGCAATACCATTCCAGTTTACTTAATACAACCTATAAAGACAGTTGATGAATAACTCAGCCATGAACTCTCCAGCGACCCAGATGACGAGATAAGAGTATGACAGGTTCAAATTTTGTTTCCACATTAAATTTATTGAAGACTAGAAAGAATAGTTTGATATTTCTTTGATATTTTTGGGGTGATCACACTTAATGATCTCAACAATTTCTGTGACTGTTTTTTACAGGGAGCCAATTAGTCATGTGAGGAGCTCCACACTAAGTCGGCGCAGGTGGTCCTATGCATGTCCAACCAACATGACCAGGGATTGTCCTGCAAAATGTCTTAAACAAACAGATGTCCACATAAGGAAACAGCACTACATCAAGGTATACTATAGACAAACCAAGTATCTGGCACCTTGGAGCATTTATGCCTCAGCATTGCTAAATTTAAAGAGGATATAAATGACTCGTGCTCAAACGTGATTGGCCAAATTCGTAGAGCTGCTGTAAAAGCAAATATTTGTGTTCACTGTAGCAGATTTTTTTAAAAAAAGTAAACAGCATACTACACAAGTTCACAAGAAAACTGTAGCTGCATGTGTGAGTATTAAAAGAAGATTTGTATTTGTCAAAATATATCATGCACTTGCTAACAACTGTTGGCTGCGTTGAAGATAAAGTACAGAATTAGTAGTTATGGAAATTTTGTAAGTTGCAATCTGAAAGTTCATTCACAGTGATCCTTGTTAAAGCCTTTAAACATTGAGAAACTAGCTTTTGAAACCTCTAAAATCAGCCCTTGTTTTGATTGCTACAATAAGCACAAGCCTGATCAATGCCAGACATATTTATGCTATTTTTACCAAAACAAGACTACTGGGGTGCGTTCCACTTGTGCAAACCTTGCCAACTTTTGCCAACAACTTTTAGTGGAACGAGTTGTGCGCCAATAACGTTGGCGAATGTTCGCAAGCGAATGTTCGCAAGCATAGGCGAACGTATTTCTGAGGTGTTGGTGGGTGGTTTTTAAAATGGCAGACAACAAAACGTAAGCAGACGATATTATTTTCTTGTCAGGAAAAAAGTTATGTGTTTTCAGTGGTTGTCAACGCAGGCAGGTGGAGTTGAAATAACAACTTAATTAGTTGAAGTCATGATGTACAAACGCCAAAACAAGAACTAAAATTTACATACAATACAGCAAAAACCAAGTTACAAAAAATAAAATTCATACGGTGTTGCCATCTTCATTACAGAGCGCCACCGTATTGACATTAAGAAGTGCGCAACCAATTGTCCCAACGACCACAATAGTTTGTGCGAACGATCGCGATCTGTTTGCGCAAGTGGTACGCACCCCAGTTAATTATGAAAATTTAGTGGATGGTAGTGGTTATTAAAAAACTTATGAATTTACATGATTTTACTCTACCCAAAACCAATGAACCTTTTTAAAAAGTCGGTAGCCTATGTGCAACATATAATTAGTCTAAAATTACCTTTTTGCAATATTTTACACATTGTTTGCAACAGTGCAACACATTTTTTGAAAAAAGCATTTAAAAGCCCTGTACATGTACACATATTGGTAAGATCGAAAAACACAAATGTTCACAGATTCACACATAACTTACATGATTTAAAGTAAGTAATGGTAGAAAGGGTTCCTAAAAATATTTCTGCCTAAAATGCTATCGTTTCTGAGAAATGAGTAAAACAATAGTTTTTATCGCGCGCGATAATAAACTCGATGTTTGAAAAACAGAAAACACATAAAAGTTCTCTTTTCACTATTTTCTCGTGACCTCGATGACACCAATTGAGCTCAAACTTTCACAGGTTTGTTTGTTCATGCATATGTTGATTCACACAAAATGTGGACACTGATTTTGAGCTGTTGCCAAAAGTATACAATGCCTTTAAGGATGGTAAACTGTTCCCCAACTGGGGGATCTTGAAATGCGTGTATTTTGCACTGGTGGTCACACACTGACAAGAATATACACTTGTTTTCCTGTCATTATAGTTATGCATGATTAACACCATTCATTACCATGTCAGTGCCCTGGGCAGCTGACTTCTACTGATATTACCCCATGAGCTACACAAATTTCATTCTAAATCAATTGTAATGAAGTTACAAGTGAATGACAAATCATTTGCACACACAGCTGAAGAGCTGTCTATACAAAAAGCTGAAGCAAAGATTAGCTTACGTGTGGAAGAGGAGAGAGAGAGCAAAAAACCCATTAACAAATCATCCCCCTACCAGCAACAAAGAGTGTGTTTCATGCTACTTCGCTACGCTCATATGCATGAAAAACAGTTTGGTTTAATACGCCAGAACAGTAAATGACACAAGGGACAAAGGATATTCTTGTATGTAGAATATTAGTAATATTAATCTAATCGGACAGTGTGGGATGTAGGAATTGCATGCTTGATGATGCTAATTGTACGAAGACGGTTAATTACAACAATTCTCTTTTTTCATTGTTTTTCTTTTAATCACCTGAGTACTTACTTAATTACAATGTATTGGATACAACATAAGCCACAATGGCTCTCTGGGGCAACTGTCCTGTCCTTCAGGTGTCTACCTGGGAACATCAAAGCAGATAGCATGAAAGGGATCTACAAAATAAAAATAATGTCAATAAAAAGGTAACTGAAATATTAAAGTGAACTGTATCGGATAAAACAATTACCACAGTGATTAGAAGTTGCTCGACTACGAGTGAATCTACTGGGTTGTTTTTTATATTCATTAAGAAATGGAGCCATTTGATGGCAGAAGCAGCTGTTGTCATGACACTATCAGAATGGGAAGTGGAATAAGTGTGAGAAAGGTAAGACGCCACTATACCATCGCTGACTGGAAAGGAAAGACGCCACTATACCATCGCTGACTGGAAAGGAAAGTGGGATTTTGCAATGAACCAACCATTTGATGAATTGAACACACTTGTAAAAGTAAGAATTGCAGGTCCCAAACTGCTCCTTGGAAACCAAGACTAGGGATTGAGAGCCTGCCCAAAATGGTTGCTCCAAAATAATCTGTACAAAAAGAAATACATACATGTACATGACATAATAGCTGATGAGTTTTGGTACAGAAAAAGATTCACTTATAAAGGCTTGAGAGAAATTTAATTTTACAGCTGCTATCTTGCTTTCAAATTGTGCCGAACCCAGCAGGGAATTAGTGTTCCTACAAACTTCCCAGGCATGGTTGATTTGCCGTGTATAAAGGGTCTGTATACTGTCCATAATAATGGTAAGAAAGGACATGACGAGATTGCAAATGAGATAGCACAGATGGAATCAGAGTGACTGGGGGAAGTAATAATGCATTCTCTGCCGACCAGTCTTGGGCAAGAGCATGAACAGCTAGGGCACCAGGATTCCAAAATCTGGAGAAAAAATGAGGCAATTTGGTGTACAGTAGGTGGCAAAACAGTCAATTGTATAGGGTCCCCACTTAATGTGATAGATTCAAAAAAGACTTCTGATAAACGCCAGTAATCTACATCTATCAATTTGCTAATGAAATCAGCTTGTTTGTAGAGAGAGCGGGGATCCAATCTACTTCTAGACATATTCGATTCTTTAGGCAAAGGTCAAAAATGTCAAAAGCCAATTTTTGGAGATGACATTTCATAATTCCAGTTTCGATGATCTTGGCCGCTGCCTGATTGTCTGTGAAAAAAATTGCTTGTGAATTTGAAATGAGCGGCAAGAAAGAATGAATGGCGAATAAAATGGTTTCAAGTTCCCGCCAAGTTGAACTCTGTGTCATATCTTTAGGGGTCAAATTTGTGTGTGTCACGTGGTTTTCATTATAATAGTACCTGAGCCAATGAAACTGGCATCTGAACAGATTATCTTGTTGACCTTAGGGGAAAGGAAAACAGTTCGGTTATTCAGGTGACAGACGTTATCATGCCAGATAGTAATTTCTCTGAGACATTGGACATTGGGGGTGATAATTTTGTCTTTGTCGTTGGGTTTATTAAAAGAAACAATTCGGAGTATAGCAACATTCAGCATATGTGCATGAGCCTGAAGTGAGGGGCATTGGTCAGAACCCAGGGTTAAATACCGAATTTAGTGCAGCGTAAATAAAATGAACAAGGAATACGCAAGGAATGCGCTAAAGTTTGCGCAACAGAAGAATGTCGGTCTTTGTGCAAAACAAAACTACATTTGTCATGTCCTCAGATGGTACATTATGATAATTATGTTGAGACAAATTTTTGTTTAATGAAAACACAATCAGTATTATTAATGGTAGTATTTTGCTTGAATAAATGAAGTGTCCCTTTAACTTTCTAAACTAGTACAAAGATGGTGATTAATTTCTTCATTGTGCTTGCCACAGATGTAATCAAAGAATTTTGAGATTATACTGAGGCTCTTAAAGACCTATTTTTGAACAAAAACGGCAACATGTGTGTGATCTTTACTGAAATTCATTTAAAATATTTTCAATCGATAAGGAAATTGAGTTCACATGAGATTAAACAGATTTTAATTGTGTAAAAACAATCAGTTTAAATAACGTTCTACGGTGCTTTTCAGAAAGATTTGCGAAAAGCACTGTTACGTCAACACTCATGTTGCATCATATGTGGGAGCTCTGTTTTGTATGGTCACTTTGTTGCATCATGGAGGTACAACAAAGCAAATTCCCAAACATGACGTCAAAGTATTGCCATCAACAGCAGAAGTGTTTCTAGTTTTTCAAAACCTGGAGGTTGGGGCCTAATTTTGTGATCAATTCAAATTCAGAAGTGTAAAAATATCTAAATTACATTTCAATGCAAAAAATTGTAAATGGCCTGACGTTTCGACCCTGTTTAATGTGTGCATTGAGTCTGCGAAAGCATCTGCAAGAGCTGAATCACTCACTCACTCATCCTGTGACCGTCGTACTGGTCATTTGGGTACCAATGATTGATGCAGCTGCTGTCAAGGATTGTCATACGTACAAGGGCAGCAATGTTTTGGCCTGTCCAGTCTCGGATGTTGTCAGACCGGGGCTCGATTTCACAAAGAGTTAAGATTGATCGTAACTGCAAATCCATCGCAGTTGCTTAGCAAAGAGTGATGTCACAATACAAATCACTATGGTAATACTGACAACTCATCTTAAGATGAATCTTAGTGCTTTGTGAAATCGACCCCAGGACTTCCTTTCTCTGCCCTCCACTGTTCCTTGGAGGATGGTTTTTGACATGGAGTCATGACGAGACACATAACCCCACCAGGCAAGCTTGTGGCGTTTCACTATTGCAAGGAGTGGTTCTTGAATGCCTGCATAGATGTGGATTTGCTACAGGTCTGACAAAGTCATTTGTCTTGTTCTCTCTGTATGAGATGCCCAGGATCTTTCTGTAGCACTTACGCTCGAATGCATGAATTCTTTGTTCCATGTCGATTGTAAGTGTCCAGCTCTCACACCCATACAGGAGAATGGAAACCACCAGTGACTTGTACAATTTAACCTTCGTGTGAAGGCTGATGGAGCTGCTTTTCCCAGATAATATTCAGCCTTTTTATGGCAGATGAGGCACGGCCGAGTCTTGTTTTTATCTCCTTGGTTGAGCTGCCATCCTTGCTCAAAGTGGATGTACCCAAGATATTTATAGCTGACCACTTCTTTAAGTCTTTGCCCATTCAGGATAAATGTTAGTTGCTGTTTGTTGGCTGTGCGTGTTGACCAGGATCTTGCTTTTCTTCTGAGCCGACGTCCATTCCATGCTCCTGCTGCCTCTTCCAGTCTGGTGGTGAGATTCTGAAGTTCTGCCTCGCTGCCTCCCATAAGGTCAATATTGTCAGCGAAAAGCAGGTTGCAGAGAAGCTGTCCTGATGGACATAGAGGTATGGAAGTCATGAAGTGTCTCCTGCATGATGTTTTCCAGATGTTGAATAGTACCGGTGAGAGGGGACAACCTTGTCGAACTCCAACTGTTGTTTTGGAGAAGTCTCCAAGGTTGTTCTTCAGGAGTACTGCACTGGGGGAGTCTTTATACAGTGATTTGATGACTTGGATGAGGTTATTGTCAAAGTTGAAATATCTCCTCATCACTTGACACAAGCCTTCATGCCAGACGCAGTCAAAAGCTTTCTTGAAGTCGATGAAGTTTTGGTAACATAGGATGCACTTTCTGTTGTCACAGTAAGTTACGTAAGAACACCGGCAATGGTTATTGTCCCATTATATTTCTTTAGTTGTTGTTTAGTCTGTCGTTTTGTTAGTATGTTTCATTTGTTGGTTTTCGACGTTTGCTGAATCTCATGCAAATGAGTAATTGAGTTTGCGAGTGAAATCGAATGTTTGATCAGTATGATCAGAACGATTTGGATCGGTAATCCACAAGCAATGATTTGGTGAGCTAGTGTCAGCAAGTGACCGTACCAACTGTGTGAAACTTCCTGAAGCAACAGGTTGATGATTACTCAGAGGTCTACTTCACTCATACTTACCTGTAGAGCTCAATACTATTTTTGCATATTTCCCTATCCGGCAGGTATATAATACCGCTAAGATTTAACAGCGCCCTCTATTGGTCTACCCATAGTGCCCCACGGTATCCCGCGTGATCCTCCTCTTTTCTCTTAGCGGCAGGTCGGGTAAGACGTCTTTTGGATAGCTCCGTTATCATTCGTCTTTTATTCCCGTATTATTGCTTTGAGAGATTTTCAAGTGATAAAATAAAGATATATTAGTTCGTGGAACTATTGGTGTAGAGTGTTTTTGTAGTGTGTAGAGTTGGATAACGGTTTGGGAGGACTCCGTCTGTCGTAACCGGGGTCAAGTACTCCCCCACGGGACAGACCGAATCCTTGGTAGATTGTGTACCAGTCTCCCGTCCAGCGCCCGCAGCCTCTGTCGGCTACGGGTGCTGGCAGTCCCGCTGGCGGTGTCGGGGATTCGAGTACTTGGGCCCCGGCGTCGGCCAAGAGTAGCGGGACTACCAAACGTAAGGCAGGTTCAGGCAAGGGGCAGATTACCCAGGCCCCCAATGCCAGAACCAAAACCAAGAAGGGTCGGCAGGGTAAAAGAGGCGTGATCCCTCGATCCTCCCCCGAGCAGAGAGCTGTCCGATGGGACAAGCCTTCACGGCTCGGTGGGTTCTAGTCACCCGTGTCCCCCCGGTCCTGTGGAGTACAGCACAGGCGGCCGGGGCGGACTGTTTGCCGGGTTCCCAGACCACGCAGCGCCCGCCCACCCAATGGGTCCAGGGACGCTGCTGGCCCGAGGGGGATATGAGCATGGTTGGGCAGTATTCCCAGGCCGGGTCACGCTCCGGGGGACTCACCACGGCATCGGAGTTTACTCGGTGTTCGGGGGTGCCTGTTCCCCAACCATCATCTGACGTGTCGTCGGGGACACCCCGTGACCGTGCGTCACACAAAAAGGGCAAGAAGAAGAAGGCACGGCGCTCGCGCCATTCATCTTCTAGTAGCTCGGGAGATTCTTCGGACCGATCCGTGACCGCGACAAGCGTCGCAAGGGGGGCGATTCGATCTCCAAGGCCGAATTTTTACAGGCGTTTCAGTCGATATCGACCTCCCTGTCGGCCCTCTCTGCCACCCGGCAGATGCTCGTCGGGGTTGGCCTGCCTGATACGGCCATTCAGCCCCCACAACCATCGGTCGCTGGCCACGGTTGGTTGGCCCAGAGGGAGCTACCGCACACGGTTAGCGTGCGCCGAACTCTCCGCCGGCATTAAGCCTCCACCCATCGACAGCCCAGGGGATGGCTTGCGCATCAGACCGCGGCACTGTGCCGTTGGTCCCGCTTGGTGACCCGGACAGTGCCCAGTCCCCAGTGTCTACCCGTGCGTCACGCTACGGCGAGTCGGCTGGGGAGGAAGACGAGGTCGCCCAACTGCAACGGTTATCCATAACGGAAACAGAGTTGCGTTTGGTACAGCGGGATATGATTAAGGTGTTGAATCTTCCCGCTGCAGAGGATTCCTGCAGCAGACCAAGAAGACTTTTAAACGTCGCACGGGGCCGGCGGCAGGAAAAGGACAGATTTTTCCCAAGCTGCCGTTGGACCAAGTGTGCATTGACTGCATGCAGACAGTCATGACCAGTGATAGATGGCGTCCTTTCTCCTCTCGCGAGAGCGAATATTATCAGTTCCCGGAGGATGACTTCGAGAAATTCTTCTCCACTCCCGTCCTCCATGATGCGGTGAGGGACAAGCTAGTCGCCGATGCCGGGACAAGTTTGACAAGTGCCGGGACAAGTGTGGCCTCGCGGTTTGGTATGCGGTCGACGTCCTTTCTTCTACTCCTGACCGAATACCTAGCCCTGCCGATATGTTGATGACGGCGTTCCATTGAAGTGACCATGGGCTACGGACGGCGCTGGACCAGTTCTCGCGGATTGCGACTCTGACCACGTCTGCTCGTCGATGTAATATTCTCCACGCACTTTTTCTTCCATCCCCGGGCACCCGCAAGAGGTTCGAGGCCCTCCCTTTGGCGGGCGGAGACCTTTTTGCAGGGAAGAATTTATGCAGGCAGAGGCCAAACGTCTTAAAGCATTCCGAAGAGTTTGAATATTTTTTGCCGATCCGATCAAACTTAGATTTAACCAGCAGCTTCATTATACCCTGAGATTGAACCAGCTGCTGTCATAACACCGATGTTTCTTAGTACAGAATTAATCTGAAATTATTCCGAAGAGTGTGAATATTTTTTGTTTCCGATCAAACTGAGATTGAACCAGCAGCTTCATAACACCCATGTTAACAACCATATCTTCCCCCGTACACACACTTTAGAAGGGGTGTCAATCAACAAGGATCGGTGACTTGGGTCCGAGGGGCTGTGAAAAAAAATAAAAAATAAAAAATCTTCCAATTGCGTCTGTGCCTTTTTTTGTACACAAATTAATGGCCTATCAAACTGAGATTTAACCAGCAGCCTCATAACACCCATGTTACAGAATTAATCATAAAGCATTTTTATAAGATTCATCTTTTTCCCATGTTTCTTGCTACAGAATTAATCTTGAGATTCATATTTTGTTGTCTCCGATCAAACTGAGATTGAACTAGAAGCTTCGATAACATCGATGATTCTTGCTACATAATTAATCTTAAAGCATTCTGAAGAGTTTGAATATTTTTTATCTCCGATCAAACTGAGATTGAACCAGCAGCTTCATAACACCCATGTTTGTTATGGGGCGCCGTTTGTCAATTAATTGTTTAGCGTGGTTTGTAATAATTAGATGTAAACCATAGAAAGTGCTGTCAATTTATTTTGTGGTTTACATACCATAAATTTACAATCAAAGCTTATAAATTATGGTTTATAAACCATGAAAATTGAATCATCATAAAACATGGTTTATAAACCATGGTTTATAAACCATGAAAATTGAAGCGTCATAAAACATGGTTTACAAACCATGAAAATTTAAGCACCTTCAAAACATGGTTTATAAACCATGAAAATTTAAGCATCTTCAAAACATGGTTTATAAACCATAAAAATGTAAACATGGTTTACAAATCATAATTCATGGTTTATAAACCATGAAAATTTAAGCACCTTCAAAACATGGTTTATAAACCATGAAAATTTAAGCATCTTCAAAATATGGTTTATAAACCATAAAAATTTAAGCATCTTCAAAACATGGTTTATAAACCATAAAAATGTAAACATGGTTTACAAATCATAATTCATGGTTTATAAACCATTAAAATTTAAGCATCCTCAAAACATGGTTTATAAATCATGGTTTATAAACCATGAAAAGTGAAGCATCATAAATCATGGTTTATAAACCATGAAAATCGTGTGTCACAAATCATGGTTTATAAACCATAAAAATCGTGTGTCACAAATCATGGTTTATAAACCATGAAAATCGTGTGTTCACAAATCATGCCATGATTTGTGAATTCATGGTTTATAAACCATAAAAATCGTGTGTCACAAATCATGGTTTATAAACCATGAAAATCGTGTGTCACAAATCATGGTTTATAAACCATGAAAATCGTGTGCTCACAAATCATGGTTTATAAACCATAAAAAACGTGTGTCACAAATCATGGTTTATAAACCATCGTGTGTTCACAAATCATGGTTTATAAACCATAAAAATCGTGTGTCACAAATCATGGTTTATAAATAAACCATGAAAATCGTGTGTTCACAAATCATGGTTTATAAACCATAAAAAACGTGTGTCACAAATCATGGTTTATAAACCATAAAAATCGTGTGTCACAAATCATGGTTTATAAACCATACAAATTTAAGCATAAATCATGGTTTATAAACCATGAAAATTTAAGCACCTTCAAAACATGGTTTATAAACCATGAAAATTTAAGCATCTTCAAAACATGGTTTATAAACCATAAAAATTTAAGCATCTTCAAAACATGGTTTATAAACCATAAAAATGTAAACATGGTTTACAAATCATAATTCATGGTTTATAAACCATTAAAATTTAAGCATCCTCAAAACATGGTTTATAAATCATGGTTTATAAACCATGAAAAGTGAAGCATCATAAATCATGGTTTATAAACCATGAAAATCGTGTGTCACAAATCATGGTTTATAAACCATAAAAATCGTGTGTCACAAATCATGGTTTATAAACCATGAAAATCGTGTGTTCACAAATCATGCCATGATTTGTGAATTCATGGTTTATAAACCATAAAAATCGTGTGTCACAAATCATGGTTTATAAACCATGAAAATCGTGTGTCACAAATCATGGTTTATAAACCATGAAAATCGTGTGCTCACAAATCATGGTTTATAAACCATAAAAAACGTGTGTCACAAATCATGGTTTATAAACCATCGTGTGTTCACAAATCATGGTTTATAAACCATAAAAATCGTGTGTCACAAATCATGGTTTATAAATAAACCATGAAAATCGTGTGTTCACAAATCATGGTTTATAAACCATAAAAAACGTGTGTCACAAATCATGGTTTATAAACCATAAAAATCGTGTGTCACAAATCATGGTTTATAAACCATACAAATTTAAGCATAAATCATGGTTTATAAACCATGAAAATTTAAGCACCTTCAAAACATGGTTTATAAACCATGAAAATTTAAGCATCTTCAAAACATGGTTTATAAACCATAAAAATTTAAGCATCTTCAAAACATGGTTTATAAACCATAAAAATGTAAACATGGTTTACAAATCATGATTCATGGTTTATAAACCATGAAAATTTAGGCATCCTCAAAACATGGTTTATAAATCATGGTTTATAAACCATGAAAAGTGAAGCATCATAAATCATGGTTTATAAACCATGAAAATCGTGTCACAAATCATGGTTTATAAACCATAAAAATCGTGTGTCACAAATCATGGTTTATAAACCATGAAAATCGTGTGTTCACAAATCATGCCATGATTTGTGAATTCATGGTTTATAAACCATAAAAATCGTGTGTCACAAATCATGGTTTATAAACCATGAAAATCGTGTGTCACAAATCATGGTTTATAAACCATGAAAATCGTGTGCTCACAAATCATGGTTTATAAACCATAAAAAACGTGTGTCACAAATCATGGTTTATAAACCATCGTGTGTTCACAAATCATGGTTTATAAACCATAAAAATCGTGTGTCACAAATCATGGTTTATAAATAAACCATGAAAATCGTGTGTTCACAAATCATGGTTTATAAACCATAAAAAACGTGTGTCACAAATCATGGTTTATAAACCATAAAAATCGTGTGTCACAAATCATGGTTTATAAACCATGAAAATCGTGTGTCACAAATCATGGTTTATAAACCATGAAAATCGTGTGTTCACAAATCATGGTTTATAAACCATAAAAAACGTGTGTCACAAAAAAAATCATGGTTTATAAACCATAAAAAACCGTGTCCGAATTAACGGCTACAGCTACGGCTACGGCTAGATTTCCGCGTCATCATGCGTTGAAGTATATGACATCCTTAGCAACATCCTTTAGCAACAGCCGTAGCTGTAGCTGTAGCCGCCAATTCGGATACGGCTCACATCGTCTCATTGAAACCTCCTTCCCAATTCTGATCGGTTCCCCATGCGAGCTAGCAATGATGTAATGCACCGCGTGCCATGCGGCATGCCGGCAGAGGCTCGAGGAAACCAATCACGAAGTAGTCTGGTTCCTAGACGACTCTTCTTAACAATCTTAGAGACAAGTCGGAGTTTGTTTGTGCCCATTGCGGGCCCGGGGGAACAATTAAATGTGATGTGACAATGGCCGAAGCAACAACGAACGTGGAAAGGCTAGTTGTTACTGCTGTAGTAGAGGCCCTCCGAAGTACTTTACTTGTCGTAGATCACACGGCAAGTCATTTTTCGGCAACGGCAGCCATAGTTCCATCGGCAGCCGTGGCAGCCGTAGTTGCACCGGCGGCAGCGGGTCCTTAACATCAAGAAGGAAACGAATCCGCCCCTTGTTTTTATCTTGCCTTTCTTCCCACAAATATACACCACTCTAATCTCAAACGTGCACTGTTTAAACACTGGCACTTAATAAATGACAGTGATCTCCTTAACAAACTCTTCCCTGTACCACCTATGTTGGCCTACAAAAGACAAAAGAACATAAAAGACCAAATAATTCGGGCTATAGATTGCAAGATTCAACCGAAGAAAACATACTCAAAGAAATGGACTAACAGAACTTGCAAATCCTGGTTGAATTACTCCAAGAACAACAGTTTGGTACAATAAATTAAAGAAACAACAGGGTTTGGATCCAGACGAGATTACGTTTAACTAAAAACAAACGAAAAATACTAATCTCGATTGATCCTTCTACTCTAACAAGCTACATTTTGATCACTCCTTGTTGCAAATCTTTCATAATAAAGGATACATAAGCCAGAATGGTGACTGATGAGGTGCAGCTTATATAACGCACTGAAAATATGTTTTGAGCCATTCCATTAAAGGAATAAAAAAAAGTGGCTCAACATATTATCACCGGATAAAAGTTCCTTTTAGTGAATTTCAACAACCCCTTCCCCTGAAAACCAAAACTCCCCCTTTCCAAAACCCACTCCCATCAATCCTTCATGAAGTTTCATAAAAACATCAACATTAGCTCTGTTGTAACCATTGCCTGAGTTTACAGAGACACTTATCTCCCACCCCATAACAACATTTAGACAGTCAGGGATGACTATACCCGAGACCACACAGACAACATGTGTTTTCCCTTCACTCCCTCTCGCTGCCAATCTATCTTCTAGCACCTGATTCAGTTTCGAATTTCCCGCTCCTTGGTGCATCTCGGTTCAATGTATCTTTTGGCAGTTTCCTTTTCACACCCTCCATCTTATCCAAACCCCACCCCCACCAACACCTGTTCCCCATTTAATTTTGCCTTTTTCCCTTAACCAAAACATTTCCACCCCCCCCCCCCCTTCCCTATTAAGAACTATCCACATATCGCCTCATACGTTCTTTAAAGCTTTAATTTCCTTACTTGTTTCTCCGTTAACAAGGGAAGAATTTTATAAATACTATAACTAAAGCTTTTTGTACACTGTGAGTGCGTCCCGGTATTATTATATTTTTGTGCTTGTCCTCTAAAAAAACACTCTATATGATGCTTACTTATATATACAAAACCATCAAAATGTTCTTTGTGGTCGCGGTCACACTATAGTATAGTCTCATCTTATAGTCTGTTTGCACAAGGTTACACGCTTGATTCGCTTTTCCCCTACACACAAGTAGCTGTAGCCGTTAAGTCGGACACGGTTTTTTATGGTTTATAAACCATGATTTGTGACACACGATTTTCATGGTTTATAAACCATGATTTGTGACACACGATTTTCATGGTTTATAAACCATGATTTGTGACACACGATTTTCATGGTTTATAAACCATGATTTGTGACACCACGATTGTTATGGTTTATAAACCATGATTTGTGAACGCACGATTCATGGTTTATAAACCATGATTTGTGACACACGATTTTTATGGTTTATAAACCATGATTTGTGACACACGATTTTCATGGTTTATAAACCATGATTTGTGACACACGATTTTTATGGTTTATAAACCATGATTTGTGACACACGATTTTCATGGTTTATAAACCATGATTTGTCGACACACGATTGTTATGGTTTATAAACCATGATTTGTGAACACACGATTTTCATGGTTTATAAACCATGATTTGTGACACACGATTTTTATGGTTTATAAACCATGATTTGTGACACACGTTTTTATGGTTTATAAACCATGATTTGTGAACACACGATTTTCATGGTTTATAAACCATGTTTTATGATGCTTCACTTTTCATGGTTTATAAACCATGGGAGTGATTTGTAAACCATGTTTTGAAGATGCTTAAATTTTCGGACGGACAAGTGTGGAGTTTTGTCAACGACTAGATGACGTTGCGTTATGACGTTTTATAATAACGTTGTGACAACTGCACTTAAAATGTTATTTCCAGACGTAATTGTAACTATATTTTTTCTGACGTTTTTCAATTTAGTACGAATCGTTTGTATTACATAATTACATTTATAGTTCCATGAATATTTGTATTTGTTACATCAACATGAATATTACTTTCAACAATACAAACTTACCAGTAGGCCGTACTTGTTGCGGTTGCCTGATGACCACTGCACCTGTGTACTATATATTGTACGGCATGTAATATAAATACAGACTAACTTCTTGCTTTGGCACTCATGGGTGTGTATTTTTACTTAAGTTTTTCCATTTTAATAGTATTTTTGAAAGTAAAATTACATGTTTGGTTAGTACATTAAATTTGTCACTAAATCCTCTGAAAGTTTAGACAAAAACATGAAGAAATGAGTACACCTAGTTTCATAAATTGTCAAATTTCTTGAAAACTTTTGTAGATATGTTACAGCTTTTAAGCCCAATCTACTAATTTGCATATGTGATATAACGTTGTCATAACGTTCACAAGTAACCTGACAAAACTACAACATTCAAGCAACGTTGCAAAAAACGTTAACGCGACTTTATTTAGAGGTTTTGAAGATACATTGCCATAACGTTGTATTTATGTTTTCAAATAACGTGACAAAACCACAACCTTAAGGTAACGTTTTGAAAGAACATTCACCTCACGTTTGTATATGACGTCAAAAACCAACGTTGGAAAACGTTGTATCTGCGTTACCAAGTAACGTGACAGAACCATAACATTCAGAAAACATTGCAAAATAATATTCACAAGACGTTTTTAGACGACGGATAAAATAAACCCTGTTATAACGTTGTATTTAGGTTATTAAGTAACAAGACCAAACCGCAACCATTTTGCAACGTTGCAGGTTGGTTGTGTTTTAGTTGGGAATTAACGTTACCAAAATACAACTTCACAGTAACGTTACGATGACGTTACGTGTTTGCTGGGATGACGCTTCAATTTTCATGGTTTATAAACCATGGTTTATAAACCATGTTTTATGATGATTCAATTTTCATGGTTTATAAACCATAATTTATAAGCTTTGATTGTAAATTTATGGTGTGTAAACCACAAAATAAATTGACAGCACTTTCTATGGTTTACATCTAATTATTACAAACCATGGTAAAAACACGTCAAAAATACGCTAAACAATTAATTGACAAACGGCGCCCCATAGTTTGTTGGCAGAGAATTAATCTTAGAGCAATCTGAACAGTTTAAGATTTTGTTGGTCTCAGTTCACGCTTCGATTGAACCAACAGCTTCAGAATAGCAAAGTTTCTTTGCAGAAAACTATTCTCCGTCCATTCTGGTGAGTTTGAATTTTTTTGTCTCCGATCCAGCTGAGATTAAACCAGTAGCCTCAGAACACCCATGTTTGTTGGCAGAGAATTAATCTAAGAGCAATCTGAACAGTTTGAAAAAAAATTCTCTCTGATTACACTTAGATTGAACCAATAGCATCCAGCAAATGGCCACGTTTCTTTGTAGGAAATTAATCTCCGACCATTCTGGTGAGTTTAAAATAAATTCGTCTCCGATCAAGCTGAGATTGAACCAGTAGGCCTAGCTTCAGAACACCCATGTTTATTGGGAGATAATTAATCTAAGAGCAATCTGAACAGTTTCAGATTTTTTTGGTCTCAGTTCATGCTTAGATTGAACCAACAGCTTCAGAATAGCAAAGTTTCTTTGCAGAGAACTAATCTCGGACCATTCTCTGGTGAGTTTGAATTTTTTTCGTCTCCGATTACGCTCAGAATGAACCAGTTTGTTCACAACACCCTTGTTTCTTAGTAAAGAATTAATCTCAGCGTGTTTTGAGGGGTTTGAATTTTTTTCGTCTCCGATTACGCTCAGAATGAACCAGTTTGTTCACAACACCCTTGTTTCTTAGTAAAGAATTAATCTCAGCGTGTTTTGAGGGGTTTGAATTTTTTTCGTCTCCGATTACGCTCAGAATGAACCAGTTTGTTCACAACACCCTTGTTTCCGTTAGTAAAGAATTAATCTCAGCGTGATTTGAGGGGTTTGAATTTTTTTCGTCTCAGATAACGCTCAGAATGAACCAGTTTCTTCACAACACACTTGTTTCTTAGTAAAGAATTAATCTCAGCGTGTTTTGAGGGGTTTGAATTTTTTTCGTCTCCGATTACGCTCAGAATGAACCAGTTTGTTCACAACACCCTTGTTTCTTAGTAAAGAATTAATCTCAGCGTGTTTTGAGGGGTTTGAATTTTTTTCGTCTCCGATTACGCTCAGAATGAACCAGTTTGTTCACAACACCCTTGTTTCTTAGTAAAGAATTAATCTCAGCGTGATTTCAGGGGTTTGAATTTTTTTCGTCTCCGATTACGCTCAGAATGAACCAGTTTGTTCACAACACCCTTGTTTCTTAGTAAAGAATTAATCTCAGCGTGTTTTGAGGGGTTTGAATTTTTTTCGTCTCAGATAACGCTCAGAATGAACCAGTTTGTTCACAACACCCTTGTTTCTTAGTAAAGAATTAATCTCAGCGTATTTTGAGGGGTTTGAATTTTTTTCGTCTCAGATTACGCTCAGAATGAACCAGTTTGTTCACAAACACCCTTGTTTCTTAGTAAAAAATTAATCTCAGCGTGTTTGGAGGGGTTTGAATTGTTTTCGTCTCAGATTACGCTCAGAATGAACCAGTTTGTTCACAACACCCTTGTTTCTTAGTAAAGAATTAATCTCAGCGTGTTTGGAGGGGTTTGAATTTTTTTCGTCTCAGATTACGCTCAGAATGAACCAGTTTGTTCACAACACCCTTGTTTCTTAGTAAAGAATTAATCTCAGCGTATTTTGAGGGGTTTGAATTGTTTTCGTCTCAGATTACGCTCAGAATGAACCAGTTTGTTCACAACACCCTAATTGTTTCTTAGTAAAAAATTAATCTCAGCGTGTTTGGAGGGGTTTGAATTTTTTTCGTCTCAGAATACGCTCAGAATGAACCAGTTTGTTCACAACACCCTTGTTTCTTAGTAAAAAATTAATCTCAGCGTGTTTGGAGGGGTTTGAATTTTTTTCGTCTCAGAATACGCTCAGAATCAACCAGTTTGTAACACCCTTGTTTCTTAGTAAAAAATTAATCTCAGCGTGTTTGGAGGGGTTTGAATTTTTTTCGTCTCAGAATACGCTCAGAATCAACCAGTTTGTTCACAACACCCTTGTTTCTTAGTAAAAAATTAATGTCAGCGTGTTTGGAGGGGTTTGAATTTTTTTTCGTCTCAGAATACGCTCAGAATCAACCAGTTTGTTCACAACACCCTTGTTTCTTAGTAAAAAATTAATGTCAGCGTGTTTGGAGGGGTTTGAATTTGTTTCGTCTCAGAATACGCTCAGAATCAACCAGTTTGTTCACAAAACACCCTTGTTTCTTAGTAAAAAATTAATCTCAGCGTGTTTGGAGGGGTTTGAATTTTTTTCGTCTCAGAATACGCTCAGAATCAACCAGTTTGTTCACAACACCCTTGTTTCTTAGTAAAAAATTAATCTCAGCGTGTTTGGAGGGGTTTGAATTTTTTTCGTCTCAGAATACGCTCAGAATCAACCAGTTTGTTCACAACACCCTTGTTTGTTAGTACAAAATTAATCTCAGCGTGTTTGGAGGGGTTTGAATTTTTTTCGTCTCAGAATTCGCTCAGAATCAACCAGTTTGTTGACAACACCCTTGTTTCTTAGTAAAAAATTAATCTCAGCGTGTTTGGAGGGGTTTGAATTTTTTTCGTCTCAGAATACGCTCAGAATCAACCAGTTTGTTCACAACACCCTTGTTTCTTAGTAAAAAATTAATCTCAGCGTGTTTGGAGGGGTTTGAATTTTTTTCGTCTCAGAATACGCTCAGAATGAACCAGTTTGTTCACAACACCCTTGTTTGTTAGTACAAAATTAATCTCAGCGTGTTTGGAGGGGTTTGAATTTTTTTCGTCTCAGAATACGCTCAGAATCAACCAGTTTGTTCACAACACCCTTGTTTGTTGTTAGTACAAAATTAATCTCAGCGTGTTTGGAGGGGTTTGAATTTTTTTCGTCTCAGAATTCGCTCAGAATCAACCAGTTTGTTCACAACACCCTTGTTTCTTAGTAAAAAATTAATCTCAGCGTGTTTGGAGGGGTTTGAAATTTTTTCGTCTCAGAATACGCTCAGAATCAACCAGTTTGTTCACAACACCCTTGTTTCTTAGTAAAAAATTAATCTCAGCGTGTTTGGAGGGGTTTGAATTTTTTTCGTCTCAGAATACGCTCAGAATCAACCAGTTTGTTCACAACACCCTTGTTTCTTAGTAAAAAATTAATCTCAGCGTGTTTGGAGGGGTTTGAATTTTTTTCGTCTCAGAATACGCTCAGAATCAACCAGTTTGTTCACAACACCCTTGTTTCTTAGTAAAAAATTAATCTCAGCGTGTTTGGAGGGGTTTGAATTTTTTTCGTCTCAGAATACGCTCAGAATCAACCAGTTTGTTCACAACACCCTTGTTTCTTAGTAAAAAATTAATGTCAGCGTGTTTGGAGGGGTTTGAATTTTTTTTCGTCTCAGAATACGCTCAGAATCAACCAGTTTGTTCACAACACCCTTGTTTCTTAGTAAAAAATTAATGTCAGCGTGTTTGGAGGGGTTTGAATTTGTTTCGTCTCAGAATACGCTCAGAATCAACCAGTTTGTTCACAAAACACCCTTGTTTCTTAGTAAAAAATTAATCTCAGCGTGTTTGGAGGGGTTTGAATTTGTTTCGTCTCAGAATACGCTCAGAATCAACCAGTTTGTTCACAACACCCTTGTTTCTTAGTAAAAAATTAATCTCAGCGTGTTTGGAGGGGTTTGAATTTTTTTCGTCTCAGAATACGCTCAGAATCAACCAGTTTGTTCACAACACCCTTGTTTGTTAGTACAAAATTAATCTCAGCGTGTTTGGAGGGGTTTGAATTTTTTTCGTCTCAGAATTCGCTCAGAATCAACCAGTTTGTTGACAACACCCTTGTTTCTTAGTAAAAAATTAATCTCAGCGTGTTTGGAGGGGTTTGAATTTTTTTCGTCTCAGAATACGCTCAGAATCAACCAGTTTGTTCACAACACCCTTGTTTCTTAGTAAAAAATTAATCTCAGCGTGTTTGGAGGGGTTTGAATTTTTTTCGTCTCAGAATACGCTCAGAATGAACCAGTTTGTTCACAACACCCTTGTTTGTTAGTACAAAATTAATCTCAGCGTGTTTGGAGGGGTTTGAATTTTTTTCGTCTCAGAATACGCTCAGAATCAACCAGTTTGTTCACAACACCCTTGTTTGTTGTTAGTACAAAATTAATCTCAGCGTGTTTGGAGGGGTTTGAATTTTTTTCGTCTCAGAATTCGCTCAGAATCAACCAGTTTGTTCACAACACCCTTGTTTCTTAGTAAAAAATTAATCTCAGCGTGTTTGGAGGGGTTTGAAATTTTTTCGTCTCAGAATACGCTCAGAATCAACCAGTTTGTTCACAACACCCTTGTTTCTTAGTAAAAAATTAATCTCAGCGTGTTTGGAGGGGTTTGAATTTTTTTCGTCTCAGAATACGCTCAGAATCAACCAGTTTGTTCACAACACCCTTGTTTCTTAGTAAAAAATTAATCTCAGCGTGTTTGGAGGGGTTTGAATTTTTTTCGTCTCAGAATACGCTCAGAATCAACCAGTTTGTTCACAACACCCTTGTTTGTTAGTACAAAATTAATCTCAGCGTGTTTGGAGGGGTTTGAATTTTTTTCGTCTCAGAATTCGCTCAGAATCAACCAGTTTGTTCACAACACCCTTGTTTCTTAGTAAAAAATTAATCTCAGCGTGTTTGGAGGGGTTTGAAATTTTTTCGTCTCAGAATACGCTCAGAATCAACCAGTTTGTTCACAACACCCTTGTTTCTTAGTAAAAAATTAATCTCAGCGTGTTTGGAGGGGTTTGAATTTTTTTCGTCTCAGAATACGCTCAGAATGAACCAGTTTGTTCACAACACCCTTGTTTGTTAGTAAAAAATTAATCTCAGCGTGTTTGGAGGGGTTTGAATTTTTTTCGTCTCAGAATACGCTCAGAATCAACCAGTTTGTTCACAACACCCTTGTTTCTTAGTAAAAAATTAATCTCAGCGTGTTTGGAGGGGTTTGAATTTTTTTCGTCTCAGATTACGCTCAGAATGAACCAGTTTGTTCACAACACCCTTGTTTCTTAGTAAAGAATTAATCTCAGCGTATTTTGAGGGGTTTGAATTTTTTTCGTCTCAGAATACGCTCAGAATCAACCAGTTTGTTCACAACACCCTTGTTTCTTAGTAAAAAATTAATCTCAGCGTGTTTGGAGGGGTTTGAATTTTTTTCGTCTCAGAATACGCTCAGAATCAACCAGTTTGTTCACAACACCCTTGTTTGTTAGTACAAAATTAATCTCAGCGTGTTTGGAGGGGTTTGAATTTTTTTCGTCTCAGAATTCGCTCAGAATCAACCAGTTTGTTCACAACACCCTTGTTTCTTAGTAAAAAATTAATCTCAGCGTGTTTGGAGGGGTTTGAAATTTTTTCGTCTCAGAATACGCTCAGAATCAACCAGTTTGTTCACAACACCCTTGTTTCTTAGTAAAAAATTAATCTCAGCGTGTTTGGAGGGGTTTGAATTTTTTTCGTCTCAGAATACGCTCAGAATCAACCAGTTTGTTCACAACACCCCTTGTTTCTTAGTAAAAAATTAATCTCAGCGTGTTTGGAGGGGTTTGAATTTTTTTCGTCTCAGAATACGCTCAGAATCAACCAGTTTGTTCACAACACCCTTGTTTCTTAGTAAAAAATTAATGTCAGCGTGTTTGGAGGGGTTTGAATTTTTTTTCGTCTCAGAATACGCTCAGAATCAACCAGTTTGTTCACAACACCCTTGTTTCTTAGTAAAAAATTAATGTCAGCGTGTTTGGAGGGGTTTGAATTTTTTTCGTCTCAGAATACGCTCAGAATGAACCAGTTTGTTCACAACACCCTTGTTTGTTATTAAAAAATTAATCTCAGCGTGTTTGGAGGGGTTTGAAATTTTTTCGTCTCAGAATACGCTCAGAATGAACCAGTTTGTTCACAACACCCTTGTTTCTTAGTAAAAAATTAATCTCAGCGTGTTTGGAGGGGTTTGAATTTTTTTCGTCTCAGATTACGCTCAGAATGAACCAGTTTGTTCACAACACCCTTGTTTCTTAGTAAAGAATTAATCTCAGCGTATTTTGAGGGGTTTGAATTTTTTTCGTCTCAGAATACGCTCAGAATGAACCAGTTTGTTCACAACACCCTTGTTTCTTAGTAAAAAATTAATCTCAGCGTGTTTGGAGGGGTTTGAATTTTTTTCGTCTCAGAATACGCTCAGAATCAACCAGTTTGTTCACAACACCCTTGTTTCTTAGTAAAAAATTAATCTCAGCGTGTTTGGAGGGGTTTGAATTTTTTTCGTCTCAGATTACGCTCAGAATGAACCAGTTTGTTCACAACACCCTTGTTTCTTAGTAAAGAATTAATCTCAGCGTATTTTGAGGGGTTTGAATTTTTTTCGTCTCAGAATACGCTCAGAATCAACCAGTTTGTTCACAACACCCTTGTTTCTTAGTAAAAAATTAATCTCAGCGTGTTTGGAGGGGTTTGAATTTTTTTCGTCTCAGAATACGCTCAGAATCAACCAGTTTGTTCACAACACCCTTGTTTGTTAGTACAAAATTAATCTCAGCGTGTTTGGAGGGGTTTGAATTTTTTTCGTCTCAGAATTCGCTCAGAATCAACCAGTTTGTTCACAACACCCTTGTTTCTTAGTAAAAAATTAATCTCAGCGTGTTTGGAGGGGTTTGAAATTTTTTCGTCTCAGAATACGCTCAGAATCAACCAGTTTGTTCACAACACCCTTGTTTCTTAGTAAAAAATTAATCTCAGCGTGTTTGGAGGGGTTTGAATTTTTTTCGTCTCAGAATACGCTCAGAATGAACCAGTTTATTCACAACACCCCTTGTTTCTTAGTAAAAAATTAATCTCAGCGTGTTTGGAGGGGTTTGAATTTTTTTCGTCTCAGAATTCGCTCAGAATCAACCAGTTTGTTCACAACACCCTTGTTTCTTAGTAAAAAATTAATCTCAGCGTGTTTGGAGGGGTTTGAAATTTTTTCGTCTCAGAATACGCTCAGAATCAACCAGTTTGTTCACAACACCCTTGTTTCTTAGTAAAAAATTAATCTCAGCGTGTTTGGAGGGGTTTGAATTTTTTTCGTCTCAGAATACGCTCAGAATCAACCAGTTTATTCACAACACCCCTTGTTTCTTAGTAAAAAATTAATCTCAGCGTGTTTGGAGGGGTTTGAATTTTTTTCGTCTCAGAATACGCTCAGAATCAACCAGTTTGTTCAGTACACCCATGTTTCTTAGTAAAGAATTAATCTCGGCGCATTCTGAGGGGTTTGAATTTTTTTCGTCTCAGAATACGCTCAGAATCAACCAGTTTGTTCAGTACACCCATGTTTCTTAGTAAAGAATTAATCTCGGCGCATTCTGAGGGGTTTGAATTTTTTTCGTCTCAGAATACGCTCAGAATCAACCAGTTTGTTCAGTACACCCATGTTTCTTAGTAAAGAATTAATCTCAGCGCGTTTTGAGGGGTTTGAATTTTTTTCGTCTCAGAATACGCTCAGAATCAACCAGTTTGTTCAGTACACCCATGTTTCTTAGTAAAGAATTAATCTCGGCGCATTCTGAGGGGTTTGAATTTTTTTCGTCTCAGAATACGCTCAGAATCAACCAGTTTGTTCAGTACACCCATGTTTCTTAGTAAAGAATTAATCTCAGCGCATTCTGAGGGGTTTGAATTTTTTTCGTCTCAGAATACGCTCAGAATCAACCAGTTTGTTCAGTACACCCATGTTTCTTAGTAAAGAATTAATCTCAGCGCATCCTGAGGGGTTTGAATTTTTTTCGTCTCAGAATACGCTCAGAATCAACCAGTTTGTTCAGTACACCCATGTTTCTTAGTAAAGAATTAATCTCGGCGCATTCTGAGGGGTTTGAATTTTTTTCGTCTCAGAATACGCTCAGAATCAACCAGTTTGTTAAGTACACCCATGTTTCTTAGTAAAGAATTAATCTCGGCGCATTCTGAGGGGTTTGAATTTTTTTCGTCTCAGAATACGCTCAGAATCAACCAGTTTGTTCAGTACACCCATGTTTCTTAGTAAAGAATTAATCTCAGCGCATTCTGAGGGGTTTGAATTTTTTTCGTCTCAGAATACGCTCAGAATCAACCAGTTTGTTCAGTACACCCATGTTCCTTAGTAAAGAATTAATCTCGGCGCATTCTGAGGGGTTTGAATTTTTTTCGTCTCAGAATACGCTCAGAATCAACCAGTTTGTTCAGTACACCCATGTTTCTTAGTAAAGAATTAATCTCAGCGCGTTTTGAGGGGTTTGAATTTTTTTCGTCTCAGAATACGCTGAGAATCAACCAGTTTGTTCAGTACACCCATGTTTCTTAGTAAAGAATTAATCTCGGCGCATTCTGAGGGGTTTGAATTTTTTTCGTCTCAGAATACGCTCAGAATCAACCAGTTTGTTCAGTACACCCATGTTTCTTAGTAAAGAATTAATCTCAGCGCATTCTGAGGGGTTTGAATTTTTTTCGTCTCAGAATACGCTCAGAATCAACCAGTTTGTTCAGTACACCCATGTTTCTTAGTAAAGAATTAATCTCGGCGCATTCTGAGGGGTTTGAATTTTTTTCGTCTCAGAATACGCTCAGAATCAACCAGTTTGTTCAGTACACCCATGTTTCTTAGTAAAGAATTAATATCGGCGCATTCTGAGGGGTTTGAATTTTTTTCGTCTCAGAATACGCTCAGAATCAACCAGTTTGTTCAGTACACCCATGTTTCTTAGTAAAGAATTAATCTCAGCGCATTCTGAGGGGTTTGAATTTTTTTCGTCTCAGAATACGCTCAGAATCAACCAGTTTGTTCAGTACACCCATGTTTCTTAGTAAAGAATTAATCTCAGCGCGTTTTGAGGGGTTTGAATTTTTTTCGTCTCAGAATACGCTCAGAATCAACCAGTTTGTTCAGTACACCCATGTTTCTTAGTAAAGAATTAATCTCGGCGCATTCTGAGGGGTTTGAATTTTTTTCGTCTCAGAATACGCTCAGAATCAACCAGTTTGTTCAGTACACCCATGTTTCTTAGTAAAGAATTAATCTCAGCGCGTTTTGAGGGGTTTGAATTTTTTTCGTCTCAGAATACGCTCAGAATCAACCAGTTTGTTCAGTACACCCATGTTTCTTAGTAAAGAATTAATCTCGGCGCATTCTGAGGGGTTTGAATTTTTTTCGTCTCAGAATACGCTCAGAATCAACCAGTTTGTTCAGTACACCCATGTTTCTTAGTAAAGAATTAATCTCGGCGCATTCTGAGGGGTTTGAATTTTTTTCGTCTCAGAATACGCTCAGAATCAACCAGTTTGTTCAGTACACCCATGTTTCTTAGTAAAGAATTAATCTCAGCGCGTTTTGAGGGGTTTGAATTTTTTTCGTCTCAGAATACGCTCAGAATCAACCAGTTTGTTCAGTACACCCATGTTTCTTAGTAAAGAATTAATCTCGGCGCATTCTGAGGGGTTTGAATTTTTTTCGTCTCAGAATACGCTCAGAATCAACCAGTTTGTTCAGTACACCCATGTTTCTTAGTAAAGAATTAATCTCAGCGCATTCTGAGGGGTTTGAATTTTTTTCGTCTCAGAATACGCTCAGAATCAACCAGTTTGTTCAGTACACCCATGTTTCTTAGTAAAGAATTAATCTCAGCGCATCCTGAGGGGTTTGAATTTTGTTCGTCTCAGAATACGCTCAGAATCAACCAGTTTGTTCAGTACACCCATGTTTCTTAGTAAAGAATTAATCTCGGCGCATTCTGAGGGGTTTGAATTTTTTTCGTCTCAGAATACGCTCAGAATCAACCAGTTTGTTCAGTACACCCATGTTTCTTAGTAAAGAATTAATCCCGGCGCATTCTGAGGGGTTTGAATTTTTTTCGTCTCAGAATACGCTCAGAATCAACCAGTTTGTTCAGTACACCCATGTTTCTTAGTAAAGAATTAATCTCGGCGCATTCTGAGGGGTTTGAATTTTTTTCGTCTCAGAATACGCTCAGAATCAACCAGTTTGTTCAGTACACCCATGTTTCTTAGTAAAGAATTAATCTCGGCGCATTCTGAGGGGTTTGAATTTTTTTCGTCTCAGAATACGCTCAGAATCAACCAGTTTGTTCAGTACACCCATGTTTCTTAGTAAAGAATTAATCTCAGCGCGTTTTGAGGGGTTTGAATTTTTTTCGTCTCAGAATACGCTGAGAATCAACCAGTTTGTTCAGTACACCCATGTTTCTTAGTAAAGAATTAATCTCGGCGCATTCTGAGGGGTTTGAATTTTTTTCGTCTCAGAATACGCTCAGAATCAACCAGTTTGTTTCAGTACACCCATGTTTCTTAGTAAAGAATTAATCTCAGCGCATTCTGAGGGGTTTGAATTTTTTTCGTCTCAGAATACGCTCAGAATCAACCAGTTTGTTCAGTACACCCATGTTTCTTAGTAAAGAATTAATCTCGGCGCATTCTGAGGGGTTTGAATTTTTTTCGTCTCAGAATACGCTCAGAATCAACCAGTTTGTTCAGTACACCCATGTTTCTTAGTAAAGAATTAATATCGGCGCATTCTGAGGGGTTTGAATTTTTTTCGTCTCAGAATACGCTCAGAATCAACCAGTTTGTTCAGTACACCCATGTTCCTTAGTAAAGAATTAATCTCGGCGCATTCTGAGGGGTTTGAATTTTTTTCGTCTCAGAATACGCTCAGAATCAACCAGTTTGTTCAGTACACCCATGTTTCTTAGTAAAGAATTAATCTCAGCGCGTTTTGAGGGGTTTGAATTTTTTTCGTCTCAGAATACGCTCAGAATCAACCAGTTTGTTCAGTACACCCATGTTTCTTAGTAAAGAATTAATCTCGGCGCATTCTGAGGGGTTTGAATTTTTTTCGTCTCAGAATACGCTCAGAATCAACCAGTTTGTTCAGTACACCCATGTTTCTTAGTAAAGAATTAATCTCGGCGCATTCTGAGGGGTTTGAATTTTTTTCGTCTCAGAATACGCTCAGAATCAACCAGTTTGTTCAGTACACCCATGTTTCTTAGTAAAGAATTAATCTCAGCGCATCCTGAGGGGTTTGAATTTTTTTCGTCTCAGAATACGCTCAGAATCAACCAGTTTGTTCAGTACACCCATGTTTCTTAGTAAAGAATTAATCTCGGCGCATTCTGAGGGGTTTGAATTTTTTTCGTCTCAGAATACGCTCAGAATCAACCAGTTTGTTAAGTACACCCATGTTTCTTAGTAAAGAATTAATCTCAGCGCATTCTGAGGGGTTTGAATTTTTTTCGTCTCAGAATACGCTCAGAATCAACCAGTTTGTTCAGTACACCCATGTTTCTTAGTAAAGAATTAATCTCAGCGCATTCTGAGGGGTTTGAATTTTTTTCGTCTCAGAATACGCTCAGAATCAACCAGTTTGTTCAGTACACCCATGTTCCTTAGTAAAGAATTAATCTCGGCGCATTCTGAGGGGTTTGAATTTTTTTCGTCTCAGAATACGCTCAGAATCAACCAGTTTGTTCAGTACACCCATGTTTCTTAGTAAAGAATTAATCTCAGCGCGTTTTGAGGGGTTTGAATTTTTTTCGTCTCAGAATACGCTCAGAATCAACCAGTTTGTTCAGTACACCCATGTTTCTTAGTAAAGAATTAATCTCGGCGCATTCTGAGGGGTTTGAATTTTTTTCGTCTCAGAATACGCTCAGAATCAACCAGTTTGTTCAGTACACCCATGTTCCTTAGTAAAGAATTAATCTCGGCGCATTCTGAGGGGTTTGAATTTTTTTCGTCTCAGAATACGCTCAGAATCAACCAGTTTGTTCAGTACACCCATGTTTCTTAGTAAAGAATTAATCTCAGCGCGTTTTGAGGGGTTTGAATTTTTTTCGTCTCAGAATACGCTCAGAATCAACCAGTTTGTTCAGTACACCCATGTTTCTTAGTAAAGAATTAATCTCGGCGCAATCTGAGGGGTTTGAATTTTTTTCGTCTCAGAATACGCTCAGAATCAACCAGTTTGTTCAGTACACCCATGTTTCTTAGTAAAGAATTAATCTCAGCGCATTTTGAGGGGTTTGAATTTTTTTCGTCTCAGAATACGCTCAGAATCAACCAGTTTGTTCAGTACACCCATGTTTCTTAGTAAAGAATTAATCTCAGCGCATTCTGAGGGGTTTGAATTTTTTTCGTCTCAGAATACGCTCAGAATCAACCAGTTTGTTCAGTACACCCATGTTTCTTAGTAAAGAATTAATCTCAGCGCGTTTTGAGGGGTTTGAATTTTTTTCGTCTCAGAATACGCTCAGAATCAACCAGTTTGTTCAGTACACCCATGTTCCTTAGTAAAGAATTAATCTCGGCGCATTCTGAGGGGTTTGAATTTTTTTCGTCTCAGAATACGCTCAGAATCAACCAGTTTGTTCAGTACACCCATGTTTCTTAGTAAAGAATTAATCTCAGCGCGTTTTGAGGGGTTTGAATTTTTTTCGTCTCAGAATACGCTCAGAATCAACCAGTTTGTTCAGTACACCCATGTTTCTTAGTAAAGAATTAATCTCGGCGCAATCTGAGGGGTTTGAATTTTTTTCGTCTCAGAATACGCTCAGAATCAACCAGTTTGTTCAGTACACCCATGTTTCTTAGTAAAGAATTAATCTCAGCGCATTTTGAGGGGTTTGAATTTTTTTCGTCTCAGAATACGCTCAGAATCAACCAGTTTGTTCAGTACACCCATGTTTCTTAGTAAAGAATTAATCTCAGCGCATTCTGAGGGGTTTGAATTTTTTTCGTCTCAGAATACGCTCAGAATCAACCAGTTTGTTCAGTACACCCATGTTTCTTAGTAAAGAATTAATCTCAGCGCGTTTTGAGGGGTTTGAATTTTTTTCGTCTCAGAATACGCTCAGAATCAACCAGTTTGTTCAGTACACCCATGTTTCTTAGTAAAGAATTAATCTCGGCGCATTCTGAGGGGTTTGAATTTTTTTCGTCTCAGAATACGCTCAGAATCAACCAGTTTGTTAAGTACACCCATGTTTCTTAGTAAAGAATTAATCTCAGCGCGTTTTGAGGGGTTTGAATTTTTTTCGTCTCAGAATACGCTCAGAATCAACCAGTTTGTTCAGTACACCCATGTTTCTTAGTAAAGAATTAATCTCGGCGCATTCTGAGGGGTTTGAATTTTTTTCGTCTCAGAATACGCTCAGAATCAACCAGTTTGTTCAGTACACCCATGTTTCTTAGTAAAGAATTAATCTCAGCGCATTTTGAGGGGTTTGAATTTTTTTCGTCTCAGAATACGCTCAGAATCAACCAGTTTGTTCAGTACACCCATGTTTCTTAGTAAAGAATTAATCTCAGCGCATCCTGAGGGGTTTGAATTTTTTTCGTCTCAGAATACGCTCAGAATCAACCAGTTTGTTCAGTACACCCATGTTTCTTAGTAAAGAATTAATCTCGGCGCATTCTGAGGGGTTTGAATTTTTTTCGTCTCAGAATACGCTCAGAATCAACCAGTTTGTTAAGTACACCCATGTTTCTTAGTAAAGAATTAATCTCAGCGCGTTTTGAGGGGTTTGAATTTTTTTCGTCTCAGAATACGCTCAGAATCAACCAGTTTGTTCAGTACACCCATGTTTCTTAGTAAAGAATTAATCTCGGCGCATTCTGAGGGGGTTTGAATTTTTTTCGTCTCAGAATACGCTCAGAATCAACCAGTTTATTCAATACACCCATGTTTCTTAGTAAAGAATTAATCTCAGCGCATTCTGAGGGGTTTGAATTTTTTTCGTCTCAGAATACGCTCAGAATCAACCAGTTTGTTCAGTACACCCATGTTTTTTAGTAAAGAATTAATCTCGGCGCATTCTGAGGGGTTTGAATTTTTTTCGTCTCAGAATACGCTCAGAATCAACCAGTTTGTTCAGTACACCCATGTTTCTTAGTAAAGAATTAATCTCAGCGCGTTTTGAGGGGTTTGAATTTTTTTCGTCTCAGAATACGCTCAGAATCAACCAGTTTGTTCAGTACACCCATGTTCCTTAGTAAAGAATTAATCTCGGCGCATTCTGAGGGGTTTGAATTTTTTTCGTCTCAGAATACGCTCAGAATCAACCAGTTTGTTCAGTACACCCATGTTTCTTAGTAAAGAATTAATCTCAGCGCATTCTGAGGGGTTTGAATTTTTTTCGTCTCAGAATACGCTCAGAATCAACCAGTTTGTTCAGTACACCCATGTTCCTTAGTAAAGAATTAATCTCGGCGCATTCTGAGGGGTTTGAATTTTTTTCGTCTCAGAATACGCTCAGAATCAACCAGTTTGTTCAGTACACCCATGTTTCTTAGTAAAGAATTAATCTCAGCGCGTTTTGAGGGGTTTGAATTTTTTTCGTCTCAGAATACGCTGAGAATCAACCAGTTTGTTCAGTACACCCATGTTTCTTAGTAAAGAATTAATCTCGGCGCATTCTGAGGGGTTTGAATTTTTTTCGTCTCAGAATACGCTCAGAATCAACCAGTTTGTTCAGTACACCCATGTTTCTTAGTAAAGAATTAATCTCAGCGCATTCTGAGGGGTTTGAATTTTTTTCGTCTCAGAATACGCTCAGAATCAACCAGTTTGTTCAGTACACCCATGTTTCTTAGTAAAGAATTAATCTCGGCGCATTCTGAGGGGTTTGAATTTTTTTCGTCTCAGAATACGCTCAGAATCAACCAGTTTGTTCAGTACACCCATGTTTCTTAGTAAAGAATTAATATCGGCGCATTCTGAGGGGTTTGAATTTTTTTCGTCTCAGAATACGCTCAGAATCAACCAGTTTGTTCAGTACACCCATGTTTCTTAGTAAAGAATTAATCTCAGCGCATTCTGAGGGGTTTGAATTTTTTTCGTCTCAGAATACGCTCAGAATCAACCAGTTTGTTCAGTACACCCATGTTTCTTAGTAAAGAATTAATCTCAGCGCGTTTTGAGGGGTTTGAATTTTTTTCGTCTCAGAATACGCTCAGAATCAACCAGTTTGTTCAGTACACCCATGTTTCTTAGTAAAGAATTAATCTCGG
The DNA here is from genome assembly GCA_037783415.1 of Leptasterias polaris. Taxonomy (NCBI): domain Eukaryota; kingdom Metazoa; phylum Echinodermata; class Asteroidea; order Forcipulatida; family Asteriidae; genus Leptasterias; species Leptasterias polaris. The sequence continues at coordinate 593,852 of JAZGTN010000246.1, forward strand.
CGCATTCTGAGGGGTTTGAATTTTTTTCGTCTCAGAATACGCTCAGAATCAACCAGTTTGTTCAGTACACCCATGTTTCTTAGTAAAGAATTAATCTCAGCGCGTTTTGAGGGGTTTGAATTTTTTTCGTCTCAGAATACGCTCAGAATCAACCAGTTTGTTCAGTACACCCATGTTTCTTAGTAAAGAATTAATCTCGGCGCATTCTGAGGGGTTTGAATTTTTTTCGTCTCAGAATACGCTCAGAATCAACCAGTTTGTTCAGTACACCCATGTTTCTTAGTAAAGAATTAATCTCGGCGCATTCTGAGGGGTTTGAATTTTTTTCGTCTCAGAATACGCTCAGAATCAACCAGTTTGTTCAGTACACCCATGTTTCTTAGTAAAGAATTAATCTCAGCGCGTTTTGAGGGGTTTGAATTTTTTTCGTCTCAGAATACGCTCAGAATCAACCAGTTTGTTCAGTACACCCATGTTTCTTAGTAAAGAATTAATCTCGGCGCATTCTGAGGGGTTTGAATTTTTTTCGTCTCAGAATACGCTCAGAATCAACCAGTTTGTTCAGTACACCCATGTTTCTTAGTAAAGAATTAATCTCAGCGCATTCTGAGGGGTTTGAATTTTTTTCGTCTCAGAATACGCTCAGAATCAACCAGTTTGTTCAGTACACCCATGTTTCTTAGTAAAGAATTAATCTCAGCGCATCCTGAGGGGTTTGAATTTTGTTCGTCTCAGAATACGCTCAGAATCAACCAGTTTGTTCAGTACACCCATGTTTCTTAGTAAAGAATTAATCTCGGCGCATTCTGAGGGGTTTGAATTTTTTTCGTCTCAGAATACGCTCAGAATCAACCAGTTTGTTCAGTACACCCATGTTTCTTAGTAAAGAATTAATCTCGGCGCATTCTGAGGGGTTTGAATTTTTTTCGTCTCAGAATACGCTCAGAATCAACCAGTTTGTTCAGTACACCCATGTTTCTTAGTAAAGAATTAATCTCGGCGCATTCTGAGGGGTTTGAATTTTTTTCGTCTCAGAATACGCTCAGAATCAACCAGTTTGTTCAGTACACCCATGTTTCTTAGTAAAGAATTAATCTCGGCGCATTCTGAGGGGTTTGAATTTTTTTCGTCTCAGAATACGCTCAGAATCAACCAGTTTGTTCAGTACACCCATGTTTCTTAGTAAAGAATTAATCTCAGCGCGTTTTGAGGGGTTTGAATTTTTTTCGTCTCAGAATACGCTGAGAATCAACCAGTTTGTTCAGTACACCCATGTTTCTTAGTAAAGAATTAATCTCGGCGCATTCTGAGGGGTTTGAATTTTTTTCGTCTCAGAATACGCTCAGAATCAACCAGTTTGTTTCAGTACACCCATGTTTCTTAGTAAAGAATTAATCTCAGCGCATTCTGAGGGGTTTGAATTTTTTTCGTCTCAGAATACGCTCAGAATCAACCAGTTTGTTCAGTACACCCATGTTTCTTAGTAAAGAATTAATCTCGGCGCATTCTGAGGGGTTTGAATTTTTTTCGTCTCAGAATACGCTCAGAATCAACCAGTTTGTTCAGTACACCCATGTTTCTTAGTAAAGAATTAATATCGGCGCATTCTGAGGGGTTTGAATTTTTTTCGTCTCAGAATACGCTCAGAATCAACCAGTTTGTTCAGTACACCCATGTTCCTTAGTAAAGAATTAATCTCGGCGCATTCTGAGGGGTTTGAATTTTTTTCGTCTCAGAATACGCTCAGAATCAACCAGTTTGTTCAGTACACCCATGTTTCTTAGTAAAGAATTAATCTCAGCGCGTTTTGAGGGGTTTGAATTTTTTTCGTCTCAGAATACGCTCAGAATCAACCAGTTTGTTCAGTACACCCATGTTTCTTAGTAAAGAATTAATCTCGGCGCATTCTGAGGGGTTTGAATTTTTTTCGTCTCAGAATACGCTCAGAATCAACCAGTTTGTTCAGTACACCCATGTTTCTTAGTAAAGAATTAATCTCGGCGCATTCTGAGGGGTTTGAATTTTTTTCGTCTCAGAATACGCTCAGAATCAACCAGTTTGTTCAGTACACCCATGTTTCTTAGTAAAGAATTAATCTCAGCGCATCCTGAGGGGTTTGAATTTTTTTCGTCTCAGAATACGCTCAGAATCAACCAGTTTGTTCAGTACACCCATGTTTCTTAGTAAAGAATTAATCTCGGCGCATTCTGAGGGGTTTGAATTTTTTTCGTCTCAGAATACGCTCAGAATCAACCAGTTTGTTAAGTACACCCATGTTTCTTAGTAAAGAATTAATCTCAGCGCATTCTGAGGGGTTTGAATTTTTTTCGTCTCAGAATACGCTCAGAATCAACCAGTTTGTTCAGTACACCCATGTTTCTTAGTAAAGAATTAATCTCAGCGCATTCTGAGGGGTTTGAATTTTTTTCGTCTCAGAATACGCTCAGAATCAACCAGTTTGTTCAGTACACCCATGTTCCTTAGTAAAGAATTAATCTCGGCGCATTCTGAGGGGTTTGAATTTTTTTCGTCTCAGAATACGCTCAGAATCAACCAGTTTGTTCAGTACACCCATGTTTCTTAGTAAAGAATTAATCTCAGCGCGTTTTGAGGGGTTTGAATTTTTTTCGTCTCAGAATACGCTCAGAATCAACCAGTTTGTTCAGTACACCCATGTTTCTTAGTAAAGAATTAATCTCGGCGCATTCTGAGGGGTTTGAATTTTTTTCGTCTCAGAATACGCTCAGAATCAACCAGTTTGTTCAGTACACCCATGTTCCTTAGTAAAGAATTAATCTCGGCGCATTCTGAGGGGTTTGAATTTTTTTCGTCTCAGAATACGCTCAGAATCAACCAGTTTGTTCAGTACACCCATGTTTCTTAGTAAAGAATTAATCTCAGCGCGTTTTGAGGGGTTTGAATTTTTTTCGTCTCAGAATACGCTCAGAATCAACCAGTTTGTTCAGTACACCCATGTTTCTTAGTAAAGAATTAATCTCGGCGCAATCTGAGGGGTTTGAATTTTTTTCGTCTCAGAATACGCTCAGAATCAACCAGTTTGTTCAGTACACCCATGTTTCTTAGTAAAGAATTAATCTCAGCGCATTTTGAGGGGTTTGAATTTTTTTCGTCTCAGAATACGCTCAGAATCAACCAGTTTGTTCAGTACACCCATGTTTCTTAGTAAAGAATTAATCTCAGCGCATTCTGAGGGGTTTGAATTTTTTTCGTCTCAGAATACGCTCAGAATCAACCAGTTTGTTCAGTACACCCATGTTTCTTAGTAAAGAATTAATCTCAGCGCGTTTTGAGGGGTTTGAATTTTTTTCGTCTCAGAATACGCTCAGAATCAACCAGTTTGTTCAGTACACCCATGTTCCTTAGTAAAGAATTAATCTCGGCGCATTCTGAGGGGTTTGAATTTTTTTCGTCTCAGAATACGCTCAGAATCAACCAGTTTGTTCAGTACACCCATGTTTCTTAGTAAAGAATTAATCTCAGCGCGTTTTGAGGGGTTTGAATTTTTTTCGTCTCAGAATACGCTCAGAATCAACCAGTTTGTTCAGTACACCCATGTTTCTTAGTAAAGAATTAATCTCGGCGCATTCTGAGGGGTTTGAATTTTTTTCGTCTCAGAATACGCTCAGAATCAACCAGTTTGTTCAGTACACCCATGTTCCTTAGTAAAGAATTAATCTCGGCGCATTCTGAGGGGTTTGAATTTTTTTCGTCTCAGAATACGCTCAGAATCAACCAGTTTGTTCAGTACACCCATGTTTCTTAGTAAAGAATTAATCTCAGCGCGTTTTGAGGGGTTTGAATTTTTTTCGTCTCAGAATACGCTCAGAATCAACCAGTTTGTTCAGTACACCCATGTTTCTTAGTAAAGAATTAATCTCGGCGCAATCTGAGGGGTTTGAATTTTTTTCGTCTCAGAATACGCTCAGAATCAACCAGTTTGTTCAGTACACCCATGTTTCTTAGTAAAGAATTAATCTCAGCGCATTTTGAGGGGTTTGAATTTTTTTCGTCTCAGAATACGCTCAGAATCAACCAGTTTGTTCAGTACACCCATGTTTCTTAGTAAAGAATTAATCTCAGCGCATCCTGAGGGGTTTGAATTTTTTTCGTCTCAGAATACGCTCAGAATCAACCAGTTTGTTCAGTACACCCATGTTTCTTAGTAAAGAATTAATCTCGGCGCATTCTGAGGGGTTTGAATTTTTTTCGTCTCAGAATACGCTCAGAATCAACCAGTTTGTTAAGTACACCCATGTTTCTTAGTAAAGAATTAATCTCAGCGCGTTTTGAGGGGTTTGAATTTTTTTCGTCTCAGAATACGCTCAGAATCAACCAGTTTGTTCAGTACACCCATGTTTCTTAGTAAAGAATTAATCTCGGCGCATTCTGAGGGGGTTTGAATTTTTTTCGTCTCAGAATACGCTCAGAATCAACCAGTTTATTCAATACACCCATGTTTCTTAGTAAAGAATTAATCTCAGCGCATTCTGAGGGGTTTGAATTTTTTTCGTCTCAGAATACGCTCAGAATCAACCAGTTTGTTCAGTACACCCATGTTTTTTAGTAAAGAATTAATCTCGGCGCATTCTGAGGGGTTTGAATTTTTTTCGTCTCAGAATACGCTCAGAATCAACCAGTTTGTTCAGTACACCCATGTTTCTTAGTAAAGAATTAATCTCAGCGCGTTTTGAGGGGTTTGAATTTTTTTCGTCTCAGAATACGCTCAGAATCAACCAGTTTGTTCAGTACACCCATGTTTCTTAGTAAAGAATTAATCTCGGCGCATTCTGAGGGGTTTGAATTTTTTTCGTCTCAGAATACGCTCAGAATCAACCAGTTTGTTCAGTACACCCATGTTTCTTAGTAAAGAATTAATCTCGGCGCATTCTGAGGGGTTTGAATTTTTTTCGTCTCAGAATACGCTCAGAATCAACCAGTTTGTTCAGTACACCCATGTTTCTTAGTAAAGAATTAATCTCGGCGCATTCTGAGGGGTTTGAATTTTTTTCGTCTCAGAATACGCTCAGAATCAACCAGTTTGTTCAGTACACCCATGTTCCTTAGTAAAGAATTAATCTCGGCGCATTCTGAGGGGTTTGAATTTTTTTCGTCTCAGAATACGCTCAGAATCAACCAGTTTGTTCAGTACACCCATGTTTCTTAGTAAAGAATTAATCTCAGCGCATTTTGAGGGGTTTGAATTTTTTTCGTCTCAGAATACGCTCAGAATCAACCAGTTTGTTCAGTACACCCATGTTTCTTAGTAAAGAATTAATCTCAGCGCATTCTGAGGGGTTTGAATTTTTTTCGTCTCAGAATACGCTCAGAATCAACCAGTTTGTTCAGTACACCCATGTTTCTTAGTAAAGAATTAATCTCAGCGCGTTTTGAGGGGTTTGAATTTTTTTCGTCTCAGAATACGCTCAGAATCAACCAGTTTGTTCAGTACATCCATGTTTCTTAGTAAAGAATTAATCTCAGCGCATTTTGAGGGGTTTGAATTTTTTTCGTCTCAGAATACGCTCAGAATCAACCAGTTTGTTCAGTACACCCATGTTTCTTAGTAAAGAATTAATCTCAGCGCATTCTGAGGGGTTTGAATTTTTTTCGTCTCAGAATACGCTCAGAATCAACCAGTTTGTTCAGTACACCCATGTTTCTTAGTAAAGAATTAATCTCAGCGCGTTTTGAGGGGTTTGAATTTTTTTCGTCTCAGAATACGCTCAGAATCAACCAGTTTGTTCAGTACACCCATGTTCCTTAGTAAAGAATTAATCTCGGCGCATTCTGAGGGGTTTGAATTTTTTTCGTCTCAGAATACGCTCAGAATCAACCAGTTTGTTCAGTACACCCATGTTTCTTAGTAAAGAATTAATCTCAGCGCATTTTGAGGGGTTTGAATTTTTTTCGTCTCAGAATACGCTCAGAATCAACCAGTTTGTTCAGTACACCCATGTTTCTTAGTAAAGAATTAATCTCAGCGCATTCTGAGGGGTTTGAATTTTTTTCGTCTCAGAATACGCTCAGAATCAACCAGTTTGTTCAGTACACCCATGTTCCTTAGTAAAGAATTAATCTCAGCGCGTTTTGAGGGGTTTGAATTTTTTTCGTCTCAGAATACGCTCAGAATCAACCAGTTTGTTCAGTACACCCATGTTCCTTAGTAAAGAATTAATCTCGGCGCATTCTGAGGGGTTTGAATTTTTTTCGTCTCAGAATACGCTCAGAATCAACCAGTTTGTTCAGTACACCCATGTTTCTTAGTAAAGAATTAATCTCAGCGCGTTTTGAGGGGTTTGAATTTTTTTCGTCTCAGAATACGCTCAGAATCAACCAGTTTGTTCAGTACACCCATGTTTCTTAGTAAAGAATTAATCTCGGCGCAATCTGAGGGGTTTGAATTTTTTTCGTCTCAGAATACGCTCAGAATCAACCAGTTTGTTCAGTACACCCATGTTTCTTAGTAAAGAATTAATCTCAGCGCATTTTGAGGGGTTTGAATTTTTTTCGTCTCAGAATACGCTCAGAATCAACCAGTTTGTTCAGTACACCCATGTTTCTTAGTAAAGAATTAATCTCAGCGCATTCTGAGGGGTTTGAATTTTTTTCGTCTCAGAATACGCTCAGAATCAACCAGTTTGTTCAGTACACCCATGTTTCTTAGTAAAGAATTAATCTCAGCGCGTTTTGAGGGGTTTGAATTTTTTTCGTCTCAGAATACGCTCAGAATCAACCAGTTTGTTCAGTACACCCATGTTTCTTAGTAAAGAATTAATCTCGGCGCATTCTGAGGGGTTTGAATTTTTTTCGTCTCAGAATACGCTCAGAATCAACCAGTTTGTTCAGTACACCCATGTTTCTTAGTAAAGAATTAATCTCGGCGCATTCTGAGGGGTTTGAATTTTTTTCGTCTCAGAATACGCTCAGAATCAACCAGTTTGTTCAGTACACCCATGTTTCTTAGTAAAGAATTAATCTCAGCGCGTTTTGAGGGGTTTGAATTTTTTTCGTCTCAGAATACGCTCAGAATCAACCAGTTTGTTCAGTACACCCATGTTTCTTAGTAAAGAATTAATCTCGGCGCATTCTGAGGGGTTTGAATTTTTTTCGTCTCAGAATACGCTCAGAATCAACCAGTTTGTTCAGTACACCCATGTTCCTTAGTAAAGAATTAATCTCGGCGCATTCTGAGGGGTTTGAATTTTTTTCGTCTCAGAATACGCTCAGAATCAACCAGTTTGTTCAGTACACCCATGTTTCTTAGTAAAGAATTAATCTCAGCGCGTTTTGAGGGGTTTGAATTTTTTTCGTCTCAGAATACGCTCAGAATCAACCAGTTTGTTCAGTACACCCATGTTTCTTAGTAAAGAATTAATCTCGGCGCAATCTGAGGGGTTTGAATTTTTTTCGTCTCAGAATACGCTCAGAATCAACCAGTTTGTTCAGTACACCCATGTTTCTTAGTAAAGAATTAATCTCAGCGCATTTTGAGGGGTTTGAATTTTTTTCGTCTCAGAATACGCTCAGAATCAACCAGTTTGTTCAGTACACCCATGTTTCTTAGTAAAGAATTAATCTCAGCGCATCCTGAGGGGTTTGAATTTTTTTCGTCTCAGAATACGCTCAGAATCAACCAGTTTGTTCAGTACACCCATGTTTCTTAGTAAAGAATTAATCTCGGCGCATTCTGAGGGGTTTGAATTTTTTTCGTCTCAGAATACGCTCAGAATCAACCAGTTTGTTCAGTACACCCATGTTCCTTAGTAAAGAATTAATCTCGGCGCATTCTGAGGGGTTTGAATTTTTTTCGTCTCAGAATACGCTCAGAATCAACCAGTTTGTTCAGTACACCCATGTTTCTTAGTAAAGAATTAATCTCAGCGCGTTTTGAGGGGTTTGAATTTTTTTCGTCTCAGAATACGCTCAGAATCAACCAGTTTGTTCAGTACACCCATGTTTCTTAGTAAAGAATTAATCTCGGCGCAATCTGAGGGGTTTGAATTTTTTTCGTCTCAGAATACGCTCAGAATCAACCAGTTTGTTCAGTACACCCATGTTTCTTAGTAAAGAATTAATCTCAGCGCATTTTGAGGGGTTTGAATTTTTTTCGTCTCAGAATACGCTCAGAATCAACCAGTTTGTTCAGTACACCCATGTTTCTTAGTAAAGAATTAATCTCAGCGCATCCTGAGGGGTTTGAATTTTTTTCGTCTCAGAATACGCTCAGAATCAACCAGTTTGTTCAGTACACCCATGTTTCTTAGTAAAGAATTAATCTCGGCGCATTCTGAGGGGTTTGAATTTTTTTCGTCTCAGAATACGCTCAGAATCAACCAGTTTGTTAAGTACACCCATGTTTCTTAGTAAAGAATTAATCTCAGCGCGTTTTGAGGGGTTTGAATTTTTTTCGTCTCAGAATACGCTCAGAATCAACCAGTTTGTTCAGTACACCCATGTTTCTTAGTAAAGAATTAATCTCGGCGCATTCTGAGGGGGTTTGAATTTTTTTCGTCTCAGAATACGCTCAGAATCAACCAGTTTATTCAATACACCCATGTTTCTTAGTAAAGAATTAATCTCAGCGCATTCTGAGGGGTTTGAATTTTTTTCGTCTCAGAATACGCTCAGAATCAACTAGTTTGTTCAGTACACCCATGTTTTTTAGTAAAGAATTAATCTCGGCGCATTCTGAGGGGTTTGAATTTTTTTCGTCTCAGAATACGCTCAGAATCAACCAGTTTGTTCAGTACACCCATGTTTCTTAGTAAAGAATTAATCTCAGCGCGTTTTGAGGGGTTTGAATTTTTTTCGTCTCAGAATACGCTCAGAATCAACCAGTTTGTTCAGTACACCCATGTTTCTTAGTAAAGAATTAATCTCGGCGCATTCTGAGGGGGTTTGAATTTTTTTCGTCTCAGAATACGCTCAGAATCAACCAGTTTATTCAATACACCCATGTTTCTTAGTAAAGAATTAATCTCAGCGCATTCTGAGGGGTTTGAATTTTTTTCGTCTCAGAATACGCTCAGAATCAACTAGTTTGTTCAGTACACCCATGTTTTTTAGTAAAGAATTAATCTCGGCGCATTCTGAGGGGTTTGAATTTTTTTCGTCTCAGAATACGCTCAGAATCAACCAGTTTGTTCAGTACACCCATGTTTCTTAGTAAAGAATTAATCTCAGCGCGTTTTGAGGGGTTTGAATTTTTTTCGTCTCAGAATACGCTCAGAATCAACCAGTTTGTTCAGTACACCCATGTTTCTTAGTAAAGAATTAATCTCGGCGCATTCTGAGGGGTTTGAATTTTTTTCGTCTCAGAATACGCTCAGAATCAACCAGTTTGTTCAGTACACCCATGTTTCTTAGTAAAAAATTAATCTCAGCGTGTTTGGAGGGGTTTGAATTTTTTTCGTCTCAGAATACGCTCAGAATCAACCAGTTTGTTCACAACACCCTTGTTTGTTAGTACAAAATTAATCTCAGCGTGTTTGGAGGGGTTTGAATTTTTTTCGTCTCAGAATTCGCTCAGAATCAACCAGTTTGTTCACAACACCCTTGTTTCTTAGTAAAAAATTAATCTCAGCGTGTTTGGAGGGGTTTGAAATTTTTTCGTCTCAGAATACGCTCAGAATCAACCAGTTTGTTCACAACACCCTTGTTTCTTAGTAAAAAATTAATCTCAGCGTGTTTGGAGGGGTTTGAATTTTTTTCGTCTCAGAATACGCTCAGAATGAACCAGTTTATTCACAACACCCCTTGTTTCTTAGTAAAAAATTAATCTCAGCGTGTTTGGAGGGGTTTGAATTTTTTTCGTCTCAGAATTCGCTCAGAATCAACCAGTTTGTTCACAACACCCTTGTTTCTTAGTAAAAAATTAATCTCAGCGTGTTTGGAGGGGTTTGAAATTTTTTCGTCTCAGAATACGCTCAGAATCAACCAGTTTGTTCACAACACCCTTGTTTCTTAGTAAAAAATTAATCTCAGCGTGTTTGGAGGGGTTTGAATTTTTTTCGTCTCAGAATACGCTCAGAATCAACCAGTTTATTCACAACACCCCTTGTTTCTTAGTAAAAAATTAATCTCAGCGTGTTTGGAGGGGTTTGAATTTTTTTCGTCTCAGAATACGCTCAGAATCAACCAGTTTGTTCAGTACACCCATGTTTCTTAGTAAAGAATTAATCTCGGCGCATTCTGAGGGGTTTGAATTTTTTTCGTCTCAGAATACGCTCAGAATCAACCAGTTTGTTCAGTACACCCATGTTTCTTAGTAAAGAATTAATCTCGGCGCATTCTGAGGGGTTTGAATTTTTTTCGTCTCAGAATACGCTCAGAATCAACCAGTTTGTTCAGTACACCCATGTTTCTTAGTAAAGAATTAATCTCAGCGCGTTTTGAGGGGTTTGAATTTTTTTCGTCTCAGAATACGCTCAGAATCAACCAGTTTGTTCAGTACACCCATGTTTCTTAGTAAAGAATTAATCTCGGCGCATTCTGAGGGGTTTGAATTTTTTTCGTCTCAGAATACGCTCAGAATCAACCAGTTTGTTCAGTACACCCATGTTTCTTAGTAAAGAATTAATCTCAGCGCATTCTGAGGGGTTTGAATTTTTTTCGTCTCAGAATACGCTCAGAATCAACCAGTTTGTTCAGTACACCCATGTTTCTTAGTAAAGAATTAATCTCAGCGCATCCTGAGGGGTTTGAATTTTTTTCGTCTCAGAATACGCTCAGAATCAACCAGTTTGTTCAGTACACCCATGTTTCTTAGTAAAGAATTAATCTCGGCGCATTCTGAGGGGTTTGAATTTTTTTCGTCTCAGAATACGCTCAGAATCAACCAGTTTGTTAAGTACACCCATGTTTCTTAGTAAAGAATTAATCTCGGCGCATTCTGAGGGGTTTGAATTTTTTTCGTCTCAGAATACGCTCAGAATCAACCAGTTTGTTCAGTACACCCATGTTTCTTAGTAAAGAATTAATCTCAGCGCATTCTGAGGGGTTTGAATTTTTTTCGTCTCAGAATACGCTCAGAATCAACCAGTTTGTTCAGTACACCCATGTTCCTTAGTAAAGAATTAATCTCGGCGCATTCTGAGGGGTTTGAATTTTTTTCGTCTCAGAATACGCTCAGAATCAACCAGTTTGTTCAGTACACCCATGTTTCTTAGTAAAGAATTAATCTCAGCGCGTTTTGAGGGGTTTGAATTTTTTTCGTCTCAGAATACGCTGAGAATCAACCAGTTTGTTCAGTACACCCATGTTTCTTAGTAAAGAATTAATCTCGGCGCATTCTGAGGGGTTTGAATTTTTTTCGTCTCAGAATACGCTCAGAATCAACCAGTTTGTTCAGTACACCCATGTTTCTTAGTAAAGAATTAATCTCAGCGCATTCTGAGGGGTTTGAATTTTTTTCGTCTCAGAATACGCTCAGAATCAACCAGTTTGTTCAGTACACCCATGTTTCTTAGTAAAGAATTAATCTCGGCGCATTCTGAGGGGTTTGAATTTTTTTCGTCTCAGAATACGCTCAGAATCAACCAGTTTGTTCAGTACACCCATGTTTCTTAGTAAAGAATTAATATCGGCGCATTCTGAGGGGTTTGAATTTTTTTCGTCTCAGAATACGCTCAGAATCAACCAGTTTGTTCAGTACACCCATGTTTCTTAGTAAAGAATTAATCTCAGCGCATTCTGAGGGGTTTGAATTTTTTTCGTCTCAGAATACGCTCAGAATCAACCAGTTTGTTCAGTACACCCATGTTTCTTAGTAAAGAATTAATCTCAGCGCGTTTTGAGGGGTTTGAATTTTTTTCGTCTCAGAATACGCTCAGAATCAACCAGTTTGTTCAGTACACCCATGTTTCTTAGTAAAGAATTAATCTCGGCGCATTCTGAGGGGTTTGAATTTTTTTCGTCTCAGAATACGCTCAGAATCAACCAGTTTGTTCAGTACACCCATGTTTCTTAGTAAAGAATTAATCTCAGCGCGTTTTGAGGGGTTTGAATTTTTTTCGTCTCAGAATACGCTCAGAATCAACCAGTTTGTTCAGTACACCCATGTTTCTTAGTAAAGAATTAATCTCGGCGCATTCTGAGGGGTTTGAATTTTTTTCGTCTCAGAATACGCTCAGAATCAACCAGTTTGTTCAGTACACCCATGTTTCTTAGTAAAGAATTAATCTCGGCGCATTCTGAGGGGTTTGAATTTTTTTCGTCTCAGAATACGCTCAGAATCAACCAGTTTGTTCAGTACACCCATGTTTCTTAGTAAAGAATTAATCTCAGCGCGTTTTGAGGGGTTTGAATTTTTTTCGTCTCAGAATACGCTCAGAATCAACCAGTTTGTTCAGTACACCCATGTTTCTTAGTAAAGAATTAATCTCGGCGCATTCTGAGGGGTTTGAATTTTTTTCGTCTCAGAATACGCTCAGAATCAACCAGTTTGTTCAGTACACCCATGTTTCTTAGTAAAGAATTAATCTCAGCGCATTCTGAGGGGTTTGAATTTTTTTCGTCTCAGAATACGCTCAGAATCAACCAGTTTGTTCAGTACACCCATGTTTCTTAGTAAAGAATTAATCTCAGCGCATCCTGAGGGGTTTGAATTTTGTTCGTCTCAGAATACGCTCAGAATCAACCAGTTTGTTCAGTACACCCATGTTTCTTAGTAAAGAATTAATCTCGGCGCATTCTGAGGGGTTTGAATTTTTTTCGTCTCAGAATACGCTCAGAATCAACCAGTTTGTTCAGTACACCCATGTTTCTTAGTAAAGAATTAATCCCGGCGCATTCTGAGGGGTTTGAATTTTTTTCGTCTCAGAATACGCTCAGAATCAACCAGTTTGTTCAGTACACCCATGTTTCTTAGTAAAGAATTAATCTCGGCGCATTCTGAGGGGTTTGAATTTTTTTCGTCTCAGAATACGCTCAGAATCAACCAGTTTGTTCAGTACACCCATGTTTCTTAGTAAAGAATTAATCTCGGCGCATTCTGAGGGGTTTGAATTTTTTTCGTCTCAGAATACGCTCAGAATCAACCAGTTTGTTCAGTACACCCATGTTTCTTAGTAAAGAATTAATCTCAGCGCGTTTTGAGGGGTTTGAATTTTTTTCGTCTCAGAATACGCTGAGAATCAACCAGTTTGTTCAGTACACCCATGTTTCTTAGTAAAGAATTAATCTCGGCGCATTCTGAGGGGTTTGAATTTTTTTCGTCTCAGAATACGCTCAGAATCAACCAGTTTGTTTCAGTACACCCATGTTTCTTAGTAAAGAATTAATCTCAGCGCATTCTGAGGGGTTTGAATTTTTTTCGTCTCAGAATACGCTCAGAATCAACCAGTTTGTTCAGTACACCCATGTTTCTTAGTAAAGAATTAATCTCGGCGCATTCTGAGGGGTTTGAATTTTTTTCGTCTCAGAATACGCTCAGAATCAACCAGTTTGTTCAGTACACCCATGTTTCTTAGTAAAGAATTAATATCGGCGCATTCTGAGGGGTTTGAATTTTTTTCGTCTCAGAATACGCTCAGAATCAACCAGTTTGTTCAGTACACCCATGTTCCTTAGTAAAGAATTAATCTCGGCGCATTCTGAGGGGTTTGAATTTTTTTCGTCTCAGAATACGCTCAGAATCAACCAGTTTGTTCAGTACACCCATGTTTCTTAGTAAAGAATTAATCTCAGCGCGTTTTGAGGGGTTTGAATTTTTTTCGTCTCAGAATACGCTCAGAATCAACCAGTTTGTTCAGTACACCCATGTTTCTTAGTAAAGAATTAATCTCGGCGCATTCTGAGGGGTTTGAATTTTTTTCGTCTCAGAATACGCTCAGAATCAACCAGTTTGTTCAGTACACCCATGTTTCTTAGTAAAGAATTAATCTCGGCGCATTCTGAGGGGTTTGAATTTTTTTCGTCTCAGAATACGCTCAGAATCAACCAGTTTGTTCAGTACACCCATGTTTCTTAGTAAAGAATTAATCTCAGCGCATCCTGAGGGGTTTGAATTTTTTTCGTCTCAGAATACGCTCAGAATCAACCAGTTTGTTCAGTACACCCATGTTTCTTAGTAAAGAATTAATCTCGGCGCATTCTGAGGGGTTTGAATTTTTTTCGTCTCAGAATACGCTCAGAATCAACCAGTTTGTTAAGTACACCCATGTTTCTTAGTAAAGAATTAATCTCAGCGCATTCTGAGGGGTTTGAATTTTTTTCGTCTCAGAATACGCTCAGAATCAACCAGTTTGTTCAGTACACCCATGTTTCTTAGTAAAGAATTAATCTCAGCGCATTCTGAGGGGTTTGAATTTTTTTCGTCTCAGAATACGCTCAGAATCAACCAGTTTGTTCAGTACACCCATGTTCCTTAGTAAAGAATTAATCTCGGCGCATTCTGAGGGGTTTGAATTTTTTTCGTCTCAGAATACGCTCAGAATCAACCAGTTTGTTCAGTACACCCATGTTTCTTAGTAAAGAATTAATCTCAGCGCGTTTTGAGGGGTTTGAATTTTTTTCGTCTCAGAATACGCTCAGAATCAACCAGTTTGTTCAGTACACCCATGTTTCTTAGTAAAGAATTAATCTCGGCGCATTCTGAGGGGTTTGAATTTTTTTCGTCTCAGAATACGCTCAGAATCAACCAGTTTGTTCAGTACACCCATGTTCCTTAGTAAAGAATTAATCTCGGCGCATTCTGAGGGGTTTGAATTTTTTTCGTCTCAGAATACGCTCAGAATCAACCAGTTTGTTCAGTACACCCATGTTTCTTAGTAAAGAATTAATCTCAGCGCGTTTTGAGGGGTTTGAATTTTTTTCGTCTCAGAATACGCTCAGAATCAACCAGTTTGTTCAGTACACCCATGTTTCTTAGTAAAGAATTAATCTCGGCGCAATCTGAGGGGTTTGAATTTTTTTCGTCTCAGAATACGCTCAGAATCAACCAGTTTGTTCAGTACACCCATGTTTCTTAGTAAAGAATTAATCTCAGCGCATTTTGAGGGGTTTGAATTTTTTTCGTCTCAGAATACGCTCAGAATCAACCAGTTTGTTCAGTACACCCATGTTTCTTAGTAAAGAATTAATCTCAGCGCATTCTGAGGGGTTTGAATTTTTTTCGTCTCAGAATACGCTCAGAATCAACCAGTTTGTTCAGTACACCCATGTTTCTTAGTAAAGAATTAATCTCAGCGCGTTTTGAGGGGTTTGAATTTTTTTCGTCTCAGAATACGCTCAGAATCAACCAGTTTGTTCAGTACACCCATGTTCCTTAGTAAAGAATTAATCTCGGCGCATTCTGAGGGGTTTGAATTTTTTTCGTCTCAGAATACGCTCAGAATCAACCAGTTTGTTCAGTACACCCATGTTTCTTAGTAAAGAATTAATCTCAGCGCGTTTTGAGGGGTTTGAATTTTTTTCGTCTCAGAATACGCTCAGAATCAACCAGTTTGTTCAGTACACCCATGTTTCTTAGTAAAGAATTAATCTCGGCGCAATCTGAGGGGTTTGAATTTTTTTCGTCTCAGAATACGCTCAGAATCAACCAGTTTGTTCAGTACACCCATGTTTCTTAGTAAAGAATTAATCTCAGCGCATTTTGAGGGGTTTGAATTTTTTTCGTCTCAGAATACGCTCAGAATCAACCAGTTTGTTCAGTACACCCATGTTTCTTAGTAAAGAATTAATCTCAGCGCATTCTGAGGGGTTTGAATTTTTTTCGTCTCAGAATACGCTCAGAATCAACCAGTTTGTTCAGTACACCCATGTTTCTTAGTAAAGAATTAATCTCAGCGCGTTTTGAGGGGTTTGAATTTTTTTCGTCTCAGAATACGCTCAGAATCAACCAGTTTGTTCAGTACACCCATGTTTCTTAGTAAAGAATTAATCTCGGCGCATTCTGAGGGGTTTGAATTTTTTTCGTCTCAGAATACGCTCAGAATCAACCAGTTTGTTAAGTACACCCATGTTTCTTAGTAAAGAATTAATCTCAGCGCGTTTTGAGGGGTTTGAATTTTTTTCGTCTCAGAATACGCTCAGAATCAACCAGTTTGTTCAGTACACCCATGTTTCTTAGTAAAGAATTAATCTCGGCGCATTCTGAGGGGTTTGAATTTTTTTCGTCTCAGAATACGCTCAGAATCAACCAGTTTGTTCAGTACACCCATGTTTCTTAGTAAAGAATTAATCTCAGCGCATTTTGAGGGGTTTGAATTTTTTTCGTCTCAGAATACGCTCAGAATCAACCAGTTTGTTCAGTACACCCATGTTTCTTAGTAAAGAATTAATCTCAGCGCATCCTGAGGGGTTTGAATTTTTTTCGTCTCAGAATACGCTCAGAATCAACCAGTTTGTTCAGTACACCCATGTTTCTTAGTAAAGAATTAATCTCGGCGCATTCTGAGGGGTTTGAATTTTTTTCGTCTCAGAATACGCTCAGAATCAACCAGTTTGTTAAGTACACCCATGTTTCTTAGTAAAGAATTAATCTCAGCGCGTTTTGAGGGGTTTGAATTTTTTTCGTCTCAGAATACGCTCAGAATCAACCAGTTTGTTCAGTACACCCATGTTTCTTAGTAAAGAATTAATCTCGGCGCATTCTGAGGGGGTTTGAATTTTTTTCGTCTCAGAATACGCTCAGAATCAACCAGTTTATTCAATACACCCATGTTTCTTAGTAAAGAATTAATCTCAGCGCATTCTGAGGGGTTTGAATTTTTTTCGTCTCAGAATACGCTCAGAATCAACCAGTTTGTTCAGTACACCCATGTTTTTTAGTAAAGAATTAATCTCGGCGCATTCTGAGGGGTTTGAATTTTTTTCGTCTCAGAATACGCTCAGAATCAACCAGTTTGTTCAGTACACCCATGTTTCTTAGTAAAGAATTAATCTCAGCGCGTTTTGAGGGGTTTGAATTTTTTTCGTCTCAGAATACGCTCAGAATCAACCAGTTTGTTCAGTACACCCATGTTCCTTAGTAAAGAATTAATCTCGGCGCATTCTGAGGGGTTTGAATTTTTTTCGTCTCAGAATACGCTCAGAATCAACCAGTTTGTTCAGTACACCCATGTTTCTTAGTAAAGAATTAATCTCAGCGCATTCTGAGGGGTTTGAATTTTTTTCGTCTCAGAATACGCTCAGAATCAACCAGTTTGTTCAGTACACCCATGTTCCTTAGTAAAGAATTAATCTCGGCGCATTCTGAGGGGTTTGAATTTTTTTCGTCTCAGAATACGCTCAGAATCAACCAGTTTGTTCAGTACACCCATGTTTCTTAGTAAAGAATTAATCTCAGCGCGTTTTGAGGGGTTTGAATTTTTTTCGTCTCAGAATACGCTGAGAATCAACCAGTTTGTTCAGTACACCCATGTTTCTTAGTAAAGAATTAATCTCGGCGCATTCTGAGGGGTTTGAATTTTTTTCGTCTCAGAATACGCTCAGAATCAACCAGTTTGTTCAGTACACCCATGTTTCTTAGTAAAGAATTAATCTCAGCGCATTCTGAGGGGTTTGAATTTTTTTCGTCTCAGAATACGCTCAGAATCAACCAGTTTGTTCAGTACACCCATGTTTCTTAGTAAAGAATTAATCTCGGCGCATTCTGAGGGGTTTGAATTTTTTTCGTCTCAGAATACGCTCAGAATCAACCAGTTTGTTCAGTACACCCATGTTTCTTAGTAAAGAATTAATATCGGCGCATTCTGAGGGGTTTGAATTTTTTTCGTCTCAGAATACGCTCAGAATCAACCAGTTTGTTCAGTACACCCATGTTTCTTAGTAAAGAATTAATCTCAGCGCATTCTGAGGGGTTTGAATTTTTTTCGTCTCAGAATACGCTCAGAATCAACCAGTTTGTTCAGTACACCCATGTTTCTTAGTAAAGAATTAATCTCAGCGCGTTTTGAGGGGTTTGAATTTTTTTCGTCTCAGAATACGCTCAGAATCAACCAGTTTGTTCAGTACACCCATGTTTCTTAGTAAAGAATTAATCTCGGCGCATTCTGAGGGGTTTGAATTTTTTTCGTCTCAGAATACGCTCAGAATCAACCAGTTTGTTCAGTACACCCATGTTTCTTAGTAAAGAATTAATCTCAGCGCGTTTTGAGGGGTTTGAATTTTTTTCGTCTCAGAATACGCTCAGAATCAACCAGTTTGTTCAGTACACCCATGTTTCTTAGTAAAGAATTAATCTCGGCGCATTCTGAGGGGTTTGAATTTTTTTCGTCTCAGAATACGCTCAGAATCAACCAGTTTGTTCAGTACACCCATGTTTCTTAGTAAAGAATTAATCTCGGCGCATTCTGAGGGGTTTGAATTTTTTTCGTCTCAGAATACGCTCAGAATCAA
Source organism: Leptasterias polaris (assembly GCA_037783415.1). Classification (NCBI taxonomy): domain Eukaryota; kingdom Metazoa; phylum Echinodermata; class Asteroidea; order Forcipulatida; family Asteriidae; genus Leptasterias; species Leptasterias polaris. The sequence goes on from JAZGTN010000246.1 coordinate 612,212, forward strand.
CCAGTTTGTTCAGTACACCCATGTTTCTTAGTAAAGAATTAATCTCAGCGCGTTTTGAGGGGTTTGAATTTTTTTCGTCTCAGAATACGCTCAGAATCAACCAGTTTGTTCAGTACACCCATGTTTCTTAGTAAAGAATTAATCTCGGCGCATTCTGAGGGGTTTGAATTTTTTTCGTCTCAGAATACGCTCAGAATCAACCAGTTTGTTCAGTACACCCATGTTTCTTAGTAAAGAATTAATCTCAGCGCATTCTGAGGGGTTTGAATTTTTTTCGTCTCAGAATACGCTCAGAATCAACCAGTTTGTTCAGTACACCCATGTTTCTTAGTAAAGAATTAATCTCAGCGCATCCTGAGGGGTTTGAATTTTGTTCGTCTCAGAATACGCTCAGAATCAACCAGTTTGTTCAGTACACCCATGTTTCTTAGTAAAGAATTAATCTCGGCGCATTCTGAGGGGTTTGAATTTTTTTCGTCTCAGAATACGCTCAGAATCAACCAGTTTGTTCAGTACACCCATGTTTCTTAGTAAAGAATTAATCTCGGCGCATTCTGAGGGGTTTGAATTTTTTTCGTCTCAGAATACGCTCAGAATCAACCAGTTTGTTCAGTACACCCATGTTTCTTAGTAAAGAATTAATCTCGGCGCATTCTGAGGGGTTTGAATTTTTTTCGTCTCAGAATACGCTCAGAATCAACCAGTTTGTTCAGTACACCCATGTTTCTTAGTAAAGAATTAATCTCGGCGCATTCTGAGGGGTTTGAATTTTTTTCGTCTCAGAATACGCTCAGAATCAACCAGTTTGTTCAGTACACCCATGTTTCTTAGTAAAGAATTAATCTCAGCGCGTTTTGAGGGGTTTGAATTTTTTTCGTCTCAGAATACGCTGAGAATCAACCAGTTTGTTCAGTACACCCATGTTTCTTAGTAAAGAATTAATCTCGGCGCATTCTGAGGGGTTTGAATTTTTTTCGTCTCAGAATACGCTCAGAATCAACCAGTTTGTTTCAGTACACCCATGTTTCTTAGTAAAGAATTAATCTCAGCGCATTCTGAGGGGTTTGAATTTTTTTCGTCTCAGAATACGCTCAGAATCAACCAGTTTGTTCAGTACACCCATGTTTCTTAGTAAAGAATTAATCTCGGCGCATTCTGAGGGGTTTGAATTTTTTTCGTCTCAGAATACGCTCAGAATCAACCAGTTTGTTCAGTACACCCATGTTTCTTAGTAAAGAATTAATATCGGCGCATTCTGAGGGGTTTGAATTTTTTTCGTCTCAGAATACGCTCAGAATCAACCAGTTTGTTCAGTACACCCATGTTCCTTAGTAAAGAATTAATCTCGGCGCATTCTGAGGGGTTTGAATTTTTTTCGTCTCAGAATACGCTCAGAATCAACCAGTTTGTTCAGTACACCCATGTTTCTTAGTAAAGAATTAATCTCAGCGCGTTTTGAGGGGTTTGAATTTTTTTCGTCTCAGAATACGCTCAGAATCAACCAGTTTGTTCAGTACACCCATGTTTCTTAGTAAAGAATTAATCTCGGCGCATTCTGAGGGGTTTGAATTTTTTTCGTCTCAGAATACGCTCAGAATCAACCAGTTTGTTCAGTACACCCATGTTTCTTAGTAAAGAATTAATCTCGGCGCATTCTGAGGGGTTTGAATTTTTTTCGTCTCAGAATACGCTCAGAATCAACCAGTTTGTTCAGTACACCCATGTTTCTTAGTAAAGAATTAATCTCAGCGCATCCTGAGGGGTTTGAATTTTTTTCGTCTCAGAATACGCTCAGAATCAACCAGTTTGTTCAGTACACCCATGTTTCTTAGTAAAGAATTAATCTCGGCGCATTCTGAGGGGTTTGAATTTTTTTCGTCTCAGAATACGCTCAGAATCAACCAGTTTGTTAAGTACACCCATGTTTCTTAGTAAAGAATTAATCTCAGCGCATTCTGAGGGGTTTGAATTTTTTTCGTCTCAGAATACGCTCAGAATCAACCAGTTTGTTCAGTACACCCATGTTTCTTAGTAAAGAATTAATCTCAGCGCATTCTGAGGGGTTTGAATTTTTTTCGTCTCAGAATACGCTCAGAATCAACCAGTTTGTTCAGTACACCCATGTTCCTTAGTAAAGAATTAATCTCGGCGCATTCTGAGGGGTTTGAATTTTTTTCGTCTCAGAATACGCTCAGAATCAACCAGTTTGTTCAGTACACCCATGTTTCTTAGTAAAGAATTAATCTCAGCGCGTTTTGAGGGGTTTGAATTTTTTTCGTCTCAGAATACGCTCAGAATCAACCAGTTTGTTCAGTACACCCATGTTTCTTAGTAAAGAATTAATCTCGGCGCATTCTGAGGGGTTTGAATTTTTTTCGTCTCAGAATACGCTCAGAATCAACCAGTTTGTTCAGTACACCCATGTTCCTTAGTAAAGAATTAATCTCGGCGCATTCTGAGGGGTTTGAATTTTTTTCGTCTCAGAATACGCTCAGAATCAACCAGTTTGTTCAGTACACCCATGTTTCTTAGTAAAGAATTAATCTCAGCGCGTTTTGAGGGGTTTGAATTTTTTTCGTCTCAGAATACGCTCAGAATCAACCAGTTTGTTCAGTACACCCATGTTTCTTAGTAAAGAATTAATCTCGGCGCAATCTGAGGGGTTTGAATTTTTTTCGTCTCAGAATACGCTCAGAATCAACCAGTTTGTTCAGTACACCCATGTTTCTTAGTAAAGAATTAATCTCAGCGCATTTTGAGGGGTTTGAATTTTTTTCGTCTCAGAATACGCTCAGAATCAACCAGTTTGTTCAGTACACCCATGTTTCTTAGTAAAGAATTAATCTCAGCGCATTCTGAGGGGTTTGAATTTTTTTCGTCTCAGAATACGCTCAGAATCAACCAGTTTGTTCAGTACACCCATGTTTCTTAGTAAAGAATTAATCTCAGCGCGTTTTGAGGGGTTTGAATTTTTTTCGTCTCAGAATACGCTCAGAATCAACCAGTTTGTTCAGTACACCCATGTTCCTTAGTAAAGAATTAATCTCGGCGCATTCTGAGGGGTTTGAATTTTTTTCGTCTCAGAATACGCTCAGAATCAACCAGTTTGTTCAGTACACCCATGTTTCTTAGTAAAGAATTAATCTCAGCGCGTTTTGAGGGGTTTGAATTTTTTTCGTCTCAGAATACGCTCAGAATCAACCAGTTTGTTCAGTACACCCATGTTTCTTAGTAAAGAATTAATCTCGGCGCATTCTGAGGGGTTTGAATTTTTTTCGTCTCAGAATACGCTCAGAATCAACCAGTTTGTTCAGTACACCCATGTTCCTTAGTAAAGAATTAATCTCGGCGCATTCTGAGGGGTTTGAATTTTTTTCGTCTCAGAATACGCTCAGAATCAACCAGTTTGTTCAGTACACCCATGTTTCTTAGTAAAGAATTAATCTCAGCGCGTTTTGAGGGGTTTGAATTTTTTTCGTCTCAGAATACGCTCAGAATCAACCAGTTTGTTCAGTACACCCATGTTTCTTAGTAAAGAATTAATCTCGGCGCAATCTGAGGGGTTTGAATTTTTTTCGTCTCAGAATACGCTCAGAATCAACCAGTTTGTTCAGTACACCCATGTTTCTTAGTAAAGAATTAATCTCAGCGCATTTTGAGGGGTTTGAATTTTTTTCGTCTCAGAATACGCTCAGAATCAACCAGTTTGTTCAGTACACCCATGTTTCTTAGTAAAGAATTAATCTCAGCGCATCCTGAGGGGTTTGAATTTTTTTCGTCTCAGAATACGCTCAGAATCAACCAGTTTGTTCAGTACACCCATGTTTCTTAGTAAAGAATTAATCTCGGCGCATTCTGAGGGGTTTGAATTTTTTTCGTCTCAGAATACGCTCAGAATCAACCAGTTTGTTAAGTACACCCATGTTTCTTAGTAAAGAATTAATCTCAGCGCGTTTTGAGGGGTTTGAATTTTTTTCGTCTCAGAATACGCTCAGAATCAACCAGTTTGTTCAGTACACCCATGTTTCTTAGTAAAGAATTAATCTCGGCGCATTCTGAGGGGGTTTGAATTTTTTTCGTCTCAGAATACGCTCAGAATCAACCAGTTTATTCAATACACCCATGTTTCTTAGTAAAGAATTAATCTCAGCGCATTCTGAGGGGTTTGAATTTTTTTCGTCTCAGAATACGCTCAGAATCAACCAGTTTGTTCAGTACACCCATGTTTTTTAGTAAAGAATTAATCTCGGCGCATTCTGAGGGGTTTGAATTTTTTTCGTCTCAGAATACGCTCAGAATCAACCAGTTTGTTCAGTACACCCATGTTTCTTAGTAAAGAATTAATCTCAGCGCGTTTTGAGGGGTTTGAATTTTTTTCGTCTCAGAATACGCTCAGAATCAACCAGTTTGTTCAGTACACCCATGTTTCTTAGTAAAGAATTAATCTCGGCGCATTCTGAGGGGTTTGAATTTTTTTCGTCTCAGAATACGCTCAGAATCAACCAGTTTGTTCAGTACACCCATGTTTCTTAGTAAAGAATTAATCTCGGCGCATTCTGAGGGGTTTGAATTTTTTTCGTCTCAGAATACGCTCAGAATCAACCAGTTTGTTCAGTACACCCATGTTTCTTAGTAAAGAATTAATCTCGGCGCATTCTGAGGGGTTTGAATTTTTTTCGTCTCAGAATACGCTCAGAATCAACCAGTTTGTTCAGTACACCCATGTTCCTTAGTAAAGAATTAATCTCGGCGCATTCTGAGGGGTTTGAATTTTTTTCGTCTCAGAATACGCTCAGAATCAACCAGTTTGTTCAGTACACCCATGTTTCTTAGTAAAGAATTAATCTCAGCGCATTTTGAGGGGTTTGAATTTTTTTCGTCTCAGAATACGCTCAGAATCAACCAGTTTGTTCAGTACACCCATGTTTCTTAGTAAAGAATTAATCTCAGCGCATTCTGAGGGGTTTGAATTTTTTTCGTCTCAGAATACGCTCAGAATCAACCAGTTTGTTCAGTACACCCATGTTTCTTAGTAAAGAATTAATCTCAGCGCGTTTTGAGGGGTTTGAATTTTTTTCGTCTCAGAATACGCTCAGAATCAACCAGTTTGTTCAGTACATCCATGTTTCTTAGTAAAGAATTAATCTCAGCGCATTTTGAGGGGTTTGAATTTTTTTCGTCTCAGAATACGCTCAGAATCAACCAGTTTGTTCAGTACACCCATGTTTCTTAGTAAAGAATTAATCTCAGCGCATTCTGAGGGGTTTGAATTTTTTTCGTCTCAGAATACGCTCAGAATCAACCAGTTTGTTCAGTACACCCATGTTTCTTAGTAAAGAATTAATCTCAGCGCGTTTTGAGGGGTTTGAATTTTTTTCGTCTCAGAATACGCTCAGAATCAACCAGTTTGTTCAGTACACCCATGTTCCTTAGTAAAGAATTAATCTCGGCGCATTCTGAGGGGTTTGAATTTTTTTCGTCTCAGAATACGCTCAGAATCAACCAGTTTGTTCAGTACACCCATGTTTCTTAGTAAAGAATTAATCTCAGCGCATTTTGAGGGGTTTGAATTTTTTTCGTCTCAGAATACGCTCAGAATCAACCAGTTTGTTCAGTACACCCATGTTTCTTAGTAAAGAATTAATCTCAGCGCATTCTGAGGGGTTTGAATTTTTTTCGTCTCAGAATACGCTCAGAATCAACCAGTTTGTTCAGTACACCCATGTTCCTTAGTAAAGAATTAATCTCAGCGCGTTTTGAGGGGTTTGAATTTTTTTCGTCTCAGAATACGCTCAGAATCAACCAGTTTGTTCAGTACACCCATGTTCCTTAGTAAAGAATTAATCTCGGCGCATTCTGAGGGGTTTGAATTTTTTTCGTCTCAGAATACGCTCAGAATCAACCAGTTTGTTCAGTACACCCATGTTTCTTAGTAAAGAATTAATCTCAGCGCGTTTTGAGGGGTTTGAATTTTTTTCGTCTCAGAATACGCTCAGAATCAACCAGTTTGTTCAGTACACCCATGTTTCTTAGTAAAGAATTAATCTCGGCGCAATCTGAGGGGTTTGAATTTTTTTCGTCTCAGAATACGCTCAGAATCAACCAGTTTGTTCAGTACACCCATGTTTCTTAGTAAAGAATTAATCTCAGCGCATTTTGAGGGGTTTGAATTTTTTTCGTCTCAGAATACGCTCAGAATCAACCAGTTTGTTCAGTACACCCATGTTTCTTAGTAAAGAATTAATCTCAGCGCATTCTGAGGGGTTTGAATTTTTTTCGTCTCAGAATACGCTCAGAATCAACCAGTTTGTTCAGTACACCCATGTTTCTTAGTAAAGAATTAATCTCAGCGCGTTTTGAGGGGTTTGAATTTTTTTCGTCTCAGAATACGCTCAGAATCAACCAGTTTGTTCAGTACACCCATGTTTCTTAGTAAAGAATTAATCTCGGCGCATTCTGAGGGGTTTGAATTTTTTTCGTCTCAGAATACGCTCAGAATCAACCAGTTTGTTCAGTACACCCATGTTTCTTAGTAAAGAATTAATCTCGGCGCATTCTGAGGGGTTTGAATTTTTTTCGTCTCAGAATACGCTCAGAATCAACCAGTTTGTTCAGTACACCCATGTTTCTTAGTAAAGAATTAATCTCAGCGCGTTTTGAGGGGTTTGAATTTTTTTCGTCTCAGAATACGCTCAGAATCAACCAGTTTGTTCAGTACACCCATGTTTCTTAGTAAAGAATTAATCTCGGCGCATTCTGAGGGGTTTGAATTTTTTTCGTCTCAGAATACGCTCAGAATCAACCAGTTTGTTCAGTACACCCATGTTCCTTAGTAAAGAATTAATCTCGGCGCATTCTGAGGGGTTTGAATTTTTTTCGTCTCAGAATACGCTCAGAATCAACCAGTTTGTTCAGTACACCCATGTTTCTTAGTAAAGAATTAATCTCAGCGCGTTTTGAGGGGTTTGAATTTTTTTCGTCTCAGAATACGCTCAGAATCAACCAGTTTGTTCAGTACACCCATGTTTCTTAGTAAAGAATTAATCTCGGCGCAATCTGAGGGGTTTGAATTTTTTTCGTCTCAGAATACGCTCAGAATCAACCAGTTTGTTCAGTACACCCATGTTTCTTAGTAAAGAATTAATCTCAGCGCATTTTGAGGGGTTTGAATTTTTTTCGTCTCAGAATACGCTCAGAATCAACCAGTTTGTTCAGTACACCCATGTTTCTTAGTAAAGAATTAATCTCAGCGCATCCTGAGGGGTTTGAATTTTTTTCGTCTCAGAATACGCTCAGAATCAACCAGTTTGTTCAGTACACCCATGTTTCTTAGTAAAGAATTAATCTCGGCGCATTCTGAGGGGTTTGAATTTTTTTCGTCTCAGAATACGCTCAGAATCAACCAGTTTGTTCAGTACACCCATGTTCCTTAGTAAAGAATTAATCTCGGCGCATTCTGAGGGGTTTGAATTTTTTTCGTCTCAGAATACGCTCAGAATCAACCAGTTTGTTCAGTACACCCATGTTTCTTTTTTTTTTTTTTCTCTTTAGAGCTATACAGCTTTATTTATTTACATACAACAAAAACATTGACCCATCAATGGTCCACAATAGAAAAAAAAAGTTCACATAGAATACTGCTATTACATAGCAATTACGAGAATAACAAATACATAAATATATACTTATTTATATTGATACATGTATACACAATTTAACGTGATTTGATCACGTAAAGGAAAATAAATTAAGTCTGGTGACAAAATTCAACGACTTCATTTAGAATTTAAAGATTAGTCTGTCATCTTCAACTAGACAAAGAAATTTGTACACTTTGTTAAACCCATGTGCTTGAAGTCTACACCTTTCCCTTATTAGGAAATTTTTGATTGCCTTTTTAAATATTTCTACAATGTTGAATTGAGAGTAATTTTTGTCTTCATTAAAAACAAGATCACATCGACATTTCCAAATAACATTAACCATTATGGCAACAATAATCATGGAGACAAAGGATAGATTGGTGTTTAGAATTCGTGCGCAATCCGTAAGACAAAAAAAACGGCAGCCAACCTGTTTTTTTATTAAGTGTTCAACATACAACCAGGGTTCAACCGTTGCCTTGCAATATATAAACAAATGCTCAATAGTTTCTGTTTCAGAATTACACAGTGGACACTCAACTTTTTCGGTGATTTTCATGCGAAAAAGTTTGTCCCGAGTTGGGAGGATCCTGTGATAAAGTCTAAATATCACATCTTTATCCTTAGCATCTAAAAGGAAGTTGTTATGAATTTTACCCCAAACATCAGTCCAGTTGAAATCGTTAGGAAGATTAAAAAATTTAATCCACTTTTCTTGGGCCCTTGGCGGGACAAAATCTCTGGCTTTTAGGGCTTTGTAAACAATTTTGGTGGTCAGTTTTGAAAATGTCACAAACTCCTCTTTTCCGTGGTCAATTTTTATATTCAGCCATCTGCTAGGATGATTACTGGGCCCACATCGTGTCTCTTTAAACAGGACCGGATTGATATTTTCAGCAAGGCGCTTGACTATACAACCAGCATTGTTAGGTTTAATTTTACATTTCCTGGCTAGTTCTCTAAAAGTAATCAGTCTATTGTTTCTATAAACGTGGCGTAATTTGTTCATACCATTCGCAAAAAGGATATGACTTTTAAGTTCTTTGTCGTGTTGACCCGTGATAACAGTATTGTTAAATAGCGGAATGTTCATGACCTCTAACTTGGATGAGAAATCTGGTCTGATGCTGGCTTCAGCGTTTCTAAAAGCTATAAACAGGTCTTCATAAAAAGGGGTGGTCTGCAAAGATTTCTTCTTGGTTTTCTCAAACACATACCATCCCAAGTTATTGATCTTGCCAGTTTTCTCGATCCAGTAATTAAAAAGAATCTTCCATTTACCATCGCTTTTAATGTAATTACTTAACCACATTAGCTTTAGACAACGTAACCTGAGTCTAACATCTATGAGGGCAGTCCCACCCATATTGCGGGGCCCTGTGATTGTTAGGCGTTTAATTTTATCGGGTTTGCCAGACCAATAGAAGTTAAATATTGTTTCCTCGATTTTCTTAATGGTCTCTTCAGGACAAGATAAAATACTACCTAAATAGTTTAGGCTACTGCCAATCATAACATTAACAACAATTGCTTTTCCTATCAAGGTCAGGTCACGCTGTCTATAACAATTTAAAATACACTTTATTTTGTTGACCCTGGGTTCCCAGTTATCTGCCGGCGTGACATTGTTGCCGACATAAATGCCTAAAATTTTGAGTTTGTCATTGTTCCAGATAAAATCGCAAGGCTTGTCTTTTCTATTTCTCCACTTACCAAGCCATAATCCCATGGTCTTGGAAGTGTTCACCTTGGACCCGCTTCCTTTACAATATTTACATAAAACATCTTTAATAACAGCAAATTCGTTATCTTTAGAAATAAAGACTGTGGTGTCATCAGCATGTTGAATAAGTTTAACGCACTCTGTGCTACCTGGAAACTGAATACCTTGTAAATTACTATTACTTCTAATCAGAGTCCCTAATCCCTCTGCACATATAGCATATAACAGAGGAGACAGAGGGCACCCCTGTCTAATCCCTCGAGTTATTTGGAAAGGGCTACCAATAAAATTGTTAACAATAACACAGCTTTCCGGATCACTGTACAAAAGCCTTATCCATTGTACGAATTTGGAGGGAATTCCCATTTTGTTTAGTATTCTAAACATGTAAGTCCAGTTTATTTTATCAAAAGCTTTTTCTTGATCTATAGTAATGATGGCAGCTTCCTTATTATTCCAATTAATGAAATCAATGCTATCTCGCAAGATCATGAGATTATGATGAATTTTCCTACCTTGAACACCACTTGTTTGCTCATTGCCTATTAAAAAGGGCATAGCTTTATTTAACCTGTTGGTGAGAATTTTTGCCAACATTTTGTAATCAACGTTTAAAAGGGAGATGGGTCTCCAGTTTTTGAGCTCAAACTTGCTACCTTTCATCTTATAAATTAGCCTAATCAGACCGGTATTCATGGATTTACAAAGTTGATACTTGTTATAACAAACTTTTAACATTTCTATAAATTCATTTTCTATAAAAGGCCACATGGCCTGATAGAACTCCACAGTGAGGCCATCGAGGCCAGGCGATTTATTTTTGTTCATTTGGGAGAGGGCTATTTTAACCTCATCTTTAGAAATGTCATTTTCAAGGTCTTCACAAATATCATCCGGAATATCTCTTCTCTCAACTTTAGAAATAATGTATTTCAAATGGCACTCAGAAATGTTTTCAGCTGAGTACAAATCTGAATAAAATGACTTCACTAAGCCTAACATAGAGCTAGGGTCTTCCACAAATTTCCCATCAGGAGTAACCAACTTGTCAATCTTGCCATTGTTAATTTGTTGCTTTTCCATATTAAGAAAAAATATGGATGGTTTTTCTCCTTCGTTTTTTGTGATATTTCTAACCCTAATTTTGGCTTTTTTCCATTCTTCCATTTCATAATCTTTAAGTTGTGCTTCAACATCATTGATGGCATTGATGTCAGTTTTTCCCTGTTCGTTGATAAGGTTGTCAAATTGTTTCTGTAATTTATTTTGTTTTTGCTTTTCTTTGCAAATTTTTTCTTTTCCATACTCTTGAATAATTTCTTTACTCCTGAATTTTCCTACTTCCCACCAGTCAAGTAAACTTTTATAGTTATTCTTCTGAGTTTTCCAAAAAATCCAAAAGAATTTTAGTCTGAAAGTACAATCATCTTCTTTAAGAAGGCTATTATTACAGATCCATCTGCCTTTACCATGACTAGGATTGGAATCCTGGAGTTTAATATTTAATATATAGTGGTCGGACAAACCATGCGTATAAACTGAAATGTCAGTAATATTACTAATGAGATTAGACGAAGTGAGAAAATAATCAATTCTACTTGGCTTTCTAGTAGCTTTGTGAAAATGAGTGTAGCCTGGTTTGTCGGGATAAAGAGTCCTCCAAACATCTAAAGCATCCCTTTCAATTAAAACATTTCGCAATGTAGCTTTACTTGGATCTATGACTGAGTTATTATCTAAATTGCAATTAAAATCTCCCCCAATAATACAATTATGGATATCAATACGATCACTGAGAGCATCAAAGTAAACTGCTCTGGCATATGAATCATTCGGAGCATAAACAGAAGCAATGGTAATTAATTGATTATTCCATTGGATGTTACCTTTAATGTATCTACCTTCATTATCTCTATCAATATTTTTAACTTCAAGCTCTACTTTATGAGAAATAAATATTGCTACCCCTCGTGATTGGCGACTTCCATGATTGAAAAACATTTTCCCTTGCCACTGTTTACTCCATAATAGTTCATCTGCTTCTTCACTATGAGTTTCTTGAATAAGAATAATACTGTATTTGTGACGTTCGAAAAATTCAAAAATAACATCACGTTTATGATTGCCTCTCAGACCATTCACATTAACTGAGGCAATAGACAAAAATGACATACCTATGAGAATAGTTATCAAACACTTCGTTTTAATCAACATTAATTGATCGTTTGTCTGCCACGTCCTCTACCCTTCCGGCTTGTAGTTTGAGTTGGAGTCTCTTGTTGGCTTGAGTTTGTAGTGTTTTGTGTTTCTGCCTTATCTGCTTTCTTCCATGATTCTCTCTTCTTCCTGAATCGTTGTGCCCCCTGTCGAACATAAGGTACATAATCATCATCTTTATCCTCATCAGTATGATCTTCCTCGAGATCAGATTCAGGCTCCATCGAACTGTTGCTAGATTTGGCGCTATCTTCCTTTTGTTGTTTGCTCTCAGGTTCTTCTTCACCGACGCTAGATTTTCTCTTTCTTGGCCTTGGAAGTGTCTTCATTCGGATTTGCGTTTCGGTGGGTCTTGCTTTGCAAGCTTCGTCCCAAAAGGACTTAGGCTTGGTTGTTTTTTTCTTCGCAATTTGTTTTTCTTTAGGATCCTTTTTGTTCTTGGGCTGTGAAATAGCTTGAGCAAAGGTTTTGTCATTTAGTTTGTTTTCCATTTTACCGATAGGTTTCTTTGCCTTATCCTGGTCATCGTTGTTGACGCTTACCTCGTTCTCTTCGCTGCCATCATTGCCTTCGATGTCATCGTTATCGGCGTTGGCATATCTTGGTGGGCTAATAGCAACAACTTCACTATGGCTGTCATACTCGTCATCGCTTTCATCTCTCTGATTGACCTTTCTATTGGTGTGCACGAAGACAATAGGGGTTTGTGGCTCTTCCTCATCTTCCTTATCATCATGCCATGATGCTCTATGTTGGTCGCTGTTGCAGACGAAGCATCGTCCCCTACGTGGGCAGTCTCGGGCAAAGTGCCCGGGCTCATTGCAAACTTTGCATGTCTTTTGTTGTCCTCGATATCTTACGGGAAGTGAAAAATCTCCTATCTTTAGGTAACTAGGAATGGGTCGTTTCAGGTTCTTGATTAAACAACTTCTCACCCCAGTTTCGATGTTTTCATCAAAGTCATGAATCTGTCTACGTATGTTGGTTACAGTGCCGTAATACGTTAAGGCGGTCACTACAACGTTGTCTGCCATCTCATACGGTGCTTTGATGTAGACAACAGCAGAATTCTGAACATTGGCTCTCTCACATTGAATCAAAGATTTCTTCAAGAACATGCCTTGCAATGCTACTTGTTCACAATGTTGCTCGTTGTCAAATGTCACATTAAACCAGCTACTATCGAGTGGTGCTATGCATTTAATTGTAGCTGTTGACCCAATCTCTTTGTTGATTGCTTGGTGTATCTCTTGAGGCGTGACGTTCTCTTTCAAGTGGCGAGTGTTAAACCTGATGGTGTTCGGTCTTTTCAACGAATGGCGGTTCAAATTTCCCGCTCTATTCATGGTGATGGTGATGGCGTTCTCACCAAATGCCAAAGAAAAAAACAGGCCAAAAGGGCCTTCCAAGCTTGTAGAAACACCAAAATGAGCTATATAATGTATATAACACTTACACGAAGAATGATCTTGATCCCACGGATCCAAGCTATCCAATACGCTGAAATTTCTGGTCAAATCGGGAGCCGAATCTCTGACACGTCCTGCTCGTCTCCGATCACGCTCAGAATCAACCAGTTTGTTCAGTACACCCATGTTTCTTAGTAAAGAATTAATCTCAGCGCGTTTTGAGGGGTTTGAATTTTTTTCGTCTCAGAATACGCTCAGAATCAACCAGTTTGTTCAGTACACCCATGTTCCTTAGTAAAGAATTAATCTCGGCGCATTCTGAGGGGTTTGAATTTTTTTCGTCTCAGAATACGCTCAGAATCAACCAGTTTGTTCAGTACACCCATGTTTCTTAGTAAAGAATTAATCTCAGCGCATTTTGAGGGGTTTGAATTTTTTTCGTCTCAGAATACGCTCAGAATCAACCAGTTTGTTCAGTACACCCATGTTTCTTAGTAAAGAATTAATCTCAGCGCATTCTGAGGGGTTTGAATTTTTTTCGTCTCAGAATACGCTCAGAATCAACCAGTTTGTTCAGTACACCCATGTTCCTTAGTAAAGAATTAATCTCAGCGCGTTTTGAGGGGTTTGAATTTTTTTCGTCTCAGAATACGCTCAGAATCAACCAGTTTGTTCAGTACACCCATGTTCCTTAGTAAAGAATTAATCTCGGCGCATTCTGAGGGGTTTGAATTTTTTTCGTCTCAGAATACGCTCAGAATCAACCAGTTTGTTCAGTACACCCATGTTTCTTAGTAAAGAATTAATCTCAGCGCGTTTTGAGGGGTTTGAATTTTTTTCGTCTCAGAATACGCTCAGAATCAACCAGTTTGTTCAGTACACCCATGTTTCTTAGTAAAGAATTAATCTCGGCGCAATCTGAGGGGTTTGAATTTTTTTCGTCTCAGAATACGCTCAGAATCAACCAGTTTGTTCAGTACACCCATGTTTCTTAGTAAAGAATTAATCTCAGCGCATTTTGAGGGGTTTGAATTTTTTTCGTCTCAGAATACGCTCAGAATCAACCAGTTTGTTCAGTACACCCATGTTTCTTAGTAAAGAATTAATCTCAGCGCATTCTGAGGGGTTTGAATTTTTTTCGTCTCAGAATACGCTCAGAATCAACCAGTTTGTTCAGTACACCCATGTTTCTTAGTAAAGAATTAATCTCAGCGCGTTTTGAGGGGTTTGAATTTTTTTCGTCTCAGAATACGCTCAGAATCAACCAGTTTGTTCAGTACACCCATGTTTCTTAGTAAAGAATTAATCTCGGCGCATTCTGAGGGGTTTGAATTTTTTTCGTCTCAGAATACGCTCAGAATCAACCAGTTTGTTCAGTACACCCATGTTTCTTAGTAAAGAATTAATCTCGGCGCATTCTGAGGGGTTTGAATTTTTTTCGTCTCAGAATACGCTCAGAATCAACCAGTTTGTTCAGTACACCCATGTTTCTTAGTAAAGAATTAATCTCAGCGCGTTTTGAGGGGTTTGAATTTTTTTCGTCTCAGAATACGCTCAGAATCAACCAGTTTGTTCAGTACACCCATGTTTCTTAGTAAAGAATTAATCTCGGCGCATTCTGAGGGGTTTGAATTTTTTTCGTCTCAGAATACGCTCAGAATCAACCAGTTTGTTCAGTACACCCATGTTCCTTAGTAAAGAATTAATCTCGGCGCATTCTGAGGGGTTTGAATTTTTTTCGTCTCAGAATACGCTCAGAATCAACCAGTTTGTTCAGTACACCCATGTTTCTTAGTAAAGAATTAATCTCAGCGCGTTTTGAGGGGTTTGAATTTTTTTCGTCTCAGAATACGCTCAGAATCAACCAGTTTGTTCAGTACACCCATGTTTCTTAGTAAAGAATTAATCTCGGCGCAATCTGAGGGGTTTGAATTTTTTTCGTCTCAGAATACGCTCAGAATCAACCAGTTTGTTCAGTACACCCATGTTTCTTAGTAAAGAATTAATCTCAGCGCATTTTGAGGGGTTTGAATTTTTTTCGTCTCAGAATACGCTCAGAATCAACCAGTTTGTTCAGTACACCCATGTTTCTTAGTAAAGAATTAATCTCAGCGCATCCTGAGGGGTTTGAATTTTTTTCGTCTCAGAATACGCTCAGAATCAACCAGTTTGTTCAGTACACCCATGTTTCTTAGTAAAGAATTAATCTCGGCGCATTCTGAGGGGTTTGAATTTTTTTCGTCTCAGAATACGCTCAGAATCAACCAGTTTGTTAAGTACACCCATGTTTCTTAGTAAAGAATTAATCTCAGCGCGTTTTGAGGGGTTTGAATTTTTTTCGTCTCAGAATACGCTCAGAATCAACCAGTTTGTTCAGTACACCCATGTTTCTTAGTAAAGAATTAATCTCGGCGCATTCTGAGGGGGTTTGAATTTTTTTCGTCTCAGAATACGCTCAGAATCAACCAGTTTATTCAATACACCCATGTTTCTTAGTAAAGAATTAATCTCAGCGCATTCTGAGGGGTTTGAATTTTTTTCGTCTCAGAATACGCTCAGAATCAACTAGTTTGTTCAGTACACCCATGTTTTTTAGTAAAGAATTAATCTCGGCGCATTCTGAGGGGTTTGAATTTTTTTCGTCTCAGAATACGCTCAGAATCAACCAGTTTGTTCAGTACACCCATGTTTCTTAGTAAAGAATTAATCTCAGCGCGTTTTGAGGGGTTTGAATTTTTTTCGTCTCAGAATACGCTCAGAATCAACCAGTTTGTTCAGTACACCCATGTTTCTTAGTAAAGAATTAATCTCGGCGCATTCTGAGGGGTTTGAATTTTTTTCGTCTCAGAATACGCTCAGAATCAACCAGTTTGTTCAGTACACCCATGTTTCTTAGTAAAGAATTAATCTCGGCGCATTCTGAGGGGTTTGAATTTTTTTCGTCTCAGAATACGCTCAGAATCAACCAGTTTGTTCAGTACACCCATGTTTCTTAGTAAAGAATTAATCTCGGCGCATTCTGAGGGGTTTGAATTTTTTTCGTCTCAGAATACGCTCAGAATCAACCAGTTTGTTCAGTACACCCATGTTCCTTAGTAAAGAATTAATCTCGGCGCATTCTGAGGGGTTTGAATTTTTTTCGTCTCAGAATACGCTCAGAATCAACCAGTTTGTTCAGTACATCCATGTTTCTTAGTAAAGAATTAATCTCAGCGCATTTTGAGGGGTTTGAATTTTTTTCGACTCAGAATACGCTCAGAATCAACCAGTTTGTTCAGTACACCCATGTTTCTTAGTAAAGAATTAATCTCAGCGCATTCTGAGGGGTTTGAATTTTTTTCGTCTCAGAATACGCTCAGAATCAACCAGTTTGTTCAGTACACCCATGTTTCTTAGTAAAGAATTAATCTCAGCGCGTTTTGAGGGGTTTGAATTTTTTTCGTCTCAGAATACGCTCAGAATCAACCAGTTTGTTCAGTACACCCATGTTCCTTAGTAAAGAATTAATCTCGGCGCATTCTGAGGGGTTTGAATTTTTTTCGTCTCAGAATACGCTCAGAATCAACCAGTTTGTTCAGTACACCCATGTTTCTTAGTAAAGAATTAATCTCAGCGCGTTTTGAGGGGTTTGAATTTTTTTCGTCTCAGAATACGCTCAGAATCAACCAGTTTGTTCAGTACACCCATGTTTCTTAGTAAAGAATTAATCTCGGCGCAATCTGAGGGGTTTGAATTTTTTTCGTCTCAGAATACGCTCAGAATCAACCAGTTTGTTCAGTACACCCATGTTTCTTAGTAAAGAATTAATCTCAGCGCATTTTGAGGGGTTTGAATTTTTTTCGTCTCAGAATACGCTCAGAATCAACCAGTTTGTTCAGTACACCCATGTTTCTTAGTAAAGAATTAATCTCGGCGCAATCTGAGGGGTTTGAATTTTTTTCGTCTCAGAATACGCTCAGAATCAACCAGTTTGTTCAGTACACCCATGTTTCTTATTAAAGAATTAATCTCAGCGCATTTTGAGGGGTTTGAATTTTTTTCGTCTCAGAATACGCTCAGAATCAACCAGTTTGTTCAGTACACCCATGTTTCTTAGTAAAGAATTAATCTCAGCGCATCCTGAGGGGTTTGAATTTTTTTCGTCTCAGAATACGCTCAGAATCAACCAGTTTGTTCAGTACACCCATGTTTCTTAGTAAAGAATTAATCTCGGCGCATTCTGAGGGGTTTGAATTTTTTTCGTCTCAGAATACGCTCAGAATCAACCAGTTTGTTAAGTACACCCATGTTTCTTAGTAAAGAATTAATCTCAGCGCGTTTTGAGGGGTTTGAATTTTTTTCGTCTCAGAATACGCTCAGAATCAACCAGTTTGTTCAGTACACCCATGTTTCTTAGTAAAGAATTAATCTCGGCGCATTCTGAGGGGGTTTGAATTTTTTTCGTCTCAGAATACGCTCAGAATCAACCAGTTTGTTCAGTACACCCATGTTTCTTAGTAAAGAATTAATCTCGGCGCAATCTGAGGGGTTTGAATTTTTTTCGTCTCAGAATACGCTCAGAATCAACCAGTTTGTTCAGTACACCCATGTTTCTTAGTAAAGAATTAATCTCAGCGCATTTTGAGGGGTTTGAATTTTTTTCGTCTCAGAATACGCTCAGAATCAACCAGTTTGTTCAGTACACCCATGTTTCTTAGTAAAGAATTAATCTTAGCGCATCCTGAGGGGTTTGAATTTTTTTCGTCTCAGAATACGCTCAGAATCAACCAGTTTGTTCAGTACACCCATGTTTCTTAGTAAAGAATTAATCTCGGCGCATTCTGAGGGGTTTGAATTTTTTTCGTCTCAGAATACGCTCAAAATCAACCAGTTTGTTAAGTACACCCATGTTTCTTAGTAAAGAATTAATCTCAGCGCGTTTTGAGGGGTTTGAATTTTTTTCGTCTCAGAATACGCTCAGAATCAACCAGTTTGTTCAGTACACCCATGTTTCTTAGTAAAGAATTAATCTCAGCGCGTTTTGAGGGGTTTGAATTTTTTTCGTCTCAGAATACGCTCAGAATCAACCAGTTTGTTCAGTACACCCATGTTTCTTAGTAAAGAATTAATCTCGGCGCAATCTGAGGGGTTTGAATTTTTTTCGTCTCAGAATACGCTCAGAATCAACCAGTTTGTTCAGTACACCCATGTTTCTTAGTAAAGAATTAATCTCAGCGCATTTTGAGGGGTTTGAATTTTTTTCGTCTCAGAATACGCTCAGAATCAACCAGTTTGTTCAGTACACCCATGTTTCTTAGTAAAGAATTAATCTCGGCGCAATCTGAGGGGTTTGAATTTTTTTCGTCTCAGAATACGCTCAGAATCAACCAGTTTGTTCAGTACACCCATGTTTCTTAGTAAAGAATTAATCTCAGCGCATTTTGAGGGGTTTGAATTTTTTTCGTCTCAGAATACGCTCAGAATCAACCAGTTTGTTCAGTACACCCATGTTTCTTAGTAAAGAATTAATCTCAGCGCATCCTGAGGGGTTTGAATTTTTTTCGTCTCAGAATACGCTCAGAATCAACCAGTTTGTTCAGTACACCCATGTTTCTTAGTAAAGAATTAATCTCGGCGCATTCTGAGGGGTTTGAATTTTTTTCGTCTCAGAATACGCTCAGAATCAACCAGTTTGTTAAGTACACCCATGTTTCTTAGTAAAGAATTAATCTCAGCGCGTTTTGAGGGGTTTGAATTTTTTTCGTCTCAGAATACGCTCAGAATCAACCAGTTTGTTCAGTACACCCATGTTTCTTAGTAAAGAATTAATCTCGGCGCATTCTGAGGGGGTTTGAATTTTTTTCGTCTCAGAATACGCTCAGAATCAACCAGTTTGTTCAGTACACCCATGTTTCTTAGTAAAGAATTAATCTCGGCGCAATCTGAGGGGTTTGAATTTTTTTCGTCTCAGAATACGCTCAGAATCAACCAGTTTGTTCAGTACACCCATGTTTCTTAGTAAAGAATTAATCTCAGCGCATTTTGAGGGGTTTGAATTTTTTTCGTCTCAGAATACGCTCAGAATCAACCAGTTTGTTCAGTACACCCATGTTTCTTAGTAAAGAATTAATCTCAGCGCATCCTGAGGGGTTTGAATTTTTTTCGTCTCAGAATACGCTCAGAATCAACCAGTTTGTTCAGTACACCCATGTTTCTTAGTAAAGAATTAATCTCGGCGCATTCTGAGGGGTTTGAATTTTTTTCGTCTCAGAATACGCTCAAAATCAACCAGTTTGTTAAGTACACCCATGTTTCTTAGTAAAGAATTAATCTCAGCGCGTTTTGAGGGGTTTGAATTTTTTTCGTCTCAGAATACGCTCAGAATCAACCAGTTTGTTCAGTACACCCATGTTTCTTAGTAAAGAATTAATCTCGGCGCATTCTGAGGGGGTTTGAATTTTTTTCGTCTCAGAATACGCTCAGAATCAACCAGTTTATTCAATACACCCATGTTTCTTAGTAAAGAATTAATCTCAGCGCATTCTGAGGGGTTTGAATTTTTTTCGTCTCAGAATACGCTCAGAATCAACCAGTTTGTTCAGTACACCCATGTTTTTTAGTAAAGAATTAATCTCGGCGCATTCTGAGGGGTTTGAATTTTTTTCGTCTCAGAATACGCTCAGAATCAACCAGTTTGTTCAGTACACCCATGTTTCTTAGTAAAGAATTAATCTCAGCGCGTTTTGAGGGGTTTGAATTTTTTTTCGTCTCAGAATACGCTCAGAATCAACCAGTTTGTTCAGTACACCCATGTTTCTTAGTAAAGAATTAATCTCGGCGCATTCTGAGGGGTTTGAATTTTTTTCGTCTCAGAATACGCTCAGAATCAACCAGTTTGTTCAGTACACCCATGTTTCTTAGTAAAGAATTAATCTCGGCGCATTCTGAGGGGTTTGAATTTTTTTCGTCTCAGAATACGCTCAGAATCAACCAGTTTGTTCAGTACACCCATGTTTCTTAGTAAAGAATTAATCTCGGCGCATTCTGAGGGGTTTGAATTTTTTTCGTCTCAGAATACGCTCAGAATCAACCAGTTTGTTCAGTACACCCATGTTTCTTAGTAAAGAATTAATCTCGGCGCGTTTTGAGGGGTTTGAATTTTTTTCGTCTCAGAATACGCTCAGAATCAACCAGTTTGTTCAGTACACCCATGTTTCTTAGTAAAGAATTAATCTCGGCGCATTCTGAGGGGTTTGAATTTTTTTCGTCTCAGAATACGCTCAGAATCAACCAGTTTGTTCAGTACACCCATGTTCCTTAGTAAAGAATTAATCTCGGCGCATTCTGAGGGGTTTGAATTTTTTTCGTCTCAGAATACGCTCAGAATCAACCAGTTTGTTCAGTACACCCATGTTTCTTAGTAAAGAATTAATCTCAGCGCGTTTTGAGGGGTTTGAATTTTTTTCGTCTCAGAATACGCTCAGAATCAACCAGTTTGTTCAGTACACCCATGTTTCTTAGTAAAGAATTAATCTCGGCGCAATCTGAGGGGTTTGAATTTTTTTCGTCTCAGAATACGCTCAGAATCAACCAGTTTGTTCAGTACACCCATGTTTCTTAGTAAAGAATTAATCTCAGCGCATTTTGAGGGGTTTGAATTTTTTTCGTCTCAGAATACGCTCAGAATCAACCAGTTTGTTCAGTACACCCATGTTTCTTAGTAAAGAATTAATCTCAGCGCATCCTGAGGGGTTTGAATTTTTTTCGTCTCAGAATACGCTCAGAATCAACCAGTTTGTTCAGTACACCCATGTTTCTTAGTAAAGAATTAATCTCGGCGCATTCTGAGGGGTTTGAATTTTTTTCGTCTCAGAATACGCTCAGAATCAACCAGTTTGTTAAGTACACCCATGTTTCTTAGTAAAGAATTAATCTCAGCGCGTTTTGAGGAGTTTGAATTTTTTTCGTCTCAGAATACGCTCAGAATCAACCAGTTTGTTCAGTACACCCATGTTTCTTAGTAAAGAATTAATCTCGGCGCATTCTGAGGGGGTTTGAATTTTTTTCGTCTCAGAATACGCTCAGAATCAACCAGTTTATTCAATACACCCATGTTTCTTAGTAAAGAATTAATCTCAGCGCATTCTGAGGGGTTTGAATTTTTTTCGTCTCAGAATACGCTCAGAATCAACTAGTTTGTTCAGTACACCCATGTTTTTTAGTAAAGAATTAATCTCGGCGCATTCTGAGGGGTTTGAATTTTTTTCGTCTCAGAATACGCTCAGAATCAACCAGTTTGTTCAGTACACCCATGTTTCTTAGTAAAGAATTAATCTCAGCGCGTTTTGAGGGGTTTGAATTTTTTTCGTCTCAGAATACGCTCAGAATCAACCAGTTTGTTCAGTACACCCATGTTTCTTAGTAAAGAATTAATCTCGGCGCATTCTGAGGGGTTTGAATTTTTTTCGTCTCAGAATACGCTCAGAATCAACCAGTTTGTTCAGTACACCCATGTTTCTTAGTAAAGAATTAATCTCGGCGCATTCTGAGGGGTTTGAATTTTTTTCGTCTCAGAATACGCTCAGAATCAACCAGTTTGTTCAGTACACCCATGTTCCTTAGTAAAGAATTAATCTCGGCGCATTCTGAGGGGTTTGAATTTTTTTCGTCTCAGAATACGCTCAGAATCAACCAGTTTGTTCAGTACACCCATGTTCCTTAGTAAAGAATTAATCTCGGCGCATTCTGAGGGGTTTGAATTTTTTTCGTCTCAGAATACGCTCAGAATCAACCAGTTTGTTCAGTACATCCATTGTTCTTAGTAAAGAATTAATCTCAGCGCATTTTGAGGGGTTTGAATTTTTTTCGTCTCAGAATACGCTCAGAATCAACCAGTTTGTTCAGTACACCCATGTTTCTTAGTAAAGAATTAATCTCAGCGCATTCTGAGGGGTTTGAATTTTTTTCGTCTCAGAATACGCTCAGAATCAACCAGTTTGTTCAGTACACCCATGTTTCTTAGTAAAGAATTAATCTCAGCGCGTTTTGAGGGGTTTGAATTTTTTTCGTCTCAGAATACGCTCAGAATCAACCAGTTTGTTCAGTACATCCATGTTTCTTAGTAAAGAATTAATCTCAGCGCATTTTGAGGGGTTTGAATTTTTTTCGACTCAGAATACGCTCAGAATCAACCAGTTTGTTCAGTACACCCATGTTTCTTAGTAAAGAATTAATCTCAGCGCATTCTGAGGGGTTTGAATTTTTTTCGTCTCAGAATACGCTCAGAATCAACCAGTTTGTTCAGTACACCCATGTTTCTTAGTAAAGAATTAATCTCAGCGCGTTTTGAGGGGTTTGAATTTTTTTCGTCTCAGAATACGCTCAGAATCAACCAGTTTGTTCAGTACACCCATGTTCCTTAGTAAAGAATTAATCTCGGCGCATTCTGAGGGGTTTGAATTTTTTTCGTCTCAGAATACGCTCAGAATCAACCAGTTTGTTCAGTACACCCATGTTTCTTAGTAAAGAATTAATCTCAGCGCGTTTTGAGGGGTTTGAATTTTTTTCGTCTCAGAATACGCTCAGAATCAACCAGTTTGTTCAGTACACCCATGTTTCTTAGTAAAGAATTAATCTCGGCGCAATCTGAGGGGTTTGAATTTTTTTCGTCTCAGAATACGCTCAGAATCAACCAGTTTGTTCAGTACACCCATGTTTCTTAGTAAAGAATTAATCTCAGCGCATTTTGAGGGGTTTGAATTTTTTTCGTCTCAGAATACGCTCAGAATCAACCAGTTTGTTCAGTACACCCATGTTTCTTAGTAAAGAATTAATCTCGGCGCAATCTGAGGGGTTTGAATTTTTTTCGTCTCAGAATACGCTCAGAATCAACCAGTTTGTTCAGTACACCCATGTTTCTTATTAAAGAATTAATCTCAGCGCATTTTGAGGGGTTTGAATTTTTTTCGTCTCAGAATACGCTCAGAATCAACCAGTTTGTTCAGTACACCCATGTTTCTTAGTAAAGAATTAATCTCAGCGCATCCTGAGGGGTTTGAATTTTTTTCGTCTCAGAATACGCTCAGAATCAACCAGTTTGTTCAGTACACCCATGTTTCTTAGTAAAGAATTAATCTCGGCGCATTCTGAGGGGTTTGAATTTTTTTCGTCTCAGAATACGCTCAGAATCAACCAGTTTGTTAAGTACACCCATGTTTCTTAGTAAAGAATTAATCTCAGCGCGTTTTGAGGGGTTTGAATTTTTTTCGTCTCAGAATACGCTCAGAATCAACCAGTTTGTTCAGTACACCCATGTTTCTTAGTAAAGAATTAATCTCGGCGCATTCTGAGGGGGTTTGAATTTTTTTCGTCTCAGAATACGCTCAGAATCAACCAGTTTGTTCAGTACACCCATGTTTCTTAGTAAAGAATTAATCTCGGCGCAATCTGAGGGGTTTGAATTTTTTTCGTCTCAGAATACGCTCAGAATCAACCAGTTTGTTCAGTACACCCATGTTTCTTAGTAAAGAATTAATCTCAGCGCATTTTGAGGGGTTTGAATTTTTTTCGTCTCAGAATACGCTCAGAATCAACCAGTTTGTTCAGTACACCCATGTTTCTTAGTAAAGAATTAATCTTAGCGCATCCTGAGGGGTTTGAATTTTTTTCGTCTCAGAATACGCTCAGAATCAACCAGTTTGTTCAGTACACCCATGTTTCTTAGTAAAGAATTAATCTCGGCGCATTCTGAGGGGTTTGAATTTTTTTCGTCTCAGAATACGCTCAAAATCAACCAGTTTGTTAAGTACACCCATGTTTCTTAGTAAAGAATTAATCTCAGCGCGTTTTGAGGGGTTTGAATTTTTTTCGTCTCAGAATACGCTCAGAATCAACCAGTTTGTTCAGTACACCCATGTTTCTTAGTAAAGAATTAATCTCAGCGCGTTTTGAGGGGTTTGAATTTTTTTCGTCTCAGAATACGCTCAGAATCAACCAGTTTGTTCAGTACACCCATGTTTCTTAGTAAAGAATTAATCTCGGCGCAATCTGAGGGGTTTGAATTTTTTTCGTCTCAGAATACGCTCAGAATCAACCAGTTTGTTCAGTACACCCATGTTTCTTAGTAAAGAATTAATCTCAGCGCATTTTGAGGGGTTTGAATTTTTTTCGTCTCAGAATACGCTCAGAATCAACCAGTTTGTTCAGTACACCCATGTTTCTTAGTAAAGAATTAATCTCGGCGCAATCTGAGGGGTTTGAATTTTTTTCGTCTCAGAATACGCTCAGAATCAACCAGTTTGTTCAGTACACCCATGTTTCTTAGTAAAGAATTAATCTCAGCGCATTTTGAGGGGTTTGAATTTTTTTCGTCTCAGAATACGCTCAGAATCAACCAGTTTGTTCAGTACACCCATGTTTCTTAGTAAAGAATTAATCTCAGCGCATCCTGAGGGGTTTGAATTTTTTTCGTCTCAGAATACGCTCAGAATCAACCAGTTTGTTCAGTACACCCATGTTTCTTAGTAAAGAATTAATCTCGGCGCATTCTGAGGGGTTTGAATTTTTTTCGTCTCAGAATACGCTCAGAATCAACCAGTTTGTTAAGTACACCCATGTTTCTTAGTAAAGAATTAATCTCAGCGCGTTTTGAGGGGTTTGAATTTTTTTCGTCTCAGAATACGCTCAGAATCAACCAGTTTGTTCAGTACACCCATGTTTCTTAGTAAAGAATTAATCTCGGCGCATTCTGAGGGGGTTTGAATTTTTTTCGTCTCAGAATACGCTCAGAATCAACCAGTTTGTTCAGTACACCCATGTTTCTTAGTAAAGAATTAATCTCGGCGCAATCTGAGGGGTTTGAATTTTTTTCGTCTCAGAATACGCTCAGAATCAACCAGTTTGTTCAGTACACCCATGTTTCTTAGTAAAGAATTAATCTCAGCGCATTTTGAGGGGTTTGAATTTTTTTCGTCTCAGAATACGCTCAGAATCAACCAGTTTGTTCAGTACACCCATGTTTCTTAGTAAAGAATTAATCTCAGCGCATCCTGAGGGGTTTGAATTTTTTTCGTCTCAGAATACGCTCAGAATCAACCAGTTTGTTCAGTACACCCATGTTTCTTAGTAAAGAATTAATCTCGGCGCATTCTGAGGGGTTTGAATTTTTTTCGTCTCAGAATACGCTCAAAATCAACCAGTTTGTTAAGTACACCCATGTTTCTTAGTAAAGAATTAATCTCAGCGCGTTTTGAGGGGTTTGAATTTTTTTCGTCTCAGAATACGCTCAGAATCAACCAGTTTGTTCAGTACACCCATGTTTCTTAGTAAAGAATTAATCTCGGCGCATTCTGAGGGGGTTTGAATTTTTTTCGTCTCAGAATACGCTCAGAATCAACCAGTTTATTCAATACACCCATGTTTCTTAGTAAAGAATTAATCTCAGCGCATTCTGAGGGGTTTGAATTTTTTTCGTCTCAGAATACGCTCAGAATCAACCAGTTTGTTCAGTACACCCATGTTTTTTAGTAAAGAATTAATCTCGGCGCATTCTGAGGGGTTTGAATTTTTTTCGTCTCAGAATACGCTCAGAATCAACCAGTTTGTTCAGTACACCCATGTTTCTTAGTAAAGAATTAATCTCAGCGCGTTTTGAGGGGTTTGAATTTTTTTTCGTCTCAGAATACGCTCAGAATCAACCAGTTTGTTCAGTACACCCATGTTTCTTAGTAAAGAATTAATCTCGGCGCATTCTGAGGGGTTTGAATTTTTTTCGTCTCAGAATACGCTCAGAATCAACCAGTTTGTTCAGTACACCCATGTTTCTTAGTAAAGAATTAATCTCGGCGCATTCTGAGGGGGTTTGAATTTTTTTCGTCTCAGAATACGCTCAGAATCAACCAGTTTGTTCAGTACACCCATGTTTCTTAGTAAAGAATTAATCTCGGCGCAATCTGAGGGGTTTGAATTTTTTTCGTCTCAGAATACGCTCAGAATCAACCAGTTTGTTCAGTACACCCATGTTTCTTAGTAAAGAATTAATCTCAGCGCATTTTGAGGGGTTTGAATTTTTTTCGTCTCAGAATACGCTCAGAATCAACCAGTTTGTTCAGTACACCCATGTTTCTTAGTAAAGAATTAATCTCAGCGCATCCTGAGGGGTTTGAATTTTTTTCGTCTCAGAATACGCTCAGAATCAACCAGTTTGTTCAGTACACCCATGTTTCTTAGTAAAGAATTAATCTCGGCGCATTCTGAGGGGTTTGAATTTTTTTCGTCTCAGAATACGCTCAAAATCAACCAGTTTGTTAAGTACACCCATGTTTCTTAGTAAAGAATTAATCTCAGCGCGTTTTGAGGGGTTTGAATTTTTTTCGTCTCAGAATACGCTCAGAATCAACCAGTTTGTTCAGTACACCCATGTTTCTTAGTAAAGAATTAATCTCGGCGCATTCTGAGGGGGTTTGAATTTTTTTCGTCTCAGAATACGCTCAGAATCAACCAGTTTATTCAATACACCCATGTTTCTTAGTAAAGAATTAATCTCAGCGCATTCTGAGGGGTTTGAATTTTTTTCGTCTCAGAATACGCTCAGAATCAACCAGTTTGTTCAGTACACCCATGTTTTTTAGTAAAGAATTAATCTCGGCGCATTCTGAGGGGTTTGAATTTTTTTCGTCTCAGAATACGCTCAGAATCAACCAGTTTGTTCAGTACACCCATGTTTCTTAGTAAAGAATTAATCTCAGCGCGTTTTGAGGGGTTTGAATTTTTTTTCGTCTCAGAATACGCTCAGAATCAACCAGTTTGTTCAGTACACCCATGTTTCTTAGTAAAGAATTAATCTCGGCGCATTCTGAGGGGTTTGAATTTTTTTCGTCTCAGAATACGCTCAGAATCAACCAGTTTGTTCAGTACACCCATGTTTCTTAGTAAAGAATTAATCTCGGCGCATTCTGAGGGGTTTGAATTTTTTTCGTCTCAGAATACGCTCAGAATCAACCAGTTTGTTCAGTACACCCATGTTTCTTAGTAAAGAATTAATCTCGGCGCATTCTGAGGGGTTTGAATTTTTTTCGTCTCAGAATACGCTCAGAATCAACCAGTTTGTTCAGTACACCCATGTTTCTTAGTAAAGAATTAATCTCGGCGCGTTTTGAGGGGTTTGAATTTTTTTCGTCTCAGAATACGCTCAGAATCAACCAGTTTGTTCAGTACACCCATGTTTCTTAGTAAAGAATTAATCTCGGCGCATTCTGAGGGGTTTGAATTTTTTTCGTCTCAGAATACGCTCAGAATCAACCAGTTTGTTCAGTACACCCATGTTTCTTAGTAAAGAATTAATCTCAGCGCGTTTTGAGGGGTTTGAATTTTTTTCGTCTCAGAATACGCTCAGAATCAACCAGTTTGTTCAGTACACCCATGTTTCTTAGTAAAGAATTAATCTCGGCGCAATCTGAGGGGTTTGAATTTTTTTCGTCTCAGAATACGCTCAGAATCAACCAGTTTGTTCAGTACACCCATGTTTCTTAGTAAAGAATTAATCTCAGCGCATTTTGAGGGGTTTGAATTTTTTTCGTCTCAGAATACGCTCAGAATCAACCAGTTTGTTCAGTACACCCATGTTTCTTAGTAAAGAATTAATCTCAGCGCATTCTGAGGGGTTTGAATTTTTTTCGTCTCAGAATACGCTCAGAATCAACCAGTTTGTTCAGTACACCCATGTTTCTTAGTAAAGAATTAATCTCAGCGCGTTTTGAGGGGTTTGAATTTTTTTCGTCTCAGAATACGCTCAGAATCAACCAGTTTGTTCAGTACACCCATGTTCTTAGTAAAGAATTAATCTCGGCGCATTCTGAGGGGTTTGAATTTTTTTCGTCTCAGAATACGCTCAGAATCAACCAGTTTGTTCAGTACACCCATGTTTCTTAGTAAAGAATTAATCTCAGCGCGTTTTGAGGGGTTTGAATTTTTTTCGTCTCAGAATACGCTCAGAATCAACCAGTTTGTTCAGTACACCCATGTTTCTTAGTAAAGAATTAATCTCGGCGCATTCTGAGGGGTTTGAATTTTTTTCGTCTCAGAATACGCTCAGAATCAACCAGTTTGTTCAGTACACCCATGTTCCTTAGTAAAGAATTAATCTCGGCGCATTCTGAGGGGTTTGAATTTTTTTCGTCTCAGAATACGCTCAGAATCAACCAGTTTGTTCAGTACACCCATGTTTCTTAGTAAAGAATTAATCTCAGCGCGTTTTGAGGGGTTTGAATTTTTTTCGTCTCAGAATACGCTCAGAATCAACCAGTTTGTTCAGTACACCCATGTTTCTTAGTAAAGAATTAATCTCGGCGCAATCTGAGGGGTTTGAATTTTTTTCGTCTCAGAATACGCTCAGAATCAACCAGTTTGTTCAGTACACCCATGTTTCTTAGTAAAGAATTAATCTCAGCGCATTTTGAGGGGTTTGAATTTTTTTCGTCTCAGAATACGCTCAGAATCAACCAGTTTGTTCAGTACACCCATGTTTCTTAGTAAAGAATTAATCTCAGCGCATTCTGAGGGGTTTGAATTTTTTTCGTCTCAGAATACGCTCAGAATCAACCAGTTTGTTCAGTACACCCATGTTTCTTAGTAAAGAATTAATCTCAGCGCGTTTTGAGGGGTTTGAATTTTTTTCGTCTCAGAATACGCTCAGAATCAACCAGTTTGTTCAGTACACCCATGTTTCTTAGTAAAGAATTAATCTCGGCGCATTCTGAGGGTTTGAATTTTTTTCGTCTCAGAATACGCTCAGAATCAACCAGTTTGTTCAGTACACCCATGTTTCTTAGTAAAGAATTAATCTCGGCGCATTCTGAGGGGTTTGAATTTTTTTCGTCTCAGAATACGCTCAGAATCAACCAGTTTGTTCAGTACACCCATGTTCCTTAGTAAAGAATTAATCTCGGCGCATTCTGAGGGGTTTGAATTTTTTTCGTCTCAGAATACGCTCAGAATCAACCAGTTTGTTCAGTACACCCATGTTCTTAGTAAAGAATTAATCTCGGCGCATTCTGAGGGGTTTGAATTTTTTTCGTCTCAGAATACGCTCAGAATCAACCAGTTTGTTCAGTACACCCATGTTTCTTAGTAAAGAATTAATCTCAGCGCATTTTGAGGGGTTTGAATTTTTTTCGTCTCAGAATACGCTCAGAATCAACCAGTTTGTTCAGTACACCCATGTTTCTTAGTAAAGAATTAATCTCTGCGCATTCTGAGGGGTTTGAATTTTTTTCGTCTCAGAATACGCTCAGAATCAACCAGTTTGTTCAGTACACCCATGTTTCTTAGTAAAGAATTAATCTCAGCGCGTTTTGAGGGGTTTGAATTTTTTTCGTCTCAGAATACGCTCAGAATCAACCAGTTTGTTCAGTACACCCATGTTTCTTAGTAAAGAATTAATCTCAGCGCATTTTGAGGGGTTTGAATTTTTTTCGTCTCAGAATACGCTCAGAATCAACCAGTTTGTTCAGTACACCCATGTTTCTTAGTAAAGAATTAATCTCAGCGCATTCTGAGGGGTTTGAATTTTTTTCGTCTCAGAATACGCTCAGAATCAACCAGTTTGTTCAGTACACCCATGTTTCTTAGTAAAGAATTAATCTCAGCGCGTTTTGAGGGGTTTGAATTTTTTTCGTCTCAGAATACGCTCAGAATCAACCAGTTTGTTCAGTACACCCATGTTCCTTAGTAAAGAATTAATCTCGGCGCATTCTGAGGGGTTTGAATTTTTTTCGTCTCAGAATACGCTCAGAATCAACCAGTTTGTTCAGTACACCCATGTTTCTTAGTAAAGAATTAATCTCAGCGCGTTTTGAGGGGTTTGAATTTTTTTCGTCTCAGAATACGCTCAGAATCAACCAGTTTGTTCAGTACACCCATGTTTCTTAGTAAAGAATTAATCTCGGCGCATTCTGAGGGGTTTGAATTTTTTTCGTCTCAGAATACGCTCAGAATCAACCAGTTTGTTCAGTACACCCATGTTTCTTAGTAAAGAATTAATCTCAGCGCATTTTGAGGGGTTTGAATTTTTTTCGTCTCAGAATACGCTCAGAATCAACCAGTTTGTTCAGTACACCCATGTTTCTTAGTAAAGAATTAATCTCGGCGCAATCTGAGGGGTTTGAATTTTTTTCGTCTCAGAATACGCTCAGAATCAACCAGTTTGTTCAGTACACCCATGTTTCTTAGTAAAGAATTAATCTCAGCGCATTTTGAGGGGTTTGAATTTTTTTCGTCTCAGAATACGCTCAGAATCAACCAGTTTGTTCAGTACACCCATGTTTCTTAGTAAAGAATTAATCTCAGCGCATCCTGAGGGTTTGAATTTTTTTCGTCTCAGAATACGCTCAGAATCAACCAGTTTGTTCAGTACACCCATGTTTCTTAGTAAAGAATTAATCTCGGCGCATTCTGAGGGGTTTGAATTTTTTTCGTCTCAGAATACGCTCAGAATCAACCAGTTTGTTAAGTACACCCATGTTTCTTAGTAAAGAATTAATCTCAGCGCGTTTTGAGGGGTTTGAATTTTTTTCGTCTCAGAATACGCTCAGAATCAACCAGTTTGTTCAGTACACCCATGTTTCTTAGTAAAGAATTAATCTCGGCGCATTCTGAGGGGTTTGAATTTTTTTCGTCTCAGAATACGCTCAGAATCAACCAGTTTGTTCAGTACACCCATGTTTCTTAGTAAAGAATTAATCTCGGCGCAATCTGAGGGGTTTGAATTTTTTTCGTCTCAGAATACGCTCAGAATCAACCAGTTTGTTCAGTACACCCATGTTTCTTAGTAAAGAATTAATCTCAGCGCATTTTGAGGGGTTTGAATTTTTTTCGTCTCAGAATACGCTCAGAATCAACCAGTTTGTTCAGTACACCCATGTTTCTTAGTAAAGAATTAATCTCAGCGCATCTGAGGGGTTTGAATTTTTTTCGTCTCAGAATACGCTCAGAATCAACCAGTTTGTTCAGTACACCCATGTTTCTTAGTAAAGAATTAATCTCGGCGCATTCTGAGGGGTTTGAATTTTTTTCGTCTCAGAATACGCTCAGAATCAACCAGTTTGTTAAGTACACCCATGTTTCTTAGTAAAGAATTAATCTCAGCGCGTTTTGAGGGGTTTGAATTTTTTTCGTCTCAGAATACGCTCAGAATCAACCAGTTTGTTCAGTACACCCATGTTTCTTAGTAAAGAATTAATCTCAGCGCGTTTTGAGGGGTTTGAATTTTTTTCGTCTCAGAATACGCTCAGAATCAACCAGTTTGTTCAGTACACCCATGTTTCTTAGTAAAGAATTAATCTCGGCGCATTCTGAGGGGTTTGAATTTTTTTCGTCTCAGAATACGCTCAGAATCAACCAGTTTGTTCAGTACACCCATGTTTCTTAGTAAAGAATTAATCTCAGCGCATTTTGAGGGGTTTGAATTTTTTTCGTCTCAGAATACGCTCAGAATCAACCAGTTTGTTCAGTACACCCATGTTTCTTAGTAAAGAATTAATCTCGGCGCAATCTGAGGGGGTTTGAATTTTTTTCGTCTCAGAATACGCTCAGAATCAACCAGTTTGTTCAGTACACCCATGTTTCTTAGTAAAGAATTAATCTCAGCGCATTTTGAGGGGTTTGAATTTTTTTCGTCTCAGAATACGCTCAGAATCAACCAGTTTGTTCAGTACACCCATGTTTCTTAGTAAAGAATTAATCTCAGCGCATCCTGAGGGGTTTGAATTTTTTTCGTCTCAGAATACGCTCAGAATCAACCAGTTTGTTCAGTACACCCATGTTTCTTAGTAAAGAATTAATCTCGGCGCATTCTGAGGGGTTTGAATTTTTTTCGTCTCAGAATACGCTCAGAATCAACCAGTTTGTTAAGTACACCCATGTTTCTTAGTAAAGAATTAATCTCAGCGCGTTTTGAGGGGTTTGAATTTTTTTCGTCTCAGAATACGCTCAGAATCAACCAGTTTGTTCAGTACACCCATGTTTCTTAGTAAAGAATTAATCTCGGCGCATTCTGAGGGGGTTTGAATTTTTTTCGTCTCAGAATACGCTCAGAATCAACCAGTTTGTTCAGTACACCCATGTTTCTTAGTAAAGAATTAATCTCGGCGCATTCTGAGGGGTTTGAATTTTTTTCGTCTCAGAATACGCTCAGAATCAACCAGTTTGTTCAGTACACCCATGTTTCTTAGTAAAGAATTAATCTCAGGCGCATTTTGAGGGGTTTGAATTTTTTTCGTCTCAGAATACGCTCAGAATCAACCAGTTTGTTCAGTACACCCATGTTTCTTAGTAAAGAATTAATCTCAGCGCATCTGAGGGGTTTGAATTTTTTTCGTCTCAGAATACGCTCAGAATCAACCAGTTTGTTCAGTACACCCATGTTTCTTAGTAAAGAATTAATCTCGGCGCATTCTGAGGGGTTTGAATTTTTTTCGTCTCAGAATACGCTCAGAATCAACCAGTTTGTTAAGTACACCCATGTTTCTTAGTAAAGAATTAATCTCAGCGCGTTTTGAGGGGTTTGAATTTTTTTCGTCTCAGAATACGCTCAGAATCAACCAGTTTGTTCAGTACACCCATGTTTCTTAGTAAAGAATTAATCTCGGCGCATTCTGAGGGGTTTGAATTTTTTTCGTCTCAGAATACGCTCAGAATCAACCAGTTTGTTCAGTACACCCATGTTTCTTAGTAAAGAATTAATCTCAGCGCATTCTGAGGGGTTTGAATTTTTTTCGTCTCAGAATACGCTCAGAATCAACCAGTTTGTTCAGTACACCCATGTTTCTTAGTAAAGAATTAATCTCGGCGCATTCTGAGGGGTTTGAATTTTTTTCGTCTCAGAATACGCTCAGAATCAACCAGTTTGTTCAGTACACCCATGTTTCTTAGTAAAGAATTAATCTCAGCGCGTTTTGAGGGGTTTGAATTTTTTTCGTCTCAGAATACGCTCAGAATCAACCAGTTTGTTCAGTACACCCATGTTTCTTAGTAAAGAATTAATCTCGGCGCATTCTGAGGGGTTTGAATTTTTTTCGTCTCAGAATACGCTCAGAATCAACCAGTTTGTTCAGTACACCCATGTTTCTTAGTAAAGAATTAATCTCGGCGCATTCTGAGGGGTTTGAATTTTTTTCGTCTCAGAATACGCTCAGAATCAACCAGTTTTGTT